>CAWUFW010002048.1:618947-1218947 GCA_963921515.1 Calotriton arnoldi
CTTGGTAATTGCTTGTTTGGCCTTTTTTTGGTAGATTTTTCCTTTGTGCTGTTTGTGTATGTTGGAAACGTTCTTGTGACCGAGTCGGACCCTGCATTGGTCTCGTACGGTGTTTTCCGTTTCGTTCACGCTGTGTTTGTGCAGTTTTGTATGCTGCGTACGCGTCGGTCGCGGTGTATTGTGTTGCTTCGGCTCGGTTTTGTATGCGTGTCGGTCGTACGGCTTGTCCTCCGTCCGACTCGGTCGTGTTTTTCGCGCCTTGCATCGTACTTTGCGGGTTGGAGTTGGCGGGTACGATTCGGTCGGATTTGTTCCGGGTGCGTGTCGGTCGGTTGGATTCGCGTGTTTTTCCGGCCGGATTGCTATTTTCCGAGCGGCTCGGTCGGTCGGCTTGGTTTCCTGACGTGTCGGTCGGATTTATCGCGGCTTGCATCGTACTTGGCGTGTCGGGCGCCACTGGTACGTGTCGGTCGGTATTTTTTCCGGATCCGAGTCGGTCGGTGCTTTTTCCGGCCCGAATCGGAATCGACCCCATAGTCTCAAATACCCCGATGTTTTGTGCAAACTACGCAAGAACTCATTATTACAAGTACAAATACTGAAATGTAGAATGTAATACTTTACTCCTTATAGAGACAGTATTTTTCTAATGCCATACCAACGTGCAAATACACTGTGCAAAGTTCGCAACTTTCGGAATTACTAATCCAATGCTAAAGTGCTGGGTGTGAATATATGTCTTGTCTTAACTATGCATTTCTCTAAATAATGTAGTCAACAATATGGTGCAAACAATGCTAATATTGTGTGCAAAATACAGTACAACTCGAACTATCTAAAGTGCAATGGCTATACTGATGTCCAAATACGCAAATATACAGTACATGAAGCCTGACTACAGTAGTCTGCTAATACCAGGTCGACTAGTGGGAGATACAACAATTAATGTATAAATACGCCATAAAACTAGACCTCAGTGCTCAAAAGAAGATATAAAAATGTGTAAAAAGGTGTAAAATTTCCAATATAAAAACGAGCCTATATTCTGCTTGCTATATTCTGAACTATAATTGTATAAATATTCAGGGGCCAATTAGGTATTTTTATATACTGCGCGTAGACTGAAAAAATTCAAACACTGGGGATTAAAAAAAATTATATAAATCCTCACCTGTGTTAAGCCCCATCGGGGCCTTAGTATCAAGTACCATGATGTATTTTGATTCTAACTGCCTCAAGGCTTTCTCACGATTACCCCCTCTACTGGGTATCGGGACTGCATCGATAACGAAATAGTCTATACAATTCAGGTCATTGTTATGTACAGCTTTAAAATTTCATGCTACCAGATATGTAGGGTCCGAATTGACAATAGCACGTAAATGCTGCAGGATACGGACATATACCTGCAGCTTGGTGCTCCCTACACAGAGCAACTCACACTTTCACTTAAGTACATACACAGCGTGATCTGTTCTACACGTGTAATGACCTGATAGATCGAATTTGTCCTGAGCAAAAGCAGTGGTATATGTGGTGGTGTTTACCCCAAACTTACATGCCCTACATGTTTTACACTTAAAAAAGCCTTTCCTGGGAGAGAGCCAACTGCTAGTTTTGTCAGTTTCCGGGCTAGTTCTTACCAAATCATTTCTCTTAGAGAAAGCCTTGCGGAACGCAAATGTAGGTTTAGCAGGAAGTACATATTTAAGAGTACCATCGGTAAGGATAATGGGCCAACGTTGGTTAATGATGGTCTTTATCTTGGTCGCCTGTCTGCTGTACGTAGTAACTAGTCTAATACATCTCTTTTCAGTGGTTGGTGTTATAGGAGTATCAGAAACAGTTTGTGTGATGTCACCCTCTATGTTGGGGTTGAGCAACTTAACTCTATCGTTGCTGTTAGCTTTTTAAGGGCAATCTCGAGTTGTTTGCATTTCGCATATATATATATATATATATATTATCTACTGGCGGTCGCCAGTAGATAGTTATAGTTAGGACCTATTATCCATAGGAAATCCGCGACATTCTATTTGAAATAACGTTGGCGCCGGTTGACGAATCTTCGCGAAAGTTTCCAACTTCTTGGGGCGCTCCGCTCCTACCCTGAAAGTCTCGGGTTGATTCGTCAAGCAAGGGCCGAGAAAAAAGGGGGGTCCCAAAACGCGTTTTCCCCATTCATTTTTCCATAGGAACCTTTAGTCGCAGCTACAGCCCGAACTGCTGAACGGAATTACACCAAATTTGGCAAAGAGGTAGCCCTTGGTTCAGTGTCATGCCTTTTGCTTAAATGGTGTAAATCCGTTCAGTAGTTCCTGAGAAATTCACAAGTAAAATCACATATATATCTATGGCCGCGTCGGATCCGCGTACCCTCAGCGCACCCTGCGCACACCATCCCGAACACGAGCTGCATGCTAATTGGCTGTCAGCTGGCTGTCAACACTCCAAACCAGGAAGTGTTGGCAGCCATTTTGTGCCTCGGTAGAACCGAGGCACAAAAACAAGTGCGCAAAACGCACAAAGGGGGCAGGGTAGAAACACCCTGACCCCCTAGGCCTGCTCAGGGGGTCCCACAAGGACCCCCAAGGCAGAAAAAAGCATTTTCTTTTTTTTTTAAATCGGCAGGATGCGCTCAGGGTGCGCGGATCCTGCCGAAAAGAAAAAAAATCGAAGCGCGTCTCCCGCGCTTCGATGTTAATTTGCCCCCGGGTGGGCCAAGTCCCGGGGGCATGGTGGGGGGGGGTTTAAATTTAATGTGGGGGGCCTCTAAGGCCCCCCAAGCCCTGGGGACCGCCACCCCCCGGGGCTTTCAAAAAATAATGGTGCGGGAGGGCTCGGCCCTCCCGCAGCCCCGGGGACCGCCACCCCCCGGGGCTTCTTTTTAAAAAAATTATTATGACCTGTGTGGGGCGGCTCCAGCCCCCCACACTCCCCGGGGACCGCCACCTCCCGGGGTACTAAAGATTTGAATATGGGGGTCCGTTACGGACCCCAAAGCCCGGGGACCACCACCTCCCGGGGCTGTGAAATGGTTGGGAGGGGGCCGCGCGGCCCCCATCCTGGAGCCCTTGATGGCCCTGGGGACCGCCACCCCCCAGGGCCGGCTCCTGCAGTGTCCCGGGGTTCCTACCCCCGGGACACTGTAGTTTACTATGACAGGACGGGAGCCTCGGGAGCCTCGCGGCTCCCGTCCTGTCATAGCAAACTTGGTTTGCATTTTGAAAGAGAGCAGGAAACCTGCTCTCTCTTTCAAAATGCAAACCCATTGCTTTTCCACATGGGGAGCAGCATGTTAGCTGCTCCCCATGTGGAAAGCAATGCCGGCTCCCGTAGGACACGGGGAGCCGGCGGGACTGTGGTGGGATTGGGGACCCCCACAGTCCCCAACCAGAGGCCAGGCCCCGGGGGATGGGGTCCCCGGGGCCATAAGTGGCCAGGGAGGGGGGCCACGCAGCCCCCCTCCCCAAATAAAAAAAATGTAATAAAAAAAAAAGAAGGGCAAGGCCGGCCCCGGGGGATGGGGTCTCCGGGGCCTTAAATGGCCTGAGGATGGGGGCCACGCAGCCCCCCTCCAAATTAAAAAAATAAAAAGCGAGGGCATGCCCCGGGGGATGGGGTCCCCGGGGCCAATACAGGCCCAGGGAAGGGGGGCCACGCGGCCCCCTTCCCTTTTTTTTTTTTTTAATTTAAAAAAAAAAAAATGAAATGCTCAGGCCCCGGGGGATGGTTTCCCCAGGGCCAAAAGTGGCCAAGGGAAGGGGGCCACGCAGCCCCCTCCCATTAAAAAAAATTAGAAAAAAAAACGACCGGCATCGTGCCGGAGGCCCGCCCCCTCCCTGCAGTACTCTGCAAACGCGCCCCTGGCGCGTTTTAAGAAGGGAAGTAATTCCCCTTGAATACTGGGGGTCCCTGAGGGCCAACTAGCCCACCGGGAACCTCCAGTATGCGCCAGGGGGCTGCGTTGCAGAGAGGTGTACAGAGGCCACGCCCCTTTTTACACCTCTCTGCAATGCAGCTCTGTGGCGCTTTTTAGAAGTACATGGTGGGCTAGTTGGACTCCAGGGACCCTCAGGATTCAAGGGGACTTAATCCCCCAACTTAAAACGCGCCACGGGGAACCGTTTGCACAGTGGTGAAGGGAGGGGGCGGGGCTTCAGGTGACATGTGTGCAAACAGGCCCCGTGGCGCGTTTTTAGATGGGGAATTAAATCCCCTTCAATCCTGAGGGTCCCTGGGGGCCAACTAGCCCAACAGGTACGTCCAGAAAGCGACACAGAGCTGCATTGCAGAGAGGTGCAAAAAGGGGCGTGGCCTCTGAACACCTCTCTGCAACGCAGCTCCCTGGCGCATACTGGAGGGTACAGGGTGGGCTAGTTGGACCCCAGGGACCCTCATGATTCAAGGGGACTTAATCCCCCAACTTAAAACACGCCACGGTGCGCGTTTGCACAGATGTCACCTCAGGCCCCGCCCCCTCTCTTCACCATTGTGCAAAAATTCCTCTAAAATCAGCCGAACTATGAATTCCTATTTACTCACCTGTTATCAGGAGAGACCTCAGTGCTGCATCTTTCAGCCGAGTACTGATCCTGAAAAGTAATTTTAACCGTACTTACCAGTAACTTGAATTTCCTTCCATAGGCTAACATTGACTGGTTTCACTTGGAAATTCTTCTAAGTGTGGAGTTTTGGAACTTTATAATATTCCTCTAAAATCAGCCGAAATACGAATTCCGATTTATTCACCTGTTATCAGGAGAGTCCTCAGTGCTGCATCTTTCAGCCCAGTACTGATCCTGAAGAGTAATTTTAACCGTACTTACCAGTAACTTATATTTCCTTCCATAGGAATCCATTGTCTGGTTTTCAGCAGAAAAGTTTCAAAGTGTTGATTTTCACAAACTACAAATATTCCTTAAAAATCGCCTGTATGACTTAAACGCATTCTTTCAACTGTTTACAGGAGATGCACCAGTGCTGGATCCAGGATCCACCACTGAGTAAGAAAAAGTAACAATAACACTACTTACCTGCTAAGTGAATTTCCTCCCATAGGATAACATTGGTTATTCTATGTGAAAAAGTTTCTAAGTGTCAACTTTTAAAATACAATAATATTCCTTAAAAATCACTACTGTAACCAAAACGCTTTTACTCAACTGTTTACAGGAGATGTCCCAGGACTGAATCTAGGATCCAGTCCTGTGGTTAGAAAAAGTAATCCATAAAGTAACTAATTGCATTTAGCTAGAAATTCACATTGAGCTCAATGTTGCATTGTGTTTGAAATTGTGTTGCCCATTGCAACAACTGTAACTACTGTACTTAAAAGTCTATTGCCTATTTGCAAAGTATTTAAACTAAAGTAATTCATTCTGAGAAAGTATATTTTGTAATGTAATGTATAATGTAATTACAATGTAATTTAAAAAATAAAATATCTAAAAATAAATAGTTTAAAAAAATGTAGTAAATCAGTATAAAAATAAATAAATATAACAATTAATACATTTAAAAATTGTCATTTACAAAACCTTTGAAATTCACTGTAAAAAACCATAGGTTTCAGACATGTTATAGTTAGGAATTAGCATTTAAAAAACCTTTGAAATTCACTGAAAAAACCATAGGTTTCAGGCTTGTTATAGTTAGGAATTAGCATTTTAAAAACCTTTGAAATTCATTGAAAAAACCATAGGTTTCAGGCCTGTTTTAGTTAGGGTTTAGCATTTAAAAACCTTTGAAATTCACTGAAAAAACCATAGGTTTTAGGGAAAGTTATAGTTAGTTGGACATTGCACTCATACAAAACCCGTGAAATTCCCCGTTATAGTTAGTTCAGCTAACTATAACTCGCGCCCCACAATGCACTGCTGATGACGTCACATATTACATCACTCATGACATGGTCAGTGACATCACTGATGACATCACTGATGACATCTCAAATGACATCACTGATGACATCATCCATGTGAGAATTTAATGCATCTTCTCACACCCTAATATAACTTTTGATACACCCACTCTAAATTACAGACTGCCATTCTCAAAACCATACACACTCCAATACCAATAAGTACATACCCACTCACTGATTCTTAGGTCTACACACACACATCTACTCACTCACCCGTACAGTCAATCATACTTACAGTCACTCAGTACAGGACTATCATATGCACTCATACACCTATATAAACACTCACACAACGCAACTCATCCATAGAGGTACTCACACACCTAGTCAGTCATGCAAATAATTAATCACACTCCAATTTACTCACCTATACAGTTATACACACCAGCTCACTTATTCATAAAAATACTAGCACATTCTTACGCTCCTATGCAATCACTGATGCAAGCACACACGCATCCATACAGCCACTCTCACAATCACACACTCTCACTTATAGCCATTTAAATACTCTAACACACATATATACCTCCTTTTACATAAGTATTTACTCGCACATGTGCCACTGAGATATACATTCACTCACTAACACACCCATACACACACTCACCCACCCAAGCAGTCCATCACAGATGCACTCTTGAAATCATGCACCCAGTGAATCACCCACTCACACATCTATGTACAGAGTCACACACACCCCACCCACACAAACACTCAGGCAGCCATACAGATACTCAGAGAACCAATCAATAACCCATATAGACACTCATGTAGCTATTCGCAAATCCATGCATCCACTTACACACCAACAAACAGACGGATACAGACATTCACACAGTTTAGTCACTAACCCATGCATTCAGTAAGATACGTTTAATCACTCACTTGTAGAGTCAGTCACTCAAAGATTCTAAATCATCCATTCAGACACTTATACACCCACTCATTCTTCAATACGCCTTTCCGTATATATATTAAACATATTTAAACTTTACAGAAACACACAGTCACTGGATGATGTCAGCAGTGATGTCATCAGTGATGTCATTTGAGATGTCATCAGTGATGTCACTGACCATGTCATGAGTGATGTAATATGTGACGTCATCAGCAGTGCATTGCGGGGGCGCGAGTTATAGTTAGCTGAACTAACTATAACGAGGGAATTTCACGGGTTTTGTACGAGTGCAATGTCCAACTAACTATAACTTTCCCTAAAACCTATGGTTTTTCAGTGAATATATATATATATATATATATATGCCAAACACTTTCCCCAAGGAAATCCTCTCCGCACTCACAGTTCCATAACTCTCATAAAATAATAATCATGCCAATGCCTCCAAAGCGGTTCC
This sequence comes from Calotriton arnoldi, assembly GCA_963921515.1. Lineage (NCBI taxonomy): Eukaryota > Metazoa > Chordata > Amphibia > Caudata > Salamandridae > Calotriton > Calotriton arnoldi. The sequence continues at coordinate 626,232 of CAWUFW010002048.1, forward strand.
ACGGTGCTTTTATTTAGTCATAAAAGGTCAGCACACCCCTACGCGTTTCGATCTCAGCCGAGATCTTGTTCACGGGGATTCAAAAACACGGAACCAATCATCATTTCTACCATATATACCCATGTGACATCATTGTCCGTAAACAGCCCAAGTGCATTCTGGTATTAATAGTTCTAAACCTTTAAACATCCCGTATTTTTACAAAACCACTCCTTATAAACAATTAAAAAGAGAATTTTCGCAATGCCTATGTTTATCATACCCACTCATAACATTGAATTAAATCTCATTTGTCATCAAAACCAATTCCAATGGTCTCTTACCACCATTTACTCGAGATAGACATCCATTTAAACTTATAACTTGCCATTCACATGATACAACAAAGTGAAACACCACCCTCAAAGAATATATATATATATAACAAAATTATATGCATACTGAAGAGAAAGTTAAATATTATAACACACAAAAAAATATATAATAATAATAATGTACAACTTTAAATTTCACCCGGCCAACCCCAGGATCGAACCCTTGTATCCAACAACACTCTGGGTTGCCTCGCTAACCATGAGCTATTATAGATCTACCAATTAGATGCCTCATTTAGTTGTATCTGCAATTAATTCCTTTTAAATCCTTTTAGGTTGTACCATTATACATCCCCACAGTGAGCCCACTGAGCTACTGTAACCGATTTCTTCACTTATCTCATTTTATGACAAGTGTGTTACATTCCTGCTTTCCCATTTTCACGTTTTATATGTCCCTCCAGTGGGGCTACTCCTCTATGTATATACCAAATACATTAATGCATGAATGATGTTGTTTATGCTTTTCGAGCCTGAAAGACCTATCATTTATTATATAGGCATTACTGCCTGTCTCTACTCAATGCCTGTCTAAGCAAAATTACTAAACCAACAACAAACAAGGAATTAGTTAAATGTCATCCTTATAAGAAGTACCATTGCGATCATATAACAATAAAAAAAAAATTTTTAAAATTAAAAACATAAAGAAGGGAGGCCTCCTGTTCAGAAATTCTCATGAGAACATTACAAGACACAAAGTACAAAATACAAGAAAAGTCCAAGTGTGTTTTTCTAGAAAGGGAATCCATTGTTCATAGATGTGAATGTAACTCTTCGTCCTGGTTTAACCCCCACGGGGTCAGAGTTCGGAAATTCAAAATGTGTCGGGACTCTTTTGGCGTAGAATTCGTTCCCGATCACCGCCTCTTATCTGCAATACCACTTGTTCCAATGCAAAGAAAGTCATTAGTTTCCAATTTCCATTATGTTCCTTCTCCATATGTCTGGCTATGGCATTGCTTCTATCCAGGTTTACTGTGGCCCTCACATGTTCAAGTATTCTTTTCTTTAAATCACAAATCGTGCTCCCCACGTATCTCAAATGGCACGGACACTCCACCATATAGATCACATATTGGCTTTTACAGTTTATAAATTGCTTGATTTCCCAGGTTTTTTGTTTGCCATCTCAACTTGTTTTGTATTTTTAGCTATTGCACATACTTTGCATTGTGTACATTTGAAAAATCCAGTCACCTTTAACCATGTAGTCTGTTTAGATTTGTTTCTGAAGTGACTATGTACAAGATGGTCTTTTAAATTGGTGGCTCTACGGAACGTTACCTCCGGGCCATCACCTACAATTTTAGCCACTGCTGGATCGGATTTCAGTATGTTCCAATTCTTGCGAAGAATATGTTGAATTTGTTTATTTTCTGTTGAATAAGTAGTAACCAGCCGAATTTTTTGAGAGTCATTCTCCACATTCGTGGGTAGTTGTTTTTCTGCAATTAATTCTGTGCGTGTTAGATTTGATGTTTTTTGCTTACATGATAGGACCAATTTTTTGTTGTAATTTCTTCTTTTGAATCTTTCTGCAATTTGCTCACTGTTCCTCTGCCATTCCGAATCTTCAGAGCAAATCCTTCGTGCCCTGAGAAATTCGCCATATGGGATGTTATTGATCCAACTTGGATTATGAAAACTCTCTGCCTGTAACACAGAGTTGGTGGCAGTTGCCTTCCGGTGTAGTGTTGTATGGAATTCATTATTACTGATATAAATCTCAGTATCAAGAAACACCACCCTGTTGTTACTGATGGTGTAAGTAAATTTTAAATCAGTGGGAGTATTGTTCAGGATGTTAAAATAATCAGCAAATTCCTGTTTCGAGCCATCCCAAATTATAATCAGATCATCAATATAACGTAGCCATTTGACAATCTTATTAACATGTAGGTCATTATTAGTGTTCCATGCCATATTGCGCTCCCACCACCCCATTGTGAGGCAGGCATAGCTAGGGCTAAACGAAAAACCCATAGCCGTCCCTTTTACCTGACGGTAGATCTCTTCACCAAACATAAAAATATTTTCGTTTAGGCAGATCCGTATCATCTCCAACAGCATCTTATTATGATTAGAAAACTGAATGTTTCGCTCTTGAAGAAAGGATTCGATAGCTACTAAACCGATCTCATTGCGAATATTAGAATACAATGATATAACATCCATTGTAACTAAATGATATGATGTGACCCATGGGGTTTCTTGTAGATGTCGCAAAAGGTCCCCAGTATCTTGAAGATAAGATGTTAATTTGGTCACATATGGCAAGAGAAAGGTATCCAAAAATTTGCTACCGGTTCCAATAATGCACCCTTTGACGAGATAATCGGTCTGCCTGGTGGTCTAGTGGGGTGTTTGTGTATTTTTGGCAGGAAATAGATGGTTGCCGTTCTGGGATGGTCCGTTGTCAAGTATTTGATTTCATCATCATCCAGAAGATTGTCATTTTTCCACATTAGCAGTTTCTTATCCAATTCCAGTTTCAATTTCTTTGTTGGATTTTCCTTCAATCTCTCATAGTATTCTTTATTCCTTAATTGAGAGTGGGCTTCCACTATATAGAAATCTTTGTCCATAACAATGATGTTTCCCCCTTATCTGCCAATTTTATTTCAATTTCTTCACATTGTTTCAAATTGCTCAATGCTTCCTGTTCCTGTTTTGTTAGATTATAGGGTTTTTAACCATTTGAGTTGATACAAATCTTTTATCACCAATTCGTGAAATAGATCTATTTTATTTCCTTGAGGAAGTTGTGGGTAATATTTCGAATTTGCCTTCTTTCTACTCAACCCGGCTCCTAGTTGTGTACAGTGTGCCCCTATTTCTGAAGTTGGAACATCAGGGTCTTGACTCAATTCCATTAATGTCACAAAGTTTGTAGAATCCCTCGCTGTTAATTGCATGGTCGGAACAGGTATACTTTTTTGTATTGTGCCATTTTCTCATTTGCAGTAAAAACATTTGCCAACTTAATCTTACGAACATATTTATATATATCAATCCTGACCTGAGCCAAATCCGTTGTGTTAGTTGGACAAAAATTCAAGCCTCGTGTCAGTAGTTTTATTTCAGACTCCGTTAAGTTTTTTTGGAAAGATTAATTACTTCGAGTTCCTGTATTTCCATTGGGGGATTTAGGTCCATCTTTGTCGCATACTTCTCGTTGTAGCCCCCGCTCTTCTTTTTTCTGTGGAGCCGCTTGCCTCTTCTTGTTGGTTTTGTTTTGCGCGGCCCGCGCTCTGCCTCTTCCACGATTTCCGGACGCTTGAACCCCCATGGATTTTTCCCATTGTTTTTGCTGAAGGGCCAACCTCATATCCCCTAAAAAGAGTTTGTGGGGCGTGCTGCTGTTATCAATTCCTGTTCCCCCTCACTGGCATCTGTAGACGTTAACGAAGACAGGCTTTCAGTGGATGTAATAACTGGCTGCAATTTTTCATGTGATTGAAATCTATCATATTTTTTTGCATATGTAAAAATTCGTCCCTCAGAATAGTCCTCTTTGTCTCGTTGGAATTTCGTCTTTTTCCTCTGTTGAACAATTTCCTCATGTTTTTCGATATATCCCTCCAATTCCTCTTTAAACTTCACTTGATCCGGTGTTAATTCAATTGCTGCAAGTTCTTTTTCAAGCTCTCTCAGCTGTGCAGTCGTTTTTCCAAGGCCAACTCAATATGTTTAATTAAAATTTCCATTAATCCTAAGGAGGATTTCAAAATGTATTCTCCCCATTCATTTAGCAAATAATTGCTCGTTTCCTGGTGGTTTGGCATTAGATGTATCCTCAGGCCTCGGGGGACTCTTTGTACCTCTAGATATTTCTTAAGGGATGTAATCTCCCACCATTTATTAATTTCCTTTTTCGACAATTTTTCCCACTGGCGCAGCTTATTTTTGGTGTCCATTAGCCTTGTATTAGGAGTTGTATCACCTCCCATTGCTTTTGTTGTGTCTTGTTCAAAAAATGTACTTAATATTGCTGATCTCTTGGCCTCCCTTTTATCCATTGTGCTGACGAAAATATTTTTCTCCTTTTGCAATCCGTGATTGAGACACTGGTTATTTCACTCTCCCCTTTATCGGCGTTCTCTATGATACTTGTAGTTTATGTGACGGAACCGTCTCGGGAAAGCTCTCACTTTGGGTTTTCAGTAAACGACACAGTTCCCAGGGTCAGTCTACCCCTATTTACAATGTTACCCATCCGAGAGCTTATACCCCGAGTCCAACTGGTGATTCACTTCTTCATATAGTTCTTTGCACACATGTATAAAAGCGTCGCTCACTCACCTACTTCAAGGGTACTTGATGAAAGGTTCAGCCCTCCGGTTGTTCCTTGCACTTTTCACCTTGTTTCTGTGTTTTCCGTGAGTCCGAGATAATTATCCAGTCGTTTTCACCAGCGTTCGCCCGGTCAAAAGTCAAATCATTTCCTGCATGGTCCCATTGTTTGACCATTTGGGCGCATCTACGGTGGTGCGTTTTGAGTACAGCTGGACCAAGCTGTTACCATTTGCCAAACACTTTCCCCAAGGAAATCCTCTCCGCACTCACAGTTCCATAACTCTCATAAAATAATAATCATGCCAATGCCTCCAAAGCGGTTCCACAGTGCTTTTATTTAGTCATAAAAAGGTCAGCACACCCCTACGCGTTTCGATCTCAGCCGAGATCTTGTTCACGGGGATTCAAAAACACGGAACCAATCATCATTTCTACCATATATACCCATGTGACATCATTGTCCGTAAACAGCCCAAGTGCATTCTGGTATTAATAGTTCTAAACCTTTAAACATCCCGTATTTTTTACAAAACCACTCCTTATAAACAATTAAAAAGAGAATTTTCGCAATGCCTATGTTTATCATACCCACTCATAACATTGAATTAAATCTCATTTGTCATCAAAACCAATTCCAATGGTCTCTTACCACCATTTACTCGAGATAGACATCCATTTAAACTTATAACTTGCCATTCACATGATACAACAAAGTGAAACACCACCCTCAAAGAATATATATATATATAACAAAATTATATGCATACTGAAGAGAAAGTTAAATATTATAACACACAAAAAAATATATAATAATAATAATGTACAACTTTAAATTTCACCCGGCCAACCCCAGGATCGAACCCTTGTATCCAACAACACTCTGGGTTGCCTCGCTAACCATGAGCTATTATAGATCTACCAATTAGATGCCTCATTTAGTTGTATCTGCAATTAATTCCTTTTAAATCCTTTTAGGTTGTACCATTATACATCCCCACAGTGAGCCCACTGAGCTACTGTAACCGATTTCTTCACTTATCTCATTTTATGACAAGTGTGTTACATTCCTGCTTTCCCATTTTCACGTTTTATATGTCCCTCCAGTGGGGCTACTCCTCTATGTATATACCAAATACATTAATGCATGAATGATGTTGTTTATGCTTTTCGAGCCTGAAAGACCTATCATTTATTATATAGGCATTACTGCCTGTCTCTACTCAATGCCTGTCTAAGCAAAATTACTAAACCAACAACAAACAAGGAATTAGTTAAATGTCATCCTTATAAGAAGTACCATTGCGATCATATAACAATTAAAAAAATTTTTTAAAATTAAAAACATAAAGAAGGGAGGCCTCCTGTTCAGAAATTCTCATGAGAACATTACAAGACACAAAGTACAAAATACAAGAAAAGTCCAAGTGTGTTTTTCTAGAAAGGGAATCCATTGTTCATAGATGTGAATGTAACTCTTCGTCCTGGTTTAACCCCACGGGGTCAGAGTTCGGAAATTCAAAATGTGTCGGGACTCTTTTTGGCGTAGAATTCGTTCCCGATCACCGCCTCTTATCTGCAATACCACTTGTTCCAATGCAAAGAAAGTCATTAGTTTCCAATTTCCATTATGTTCCTTCTCCATATGTCTGGCTATGGCATTGCTTCTATCCAGGTTTACTGTGGCCCTCACATGTTCAAGTATTCTTTTCTTTAAATCACAAATCGTGCTCCCCACGTATCTCAAATGGCACGGACACTCCACCATATAGATCACATATTGGCTTTTACAGTTTATAAATTGCTTGATTTCCCAGGTTTTTTTGTTTGCCATCTCAACTTGTTTTGTATTTTTAGCTATTGCACATACTTTGCATTGTGTACATTTGAAAAATCCAGTCACCTTTAACCATGTAGTCTGTTTAGATTTGTTTCTGAAGTGACTATGTACAAGATGGTCTTTTAAATTGGTGGCTCTACGGAACGTTACCTCCGGGCCATCACCTACAATTTTAGCCACTGCTGGATCGGATTTCAGTATGTTCCAATTCTTGCGAAGAATATGTTGAATTTGTTTATTTTCTGTTGAATAAGTAGTAACCAGCCGAATTTTTTGAGAGTCATTCTCCACATTCGTGGGTAGTTGTTTTTCTGCAATTAATTCTGTGCGTGTTAGATTTGATGTTTTTGCTTACATGATAGGACCAATTTTTTGTTGTAATTTCTTCTTTTGAATCTTTCTGCAATTTGCTCACTGTTCCTCTGCCATTCCGAATCTTCAGAGCAAATCCTTCGTGCCCTGAGAAATTCGCCATATGGGATGTTATTGATCCAACTTGGATTATGAAAACTCTCTGCCTGTAACACAGAGTTGGTGGCAGTTGCCTTCCGGTGTAGTGTTGTATGGACTTCATTATTACTGATATAAATCTCAGTATCAAGAAACACCACCCTGTTGTTACTGATGGTGTAAGTAAATTTTAAATCAGTGGGAGTATTGTTCAGGATGTTAAAATAATCAGCAAATTCCTGTTTCGAGCCATCCCAAATTATAATCAGATCATCAATATAACGTAGCCATTTGACAATCTTATTAACATGTAGGTCATTATTAGTGTTCCATGCCATATTGCGCTCCCACCACCCCATTGTGAGGCAGGCATAGCTAGGGCTAAACGAAAAACCCATAGCCGTCCCTTTTACCTGACGGTAGATCTCTTCACCAAACATAAAAATATTTTCGTTTAGGCAGATCCGTATCATCTCCAACAGCATCTTATTATGATTAGAAAACTGAATGTTTCGCTCTTGAAGAAAGGATTCGATAGCTACTAAACCGATCTCATTGCGAATATTAGAATACAATGATATAACATCCATTGTAACTAAATGATATGATGTGACCCATGGGGTTTCTTGTAGATGTCGCAAAAGGTCCCCAGTATCTTGAAGATAAGATGTTAATTTGGTCACATATGGCAAGAGAAAGGTATCCAAAAAATTTGCTACCGGTTCCAATAATGCACCCTTTGACGAGATAATCGGTCTGCCTGGTGGTCTAGTGGGGATGTATAATGGTACAACCTAAAAGGATTTAAAAGGAATTAATTGCAGATACAACTAAATGAGGCATCTAATTGGTAGATCTATAATAGCTCATGGTTAGCGAGGCAACCCAGAGTGTTGTTGGATACAAGGGTTCGATCCTGGGGTTGGCCGGGTGAAATTTAAAGTTGTACATTATTATTATTATATATTTTTTTGTGTGTTATAATATTTAACTTTCTCTTCAGTATGCATATAATTTTGTTATATATATATATATTCTTTGAGGGTGGTGTTTCACTTTGTTGTATCATGTGAATGGCAAGTTATAAGTTTAAATGGATGTCTATCTCGAGTAAATGGTGGTAAGAGACCATTGGAATTGGTTTTGATGACAAATGAGATTTAATTCAATGTTATGAGTGGGTATGATAAACATAGGCATTGCGAAAATTCTCTTTTTAATTGTTTATAAGGAGTGGTTTTGTAAAAAATACGGGATGTTTAAAGGTTTAGAACTATTAATACCAGAATGCACTTGGGCTGTTTACGGACAATGATGTCACATGGGTATATATGGTAGAAATGATGATTGGTTCCGTGTTTTTGAATCCCCGTGAACAAGATCTCGGCTGAGATCGAAACGCGTAGGGGTGTGCTGACCTTTTTATGACTAAATAAAAGCACTGTGGAACCGCTTTGGAGGCATTGGCATGATTATTATTTTATGAGAGTTATGGAACTGTGAGTGCGGAGAGGATTTCCTTGGGGAAAGTGTTTGGCAAATGGTAACAGCTTGGTCCAGCTGTACTCAAAACGCACCACCGTAGATGCGCCCAAATGGTCAAACAATGGGACCATGCAGGAAATGATATATATATATATATACATATATATATATATATATATATCAAAGTGGTGGTAGCCACTACTCCACTCTATTCCACGGTACTGCACTCTATTCTACGATACTCTAGGCCACTCAACTCTACCCCATTCTATGCCACTCTGCTCTACCATACTGTACCGCACTCTACTCTATGTCATGCCACTCCACTGTATAACACTGTATTCCACTCTGTGCCACTCGACTCAACTCACCAACACTTTCCGACACTCTGCAGCAGTCCAGTCCACTCCATTGTACAACATAGTACTTCACTCTTCAACACTTTACTCCACTGTATGCTACTCCAATCCACTCTACTCCATTTCATGCCATTCTAATATGCAACACGCTACTCCACTTTACACTACACCACTCCACTGAACTCCACTCCACTCTACTACACTGCACAACACTGTACCCCACTCTATGGCACTTTACAGCACTTCACTCTACACCATTTCACTCTACTCCACTCTATGCAACTCAACTGTAGACTCTACTACATTCTGTGCCACTATGACGCACTGTACTCTGCTCTATGCCCCTACACTACACTGTACAACACTTTCCAATACCCTACAACACCCCACTCCGCTGTACAAGACACCACTCCAATTTATAACGGTTTACTTGACTGTACACTATGCCTGCCCACTCTGGTGTACTCCACCCTACTGTATTATACAACACGCCACTGCACTCTATGACACCTTAGTTCACTGTACGCTATGTCACTCCACTCTACTTCATGACACTTCATGACACTTCACTCTACAGCACTACACAACACAACATTCTCCTTCACTGTACTGTACGACAATCCACTTAATAACACTCCACTCAATGACACTGGATTCTATGACTTAAAAGACATTTTTATTTTAAAAAATACAAAATTCAATGAAAAAAACAAAGGTTAAACCTTTGTTGTAGTTGGAAAAACTGTATTTATTCTTTCTATACATACTGAACTTAAACTACACAAGCATTAGAAATGCTAAAGTCCAGTTATACCTTACATTTTCCATTTACTCGCCCCCTTTAAATTTCTATAACTTTATTTGTTCTTTCTATGCAAACAAAACTTAAACTTAAAACCAACTTAATTTTAGCCTCAATTGCAATTTCAGTCACATTTGCAGAGTTTTCACATTTTTAATTTAGCTTTTTATGTATTTAATGTCTTAATCCGCTAACAATCTATACATTTCTAAACAGATGCAGACTCCTTTTGTCCCAGGGGCCCACTGACACCAGGTTGAGATCACTTGACTATAGAATTTCGTTAATTAAGAAAAAATGTTAACACAAGGCATATCACTGTGTTTTATAGGTCGACTTTCAACTGTTTCATGGAACTCTTGTATGAAGTGCAGAATATAGGCTGCAATGTTCTGCACCACATATGAACCTTCATGAAAACCACTTCCGTGGCATTGAAGCCAACACTTAGATGTTTGTTTAGCAATGTTGCCATAGCTCAGCCAATGGTTGAATGAGCACAGAGAAGACTGGTTATCAGTTGTCTGACATTTGAAAATTGAGATTTATTACACGCACGAAATGAAGAATCCATTTGCAGCCAATGCCACTTCCATCTCAGATATGGTTTTTCACACAGTGCAATTTCCACTGTGTTTAATTCAGTTTCAATGTGCATTTAAAAAAACTGTATAAATATTCTCAACGCTGACATCTGCTTGTTATAAGCGAAGCAAATGCTTTTCCAACTCATAAGTTGGGTTTTTACTTGGGTAACATTCTTAATTCTTGTAATCTGTCAAGAACCAGCCTGTAACAGAATGTGTTTCCAGGTCAGAGGTCACGACTCAAATCACTAGAAGCTACCAGCAGCAATTTCATTCACCCATTTTAAGGCTCTTTTAGTTCCTCTTCCAAAAGAGGTAAATAATTAGTGGTGTGCAGAGGAACATCCTTCCTCCTTGGAGTCTTCCTCAGGAGCAGGTGGATTGTTTTTATTTTTGGTAGAGTAGGGAGTAGTGAGGGTTTTAACATATCACTTCATGCCCCTTACCTTTCTGACTCCTAGTGAAGTGCTAGTCCCCTTTACAATCAAATTTCCTCATGGTCTTACGCGGGTGGACAGCACATCCCTGGCAGAAAACATCACACCCTCCGACGCATCGTCAGCAGCATCCTACAGCACAATGCATAAAGATCCTCAACAAGACTAACATGCCATGCTTGGAGAAGGTAAACAAAGAGCAGGGAAAGGGTTGCAATTCATCACGGCCAAGCACTTCCAGTGATGTTGACACCTGTACTGGAGGCATGTAATGAATTTCTACAAGCAAGAGAAAGTGGTCGCGTGATGGATGAAGGCCGAACATGCCGCGTTACAGCAGCACCAGAGAACGCAATTGCCCTGGGTGTGTCATGTAAGGCCTTCTGACCTGGAGAAAGGACCATGCATGAATTGTAAGCAGTACTTGTTCTGCACAGGATACTGTCCACGTACTGCTGCTGATTTGGTTCTGGATGTTGAAGTGGAGGTGGCATCTAGCACACACCTTCTACTTCTTTTCAAAAGTGGTTGAATGTCTCTTACCACACTGTGTGACCCCAGCAGAGGTGATGATGCTGTGTTGAATCTTTACAGGAAAGGACGCTGATGCTTCCTTTATTAAGGGGCTTATTCACAAACTGCATTTTGTACTACATTATTCAGAAAACTAATTGAGGAGGTCTCTACCTCCGTCTCTCCTATCTTTAAGGTGCAGAGCTCTCCCCCTGACTGCAGAGGTCTCCACACATATTCTTGCGCTTTAGTAGTAAATGTGGGAGGGAAATGAGAGTTGCTGGAAAATGGGCACTACTTACTACTAAATGAGATAGGTTAAGGGAGGAGTAAGGAGAGGTTAAGAGAGAGTTAGGGAGGGCATTAGGGAAGGACATGCACTCATCCACAAACTTTTAAGTCAGCTTCTGTTCACAAACTGCTCTTCTATAGGAACTGCAACCAAAAAGGAACTAAAACAGTCACAAATGTACTCCACTTCAGAACTAAAGTAAGTCCAGCACCACAGACAGAAATCCACTGGTACTGCAACATGCATTGATAGAAAATAGTGAAGGTAGGGACATAAACTAAAACCCTGAATGTAACAAATGTTAACATAAATTAAATAATTTAAGCTAGTTAAATACATAAATACATTTTATTTAATGGTAAGAAATTGTATAAATAAAACATCATAATTTTTTAAACATTTTTATTAAACTCTTTTAATGTAAAAATTAATGTAACTGTAATATTTATTAAACATAATTACATTACATTCAATTAATTGTTTATATATCTTTTAATAATTTTTAATATATCTACAAATTGTTATTTAATTAAACTTCAGAATGTTTTTTATTTGATACATTCAAAATAAAAATAATTAAAAAATAAAATTGTAATTAAAAATTAAGTTAATAATGTTGTAACTTTTTAAATAGTGTTCTGCATTTAAAATAAATATATAAAATTAATTGACATCAATATTCAACATAGAATTTTCTTTTTAATTTTAAAAAAAGTTCAAAAAACTTTTACATTTTCCCTATACTTTGCCATAAAGAGATCTTCGCCCCAATTGTGATAGTCTCTCGAAAGAGTAAGAAACATCATAATGGTTATAAAGTCCCTACTAGCAATACCTTTATGGTCGTATTTGATGCTTTTGCTAACCCCTCCCCTATTCTTTTAAGTCTACAATTTTGAATAGTTTTGCACTTGTAAGTGGTGAATAGCCAAAAGTAGTAAAGTTACACAAAAGTATAAAACAAAATTAATCATAGTAAATTTAAACATGCAGGTTTACCTTTATGACTAGGTCCCTAAATCAGTGAAAACTTTCATTTGCCGTAATGTACGGTTTAAAAAAAGGCACTAATGAAAGGAATACTGTGTAATCCAAAATAAATCTTAAAAACAATAAGTTATTGGATGTAGTACTCCTATTTGTTTCAAGACTAAATTTAAATATATATTAAGAATCAGCTGTCTGAATTCCACCAATCCTGTTTCCAAATCAATCAGTGCCAGACAACTATTCATAAACCATCCCAGGACAGGCAGTGTTACTCCCATCCGATTCTAATTCTTGCGGCATGTTGTAGGTGCTTTAAATGGGCAGGTCCTGTCGGGTACTGAGTACCTGCACTCTTTTCATTTGAAAGGGAAGAGTACCTGCACTTCTCAGCACTGCTGCAATACATTTTATAGGTGATACAAGTAGGCTAGTCTGCAGTCTGCCTGTGGTCCTGCATACACTAAGTGATGTAGATAGTTCATTGTTTATAGTCTGCCAATACTAAACACAAGAAACAAAAAAAAGCAGTGTTTAGATTCTGCCCATTTTTCCAACTACACTAACAGCGTGAGACAAACAGTGTAGTCTGTTACATTTGTCTTTGTGTCTGCCTAGGCTCAGCACAATAATAGCGAAGATCATAAATAAAACACAGAAACACAAAAACAGTAATATATTTGTACAAACCTGCGCCAAATTATTGCTATGAGGCATCCGTCTTGTTTTTCTGTGTGCGCTGTCTAGATGTTCCTTTTATTTCAAAATGTACATTGGATTACATTTTCACCTTTACCCTAAAATCTACATGTAGTTTGACACATTTGCTATTCTATTGTTTATTTTTCCAACTAATCCTAAACTTCTCGGTTTCTGCTTCATCTCCATTATTTCTGTCTTTATGATCATCGCAGTTCTTAAACAACTACTCTTATCAATGTTTTGACTCTCCTTGTGGTTTACCTACATTTTTGCTCCTTTTTGCTTACCAGTGTATACCTGCATTGCTTGGTCCTGTTGAATTATCAGCGCATACTTACACCTTTTGCTCAGTTATATGACGGAACTCCACAGGCATTTACTCCACATGCCATTACAATGCAGTCAATACCCCGCGTGCGACGAAACCACGTGTTACTTTAGCAAGCAAGTCATTACAACAACTTGCTTTAGGGGGTGCTGGACTTTGGATTAGTATAAGTTACTAATCTAACTCCAGTCTACGCAACAGTAGGGAAGGTGCTGGACTTAAAAATCCAACACCATTCCAACAACATTCCCCCTACAGCAAGTTGTTGCAATGTCTTGCGTGGTAAAGTAACACGTGGTAATGTCGCATGCGGGGCACTGACTTCATTGTAAAGGCTGGTCGTTGTAAAGACTGTGGAGTAAAGGAAGTTTCCTCTTTTGCTCCGTTTGCTTTAACCGTGCTTACCTGCATTTTTTGCTTCTATTTGCTTAGCAGTGCTTACCTGCATCTTTTGATCATTTGGCTTACCTGCGTTTTTTTGTTTTGCTCCTTTTGGCTAAGCAGTGCTTACCAACATATTCTGCCCCTTTTGGCTTACTGGTCCTTACCTGATTCTTTTGCTACTTTTAGTTTACCAGTGCTTATCTACATCTTGTGCTGCTTTTAGTATACCAGTGCTTAACAATATCATTTGCTCCTTTTGGCTTAGCAGTGCTTACCTAGCTTATGCTGCATTTGGCCTAGCAGTGCTGATGAACATCTTTTGTTCCTTTTGGCTTAGCAGTGCTTGCATGCATCTTTTGTTCCTTTTGGCTTAACAGTGCTTGCATGCTACTTTTGGCTTAGCAGTGCTTGCATGCATCTTTTGCTCCTTTTGACTTAGCAGTGCTTGTCTGCATCTTTTGCTCCCTTTAGCTTACCAGTACTTACCTTACTTATGCTTCATTTGACCTAGCATTGCTAATGACCATCTTTTGCTCCTTTTGGCTTAGCAGTGCTTGCATTCATCTTTTGTTCCTTTTGGCTTAGCAGTGCTTGCCTGCATCCAGGGCCGGACTGGGAACCAAAACCGGCCCTGGCAAAGTGCTCGGCCGGCCCCCCTGGGGGTTGGGGGTGCGGCCGAGCTGTTTGCCAGGGCCGGTTTTGGCAGATTTTGTTACAGGGGCCGATATTGCAGCCATGCTGCAAAAATGGCCCTGTAACAAAAACAGCCCCCCAGGGGCCCAAAACCGGCCCCCACCCTGGCGGCCTACCGGGGAAATGCCCGGTGCCCGCTACGGCCAGTCCGGCCTGCCTGCATCTTTTGCTCCTTTTTACTTAGCAGTGCTTGTCTGCATCTTTTGCTCCCTTTAGCTTACTAGTGCTTACCGTACTCATGCTCCATTTGACCTAGCAGTGCTGACAAACATCTGTTGCTCCTTTCGGCATGACAATGCTTACCTGCAACTTTTTCGCCTTTTGGCTTTATTTCGTCTTTTGTTGCTTTTGGCTATAGTCTTATTACTGAATATACCGACGCCTTTTGTTCCTTTTTGACTTACCTGTATCTTTTGCTCCCTATTGACGTATCTGATTCTTTTGCTCCTTTTGGCCTCTCCATCTTTTACTCCTTTTGGCTTCCCAGTGACTACAAACAATGCGGTTATGGAGTGCACTATTTACTGACCTGCTTTCTCACGTTCCATTTTGTATATTTTTATCTTCAGACACAGGCAGACCATTAAAACATATTGAGAATTTCATCTATCCCAGAGTTTACCACATTTTCAGCAGTTTGCGAGTACATTAGTGAAGGTTGCAACATGCTGGAGCTGCTGCTACTTACAGTCTGTACGCCCTCGACTAGCAGGAGTGTGTTTCTTGTTGGGAGATTTTCCGGGAACTGCATGGCACAGTCAGTTTATTTAAATGAAAAACGCTACAAGACCATGGCATGAAAGAAGAAAAATATATTGAATGTGGTTATTTAACCCCTTCGCTGCTAGGCCTTTTCCCCCCCTGTGCTAAGCCTTTTTTTTTGGCTATTTGGGGTAGTTTGCCCTTAGGCCCCTGTAACTTTTTGATCACATAAGGTATCCACGCCAAATTTGCGTCCTTTTTTTCCAACATCATGGGGATTCTAAAGGTACCCAGGGTTTGTGGATTCCCCTGGAGTGGACTCAGAAATTAGCCAAAATACAGCTAAATTTTGTTTTTTGGGGGAAAAATGCGAAAAAAGGGCTACAGATGAAAGCGTCTGGTTTTTTCCCTGCAAATGGTATCAAAAAAGAGGTTGTGGTGCTGAAATCACCATCTTCCCAGATTTCAGGGACAAGCAGACTTTTGTCAGAAAACAAACATTTTTTACACAGTTTTGGCATTTTTCTAGGACATTGCCTATTTTTGCTATTTTTTGTGCTTTCAACCTCCTTCCAGTTAATGGTAGAAATGGGAATGAAAGCAATAATGGATCCAGGAGAGCTATACATTTTGGAAAAGTAGACAAAATTTTGAATTCAGCAAGGGGTCATTTGTGTAGATCCTTCAAGGTTTCTTTATAGAAACTAACAGTTAAATATAGGAAAATTAGTTGCAAAAAACAGCCTTTTGTGTCAACGTTTTCACATGTAACTTCTTCTAATTATGACACCTCTTTGAAAGCAATATACCGTTACATCCGCTGGATCTTCCTGGTTGTGGGGATATATAGGACTTGTAGGTTCACCAAGAACCCGACGAACCCAGAGCCAAAAACTGAGCAGCGACTTGCAATGGTTTTTTATTATGTAGTGGGTATATAGCAGTTATTCTGGGAAAATGTGTACATGGAAAAATCGGTATGAAAGACACCTATGTATTTCTGAAATGGAAACAAAATATAGAGTTTAGAAACAGTAGATATTTGCACATGTCCGAAATTGGGAATACTCATACTAACATGAGAATTATCGATCATTTTTCAAAATTACTTCTTTTTTACACATAGTCTTTCATTTGGAAGGCAGAAATGCATCGAAAGTCAATAGGTAATAACAGTTGCTTTACAAATCTGAATTACCCTAAGTCTCCCGATAAAAATGGTACCTCACTTGTGTGGGTAGGCTTAGTGCCCACAACAGGAAACGGCTCACAATGCAACGTGAACGCACCACATTTTCACAATGAAAAATTACCCTTTTTTTGCAAAGTGCCTAGCTGTAGTTTTTTAACCCTAGCTATGCCGGCACCTAGGGAAACCTAGAAAACCTATACATTTTTGAAAACTAGACACCCAGGGGAATCCAGGATGGGGTGACTTGACTGGCTCACACCAGGTTCTGTTACCCAGAATCCCTTGCAAACCTAAAAAATTGTCAAAAAAACCACATTTTCCTCACATTTCTGTGGTGGAAAGTTCTGGAATCTGCGTGGATCCACAAATTTCCATGCACCCCGCGTTCCGCAAAGTCTTTCGAGAAAAATGGTACCTCACTTGTGTGGGTAGGCCTAGTGCCCGCGACAGGAAACGGCGCAAATCGCAACGTGGACACACCACAATTTCACAGCGAAAAATGACCCTTTTTTGGCAAAGTACCTAGCTGTAGTTTTTGAACCCTAGCTCTGCCGGAACCTAGGGAAACCTAGCAAACCTATACATTTTTGAAAACTAGACACCCAGGGGAATCGAAGATGGGGTGACTTGACTGCCTCTCACCAGGTTCTGTTACCCAGAATTCCTTGCAAACCTAAAAAATTGTCAAAAAAAACAAATTTTCCTCACATTTCTGTGGTGGAAAGTTCTGGAATCTGCATGGATTCACAAATTTCCACCCACCCCGCGTTCCCCAAAGTCTTCAGAGTAAAACGGTACCTCACTTGTGTGGGTAGGCCTAGTGCCCGCGACAGGAAACGGCGCAAAACGCAACGTGGACACACCACAATTTCACAGTGAAAAATGACCCTTTTTTGGCAAAGTGCCTAGCTGTGGTTTTTGAACCCTAGCTCTGCCGGCACTTAGGTAAACCTAGCAAACCTATACATTTTTTAAAACTAGACACCCAGGAGAATTTAGGATGGGGTGACTTGACTGCCTCTCACCAGGTTCTGTTACCCAGAATCCCTTGCAAACCTAACAAATTGTCAAAAAACCACATTTTCCTCACATTTCTGTGGTGGAAAGTTCTGGAATCTGCGTAGATCCACAAATTTCCACCCACCCCGCGTTCCCCAAAGTCTTCCAAGAAAAACGGTACCTCACTTGTGTGGGTAGGCCTAGTGCCCGCGACAGGAAAAGGCGCAAAACACAATGTGGACACACCACAATTTCACACTGAAAAATGACCCTTTTTTGACAAAGTGCCTAGCTGTAGTTTTTTAACCCTAGCTGTGCCGGCACCAAGGGAAACCTAGCAAACCTATACATTTTTGAAAACTAGACACCCAGGGGAATACAGGATGGGGTGACTTGACTGCCTCTCACCAGGTTCTGTTACCCAGAATCCCTTGCAAACCTAAAAAATTGTCAAAAAACCACATTTTCCTCACATTTCTGTGGTGAAAAGTTCTGGAATCTGCGTGGATCCACAAATTTCCACTCACCCCGCGTTCCCAAAGTCGTCCGAGAAAAATGGTACCTCAATTGCATGGGTGAGTCAAGGACCCGTGACAGGCAAGGGCCCAAAACCTATTGAGGCAACATCAAAAATACATATCACAAACCAACCTGGTTTTGCAAGGGGGGTCCCATGAGTTTTTGGCCCTGGGCTCGGCGACCATCTAGGGAAACCTACCAAACCCACATATTTCTGGAAACTAGACACCCGGGGGAGTCCAGCGAGGTATGGCTTGCGTGGGTCCCCTAATGTTTTCCTACCCACAATCCCCTGCAAACCTCAAATTTATCTTAAAAAATCACTTTTTTCTGAAATTTCTGTCTGGGTAAGTTCTGGAATCTACGTGGATCCACAAATTTCCTCCCACCCAGTGTTCCCCAAGGACTCCCGATAAAAATGATACCTCACTCGCGTGGGTGGGTCAAGTACCCCCGACACGCAAGGGCCCAAAACCTATTGAGGCGACATCAAAATTACCTATCAAAAAATAACCTGGTTGTGCAAGGGGGGGTCCCATGAGTTTTTGGCCCCGCGCTCGGCGGCCATCTAGGGAAACATACCAAACCCACACATTTCTGGAAACTAGACACCCGGGGGAGTCCAGCGAGGTATGGCTTGCATGGGTCCCCTAGCGTTTTCCTACCCAGAATCCCCTGCAAACCTCAAATTTAGCTGAAAAAATCACTTTTTTCTCAACTTTCTGTGTGGGAAAGTTCTGGAATCTACGCGGATCCACAAATTTCCTCCCACCCAGCGTTCCCCCAGGTCTCCCGATAAAAATGATACCTCACTCGCGTGGGTGGGTCAAGTACCCGCGACAGGCAAGGGCCCAAAATCTATTGAGGCGACATCAAAATTACCTATCACAAAAGAACCTGGTTTTGCAAGGGGTGTCCCATGAATTTTTGGCCCCGGGCTTGGCGGCCATCTAAGGAAACCTACCAAACCCACACATTTCTGAAAACTAGACACCCGGGGGAGTCCAGCGAGGTATGGCTTGCGTGGGTCCCCTAACGTTTTCCTACCCAGAATCCCCTGCAAACCTCAAATTTAGCTGAAAAAATCACTTTTTTCTCAAATTTCTGTGTGGGAAAGTTCTGGAATCTACGTGGATCCACAAATTTCCTCCCACCCAGCGTTCCCCCAGGTCTCCCGATAAAAATGATACCTCACTCGCGTGGGTGGGTCAAGTACCCGCGACAGGCAAGGGCCCAAAACCTATTGAGGCGACATCAAAATTACCTATCACAAAACAACCTGGTTTTGCAAGGGGGGTCCCATGAGTTTTTGGCCCCGGGCTCGGCGGCCATCTAGGGAAACCTACCAAACCCACACATTTCTGAAAACTAGACACCCGGGGGAGTCCAGCGATGTATGGCTTGTGTGGGTCGCCCAACGTTTTCCTACCCAGAATCCCCTGCAAACCTCAAATTTAGCTGATAAAATCACTTTTTCCATACATTTTTGCGTGGGATCACCGTACCGGCACAAATGTCCTACCACCCAGCGTTCCCCTTGTTCTCCCGAGTAAAATGATACCTCACTTGTGTGGGTGGGCCAAAGGCCTGTGACTAGGAAGAGCCCAAAACATAGGGATTTAGAGTATAGCACCGAGAATTCTAAGCGCTACATTTTTTTAAAAATACGTTTTATAGCCAGTTCTGCTTTGGATACCCACACAAGTGAGGTATCATTTTACTCGGGAGAACAAGGGGAACGCTGGGTGGTAGGACATTTGTGCCGGCACGGTGATCCCACGCTAAAATGTATAGGAAAAACGATTTTTTTAGCTAAATTTGAGGTTTGCAGGGAATTCTGGGTAGGAAAACGTTGGGGGACCCATGCAAGCCATACCTCGCTTGACTCCCCCGGGTGTCTAGTTTTCAGAAATGTTTGGGTTTGGTAGTTTTCAAGATGGCCGCCGAGCCCGAGGACAAAACCCAGGTGACCCCTTGCAAAACCAGGTTGTTTTGTGATAGGTCATTTTGATGTTGCCTGAATAGGTTTTGGGCCCTTGCCTGATCACGGGTACTTGACCCACCCACGCAAGTGAGGTATCATTTTATCGGGAGACCTGGAGAACGCTGGGTGGGAGGAAATTTGTGGATCCATGTAGATTCCAGAACTTTCCCACACAGAAATTTGAGAAAAAAGTTATTTTTCAGCTAAATTGAGGTTTGCAGGGGATTCTGGGTAGGAAACGTTAGGGGACCCACGCAAGCCATACCTCGCTGGACTCCCCAGGTATCTAGTTTTCAGAAATGTGTGGGTTTGGTAGGTTTCCTCGATGGCGGCCGAGCCCGGGGCCAAAACTCATGGGACCCCCTTGCAAAACCAGGTTCTTTTGTGATAGGTAATTTTGATGTCGCCTCAATAGGTTTTGGGCCCTTGCCTGTCACGGTACTTGACCCACCCATGCGGGTGAGGTATCATTTTTATCGGGAGACCTGGGGAATGCTGGGTGTGAGGAAATTTGTGGATCCACGTAGATTCCAGAACTTTCCACACAGAAATTTGAGAAAAAGTGAATTTTCAGCTAAATTTGAGGTTTGCAGGGATTGTGGTAGGAAAACGTTAGGGGAAACACGCAAGCCATGCCTCGCTAGACTCCCCGGGTGTCTAGTTTTCAGAAATGTATGGGTTTGGTAGGTTTCCCTAGATGGCCGCTGAGCACGGGCCAAAACTCATGGACTCCCTAGCAAAACCAGGTTGTTTTGTGATAGGAAGTTTTGATGTCGCCTCAATAGGTTTTGGGCCCTTGCCTGTTGCGGGTACTTGACCCACCCACGTGAGTGAGGTATCATTTTATCGGGAGACCTGGGGAACGTTGGGTGGGAGGAAATTTGTGGATCCACGAGATTCCAGAACTTTCCCACACAGAAATTTGAGAAGAAAGGGATTTTTTCAGCTAAATTTGAGGTTTGCAGGGGTTCTGGGTAGGAAAACATTGGGGGACCCACACAAGCCATACCTCGCTGGACTCCCGGGTGTCTAGTTTTCAGAAATGTGTGGGTTTGTAGGTTTCCCTAGATGGCCGCAAAGCCCGGGGCCAAAACTCATGGGACTCCCCTTGCAAAACCAGGTTGTTTTGTGATAGGTAATTTTGATGTCGCCTCAATAGGTTTTGGGCCCTTGCCTGTCGCGGGCACTCGGCCTACCCACGCAAGTGAGGTGCCATTTTTCTCGGAAGACTTTGGGGAATGCGGGGTGGGTGGAATTTTGTGGACCCACGCAGATTCCAGAACTTTCCACCACAGAAATGTGAGGAAAATGTGTTTTTGGACAAATGTTTAGGTTTGCAAGGGATTCTGGGTAACAGAACCTGGTGAGAGCCAGTCAAGTCACCCCATCCTGGATTCCCTGGGTGTCTAGTTTTCAAAAATGTATAGGTTTGCTAGGTTTCCCTAGGTGCCGGCATAGCTAGGGTTCAAAATCTACAGCTAGGCACTTTGCAAAAAAAGGGTCAGTTTTCACTGTGAAAATGTGGTGTGTCCACGTTGCGTTTTGGGCCATTTCCTGTCGTGGGCACTAGGCCTACCCATGCAAGTGAGGTACCATTTTTCTCGGAAGACTTTGGAGAACGCTGGGTTTGTGGAATTTTGTGGCTCCACGCAGATTCCAGAACTTTCCACCACAGAAATGTGAGGAAAATGTGGTTTTTTTAACAAATTTTTAGGTTTGCAAGGGATTGTGGGAAACAGAACCTGGTGAGAGCCAGTCAAGTCACCCCATCCTGGATTCCCCTGGGTGTCTAGTTTTTAAAAATGTACAGGTTTGCTAGGTTTCCCTACGTGCCAGATGCGCTAGGGCCCAAAATCCACAGGTAGGCACATTGCTAAAAAAAAATCAGAGCCTAGTGGGCTTTCTGCCGCCCTGGGGGGGAATCGGGGGAGGGGGGTTCATCCCGATATGCCCCCAAGGGGGGCAGAAAGACTGTGGCTATTTTTTGTGGGGGTGGGGGCATTGGTATGACCATTTTGGGCAGCCCCCACCCCCACGCATAAAAAAAGCCTGCGTAATCGCTGGCGCCTAGTGGGCTTTCTGCCCTCCCAGGGGGCAGATCAGGGGCCACTGCCCCCATCTGCCCTCCCGGGGGGCAGAAAGACTGGAATTTCTCTGGGGGTGGGGTGGGGGTATTGTCATGCCCATTTTGGGCAGCCCCTACCCCTACACAAATAAAACAAAAAAATCTGTGGTTTCTAGTGGGCTTTCTGGCCCCCCCGGGGGGGCCATATTGGGGGCTACAGCTCCCATCTGCCTCCCGGGGGGGCAAAAAGACTGTCATTTTTGTGGGGTGGGGATGGGGGCATTGGCGTACCCGTTTCGGGCAGCCCGCACCCTGAAAAAAATTGCGCAAAAAAAATCCCTGGTGTTTAGTGGCCTTTCTGCCCCTCTGGGGGGGGGGCAGAAAGGCTGTAATGGTGGCAGGGGGGGCATTGGCGTGCCCATTTTGGGCAGCCCCCACCCTAAAAACAAATGTGCAAAAAAAATCCCTGGCATCAAGTGGGCTTTCTGCCCCCCCCCCCCCCCGGGGAGCCCCCACCCTAAAAAAAAATGTTCAAAAAACGAATCCCTGGTGTTTAGTGGGCTTTCTGCCCCCCCGGGGGGGCAGAAAGACTGTAATGATTGCGGGGGGTGGGGGCATGGGCATGCCCGTTTTGGGCAGCCCCCACCCTTATTTATATATGCTAAAAAAATCCCTGGTGTCTAGTGGGCTTTCCGCCCCCCCGAAGGGGCAGATTAGGGGCCAATGCCCCATCTGCCCCCGGGGGGGCAGAAAGACTGTAATGATTGCGGGGTGGGGGCATGGGCATGCCCATTTTGGGCAGACCCCACCCTTATTTTTATATGCTAAAAATCCCTGGTGTCTAGTGGGCTTTTGCCCCTCGGGGGACAGATTGGGGGCTACTGCCCCAATCTGCTCCCCAGGGGGGGCAAAAAGACTAAATTTTGCCAAATTGAATTGGGGGGAGCAAAGGCCCTTGCCCAAGGGGCCGCTCCCCCCTCCCTGGTGTCTAGTGGGTGGGCATGCCCGTTTTGGGCAGCCCCCACCCTTATTTTTATATGCTAAAAAAATCCCTGGTGTCTAGTGGGCTTTCCGACCACCCGAAGGGGCAGATTAGGGGCCAATGCCCCATCTGCCTCCCAGAGGGCAGAAAGGCTGTAATGGTGGCGGGTGGGTGGGGGCATTGGCGGGCCCGTTTCGGGCAGCCCCACCCTAAAAAAAAATGTTCAAAAAATGAATCCCTGGTGTTTAGTGGGCTTTCTGCCCCCCCCCGGGGGGCAGAAAGACTGTAATGATTGCGGGGGGGGCATGGGCATGCCCGTTTTGGGCAGCCCCCACACTTATTTTTATATGCTAAAAAAATCCCTGGTGTCTAGTGGGCTTTTTGCCCCCCCCGGGGGGGCAAAAAGACTAAATGTTGCCAAATTGAATTGGGGGGAGCAAAGGCCCTTGCCCCAGGGGCCGCTCCCCCCTCCCTGGTGTCTAGTGGGTGGATCCCTGCTTGGGGATCGCCCTCCTGATCATTTCAGTTTTGGTTTCACTGAAATGACGTCAGCGCGACGTGCGCGCCGATCGTCATTTCAGGGAAACCAGGGGAGGGGCCTCGGGAGCTGGGGAAGCTCTTCCCCAGCTCCTGAGGCTCTTTTAGTGTAAAGGGAATCCCTCTGGTGCCCGCACCAGAGGGATTTCCGGGGCGATGTGTCATGACGGCCTGGAGCCGTCATGAGCACACGCCCACCGTGTATCATGACGGCTCCAGGCCGTCATGAGCACGGAAAGGGTTAAGATAAAGGATTGTTCAAAAGAGCACGCGCATGATTGCAACAGGGGTTAAAGTAAGGGTAGGTTTATTATGTGAAATACAACTATAATTGAAGAAACGAGGCAGATATATTTGCCAAAGAGAGCCCCAAGAGTTGTATCAAAAATAAGCGTTTCACAACAATGTATTTTCTGTTCTGCCACATAAGAGTCACTTTTTTGAGAGATGGACAGGGTTTTGCCAGACCACCAACTTGAGAGAAATTTGTTGCAATTTCTCACTGTGATACAAAGGTGAAATTTTCCAAAACAAGGGTGGTCCGCTGTAGGGTCAAGGTTTTGAACCATCTGTGAAACTATGGCTACGCTGTCATTTTTACTTCGTTCCTTAGGTGCAGCTGCATTTTGGCTATTTAGAATGTTGTGAGGGTCACTGAATCAGCGGGACCCCGATGTTGGGCTTGGCTCTTTCTGCATGGTCATCCCCAGACTTTTTGCCCTGACTCCTCCTCTTTTGCTGGATTTGTTTTTGGGGTTTAGAACTCTGTGCAATTTTGTGCTTTCTCCTCCAAACATCATAAAATTGCCTTATACTCAATTGGCATATTTAATTTACTTGTAGGTCCCTAATAAAATGGTACTAGGTGTACACAGGGCCTGGAAATTAAATTATACCATGTCTCTGGCCTGCCATTGCAGCCTGTGTGTGCAGTTATGCACTGCAATTTTGACCTGGCAAAATAAACCTTTTGTAAGGCCCAAACCTTCCTTTTGAATACATATGTCACCCCTAGCCTAGGTTCTGGATAGCCCAGTGGGCAGGGTGCAATGCATTTAAAATGTAGGACATGCACTTTTAAGTTTTGCATGTCATGGTAGTGAAAAACTTGTCAATTTTGTTTTTCAAGCGCTGCAAAACTTACCTCTCTCCCATTGGATAACATTGGAGTTACCTTAATATATTTAATAAGCAGTAATTTCAGCAGGTGGCCAGTTCATGTTTGGTGTCTTTGGAACTGGAATGAAAAATCCTAACTTATGGTGAAGTGGGATTTTAAATTACAGTTTTGAAAATGCCACTTTTAGAAAGTTACTGTTGAGGAAAATGGGCAACCCAATAAAACCTCGGAGGCTTGGGTAATAGGAACTAGTATAGGGTAACGATGCCCACAAGGGATTTTTTTCATGTTCAGAGTTATTCGATATTATACAACAAATTGTGAGAGCCTTTTTTAATGGCCTCTAGTAAATCAATTACAAAAATTAATTAGAGACAATTCCAAATGAACTTATCCAAAACAAATAGACAAAAGACAAGAAAAAAGGGGCAAAGGAGGGTGTATACTTTTTTAATACAAATTTATATAAATAAAGCAAAAGAGGATACAAAAAACATTTCACAATTACAAAAGTAGCTGAGAGCAATGCTTATTTTTACTCAAATCTTTTCTCAAGAACACTTTTGTAAAAACCCATTTTTTGTACTTAGTAGAAAGGATAACATCATTAAAACATAATGAGCAACTTCTATATACAAATATGAAGGAAAATGGGTTGAGAGTGTCAAAGTTTCTGTGTTATCTTGTGTATTTATCTACAAGACCATCTTCAGGACAAGGTGTTCAAATGTGAACTGAAGTCCCCTATAGAAATGAATAATCCAATAAAATTTGTATGTATCAATGAAAGATATCAAAAAGAAGAATATACACCCAAGGGTGAAGAAAGGAAATTAAAATGAAGTGCCCACGAATAAAAAGGTAAAAATACCCAGAAAAGTCCAGTAAAAGGTTTGTTAATTTGAAAAATTATGTCATATCATTAACAGAACGCTCTCTGCTGAGAGTGGAAAGAACCTTAATCCACCGCGTTCATAAAGAAAGAATGATATGCTTACTTGGAAGGAATGAACATAAGATATATGTTCCAGGCTATCTATGTGGAGTGCAACTCCGTTTGCAATAGAATGATTATACTCCAATTATCTAAAAAAGAAATAGCGGAGTGTTAATGCTAAACCAATTTTGGAATAGAAATCGAGCTTTGAATACAGCTCCAACGGCTTGCCAAACCAAGAAATGGTGGTTTGTCTTGTGTTTACATAAATAGTTGCTACTGAAGGGAATTGTCATGGATCGTTCAAAAAATCTCTCTTGACAAGAAAGTGTAGGCTATTGTTAGGTAAGTTGTTGTATTCAAAAGTCCTAACCTTAACTACAGTACCCTTAGTCATAAATAGGGAACCATCCAAGTTATCGAGAGATCTAAAAATGTAGTTGGGGAATGACTAATGAAAATCTAAGCACTTGTGAAAGTTATAACTGTACTTATAAGTAATGCTGTGTTGGAAAGCTAGAACAAACTGTTCAGCAACAACACCCAAACTTACTTGATCAGTGTGAAAAAGAGATACACCTGAATGGAATCGGGCTTATTAATGTCCCTTGATATAGGGCAGTCTTTGTACTACTTTACAAACAGGCACAACTTGCGCTAAATGAAAAGAAGAAGCTGAATTTAGACGATATAGCGTTGCGGACTTGGAAGGAGAATCATTAGTTCAGTAACACTTAATAAATCAAATGCAGAGGTCGCGTCACTAATCCGATCCAGTGTAGATTTGAAGGAGGAACCCAGGAGTATATAAATACTTCCGTGTGCAGTGACGTGTTAATCGCGGGCGTGTACGTGTATATGAAATTAAAAAAGAGTGGCGGCCATCTTACAATGGTGAAGAGACCAAGGTATAACAATGAATCGCTCTGATTGTAAGTGTTGTCAGGTTCCACTCAAGGATACCAAGACAAAAGTAATAGTCTTTATGTGAGAGTAGATTGAATGAAACAAACTTAAATTATGTAACAGAAGTAATGATATATGGTACTGAAGTCCTTGAACGAAATATGGCAGTTATCTAAGAATGTCATGTAAGAGACGGTAATCTATATTTGGTGGTATCATGTGAATGTCTGCATGAGATCGCGGACAATATCCTATCTATATGGGGCACTCATTCTGCAGTGTGGTGGCAGACAGGCTTCATAAGGAAAACTGACATAGGTATAATGTCCTAATAAAGAGATTTGGAAACCGAGACAGAAATCGTCAGTGATTCATAACCAAATTGTTAATGGAAAAAGAAAAAAGGAGGAAAGAATATAAAAATACCTGCCCTTTTTAATTGAGTCGTTAACTATCTTTGAACATGTTAAGAATGATGATTATTTTTGATCTATAAAAACGACTCATTGTTAGGTGTACAACTGGTACATATAACGTATTTGCACAATTAAAATATTTTCTAAATTTTTCGCTGATTCAGAAAGGGAGACAATGTTATACACTTAGATGCACAGCAGTTTTCAAATAAAACAATGCTCATCAATGATTGACATAAGAGAAAAACAATACAAGATCTGAAAAG
Source organism: Calotriton arnoldi (assembly GCA_963921515.1). NCBI lineage: Eukaryota > Metazoa > Chordata > Amphibia > Caudata > Salamandridae > Calotriton > Calotriton arnoldi. Next base: position 653,386 of record CAWUFW010002048.1, read on the forward strand.
GTGAAAACATATCTTTAGGAGGTTACATGTTTAAAAAACAGCAATTCACAATGTGGTCGCCATCATCTTAGGACTTATATTAAATCACAAGTTGTTACATAATGGATACCAGTGTCTGCCATTCAACAGCTGAATTAAGACCCTTAGTTACATTTTGTGTACGACAGATCTAATGGTTTTCCTTAATTGTCAAAATCTGTTCAACATTGGGCTTTCTCTTGGAAGGCTTAACCACATCAATGACCCACCAAACCATATCTTTCTCAGAATGTTTACATGAGATATAATGTTCAACCATAGGGGCATATTCAACTTTGCATCGAATTCTCGATTGGTGTTGCAGAATTCTTTTTTTGACTTGTTGGGTCACTTTACCTAAGTAAGTAATCCCACAAGGGCATTTGATGCAATAGAAGACATTTCTTGTATTAAAGTTAGAAAAGTGTTGCAATGTAACCTGTTGGTCACTAATGTTGAACTTCTTCATGGTTGTTGTGGTATTACAGGCTGCACACATGTTGAATTTCAAGTGCCCTACCACAGGTGATAGTTGAACCATATTATTTACGGTCGTTTTGTTCGGAGTATCATATGCATGGACCAAGCGGTCTCATAGATTAGATCCTCTTTTGAAAGCAAAAAGGGGTTGTTGTTGGAATTCAGGTAAACTCTTTAATAAAGTCTAGGCCACAAATGCTCTCTGAAATACTGAATGCTGATAGCACTGGTGCACATGTAGCCCCAATGCTACCTTGAGAGGGTGTTTCCTCATTTGCATGGGTTTGTGGACTCATGCAAATGAGGGAGTCCCTTTGCCTCTGCACCCACACCATTTTATACATGTGAGCGCAGAGGTAAAGAGGCCGTCAGGAGTTGCACTGTCTGTGTGCCACAAGGAGCTGGAGCACACTCAGTGAGTCTCCGTAGGGCAGCCCTCTTGAAGGATTAAAGGTAGTCCCATGGACCCCCTCAGATATCACTCTGCAGATGGGTGCAGTACTCAATGCATCCGCCTGCAGGGGGATCTTTTCTTCTGTTTGAAGTGCCGGTGGGTTTGTGCTTGCACAGAGAAAGACAGACCGGCTGTTGCAATGGCCACTCCATCTTTCACTAATGCACTGCCACCAGGGCAATGTGAGTTTACGGCTGCCATGGGGTCAGAACATTATTTGTAATAGGGCGCACTCTCCTTGTTTGCGCCCAGAGCACTGATTGAAAGGTGCGTCATGGCTCAAACTGTGAGTGTATGCTCTGTCTATAATACAGACGCAGTTGTCCTGCAGGTGTAGCCAGATCAAGAAGGCTCTTACAGGGCCTGTGTATGCCCTTTGTGTCCTAAAGGCCCACACACCATGTCCTGTTGGGTCAGACTGTGGTGTGACTACTTCAACATCAAGGTTGGTCTCCCCTGAATGAAGGGCCAAGGATTCAAAAGTGAAATCAATTGCAAGATAGGTGTATCTTCATGGTAACTTTATTTCACTTTCCCCAACTCCACTAGATTTCTTCATTCATTTTCTGAGTTACAGTTGCACACTTTTCCGATTGCTGTAATGTTGCTTTTCCTTCATCCAGTTTTCGCTGTTTGTGATCATTTGAGGTTCCAACTGTACCTTTACTAACCTATAACAAAATAATTAGGCTTTGATAGAAGCATTGCACCCCTTCTTTTTTCAGTATGGTGTTCACAATAAGGTTGTGATTGTGATCAATAAATGCTTGCAAATATTATAAAACCATCTAAAAATTGTACAATAACTACATTGGTATTGTGTTATGTTTCTTCTAATAATGAATGCGCCAGCACTTGCAGTCATCTAGTGTTCATGATATTGTACAGTGTTTATAGCCCGGGGATCTTTTTTTTTTTTATACTGCATTACCATTTTATTGTGTGTGTTTTGTGTACCATGTTCTGTTAGACTTTTCATTTTTACTGTACACGTATCTATATATTGGTAAATATTAAAGTGCTGCGTCTTTACAAAAATTCACAACCCTGGATGGACAGTCACATCTTTATTGTGATGATAATAACAGCATTGTACTGTACCTAGATAACTACTACCACCTCACCCTCCAAAACACCCACACCAGCTTCTTTGCACTAGGCCTTGACTGACTATTCACTTTGACCTGGAGAACCAAAGGAGCTTGGGTGACCAGCTCTCTATCGGAGACCGTGTACCCAGTTGTCCATGGGTAGAACCGGCACTCTCCCCTTTGGTGGTGCTTGGCTGTCCCTGTAATTGCAAGCATTGACTGGAATTCTTTAAGTGGGGGTATTATTGTTAGGCCTGGGCGGTGAACTTCGCTCCGTTCGCGGAGTTTGCGGAGTTTTCTGCACTCCGCACTCTGCAGAGCTCGCGGAGTGAACAAAATTCCGCTTCGCGATGTGCAGCAGAGTTTTTCCCCACTCGGTAAGTTCGCGAGGGCGAGCTGCCGCTCGGGTAGAATTTCTACCCGAGCGGCAGGAATACCAGCACAAACTGCAGTTCGCACTGCACTCTGCCACTCGCGGAACTTCGCGGAGGGTTTTTGTAACTTCGCGGAGTTCAGGGTAGCAAAACTCCGCGAACTACGCCCAGGCCTAATTATTGTATAGATTAATAGTACTAACCTGATTTCATGTCTTGAATTTAATCTCCGTTTATTTGAAAGATGGTAAAACCATATTGCACATGACTGATGACATAGGACAAATCAACACATTATTCGGGCATGTGTTCGGACTCTTGTCATTTAGCCCTGACGAGAGCTTTAACACTTTCACTTGTACTCATTTATTCATTCAATTAGCAGTGCTCCCGCCATCCCATATCAACCTGCAATGTCCTGGGGGTGGGCACACCAGGACATTGCTGGAGCCGGACCTGGGGGGTGGCGGTCCCCAGGGCCATTTACAGCTCCACGGCCCCCCTCCAACAATAATGAAGCCCCGGGGAGGTGGTGGTCTCCAGGCTGTGTGAGGGGCTCAAGCCCCCCCACACTTTATTTTCTAGTATAGCCCTAAGGAGTTGTCAGTCCCCGAGGCTCCGTGGGGGGCTGGAGCCCTCCATGCCCCTCTTCAATGTAGCCCCGGGAGGTGGCGGTCCCCGGGGCTGTGGGGGAGCAGGAGCCCTCCCACGCAATCCTTTAAAAAATAAGGCCCCGAGGAGGTGGCGGTCCTCAGGGCTGCGTGAGGGGCAGGAGCCCCCCCACGCAATCATTTAAAAAATAAAGCCCAGACGAGGTGGCGGTCCCTTGGGCTGTGGGGGGCCCGCGTGCCCCCTGCAATTAATGAACATAGACCCGGGGAGGTGCAGTCCCAGGGGCTGCGGGGGCCCGCATAGGCACCCGCATGTATTTTGATCATTGCCCCAGGACCTGGCCCACTCCGGGGGCCTAATTAAACGAAGTGCGGGAGCCCGTGCTTCGTTTTTTAAAACATTTTTGTCTGGATTTGTGGACCCAATGCGAGTCCTGCCAATTTGTTTATACAAAAAATGCTTTTTGTGGCCCTGGGGGTCCCTGAGGGACCCCCTGAGCAGGCCTAGGGGGTCAGTGTGTTTCTACCCTACCCCCTTTTCTTCATTTTTAATGTTTTTTAACCTTTTTCATTGTGACTTCGTTCAACCGAGTCACAAGATGGCTGCCAACACTTCCTGGTTGGAACTGTTGGCAGCCAATTAGATTGCAGGCTCGAGCTCGGGAGGGTTCGCGGATCCTCCGCGGCCATATTTGTATAGCTGAGAAATGTTTACATTTCTCAGGAACTACTGAACGGATTTACACCATTTAACAAAAAGAGTTCTTTCTAACCCAAGAGCTACCTTTTTGCCAATTTTGGTGTAATTCTGTTCAGCAGTTTGGGTTCTAGCCGTGTCTAATGTTTCCTATGGAAATTAACATGGAGAAAAAATGTTTAGGGCCCCCCCCTTTTTCTCAGCCCCTGCTTGACGATTCATCCCAAAACTTTCAACACAGCAGCTGAAATGAGTGGGCCATTAGTTTTGAACATTTTGCGAAGATTCGTCAACCGGCGCCAAAGGTTGGCAGAAGAAAATAATGCTTTTTGAATAGAAACAAAGTACTAACTATAACTACCTACTGGCACCGCCAGTAGATAATATATATACATTGATATACGTATATATGTATATGTTTGTGTGTGTATATATGTGTATATATGTACATATATGTATGTATATATATGTATATATGGGTGTATATGTATATATGCGTGTATATGTATATATGCGTGTATATATGTGTATGTATATATGTGTGTATTTATGTGTATATATATATGTATATATGTGTATGTATACATGTGTATATATATGTGTATGTATATGTATATATATATGTGTGTGCATATATATATATACTGGGCAGTAGCAGTATGTCTCCGCAAGGTTGGTATTCTTTAGGGGGGCAGTACCAGTGCTGCTCAACAGGCCTGCACACAGTTTTATTAGAAGAGTACTGGCACTTCACAACAGGGCTATTGAACTTTAGTGAGGCATTGAAGCACTTACATCTCTCTAGTCTTCATACTATTTTAATGGGATAGTCCCTGCACTTTTCTGTAAAACTATGCCCAGCTTTACTAGGAGCGTTCTAGCTTTTGGTGAGATAATGCAGGCCCTTAAATCTCTGTAGGACTTCACAAAACTATAATGGGACAGACCAGCTCTTATCTATAGGCCTCCACATACTTCTATTGGGATAATATTAGCACTTCTTAATATGGCTTTTATACTTTTAGTGAGATATTGAAGGCACTTCCGTCACTGTCGATCTTCACACATTTTTAATGGAATAGTACCAGAACATCTAGCAGGACTTTCATGGAACAGTAGCAAAGTTATTGTTCCGAAATTACATATGTACTGATTCATTGAGCGCCAGTAACTGTGCCCCATTTTTAGCACATGAAATGATCTTTAATTATTACATGTCACACTTCAAAGCAGTAGAGCAAAGAACAGGCATTGTAACTAAATAAAGCTTCAGCTGTTCATACTGCATACTCCTCTCCTCCCATGAAGCATCAGAATACATAATACAGAATCCAGCACAGCGCCACTCCCTTTCATTTCACACTCACTGCATCGAAATCGACCTTCAACAGCGTTTCGTTCTCTGTCATTGAGCATCTCCTACAGTACAGACTTAGAGAAAGTCAAATAGCCTTGTGTAAGAAGCGGTGGCTACTATGTCTCCATACCAGACCTCTGAGTGCCTGATACAGACCCAAGTTTCACTCATTGTCCTGTGATGCTGGACAGGAAGCCTCCTCCCCCACAAAGAGGTCACGTGCTACACAATCTGTTCTTCTTTCAGCACCATGTATAGATTGTGTGTTACATTGTTTTACTGAACCACAGCCACAGAATGGTTGCATGCACTTTTCAGGACCAGGGTTCAGTCACGTGCCACATCAAAGTACTACTTTTCAGCATCGTCTATGAGACGTGGTAGATTGTTTTTAAGCTGATGCACCATTCATTGGTGATGAGCTAGATTGACATGTATAATAACTTCAACACCATGGACAGATGTTACCTGGTACATTAAACGTTCAGCAACACAGGGATGTCACATGTGCCTGTGTGTACATGTGCGCTCTGACTTGTGTCTAACAGTACGTCTCGGCTGCAGCTTAACTGATGTTACATCTGTGCTTTGTATTAATGTAGGTGGTACTTCTATAGTGCATAACTAGCCAAAAATCAGTGCAGTGCTGTACCAGGTCAAAGACGAGCATAAAGTCAACAAGTGATAGGCGAGGTAACTGGTTTGTGGATGGTTAATGGATAATGCATTGTAATGTGGTGTTCTTTAAAGAGGTGAGCACTGAACTCTTGCATAAACTGAAGCAAATTTGAGGCTATCCAAATGAATCTGTGATGTTGTTCGAAATCTTGGGTGCATAGATAAAGAAACAAGGCCTGCTGGCTATTTTTTTTTCCTGTTTACGCTTATTAGTATGCAGTCAGAGGGTGTCCTGGCTGCAGGAGTGCTGAGAACCACCAAAGATGGTGAGATGTCTGCAAGATGAGCGGGGGTCCTAGTTGTGATGACTTGGTAAATGATGAAGCTGGTTTTGAATATGGTGCAAGTTGGCAAGAGAAGTCAATGGAGTTCCATCAGAAGGGGCATGATGTGGTCATGTTTCTTCAGGTCCTGGATGAAAAGTGTTGAGGCATGTAGGATGTTCCTACGGATTGTCAGTATGGAGCATGAGAGAACATGGATCAGGGCATCACCACCATCCAGCTGTAAGAGTGCAAAGGTTTGAATAGCAGTTCTGATGTCTCTTTCTGTAAAACAAATGATTTCACTTTCTTTAGAAGAGAGCTGTTACCAGGCTTTGTTTTTTTAGCAATGTGTTCCTTGGGGTTTGGTTAGGTGTCCGGGGTGAATCCAAATTAGCTGATGTTCTGCGAAAGTTGGGATTTAAAGCCGGCTCATTTTTCCACCTGGCACCTCATTTACTTTAGCTGCCAAGAATGGTGAGTGCTTGGAGACAATTGTGTTCATAGTGTGCACTGTACAATTAAATTGAATCATGACTATGCATGTGTTTCCTTCCAAAGGCAATATGGCTGTGGAACCTTTTACACTTTCGTGTGGGCAGTTTTAGCACCATCTTTAAACGTGTTTTGTTTACGTCGATGTGTCTGTTTTTCAAAGCCAAGCAAACAATCCGATTTGCACGTGCTCCACATTTTCTGCGCTAGCGGTGCTACAAATACTTTTGATTGTGTGTCCAAGTTAAAACTGGAGTGATAAGGTGCATTCTGGTTTGTTAGCTTACCACTGACATCCATAGATGAGGTGTACGGTATGGAAATTTCACTTCAAGGGCTTCTGCATCAGGCACTGGTGACATTTTGGCTAGTACAAGCAAGTGTCCGTCTTTCAGGACCTTGGACAGGTCTCATGCTACCTGGATGTCTGTGTGAACTGAACCATTGGCGGGTCCTATGGTGTGTTTGAGAACCCTGGACAGGTCTCATGCTACACGAGTCTGTGTGACTTTCTAAATCATCTACAGGTCTCAAAATAAATGCATGTTTGGCTTTCAGTATCGAGAACAAAATGCATCTGTGTACACCTTTCAGAACCATGCATGCTACCCACGCTTAAGTTCTGGAGTTTGCTTTCAGAATCAAGTACAACATTTATGTGATTGACACTTGAGCATCTTTCTGAACCAAGTACAGGTCACTGTACATGTACGTGTGCGTCTTTCAAGACCAAGGACAGGTCTCACGGTACAATGCCATGTGTCTTACAGGATATGCACATGTGCGTCTTTCAGGACCAAGGACAGGTCTCACGGTACATGACCGTGTGCGTATTTCAGGACCATGGTCAAACCTCACAGTACATGCACCTGAGCGTCTTTCAGAATCGAGAATAATGGTGCCTGCGTGTGTGTCTTTCAGAACCAAGGATAGGTAAATGCACGTGAGCCTCTTTCAGGGCTAAGGACAAGTCTTATGGTACATGCACGTGTGCTTCTTTCGGGATCATTTACAGGTCTCACATTACAAGCACGTTTTTTGTCTTTCAGGACCACGGACAGGTCTAACTGTACCTGCACATGTGCGTCTTTCAGGACCAAGGACAGGTCCATATATTCTTGTGTTTTTCAAAACCATGGACAGGTCACAATATGCCACTTTACCGTGCGGCATGGATGTGCGTGAATCTGTATCTAACTTTAATCCCATTCCCTATGAAGGTGGTATGTGGCGGGGGAAGCTTTGCTGTCAGCCACGAATAACATTTATAATATACTTGTTGTATTTCTGTGCACGGAATCCCCGTAGAAACAACAATACCATCGTTGTATTTCCTTCTGTTGTGGTTCAGTTGAAGACAGTAGGTTTTGCATAGAGGGCAATATCTGGTATTTTGTGAAAAGGGCACAGACCCGCATGGAGGCTGAAGGAGGTCTGGCTGACAGGGTAGTGTGAGTGTCCAGAGATATGAGTGTCCCTGTGTGAGAAGTTGGCCTGGCATATGCTGTCCACTAATTATAGTGGGCACCTTGCACCAGTCCAAATCGACTCTTATGGTAGGTAGGTCAAAGACAACCTTATTGAAAGCTATCCTAGTGGTAGCTATGGAGAGCAGCCTTCAGGCTAAGTCTTGAAGGAATGTAAAGCAGCTTGTTTTACCAGTCTATAATCTCTTGAGTGACCAAATGAAAGAGCACCACACCAGGTATATATTCAAAATATATGTATTTATTACTAAACACACCCCTCTAGTCTCTTTATGAGGCTAGAGTTCGAAATACATAGGTTATAAGATCTTAAGTCACAGTAATAGCACAAATACACGTTTGGGCCCTAGGGCGTACCAAACCATATACCAATAAAGTGGTATGCGAACCACGACTGAACTAGACACTAGGCCTAGAGCCTCTAGAAGTGCTTGGACCACAAGGAACCACCCAAGGTAGTGACACAGGGGACCCACGGGAGACGCGTGCAGTGTAAATACACAACCGCGATACGCCGTTAACTTCTATGGAGAAAGTCGGGATCGGGAAAATAGAGGAAAGGGACACTTTAAAGAGGACTAGGACAAAACCCTTTGAGATCTAGGACTTTGAAGAGTCTCTACCCATGGGAGCACCGGAGTACTCGTGTTACCTCACCCAGGAAGCCGGGTGCATAGGTGCCTTTCGGGGTCGGGTTTCGTCGTCGGTTCTTATGGCGATCTGCTGCAAAGTGCTGCTGGCGACCAGGAGAAAAGTGTCCGGGTGGATCCAAGAGTGGATCGGAGTTCTGAAGAACCTGAAAGCAGAGGGGACAGAGTCTGGGTCACTAGCCAGTGACCAGGATGGCGATGGACGGATGCCCACCGATGTCGAGTGCTTCAAGTTCGTTGACGGTCGTCTTGACTCTTCAGCCACGAGGTCCGGGAGGCGTTGTCGGCGACCAGGAGCAGGATTCGGGCTGTTGCTCGATGTCTGTCGAGTGCAGAGGTGTCGGCGACCAGATTGGACCCAACAGGCCTTGGCAGCGGCAAGTCTCGAGTAAGGTGTAGATCGTCGATGATGCAGACCAGCAAGGTCTGGGGAACTCACCCAGCAAGGGTAAGTGAGGGCAGGCCTGGAGCAACCAGACTGCCAAGTAAAGAAAAGATTGGCCTTCGGTAAGGGCTACTAGCCAACGGGCTAGCGACCGCGAAGGAGCCTCGTGACGCCGCACGTGGAGCTGGCTTACAGGACACTCGTGGAGTGGGGGCCAGTGATCTTCGGTGCAGGTGGTGCTGGAGGCTAGGGCTACTCGGAGCCCAAAGCACGACTTCTTGGGAGACCCAGAAGATGATGCACTTGCAAGTGTGCTCGGTGTCCAGGGTCACGGTCTCAAGTCACCCACGATAGCCACGGGCCTCAGCTTTGCTGGGGACTCAGGGTAGCCTCGGGAAGTCTGAGAATCCACCTCTGGTGATGCGATGACTTCGGCGTCCGACAGGAGCTTCAGTAATGCAAACCGGACAGATGCTTCTTTGGTGCCTGCCAAGCAGGGGAGTCACTCCTTGACCCCAAGGGAGATTCTTCAGTCCTCTAATCGTGAGTAGAGCGTCGAAGGTCCAGGATTCTAGTTTCAGAGTTTCGTCCAGGTATAATCTAAAGTCCTAAGGACTGGGTTCCTACCTTTATTCCAAAAATAGGGGATGGACTACTCTGTGGCCCCACCTATGGGTGGGTCAGGGCAGAGGGGTGGCTACACCCCTTTCCCTTTGTCCAGTTCGCGCCAAAGCAGGGGCTGCAAGCCCCTGATCCGGTTTGAACTGGGGTATGCACAGGGACACCAAATGTGCCCCCAGTGCAGGACTTCAAAGCACCCGAAAGTGCTCCCGCCCAGCCCCAATACACATTGTCCTGTCTGGGGAGGTGGTCACACCTCCCTGGGACAGGAACCCTATTGTCCAGGCCTCCCCTGCCGGAGTTTCGTCCAGCAGCAGGAGGCCAGACTCGTGTCTGTGGCAGCAGCATCCATTTTGTGATGCCAGGGCTCTGGAAAGAAGTTACCGGACTCGTCAGAGTTAACATGCCTTTCCCTCTAGAAGGGTGGAATGCTACCCCGCCGCCAGGATTGGCGGGGGGTAGTATTCCAAGATGTTTGACACCAAACACGACATGTTTAGGTGCAGCCATTCCATAGTTAGCATTTTACCGCGAGGATATAATGCGTTTAAGAGTATATGGTCAGGCTGCACTACAAACAGCATCAGAGATGGTCTCCGAACGCTGCAGAGGGGCCCTGCTCATGCAGGGGCACCCTCTCACATAGGAACCATGCACTCTGCCTTTAGGATTGATAAGGCCTGCCTTAGGAGTGACTTATAGGTTTATATGTGTGTATGCTTTTAGTGATATAGGTAACCTATACCACAGCAAGGGGTGCATGCACCACCTTACCCAGGCTGCAGTAGCAGACCTGTGGTGTCAGTTTGGATGGCCTACCAGGGGTGGCATAATACATGCTGCAGCCCCTGGCAGGCCTCTGAGGTACCTATGCCCTTGGTACATAGTATACCATATACTAGGGACTTACAAGGGCACTCCAGATCCCAATCAGTGATGTGCCTAAGGCACATGGAGACCCTTTTAAAGAGGAAACAGCTAGGCTGGGGTTCTGAATAGCAGGGCCCCAGCCAGACTAATGTCGAAAACCAGTGAAGTATCAGCATAAAGTGGGGGTACCCCTGTGAAGCAGATCCTACTCTCCTACAAAACCCCCCCCCCCAAACGTAGGGACATTAAACTAACCTTGCCCAGTTAAGTCTTCATGTTCTAAGTGGAAATACCTAGAGAGTCCATCTGCATTCGCATGGTTACTCCCAGGCCTATGTTCCACTGTAAAGTCCATCCCCTGTAGGGAAATGGACCACCTAAGCAGTTTGGGGTTTTCACCCTTCATTTGTTTTAGCCATAAGAGGGGCTTATGGTCTGTCTGAACCAGGAAGTGTGTACCAAACAAGTATGGCCTCAACTTCTTCAGAGCCCAGACCACAGCAAAGGCCTCCCTCTCTATGGCTGCCTAACGTTTCTCTCTAGGGGTCAGCCTTCTGCTAATAAAAGCTACTGGCTGATCCTGACCTTCTTCATTCAATTGTGACAGTACAGCCCCTACCCCCAATTCAGATGCATCTGTTTGAACAATGAACTTCTTGGAGTAATCAGGACTCTGCAGAATTGGAGCAGTGCACATGGCCTGCTTGAGGTCATCAAATGCCTTTTGACAGCTAACTGTCCACTGAACCTTTTTGGGCATTTTCTTAGAAGTTAAGTCATTCAAGGGTGTCACTATTGATCCATACCCCTTGACAAATCTCCTATAGTACCCAGTCAGGCCTAAGAAGGCTCTCACCTGAGTCTGGGTAGTGGGAGCAGTCCAGTCCATGATGGTCTGGATCTTGCTCTGCAAAGGTTGAACCTGGCCTCCACCCACAAGGTGGCCCAGGTACACAACCTGACTCTGCCCTATCTGGCACTTAGTGGCCTTGATAGTCAGGCCTGCCTTTTGCAGGGCCTGTAAAACATTCCTGAGGTGGACCAGGTGATCCTCCCAGGTGGAGCTAAAGACAGCAATATCATTTAGATAAGCTGCACTATAGGCCTCCAGTCCTGTGAGAACTGTGTTCACCAACCTCTGGAAAGTGGCAGGTGCATTTTTCAGACCAAAGGGCATCACCACAAATTGGTAATGCCCACTAGGGGTTGAAAATGCTGTTTTGGGCTTTGCAGAATCAGCTAGTCTGATCTGCCAGTAGCCAGCTGTTAGGTCAAATGTGCTGAGATATTTGGCAGAGGCCAAAGTATCTATGAGCTCATCTGCCCTGGGTATTGGATGGGCATCAGTCCTAGTGACTGCATTGAGGCCCCTGTAGTCTACACAAAACCTCATCTCTCTTTTCCCACCACTGGTGTGAGGTTTAGGTACTAGGACTACTGGACTAGCCCAAGGGCTATCTGAGGGCTCAATCACTCCCAATTCCAACATCTTCTGGACTTCAGTCCTGATACAGTCCCTGACATGGTCAGGTTGCCTATAAATCTTGTTTTTAATAGGCAGACTGTCCCCAGTGTCCACTTCATGAGTGCACCAGGTGGTCTGACTGGGTGTCAGAGAAAACATATGTCTAAACTGATTGAGGACTTGCCTGCAATCAGTTTGTTGCTGGGTAGTGAGGCTGCCTGCCAAGGCTACACCATCAACTGACCCATCGTCAGGGTTCTGTGAGAGCAGGTCAGGGAGTGGGTCACTCTCTTCCTCCTGCCCTTCATCAGTAGCCATGAGCAAGCCCATGTCTGCCCTGTCCACATATGGCTTAAGTCTGTTGACATGGAGAATCCTTTGGGGACTCCTGGGTGTTCCCAGGTCTACTAAGTAAGTGACCTCACCCTTCTGCTCAACAATAGTGTGGGGTCCACTCCATTTGTCTTGGAGAGCTGCTGGGGCCACTGGCTCCAACACCCACACCTTCTGTCCTGGCTGGTAAACAGTCAGAACAGCCTTTGGTCATGCCAGGCCTTTTGAAGTTCCTGGCTAGCCTCAAGGTTTTTGGTTGCCTTTTTCATGTACTCAGCCATCCTGGAGCGGAGACCAAGTACATAGTCCACTATATCTTGCTTTGGGGGCTTGAGAGGTAACTCCCATCCTTCCTTCACCAAGCACAGTGGACCCCTCACAGGGTGGCCAAACAGAAGTTCAAAAGGGCTGTAACCAACCCCCTTCTGAGGCACCTCCCTATATGCGAATAAAAGGCAGGGCAAGAGTATGTCCCATCTACGCCTAAGCTTTTCTGGGAGCCCTTTAATCATGCCCTTCAAGGTTTTGTTGAATCTCTCAACTAAACCATTGCATTGTGGGTGATAGGGTGTGGTGAACTTATAAGTAACTCCACACTCCTTCCACATTGCCTTTAAGTACCCAGACATGAAGTTTGCACCCCTGTCTGATACCACCTCCTTAGGAAAGCCCACTCTTGAGAAAATTCCCAGGAGGGCCCTTGCCACCACAGGTGCTGTAGTGGTCCTAAGGGGTATAGCCTCTGGATACCTGGTGGCATGATCCACTACCACCAGTATAAATCTGTGCCCAGATGCTGTTTGGGGATCCATGGGACCAACAATGTCAATCCCTACCCTCTCAAAGGGCACCCCCACCACAGGTAGTGGTATCAGGGGGCCTTTGTAGTGCCACCTGCTTTGCCACTGGCTTGGCAGGTTACACAGGAGCGACAAAACTCCTTACTGTCTTCAGACATGTGGGGCCAGTGAAAGTGAGGGACAATTCGGTCCCAAGTCTTGTTCTGGCCCAGGTGTCCTGCTAAGGGAATATCATGGGCTAGGGTCAATAGGAAGCCCCTGAACTTCAAAGGTATTACCAACCTCCTGGTAGCACCAGGCTTGGGGTCTCTACTCTCTGAGTACAGGAGTCCATCATCCCAATACACTGTATGGGGACCACTAGCTTTCCCAGCAGCCTCAGCAGCAGCTTGCTGTCTGAGGGGTTCAAGGGAGGGGCAGCTCTGCTGCTCCTGGCTCAGATCTGCCCTAGAAGGTCCCCCTGTCCCCAAGAACTCAACCTGGTCAGGTTCAAGTTCCTCTGGGACAGTTCCTTCTTCAGGGCTGAGATCATCCCCCTCAAGGGACTGATCTTCCTCCTGAGCCAAGGGGAAGGCACTGCCTTAACCCTACTACTCCTCCTCTTGGAAGGCACTTGGTCCATTCTTCCAGAATCCAAGGCCTGTTCAGTTTTAGACAGTTTAGCCTGTGACCTGGTCACAGCAAACACATCTGCAGGGATCCCCAGCATTTCTGCATGGGTCCTGAGCTCCACTTCTGCCCAAGCAGAAGTCTCTAAGTCATTGCCAAGCAAGCATTCGACTGGTAGGTTTGCACTTACCACAACCTTCTTAAGGCCATTTACCCCTCCCCAGGAGAAGTTAACAACTGCCAGAGTATGGTCTGTTCTGACATTGCTAGCATTGGTCACTTGGTACATCTCACCAAGTATAACTTGCCCAGGTAGCACAAGGTCTTGTGTCACCATTGTGACACTTGCCCCTGTGTCCCTAAATGCCAAAGCCTCTCGTCCATTTATTAAAGGCTGTTGTCTGTACTTGCCCAGATTACTGGGACTCACAGTGGAGGTCACATCCATGCCTCCATCACAGACTAACACAGCCTGAGTCAGTTCCCTGACTAAGTCAGAGCCCAACTCAGTTCCCAGGGTGAACCCTACTAAACCCTTTGCTGGAGCACTTCCACCAACTGTACTAGGGGAACAGGTGCCTTAGTGGCATTGGTGGATGCTGGACTGGAGTCTTTGGACTTGGTGCAATCACTGGTCCAGTGGGTCTTTTGCTTACAGACCTTGCACCATGGTTTTCTTTGGCCTTTACCCTTGGTAGACTGGGAATCCCCACCAGAAGAAGATTTTTGGGGGCCTGATGAAGACTTTTGATCTTTACCCTTCTCCCCACCCTTGTCAGAGTTCTTAGCATCTTGCTTCTTGGTTTCCCCACCTTGGTTCTGTACCTTCTGCTTCACCCTGGTTCTGACCCATTTGTCTGCCTTCTTTCCCAATTCTTGGGGAGAGGTCAGATCAGAATCAACCAGGTACTGATGCAACAGCTGGTTTTGACAGATATTAAGAATCTGCTCCCTCATTATCCAGATTATACAATCCTGAGAAGTCACACACCTTACTGCCCATCAACCAGCCTTCCAGAGCCTTGGCAGAACAATCCACATAGTCTACCCAGTCTTGAGTCTGTGCTTTTTGGGTGTCTCTGAACTTCAACCTGTACTGTTCAGTGGTTAGGCCAAACCCATCAATAAGAGCACTCTTCAAGACCTTGTAATTGTCAGCATCCTCCTCTCTAACAGTGAGGAGCTTGTCTCTACCTTTGTCAGCAAAGGAGAGCCACAAGATTGCTGCCCACTGCTCCTGAGGGACCTTCTGTACTTTACAGGCCCTCTCTAAAGCAGTTATCCATTTGTGGATATCATCCCCACTCTGGTAGGGAGGGACAATCTTGCTCAGGTTCCTATGGTCATAGGACCTTTCCCTATCTCTAGGGATATGGCTGCCACCATGGGACTCTAGTCCCAACTTTCTTCTCTCTCTAAGGAGATCTAGGGATTCTCTATCTAAAGCCAATTGCTTCTTCCTGATCTCTAGTTGAGTTTCCTCATACTGGACCAGTCTCTTTCTTCTCTCATGAGAGGATTCCCTCCTGTGAGAAGAAACAGAGCTCCCTATTGAGGTGCCAGAGTGGTTAGACTCCTGAGAAGGAGACCTAGACTTTCTGAGCACACTCATAATCCTTCCTGGGGGACAAAGGTGTGGTTCTCTAGATCCTCATCTTCATCTTCCCCAGAAGGGATTGGGTTTTCCAGGTCAGGGTCATTGTCACCCTCCTGGTCAGTTTCAGAGGGGGCTGGGGGTAGTAGTACCCCTGGCCCCTTCCTCATCTGCTGGCCCACCCTCTGCTCCTACCCCTTCAGTCTCTGAGGACTTACTAAGATCATAAGCCACCAACATCTCCTGGAGGTGTTGGGTGGTGGGACTTTGGCCTGTCCTTAATTTCCTCACGTTACACAAAGCTCTCAGTTCTAAGAATGGGAGTGTGTCATACTTGGAGGGGAAGCTCAATGGCTTCCTGCAGGGCATCTCTAGATCCTGCTTTTAAAGACATTACTAGTGTGGTGTGGTGTATGCACTACCTACTCTAGTGTGGCCTACTAAACTCTCTTGAGTTGTAGAAAGGGTTGTGCTATCCCTTAACACACAACTCTAAGTTCAGTAGAACTTACTGATATTCTAAGCTTAAATTATATGTACCTTAGGTACCTTTAGTGGTTTTCAGTTGATCAATTCAATTGAGATTATCTGGTAAAACAATAGCAAGCTCGAATCCCACACGCTGCACACCAATGTGAGAAGTTGGCCTGGCATATGCTGTCCACTAATTATAGTGGGCACCTTGCACCAGTCCAAATCGACTATTATGGTAGGTAGGTCAAAGACAACCTTATTGAAAGCTATCCTAGTGGTAGCTGTGGAGAGCAGCCTTCAGGCTAAGTCTTGAAGGAATGTAAAGCAGCTTGTTTTACCAGTCTATAATCTCTTGAGTGACCAAATGAAAGAGCACCACACCAGGTATATATTCAAAATATATGTATTTATTACTAAACACACCCCTCTAGTCTCTTTATGAGGCTAGAGTTCGAAGTACATAGGTTATAAGATCTTAAGTCACAGTAATAGCACAAATACACGTTTGGGCCCTAGGGGCGTACCAAACCATATACCAATAAAGTGGTATGCGAACCACGACTGAACTAGACACTAGGCCTAGAGCCTCTAGAAGTGCTTGGACCACAAGGAACCACCCAAGGTAGTGACACAGGGGACCCACGGGAGACGCGTGCAGTGTAAATACACAACCGCGATACGCCGTTAACTTCTATGGAGAAAGTCGGGATCGGGAAAATAGAGGAAAGGGACACTTTAAAGAGGACTAGGACAAAACCCTTTGAGATCTAGGACTTTGAAGAGTCTCTACCCATGGGAGCACCGGAGTACTCGTGTTACCTCACCCAGGGAAGCCGGGTGCATAGGTGCCTTTCGGGGTCGGGTTTCGTCGTCGGTTCTTATGGCGATCTGCTGCAAAGTGCTGCTGGCGACCAGGAGAAAAGTGTCCGGGTGGATCCAAGAGTGGATCGGAGTTCTGAAGAACCTGAAAGCAGAGGGGACAGAGTCTGGGTCACTAGCCAGTGACCAGGATGGCGATGGACGGATGCCCACCGATGTCGAGTGCTTCAAGTTCGTTGACGGTCGTCTTGACTCTTCAGCCACGAGGTCCGGGAGGCGTTGTCGGCGACCAGGAGCAGGATTCGGGCTGTTGCTCGATGTCTGTCGAGTGCAGAGGTGTCGGCGACCAGATTGGACCCAACAGGCCTTGGCAACGGCAAGTCTCGAGTAAGGTGTAGATCGTCGATGATGCAGACCAGCAAGGTCTGGGGAACTCACCCAGCAAGGGTAAGTGAGGGCAGGCCTGGAGCAACCAGACTGCCAAGTAAAGAAAAGATTGGCCTTCGGTAAGGGCTACTAGCCAATGGGCTAGCGACCGCGAAGGAGCCTCGTGACGCCGCACGTGGAGCTGGCTTACAGGACACTCGTGAAGTGGGGGCCAGTGATCTTCGGTGCAGGTGGTGCTGGAGGCTAGGGCTACTCGGAGCCCAAAGCACGACTTCTTGGGAGACCCAGAAGATGGTGCACTTGCAAGTGTGCTCGGTGTCCAGGGGTCACGGTCTCAAGTCACCCACGATAGCCACGGGCCTCAGCTTTGCTGGGGACTCAGGAGTAGCCTCGGGGAAGTCTGAGAATCCACCTCTGGTGATGCGATGACTTCGGCGTCCGACGGGAGCTTCAGTAATGCGAACCGGACAGATGCTTCTTTGGTGCCTGCCAAGCAGGGAGTCACTCCTTGACCCCAAGGGAGATTCTTCAGTCCTCTAATCGTGAGTAGAGCGTCGAAGGTCCAGGATTTAGTTTCAGAGTTTCGTCCAGGTATAATCTAAAGTCCTAAGGACTGGGTTCCTACCTTTATTCCAAAAATAGGGGATGGACTACTCTGTGGCCCCACCTATGGGTGGGTCAGGGCAGAGGGGTGGCTACACCCCTTTCCCTTTGTCCAGTTCGCGCCAAAGCAGGGGCTGCAAGCCCTGATCCGGTTTGAACTGGGGTATGCACAGGGACACCAAATGTGCCCCCAGTGCAGGACTTCAAAGCACCCGAAAGTGCTCCCGCCCAGCCCCAATACACATTGTCCTGTCTGGGGAGGTGGTCACACCTCCCTGGGACAGGAACCCTGTTGTCCAGGCCTCCCCTGCCGGAGTTTCGTCCAGCAGCAGGAGGCCAGACTCGTGTCTGTGGCAGCAGCATCCATTTTGTGATGCCAGGGCTCTGGAAAGAAGTTACCGGACTCGTCAGAGTTAACATGCCTTTCCCTCTAGAAGGGTGGAATGCTACCCCCGCCGCCAGGATTGGCGGGGGGTAGTATTCCAAGATGTTTGACACCAAACACAACATGTTTAGGTGCAGCCATTCCATAGTTAGCATTTTACCGCGAGGATATAATGCGTTTAAGAGTATATGGTCAGGCTGCACTACAAACAGCATCAGAGATGGTCTCCGAACGCTGCAGAGGGGCCCTGCTCATGCAGGGGCACCCTCTCACATAGGAACCATGCACTCTGCCTTTAGGATTGATAAGGCCTGCCTTAGGAGTGACTTATAGGTTTATATGTGTGTATGCTTTTAGTGATATAGGTAACCTATACCACAGCAAGGGGTGCATGCACCACCTTACCCAGGCTGCAGTAGCAGACCTGTGGTGTCAGTTTGGATGGCCTACCAGGGGTGGCATAATACATGCTGCAGCCCCTGGCAGGCCTCTGAGGTACCTATGCCCTTGGTACATAGTATACCATATACTAGGGACTTACAAGGGCACTCCAGATCCCAATCAGTGATGTGCCTAAGGCACATGGAAACCCTTTTAAAGAGGAAACAGCTAGGCTGGGGTTCTGAATAGCAGGGCCCCAGCCAGACTAATGTCGAAAACCAGTGAAGTATCAGCAAAAAGTGGGGGTACCCCTGTGAAGCAGATCCTACTCTCCTACACCCTGGTTCTTGAGCCCAGTAGAGGCAGATGTGCTGCCTGGGATCATCTGTCACTGCCCGGGCTGTATATGAAACACTTAGAAGTTCGGAGGTGGGAGCGGTGCCCCTGAGGCAGTGGGCATTCATTAACCTCACTTAACAAAGGTCCTGTGTTGATACTGGACTCACGCCTCTGTTATGGAATATGCACTTCTTTTGAGTGAAGAGAATGGTTACAATTCGGAGCACGTTTGCCCCTATACAGGCATACTTTTATGTTACTATTCACCAGCTGTGATACTATACATAAACTCATAGCTTTATTTTGTTAATGTTTTTAAGACAAGAAAACATCAAAAGCTTCCAAAAATTCAACCCATGAAGTCAGATTTTCTCTTGCTGCACTGTTCGAAACATGACATTCTTAAATTGACTATACACAACATATACTGGAAAGGCATAAGTGCGCAGCTGTGTTACTGAGCACATAATGTTTCTGTGATACACAATTATACTACTGCTGTTGACACGGTTGTGCCTCCGTTCACGCTTTTGTTCATGTAGGCAGCTTCGTGCTGCCCACAAGTTGTGCTCATTTACACAAATCTGGCAAAGAACAAACAGTTGTGTTACACTACACAAAAGTCCATGCCTTAAAGTACACAAAGTTATGTCTACATAGCACAATTGCAAGCAATGGCACGATGTCACCTGGCCGCGCTTTCTGCCTGTGTTAGGCAAACAAATCATTCATAAGTGACAGCATACGAGCTTGCAAGAGAGGAGTTTATTTCATGTTCAGGAAATGATAAAGCAGTCCCTACCAAAGCATATATCTCTTCAAATCACTGAAGCAAACTATACCGAAGAGATACACAACTAGACCACGAGAAGGAAACAAAAAAACGTTGCACGCTTGAGGATGCTATATTTTTGTCTAAAAGAATCGAGCAGCAGGATAGGGGCGCTTATTATATAGTTCTGTTGCTCGGTCAGCACCATAGATAAGATGTATGTTATGCTTGCTCAAAAAGAGGTGACTGCATATTATCGCGTCTGATTCCAAGTCAAATATACACTATGTCTAATTCTTACCAAGGTACATAGGTCACATACCACATTTAAGTATATTTCTTATATTAATATTGTCATTACATAATTGTATAGACAAACACTTCTTAGTAAATACATTACGAAAGATACAGAGCATATAAATAGCATTTCATGCACGTTGGAACCATATAATTAAAATAACAAAGATGTCAGTAAATTCAAGGTTTATGTTTGGTTGCACCCATAAAACATAAAAATAATGTAAAATCAATAAAAACGAAAAATGTCTGCACTAAAGCCAGCGTTTTACTTGTGGTAAATGAACTGATCTTTATTCATTTGTCATTTGCAATTTCTATTGAGTTAGTATGATAAATTTGTCTTCAAATAACACATTTTCATTTGTAGTACATATACCATTTTCTAATAATAAAAGGGTGCCATTTTTGGAAAATGCACATTGTTAGCCCCTCATAACAACTTTAGTTTTTATAGAATGCAAACCAGGTACCATTAAAATTAATCTTTCCGATTTCTGAAACTGCTCTCCTTTACCCTCAAATTACAATGAATAAGGCTTGGTAAATTATGGATTTGTAATTATTCCTAAACTATAATTTCCAGAAAATACACTGATTTTGGCTCAAATACTAGCTCTAAATTTTCTGTGAACACACTTATTCTGTCCACAAATATGATGTTTTCATTTCTCATTAAATAATCACATTTACTCCTACCCAAAAGGACAGACATTGACTCACATCTCCTCTTAGTCTCATAGACATTGGTTCTGCAAACTGCATTTTATACGCAGGTTTGGGCACGCATTCACATCTTTCCTTCTCCATGCACAGCCTCTCACACCCTGATGTCCACATAATATCCCAGTGACAGCCATTGTATACCTAAATAACATTTTTACCACTTTGTACAAGAGGAACAACCGGATTCCCAGCACTTCACAATATTGTCACTCTATAACAGATGGGCTTGCCATATGTAAGGGAAGGCTACCAACTACATGTCGGCCACCAGAAGTCATATGTGGTCACCACATGCAAGGGATATGCCAGGAAATGCTATGATGGACCCCAGGTAGCCCAGAGGTTCACTGTATGTCATAGAGGACCATCATATAACACAGAGAGCCACTGTATGCTAAGAATTATCACCTATTGCAAGGATATCAAAGGAGGGCTACAAAACTCCTGAACTGGTGTAGATTGTATATTGAATATAGATTCTATAGAATGAGAGATGAGGTGCAAATGTAGATCAGATGCAAAGGCAAGTGTACCCTTAAAGTGCACCAAACGTAAGCTCTTGTATGAAATACGTGTGCCTCTGTCCCTCATCGGCTGCCAGCTACCTAAGAGAGGTGCACTTAGCAGCATTAGCCGCATCAAGAAGACTACAGGATCAAGCCCAATGCCTCTTCCTTTCTCCAACATGGACTGTACACCAAAGACCAAGATCAATCAATCAATCAGGGAATTGTAAGTGCGCTACTCACCCGTAGGGGTCTCAAGGCCCTGAGGGGGGGGGGTCCGCAGATCTGTTTAGCCAAAGAGCCAGGTCTTGAGGGTCTTCCTGAAGGTGTTCAAGGAGGGGGCGCGTCTGATGTCTGCCAGTAACTCGTTCCAGGTCTTGGCTGCAATGTGAGAGAAGGATCTTCCGCCTGCTCTGGCTCTGTGGATTCGCGGGGTTTCAGCCAGTTCGAGGTTGGAAGATCAGAGGTTTCTTTTGGGTACTTGGAAGTTGATTCTGTCGTTGAGGTATTTGGGTCCGTTGTTGTGTAGGCATTTGTAGGCGTGAGTGAGGATTTTGAAAGTGACTCTTTTCTCCACGGGGAGCCAGGAGAGACTTCGTAGGTGTTGGCTGATGTGTTCGTGTCGGGGGATGCCGAGGACGAGTCTGGCGGCGGTGTTCTGTATTGTCTGGAGTTTGCGGAGTAGAGACTTGTTGATGCCGGCGTAGAGTGCGTTTCCATAGTCCAGTCTGCTGGTGATGAGTGCGTGGGTGACTGTCTTCCTTGACTCAGGGGGGATCCACTTGAAGGTCTTGCGGAGGATGCGGAGGGTGTTGAAGCAGCTGGAGGTGATGGCGATGACCTGTCGGTTCATGGTGAGTGATGAGTCGAGTACGATGCTGAGGTTCTTAGCGTGGTCTGAGGGGGTAGGTGGGCTTCCGAGGGCGGTCGGCCACCAGGGGCTGTCCCATGCAGAAGGGGTGGTACTGAGGACGAGGACTTCTGTCTTCTCGGCGTTGAGCTTCAGGCAGCTGTTGGTCATCCAGACTGCGACGTCTTGCATTCCTTTCTGGAAGTTGAGTTTGGCAGTGGTGGGGGCTTTGGTGAGGGAGAAGATGAGCTGGGTGTCGTCGGCGTAGGATACGATGTTGAGGCCGTGTTGTCGGACGATGGCTGCGAGGGGGGCCATGTTGAAGAGGGTGGGGCTCAGTGATGAACCCTGTGGGACTCCGCAGGTGATTTTCGTGGGGTCGGAGAGGAAGGGTGGGAGTCTGATCCTTGGGCTTCTTCCGGTGAGGAATGATCGGATCCAGTCCAGGGCTGTTCCTTGTATGCCTGCGTCATGTAGTCTGGCGACTAGTGTGCGGTGGGAGACGGTGTCGAAGGCCGCGGATAGGTCAAGTAGGATGAGGACTGCGGAGTGGCCTTGGTCCAGGAGGGTGCGGATGTCTTCTGTGGCGGCGAGTAGGGCGGTCTCTGTGCTGTGGTTGCTTCGGAATCCGGATTGGGACGGGTCGAGGACGGCGTTCTCTTCAATGAATCGTGTCAGTTTCCTGTTGACTGTTTTCTCTGCAACTTTGGCAGCGAAGGGGAGGAGCGAGATGGGCCGATAGTTCTTGAGGTCGGTGGGGTCAGCTGTGGGCTTCTTGAGCAGGGGTCTGACTTCTGCATGCTTCCAGTCGTCTGGGAAGGTGCCTGTTTTGAAGGTGGTGTTGACGGTGCATTGTAGTTCGGGTGCGATGGTGGCTGCGGCTCTGTGGTAGATGTGAGGGGGGCAGGGGTCGGTGGGGGCCCCCGAATGGATGCTTTTCATGGTCGAGGCGGTGTCTTCGGCCGTGATCGGTGTCCAGTTGGAGATGGTGGGCTGGCTGGTGTTTCTGGGGGGCCGTCTGTGGCGCCTGGTGGATGGTCGATGAAGTTGTCGTAGAGGTTTTTGATCTTGAGGTGGAAATAGGTTCCAAGCTTGTCGCAGAGGTCTTGGGATGAGGTGATGTCTGTGGCTTCGCTGCGTGGGTTGGTGAATTCTTGAATGACACTGAAAAGTTCCTTGGAGTTGGTGGAGTTGGCCAGGATTTTGTTGTGGATGAAGTTCCTCTTGGTGGCTCTGATCTGGTTGTGGTAGTCCGTCATGGCGTCCTTGTAGGTGGTGTGGTTTTCGGTTGTCTTGGTGTTTCTCCAGTTCTTCTCCAGGCGTATGCAGGTGCGTCTGGCTTCTTGGAGAGCGGTGGTGAACCAGGCGGCTTTCATGGGGCGTTGTCTGTCGGGGTTGCTTAGCGGGGCGAGCTCGTCTGCGCAGGTGGAGATCCAGGTGTGGAGTTCTCTGGCTGCGTCATTTGCGTCGGGTGCCCAGGTGTGGTTGTCTCGGGTGACGGTGGAGTTAAGTTGCTCATCGGTAACCTTGCTCCAGTTCCTTCGAGGTGGGCGTGAGGCTGGTTTGGGTGCTTTGGGTTTGTTGATGGTGAAGTGTACGCAGTGGTAGTCGGTCCGTGGAGGCTGCGTAGTGTGGCTGAATTGGACGCTGTTTCCTGCCACGAAGATGGGGTCGAGGGTGTGTCCTGCTCTGTGGGTCGGTGTGTTGACGAGTTGTTTAAGTCCGATGCTGGCGAGGTTGTCACAAATAATAGTGGAGTTGGGGTCGCTGGGGTTGTGGAGGTGGAAGTTCAGGTCTCCAATGAGTATGTAGTTTGTTGAGGTGATGGCGTGGGGTGCGATGAAGTCGGTGATGGTGGTGGCGAAGGGTGTTCGGAGGCCGGGGGGTCTGTAGATGAGGGCTCCTCGGAGTGTGGCTTTGGGGGTGGTCTGGATCTGGAAGTGCAGGTGTTCGGCGGAGGGGAAGGTTTCACTGGAGGTGGTGAGGCGGAGGGTGCTCTTGTGGGCGATGGTGAGGCCCCCTCCTGGGTCGTTGGGGTGGTCTTTCCTCTGGATCTTGTATCCGTCTGGGATGGCGGTGCTGATGTCGGGGGCGGAGGATGCATTGGTCCAGGTCTCTGTGAAGAAGGCGATGTCGGGCGAGAGAGAGTCGAGTAGGTTCCAGATTTCCATGGCGTGTTTGTGTACGGAGCGTACGTTGAGGAGGATGCATTTTAGGGTGTCGCAGGTGCTGGCGTCGGCGGTGTTGGAGGCTGGGGTTGCGGTGAGGGTGTGGCGGCAGTGGAGGCAGGAGAACAGGCCGTGGGCCGTGTTCGGCGAGGCCTGTTGGCATTCTCTAAGTCTTCCAGGGTTGAGTGCGAGGAGGGTGGTGGTGTCGTAGCGATGGGTAGTGGGAGGTCCAGGGTTCCTGGCGCTGGCCCCGGTCGGTTCGTGGACGGGCGCAGACGGGCTTGCCTTTGGCGCGTCTGCTGCGTAACCGCGCATTGGCTGCCATTAAGTAGGGGAGGTGGGAGGGAGGAGAGGCTGGGAGGCGGGAGCGGGGGAATTCCGGGGGGGAGGGGCCGCAGGGGCAGCAGAGGCGAAAGGCGAAAGCAACAGGCAGGCACGAGAAAATAAAAACAGTGGTGGAATTAGAGCAAAGATGGCGGACATTGTTTCCTGTTTCAAGGTGGTGCATTGTATGGCTGGTAATCAGCTGAACACATCTTTGCAGCTATCTGAAATAGTACCCTGGAGGAAAAGTTTTCTGAAAGAATTACAAAATGGTCTTTGTGGTTCCCGTCTGTTTCTATGGCTTTTAGAACCCTCCGAGGTAAGCTAAAAATTCAATAGTAAGTTTCCAGCACAGAAGGCTCGCCCCATATCAGTTATGCTTGAGTTCCTTTTTTGAGCAGTCCCACGTTGACATAGGGGTAACTATAAGGCATTTTATCAATTTATCTCCTAGATATTTCTTTTGGTGTTACTTTCATTCCAGAAAATTCAGACAGAGCTCTGGGTATCTATGCTAGTCTGCACACAGACTCGCACACACTCACTCACTCACATCACTGTCTCACTCTCTTTCTGTCACACTCTCACATTCTGTCTCTGTCACACCCACATGCTCTGTCCTCTACACAGAGACACAAACACACACACTAACTCCTTCTCTTGCTCAGCTGCACTGCTACCTGTCCGGTTTCTGGATCCTCTGCTACTGCCCAAGATTTCCAGACAGACCTTCAAACCTATCCCGAGGCCCAAAAGTCACATAAAATTGTCTCGGTTGTGCGAAGCCCACAATTACTGATGGTTCCGCTCTGAGAAAGAAACAGCTGTGCTAGCTGTTTGTTTTCTTCCTATGTTAGATTTCTTGTTTCCAGAAAATAATTCAGCCCACTCTTTGACTCTGCACACAACACATGATGATGCGATGTGCCTCTGTGTTCCCACTAATATAACCATGCGACAGGCTATGCACAATCTGTCCCACACAACGGTCGTGACACATGCTTAGCTAATTGAGCAGGGAGTTGTGGGGGTGCAGTGGTGCAGTGGTACTAGAAAATGGACCTCAGTCATACTAGACGTTTGCCTAACCAAAACTCAGTGAACTAACTTTGGGGCAATCAAATGTGAAGGCATGGGAAAGAACCCCAAACTGAGCCAACCACCCAATGCCAAGCCCTCCTGGGACTCGGCATGCCCTGCCTTATTAGCATCTGCCTGCCGGGGAACTTCCTTCTCAGCGACCGATTTCCATCCTTACTCAACCCTGGCCTGTGAGTGGTGGCACGTTAAGTTAGCGGAGGCCACCATTGCTGACCAGGCTGTCTTGGCCCTGTTCAGCATGTACTCTACCTCTGTGGATTTCTTACAATGGGGCTAGTGCAAGCCTGATGATTGGCACCATTAAGAGTCCATTAAGGTGAGTGTTCAGAAGTGAGAGGAGCTGGAGATGTCCTTCTTAGACTTCATGTCCTATTGTTTGCCATTGTTTGCCACCTCCCCCAATCTACCAAGCCCTGGCGCTTTCTCCTCAAGTAGAAAATGTGCTAAGTGGAGGAAGGGCTAAGTGACCAAGGGCTTTTCTTCGCTCCCTTACCTTCTGCTATGTTCTGTTTTTCAGTCCTCTCTGTGGGAGAAAAGTGAAATAACACGACTCTTTGGTTCTTAGGTCACACATACTTTAAATAATACCCGAGTTAGAGTTTTGCTTATGCCAAATAACAGGAGCATAAAATGCACAGCTAATATCAGACTAGCTATACTTGCATACGCACTCACAAACAAACACACACACCTTATCTCTCTCTCTCTCTCTCTCTCTATGATTGGCAGCATTGGGCCTGCAACACATGGTCGATCACAATTCTGCTCCTTGTAAACCAGATGGTGTTTGGCCAAGCATAGGCACTGTTAATCACACCACGGATGGGAGCTTGGGAAGACAGCTTGTCAGTATTGACTCTGCTGCTTGGTAATATGTGGGATTATCTACGAACCTCTCGGGCCACAGAGCTATGTCAGAATGTTTGTGGTCCCCAGCTCTCTGTCAGAGCACCAAAAGACCCACCACAGAATAGCTTGAACTGTGAGTGTGCTATTACATGAGCAGGCTATCACTCAAATGGGGTGGAGCTGTGCAGTCCCTAGTCCTGCATTCAGTGTGAAAGAGGCAGCAGCGCACCTCTCTGGTCAGTGTCAAAGATATACTGGGGGGCAGATTTACAAGCCCTTTGCGCCACCGGTGCGTCACTTTTTGTGATGCTCCGGTGGAGCATTTTACTGCTCCATATTTACAAGGATAGGAAAAGCTACCCTGTGTGACTTTTCCTGTCCTTGTAAACATGGCCCCTTTACACGCAGCACTTTGCGTGAAAGGGGCGTTCCATGGGTGTTGCTGTGGGTGTTCCCACGCAACACCCATGGAACCAGACACATTTCCAGATTTACGAGGAATCGTAAATCTGGAAATGCGTGTGAATGCTGCGCCTCCCCAGGGGAGGCGTAGGGAGGCGCAACGAGGAGAAATGTATTCATTTCTCCTCGTTTTTTTTTTCCTGTTTCTATGCGTGCTGCATTCTGCAGCACACATAAAAAGAGGAAATCACCTCTAATTATTGTTTTTGTTCAGGAAGGGTTTCCTTCCTGCACATAAACAATCACTGAAACAATGCTGTTTTTCAACTTCTATGTGTGCTAATGCAGCACACATAGAAGTTGAAAAACGTCATTTCAGATTGTTTTTGTGCAGGAAGGGAACCCTTCCTGAACAAAAACAATCTCCCCACGACGCAGGCATCCTTGCACCATGGTGCAAGAGTGCCTGCGCCGGCGCATGGCAGCAGTTTGTGCGCCAGCGCAGGGGGAAGCACAGAGATGCGACATATTGTTGTAAATAAGTCGCATCCCTGTGCTTTGAAAGTGACTCAGTGAGGCGCAGTCAAATGGCTTGCAGCACGTACTGAGTCACTTTCATTGTAAATCTGCCCCTCGGTATTCTAGCGGGGCTGTTCGCCTACGCCCATAAAGAAGAGCCGCCTTCTAATGCCACAAATTTCCTGTGACAGAAGAGAATGAAATCACAAAAGGTTCACGTTTGCGGGGTCTACTCCAGCCCAATGCAGCTTTTGTGGCCAGGGCCGGTCCTAGGATACGTGGGGCCCCAGGCAGAGTAGGAACATGTGGGGCCCCTAAGCAGATACAACGCGGGATCGGATCAGGCCGGCTAAGAAAGTTATTTTTTTTCCTTTAAATTAAAATTACCCCCTGCCCCCACAGTTAACAGCTAACAACCATTGACAAAACGCAGCCGCGGCCCACTCATGCCGGCCGCGACTGGGTTTTGTCAATGGTTGTTAGCAGTTTAAGCTAAATGAGTAACTACAATAAATGATTTTACTTTCACCTTGTTGTTTTGACCAATAAGTAGCTCCTTCACACACACTTGCATAGAATCACAACTGCAATGCAGGACCATTGATCTTTGTGCTCTGCAGAGAGGCCATATTTTGAATGGTCATGTAATCTGAACACCTTTTTTACCCACAGACAGGCACAGTGTGAAAGTTGTACTGCCTGCAGCCTCAACTCCAAAGTGCTCAACTGTAGCCATCTTATAAACACCTGGAGGCGACTCAGTACAAAGGGTGCATCATCCAAGAGTAATATGCTGTGAAATAAAATACACAAACACACACATGCTGGAAATAGCTAGCACTCTTGGGGAATGCAAGATTCAGTAAAGCATGGGAAATATAAACAGGAACAAAATTACTGCCATGGATTACCCTAACAGCAGGACCACTGGAATTATGTGGCAGGAGAGGGTTAAATTATGTGGCAGGGTGAGTAAATTATGTGGCAAGAAAAGGCAAATTATGCGGCATAACCCGGCACATTTTGAAATAGTATTACTTCATTTTATTGCCATTTTTAAACTTGGTAACACTGTTTGGGCACTGGTTGCACCCCATTAGTACCAATTTAACACTCAAATTTAGTAGTGGGAAACAGAAAGTTGACTATTCCAGCTTTTCAAAGGGCCTTCCCACATGCGCAAGACGTGTCGCTGCATTTTTAGTAACTTTTGAACTGTTTGAGATAGAAAGCAATTTTGTTGTTAAAATCTGTAGATTATGCAGCAGCTGATGGATTATGTGGCAAATGCGTCAAATGCATAATTATGCAGAAATCGCCTCCACCGCACAATCGCATAATTCCAGTGGCCCTGCCTAACATGCAGCATCAGACTGGGACAGAAAATAGGCCTCTGTACCAAAATAAAAGGGGCCTCCATTAGGAAGTTAGTTATCTAGAAAAGTGTCCCATGTTTGCAAACTAGGGCAGTTTTCAGCTTGTAAAGACATGCGGTATAAGTTTTTTGTAAGGTATGGAAGACTGCATTGATTTGAGATTGCTGCAGGCAATGTTTGCTTTATTATCATAAAAATCAACAGTAAAAACCGGCTCACTTGACCGTAAAGCAGGTCAACAACTAGCCAAAACAAGCATTGGCAATGCCAATCGGTCTCGCATTTAGGACCATGATGCAGAGTAGGCATAATTCACAAAGAAGACATTAGCTGCATCCCCCTTGTACCTCTGCGCTCTCTAGCCTTCAAATGCCTGAAATCTAACATCCAGATTTCAAACGCATGCTTAATAAACACCACTGTAATAAACCACTTCCCCAGAAACAACAACGCCTTCACATAAGAACTGATTAGCTTCAAGACCCCTACATTGCTTTTATAGGACAACTACCTACTATTTGGAGACAGTACTTTTAACAGGAACGATAATTAGGGTGAACCAATGGCTAATAAGGCAGGTCAAATTTTTAAACACTTACAGGTAATGAAATGTTTAAGCCAAACCAGCAATATGAAAGTTGACCTTTCGGCCCCTAAGAAAGAGAGCCGTTGATACAGGAGGGCCTTCCTCAGAATTAAAAATCATTCAACGATCTACACACCCCAGATATTCAGTCACACTTGGTCAAACACAAAGGCCCATGTTTCAATAAATGTTGTATTATTCAAAAATCATAAGACAGCTGCCATTCAATAGTGCAGACGGCGCAAGGTGCAAAAAGTGCTCAGTGCGTGACTGTATTTACATGTTTACATACACACCAAAACCACAAGGTGTCACAAAATAATACACCAATCAGTACAGTGTCCGCACAGAGTCGTAATTTGGCGTTGGTATAGAAGACAACCCTGACAGTGTGTCCAAATTTCGAACCAGGCTGAATAAATCAACGGGTCTCCTCAGGACGGCGGCGCCTGCCTTTTGCCTCTTGCGTTTACACTACACGATTGAGGTAATGTCCCCTATAATTCGTAATTTTGCAGCAATGTGTGCAAATTCCTCGGATATTCGCGGTCCAGCGTGGAAATCTCAGCCAGGACTCCAGCAACCGGAAGGCAGCTGTTTTATGAAATTTGAATAATACAATATTCAGCCAAACATGGGCCTTTGTGTTTGACCAAGTGTGGCTGAATATCTGGAGTGTGCAGATCGTTGAATGATTTTAACCCACGGTACAATTAAGCATTAGTGAAAAGCAGCCGTGCTGTGCAATTGCACACTGTTTTGCTTTTGAGTTTTTCATGTGAGAACATTATTTCCCGTACAGGAATCCCCTCCCGAACCCTCCCTTCCCCCATGACACTTAGGGGTGTGTAATGCTCTGCACATCCTTCAATACCGTTTACTCCTGCTCTTTGAAGTAAATCTTCAACAGGTTCCAGGGTGGGAAAGAAAGTGTTGGAAAATAGTTTGTGAAAGGCCACCAGCTCATGAGTTGTGGGAGTTTGTAAAGTCTCAGGGGCATTCATGCCTTGTTCTGCCTACTCCTCACCCCTTACGAGGAGATTACTACTGCCTTATTGTGCGCAGTGGCAGCATGCACCGCACAGTAGTAAATAGATTTACAGTACACTTGGTGGGTGTCTGACAGGCGTAAACAGAAAGAGTTTGGTCGCAGAGGTGAATCCGACCCTGAGAGTCCAGTGTTAGGCCTGTCCGGCGCACACACACGTTGTGCTTCCTCTGAGCACAGTAGCGATTCTTGTAGGCACACGCACTTGGCACTTTACAGATGGTCCCATAGGGTACATCATCCGCTGGACTAGAACGCTATCTTTCTGTTACTACACCAGAGTACGTAAAGACTGCGTGAGGTCGTATCTCACCACCCACCAGCGCAGGCCACATCTGTTTTCACGTTTTTTTATACATATAGAGGTGTATTAAAGTACGTTTAAAAGACATAAACCTGACCTCCAGTGAGGTGTTCACTTCTGTGCTATACTGTATCCGAGGCCAGTCCCCTGCACCCCCTGAAGTAAGCATTGAGTCTTTGCTGTTACCCACTCCAATGGTACTCATTTAATTAACCTAGGAAGGATGAAAGGCTGAGTGGACCCGCTAGGAGTCGGGCCTGTGGCCATAGAACCGAACAGACATTTGTGCAGCGGGTGCATCAGTCCACTGAGGCCCCGGACCTGGAGGAAACGCTTACCAGCCACCACCTTTCTTTTCCAGCTGAAAGATTACCCTCCCCCCTGCAGGTACAGCCCCGGTGGTGCCCTTCCGTGTCACCCCCCTTCGCGCCCAAAAGTCCTCGGCTGCTGCCCCCTCCTGTCACATGGATTCCCTCTCCTTGCAAACACCGACAGCAGCAGAATAAAATAATATATTTTTGGGCACCTCGGCCAAGTGCGCCAGGTGGCAGCAAGAACTCGGATCCCATTACAGCGCCTTAATGGGATTCTGCGCATGTTCTCTCTCTCCCCCCCCCCAGCAGCCCTCCAAGGGTGTCCAAACACGCTCACTCCTATTACCCAGCTGGACGCTCAGGCCTGAGTAGTGTGCTGAGGGGGCCCCCTGCAGCTCGGGGCCCCCGCGCACCGCGGGAGCCTGTGTTACGCCCCTGAGTGCAACTATCAAACAAGCCTGCACACCTTAAAGAAGCCACACTGGAACGCATTATTAACTAAATCTGACCACACACATTCTATTAGAACCTATTTAAACTAACAGTTCTGTACAGCACATTCTTCTCTCCACTAGTAATATAACAAAACTAGAAGGATGAGGGCTAGGACATCCGTGATTTCTTCAGCCCCGGCCGGAGCCCGTTGTCCACAGCGTAGGAGGTGCGGTCCATGGTGTGGTAGTGCAAATAAAGCTCGGTGTCCGAGAAGCCGTGGTGCTGGACCCTGGCTGAGCCGGCCAACTGCTGCCGGTGGGAGAGAGGGCAGGCGGGCGGGAGAGGCTACGGGGGCGCTGCTGGAGCGAGACCTGCTGCTAGTGAGGCCGGCTCTGGTACTGGCGGTGCAGCTGGGGCTGCTGCTCCCGTCTTTACATATGTTTGGGAGCCTTCAAGTCCCTGTTGCTGCTGCCGGCGCCTCCCGGAACAGGCACGCTGCTGCCCCCTGCATCCATCCTTCACCCCTCCTACCACAGGCACAGCGAATGGAGAGGCGGGCACGGGGGAGTGAGGGGACGAACAGGTGAAAGAAAGGGAGAGGCGGCAAACACGGAGACTAGAGAAGCAGGCAGGGGTAAAAATAGCAAACACACGAGGATAGGGGCAGGAGAGAGATTAGGAATGTTACAACAAACGAGGAAGCGAGGGTCTTGGGGAGACAAAGTGGACACGTGGATATCAGGGCAGAGTGCGTAGGCTGCTTAGAAAGTGAAAGCGCTTCCGCTTCCGGGTAATGCAGCCGTGTGAATCACGAGAGAGGGACAGGTCAGGCAAAATATAGTGCGAATTCAGTTAGCCAATCATCGGAAAAAACAAGCATTTACAAATGCAATAGGACTCGTATTTACGTGAGTCCTATTGCATTGTAAACAAAAATGCGGGCGCCAAAGAAGGCAGGAACGGGAGTGGGTGGGGGGGTGGTGGTGGCCAGAGAAGTCACAGACTGCGGGAGGGAACAGGGGTAGGCAGGGGAACAAAAGAGTTGCTGAAGTAAAGGGGCTGATAGCCATGGAAGGATAAACATGAAGTCATGGCAGGAAGGAGGCGGGACTAATATGCCGGCAACCAATCAGAATGCAGCATTTCCTATTTGAGCCAATCAAAAGCATGGGCAGAAAGTGGGCGGAACTTCCCCCACAATACTGTATACAGCATCTCTCGACGAGACAGCGCATGCGCTGCCTAGCCGAGACCTAAAAACGGCCTACATACTGACCTGAGAGCAGGGCTTTAAGCGGGTTGAAAAAACCTGTCATTGCCTCCAGATAAATATTACAACAAGTAAAATTACACCTAAAACAAGCCAGTACTATTGGCTTTGTCAGTGGTTATTAGTTGCATAAGATGAATAAGCAGCATCTACAGCTTCCTTGTATATAATATTGAAAATGCTCCAGTTCTGACAAGATGAGACTGTGAAAGAACTATAACGAGTCTCACTGAAGTTGCATTAAAGGTAGCGAAGGGTGGCACTGCTGCAGAGTTAAGATTTGTTTTTCCCTCTGAGGGTGAGGGCAAAAATGGAGAGCGGGCCCGTCTCATCACCTGCTTTTCAGAACTTTCATTCATTGTGCAGACACTGGATCAATGTTTTTGCAGGCAAAGTTAAGGACATGAATATAGGGCCCCTTTTCAATGTCCATTTTAGTTTACTACCGGGTCTAAGACTCGAGTGACCCAGCACACTTCAAACCCTGCTCCATCCACTTTTGCATGCGGATTCTGCTCCTCTGCGTGCACCTCTTGTCTCAATGCCGCGCGCACACCTATCTGCCCCCCACTGTATTCCATTTGTCTTGCCCCTTTTATTCCCCTCTCTGCTCCCTTTCCACTTGTCCTTGGTGAGCAGCTTCCATTGTGATGCGCCGCCATCGCCACTCTATCCTTTGCTGTGCCCCTGCAGGATATTCGGTCTTTTATTCATACAGGGGCAGGGCCACTTCACAGGCAAGGGCACTCAAATGCCCTGTCTGATTGCTGTCATCAACATGCTGATGCAGCCATTAGGCCCACAGAGACGGGCCAGCAGGGGAGATTGACATAAAGAAAAATATAAACTCTCAGGGGGCCCCCTGGGCCTCGGAACTCCTGATGTCTTTAAAGGTGCGAGGCCCCATGGCTGCGAGCAGGCGCGGGGCCCTGGGCAGTTCCCACGCTGCCCATGCCTAGCGCCGGCCCTGTTTGTGGCAGAAGCTCCTGAAGGAGGGCTCGAGTTTGAGTCACTGGCGTCAAGTCTTCTGGATAGATGCCCGTGATGGTTTGCAAGAACTCTTAGTGCAGGATCTAAACCTGAGGAGAACAAGCCCTCGGATCTCCTAGAACTAACAGATAAATATTTTAAGAGCCACAGTTAATCAGCAGGTGGACTATGAACATATTTAAAAGGGCAAGAAGGCAAATGAAGGTTAATAATTGACAGTGACGCTGAGCAAAGATGCATTGAACTGTGAGTGGAGAACACATGAACGCATGTGAGAAAGGGATTTAAACCTCTGTTGGGCCAGTAAAAGTTAGGCCTCTACACTAAATGCACTCCCAGGCTGAGTGTTTGTCTGAATGGAGGTAGAGGCATTGATCAGCTGAGTGCAGCTGCAAGGAAACAAGAGACTGCCTCCATTTGAAGAAGGGACAGAGGGAGACCCGTCTCCACAACGAAAATCAGAGATGATGATAACATGTCTTTCATCTGACCTTTCAAGTGCATTATGAACCCCGAACTCTCATAAATTAAAAACTTTGACAAGTTAGAGAGTCTCTCTAATGAGGTATATGTAATCCACATGTAACACATTTAAATTACGACAGATTTGACTCAGTCTTTCAATGTAATGAATATTTTGACTTTGACCTATATGTAGCCTATTTTAGAGCCAGCCAGTATGCAGCGGTGTCTTTATGAGCATACGGGTGAATTCTTACAGAAATATAAACATGGCAATACCAGAATCAATGGAGGAGATGATGTGACGCTGCTGAGGCGCACAAGCCACTGCTTATGGAAACACACAGAGACACTGTAGCCAGAGCTATAGCAAGTACCAAATCAGCGTCCTATATAGTTTGTTATGCGGGGACTGCTAAAACAAAATCAGGACTTTGCAGGCAGTACAGAACACTGCAGCTAAGAACATAACGGATATCTCTCCTACAACCAGGTCACTGCGGTTTTGAGTGATGCACACTCACTTCCAGTCAGATGATATACATAGTTCAAGCCGGTACTCAATGCGGCTCTATACGGACCCATCCCGGAGTATGATTAAAACAAACTGCAGATCTATTACCCTGCCAGCGAACTTGGATCCAAAGATGTAGAAATCTTAATGGAAGATCAAATTAAAACATGTTCCAGGGGAAGGGGAGTTTCCTTGTCCTCCAAAACATACCCCTTGTTAACAATCCACTTCCTTCCACGAGCACCATAAAACACTCCTGTTCTGAGACTTGAGTGTAGAGAGGCTGTGCGCTTGGGAGTCTTGGGGTGGTAACATCTGTCATAAACGTGGTGATGACGATGAAGATGAAAAGATGACCAGGGCTTGGGCCATCAGTCAAAAGTTCGACTTTTTTCCGTAATGGCTCATTATTCACAGACTAAAGAAGTTTCTTAGCATGAAAATGGATTTGAGATGGTCGTCCATAGACCCAGCGGAGGTGTCGAATATGTCACTGGCTGCCTGTCCATGCAGGCAGGATGGCACCGCTCTTTAACAGCCGCTAGATAAGATCTCTGCTGTGCTGGGATTTCATTCTAATAAGTTGCTGACCTCATATAGCTACACCTTCTTGTTGATATTTTGCTGGTAGAGCTTACTGTCCTCAGTAGAGGACGCATGTAAATGAGGCGGAGTGTCCTGGGCATGCTGCTGCTGCATCCGGTCTGCAGTGGTTCCATGTATATGCACATACATTAATGCTCCTCAGACTTGAGGGTAAACGTGATCCTAACTGGATCATCAGAAAGCTCACACATATTTGTTTAAAGAGGGTTGGAAGTGACAAAAAAGTATAAATGTTAAAATTGTAGGTCGTGCGACCAGTACAATGTCATATTCAGATACAGAAAAGAAAATTGAGTCTTGTAAACATTTGTTCAGTTTTTGGTTTACAATCGCCCCATACGCGTGTTCACTTTAATGGCTGATGTATCCCCTTTCTTTAGACGAGCCCGGTCTAAAGAAAGAGGCGTGGCCGCCATTAACATCAAGTCAAGTCAAGTCAAATAGTTTATTGTATATAATTACTTAAAATCGTTACAATGTCCAAAAATAAAAAAATAAAAATAAAAATATTAAACTTAATCTTCCATTGAATTCTACTTTTCAGTGTCGTAGGTACCAAGATTTTAAAATCTGAATAACATTATAATACACATAAAATATTATCTAACATTTTAAAAACTTTCAGAATTACGCAAATGTCTGAAAAAGTCCAAGATTACTTTCAGCTAAATCCTGTTCGAGATAAAGTGACCATTTTAAATGTCCAAACGCAGCCATTTTTCTATGTAATTTCTATCATCCTGTCGCATTTTTTAAAAAAAAATTTTATTTAATTTTTGCTTGCTGTTTGGGCTATTGGGCCATGTATGCAAAGCCCCTGCCGTCCTTGATCATGCTTTATTCTTGGCCTCTAAATCGGCTTGCCTTAAAAGTTTCCTTACTTTTGCTAGGTATTTAACGCCCCGGCAAGCCAGAATGATTGAGGATCCTTCCAGCCAACGTATCACTGCTTGCCTGCAAGTCCGAATATTCAGTTAATTAAAAATTGGTTTTAAAAGCCCCCTCCTTATATCCTTAACAGCTGGGCAGGTACACAACAAGTGTGTTAGTGTTTCATTACAGAAGCCGCATAGTCGACAGTGTGCAGCTTGATGGTTACTTTGCCAGGATGGTTGTAGATCTTTCGAATCATGCATGCCCAAGCGATATTTTGTGAAACTCTTTTTTAACTCGGTATTGAAATGTGTTAATAAATATGCCTGAGGCTTTGTGGATATGTAAGAGTTAATCACGGTCCACCCATGTCTGCGTTTCGAGATTGTTATTTTGTCTTCCACGAAAGACTTCGTTTTCGATGTTTTATTTACCAATTTACCAAAAGCTACCCGCTCTAACTGGCTATCCCATGTTGTTTGTATATCAAGTTCCACTAATGATTTTCTCAGGTATGCTCCCCACGAATGTGGAATGTCTTGGTCCATCTGGATTTTAATTTCTTTCCAGCAAGTGTTGTTCATTGACCCCGGCTCAGATGCACGGAATTTGTGGCATAGTTTCACGAAGCCGCTCATGCTCCAGAATTTCTGATTCTGAAGGCCAAACTCCAGCCGGGCCTGGGCTGGCGCGGCAGACTTTGGTAAATTAAAGACAGCTTTGTAAACCTTTGTCTGAAGATCATTTAACAGATCCGCCTCTTTGCCACACCAAACTACTAGGGCGTATGACAATGTCGGTACTATTTGTGCTGCCATCACTTTTAGAAGATGTGCATAACTCGGGCAACCAAGTTTCCTGTTCAGAAGTCTGTACGCAAAGATTAATGATTGTGCTTTTGCCTTTAGGTCCATTTTATGTTCTTTGTGTGTTGAGCCTCGCCCTATTTTTAAGCCGAGATATTTGTAGGCCGCTTGTTCTTCTATTGGGGTCCCTTTTATGTACCATTTAAACGTAGTTTTTTTTGGGTCCACAAGCCGTACAACCTTGGTTTTATCTTTATTTATTTCCAAGCTATCTCTATCCAGATAGATGACTAAGTTGTTAATCGCTCTTTGCAGCCCGATAGGGCTTTGGCTCAGTACCACGATATCGTCTGCGTACTGTAGGAAGGGTATTGACTCCTTGACTAGATTCGGCGGATGGCAGTCGGCTGATTGCATGTGTTTACTGATATCTGCCATAAATAAATTAAATAGGCTTGGGGCAAGGACGCAGCCTTGTTTTAGCCCTTGCTCTGTGCAGATGCTGCTGGTGGTGTTAAATCCATTGCCTAGTTTCACTCTAGCCCAGGTTTCGCTATGCAGGGCTATTATTGCATCCAGTAATTTGCTCGGCAGCCCCCATACCCTTAGTTTTTCCCAGAGGCGATTTCTGCTTACTTTGTCGAATGCGGCTTTCAAATCGACAAAACATGCAAATAACCGAGTTTTCTTTTTCTTGCCCTTTCAGTTAGGAGTGCCAGCGTGGCCAGGTTTGTCAAGGTACCCATCCCTTGTCTAAAACCAGTTTGAAACTTTGGAATTATGTTTGTCTCGTCCATCCAATCTTGAAGGTGAAGTAATAGGCATGATCCGTATAGTTTGGCCTCAACATCAATCAGTGATATCAATCTGTAGTTTTCTGGTTTATTATGGTCTCCCTGTTTGAATATTGGGTGGATGATGTTCCCTTTCCAGGATTTGGGGACATTGTTCTCACTGTAGATCAGATTAAATAATGGCGCGAGATAATCAGCCCAAAAGTCCGGCGCATATTTGAATAGTGCGTTGGGCAATCCGTTCGGGCCTGCCGCCCCCTCCGTTTTCAACCTTTTTATTATTCCTCTCAATTGTTTTTTGTCGATCAGGAAATGTTGGTC
Source organism: Calotriton arnoldi (assembly GCA_963921515.1). Classification (NCBI taxonomy): domain Eukaryota; kingdom Metazoa; phylum Chordata; class Amphibia; order Caudata; family Salamandridae; genus Calotriton; species Calotriton arnoldi. The sequence continues at coordinate 691,319 of CAWUFW010002048.1, forward strand.
GTTGTTACTTTCTGCTTGACCGGTATATTCTACTACTTCCGGTTTTAGATCCTTTGGGGGTTTTGCCATTACATGCTTATCATTCCTCGTATTACTGTACTTATTATGTACGTGCTCCATCCAGGTTTTTTCACTAATTCCCGCTTCTTGTTGTAATTTACTACCCTTGGTCATGGTATTTATAATTCCCCAGAATTCCCTGCTGTTTGGCAAGCTGCTTGCCCACAGTAGCTGTATCCAGATTTTTTCTTTATGTTCTATCATGGCTTCCCTCAACATTTTTTTGTAATTCTTCTGTAGCTCCTTTAATTTATTCTTGTTTCTTTTCTTGCCCGTTTTGACCGCCATGGCTTGAATTCGTACCTCTTTTGCCATCCTTCTCTTTTCATCTCGAAGGGAGAGGTTAAACCATGGATCCTTTCTAATGTCTATTCTTTTTGTGTTTCTATTAGTGACCGGAAAGCTTTGGGTAATGAAGAGGCATAGATCTTCCCAAGTTGTTATTCGATTTTCTTCTATCTGCGGCCCTGTTTGAATCATATGTTCTTTGAGGGTATCCATTATATTCACCGTGTTTGTACCTTGCCATTTTAGTTTCCTCAAGTTAAACTTTTCTAAGTGTTGTCCCAGCGTGTTTATTTTTTGCGCCCCAGCCAGCTTTATATTAAGCTTTGTTATTTGCGGGTGATGGTCACTTTCTATACGTGTGAGGATTTGAAATGAATCTATTCTTGGGACTAGGTTGGTGGTGATGGGGGTGCTTTTCCAAAAATAGCATTTGCAATGCAATAGGTCTCGCATTTGTGAGAGTTTAAGCTATTGGTATTGTCATTTACAAAGCCATTAGCTCAAACTCTCGTAAATGCGAGACCTGTTGCATTGCAAATGCTTGTTAGAGTTGGACAGATGCAGGGCGACCACCATAAAAGTGTAGACGCTCCCTTTTGCCATTGTAAGAATAACGTTATGGCGATGGTGTTCTGAATACGGCAGACTGGACATCTGTCGCTTCTGGCATATGTTCCACAATGCCAAATTCTAAATAAGTCATTGTGGCTCAAAAGGAGACAGCAGTAAGTTAGAGAAACATTTACAAATACCTTTCAGAGATTCAGAAGGGTTCCATGGACAGCCGTGTCAGTAGCCACCCATCTGCTAGCTAAGTACCTCACTAGCTTGGGCCTGGTGGCTGTGGACTATCCCCACCTGTGCAGTGACCTCCATTTGAACCCAGGGTCATACTTCAAATCCACAAATTGTCACCTGGACTTTTTTCCTTCAGAGGTCAATTAAATGAGTTATATAGAGATACATTTTTTGTCAGTAGTGCCAAGAGACCCCATTTGGGGATACCTTTTAAGTGCACAAGATCTAGCACCGTAGTCTACATGACCAGGGTTACAGTTTAAGTGCACTCCGAAGAGCACATGTGCATGCATGTTGTTTGCATTATGACATACTCGCGAACATCAAATCTAAACGCTACCTTTTGTATGTTCCTTTCTTGTATGTCTGTTTGTTATTGTTTATTGTATCATTAAGCAGAGTAAACTCGGTTCCTCTCAATCACGAGGATCACATGACTACTACAGTCAGAACCTAATTTTTACATTTATAATCTCAGGTTAGGGTGGGCCTTAGAGCGTCCATACCGCCGGGGTTCACTTCATTTCACCTTCAGTCCTGACGAATGCCTGAATAATTACTCACACATAGGTAGAAACATGTTGACCAGATTTCAGGGGACATAGCTGAACAATTTATTCAGTTCTTTGTCCAACACCTTATTTTTAACCATGTCTGATTGGCAAATTAATAAAACATATTTTTGACACAATTCAGACATTTTTAACTCACTTTCACCTTTTTTATCAAATCACAATTTTTCCAGCTCCGCAGTAACTCGGGCGTTGCAGCACACCGGGGTGGCATTTGGCCTCTCCCGGTGGGGCCCAATGATGAAGCATGTCACCAACCAGGTTGGTGAGTGAGGGCTTTTCATAGAACCTAGTGGGATTCTGCACATTTGCTTTTCTCTCTTTAAAAAGGTACACTCTTTTGTTGTTTATTATATGAACAAGAAAATAGCCACTTTCTAAAAGGGCATTTTCAAACACACAATTTAAAAACCATTTTTACTAAAAGATGTGTTATTAAATCCTGAGTTCAGGGATACCAAACTCCATTTTTCTATCTTATCCCTATGGGAAGATATGCTTGTAAAATGTTACAAAGCATTCCCCATTCTGTCCTATGGGGCAAGATAGCCTTTCAATAGTGAAAAACGAAATTGGCAGTATTTCAATATCAGTACATGTTACACACACCAGTACATGTCCTACCTTTCACACACACTGCACCCTGCCCCGGGGGGTACCTTGGGCCTACCATAGGGGTGTCCAATGTGTAGGAGAAGGGAAGGGTAGGGCCTGGCAAGTGGGTGCACTTGCCAAGTCAACATGGCAGTTAACAAACTGTGCACAGGCACCGCAGTGGCAGGCCTGAGACATCTTTTCAGGGCTACTCATGTGGGTTGCACAATCAGTGCTGCAGGCCCACTAGTAGCATTTGATTTACCAGCCCTGGCACACTCAGTTTACTTTACTAGGGACCTACTGGTAAAACAAATATGCCAATCAGGGAGAACCAATCACAATAACATTTTACACAGAGAGCATATGTACTTTAGCACTGATCAGCAGTGGTAAAGTGCCCAGAGTCCTATAGCCAACAAACACAGGTCAGGAAAGAAATAGGAGGAAGAAGCAAAAAGTTTGGGGATAACCCTCCAAAAAGGGTCATTTCCAACAGTGCAGAACTTGAAAGCGCTATACCCACTTCACAAATGTTTAAATTCCACATCCTAGTTTACAGAATTAGGAATACTGGAATGTTTTCCCTGCAGATGGTGCCTGCACACACTGATCTGGCAGTGTGGTGTATTTCCCCATTTTAAATGCAGCAACGAAAGGGGCAGCAGTGTGGGCATTCCGGGGGTGGTGAAACTGCACATTGCAGCAAACACCTAAAAAAGTCATGTTTCTGAGTATTAGGGATCAGTTGCCAAGTATTTACCCTCCGTAGAACTGCAGGCAAAACCAGTCTTGTGAAAGGAGAAAAGATCCTGCTTCTGTGGGAAAGGTTAAGTCAATCTCAATCTCAATCTTTAATGGGGCTCTGATGAAAGTTGTTTCTCCTTAGGGACTAATAATAAAGCAGGAGAGGAAGAAATGAGCACATGCGTATTTGCTCATTATTTACTCATACAGACTTAGACACAGGATAACAATTCTGCAGGCCTACATTTTGCACACAGGCATACTGATGATATTAAACTCCCAGAGAATTATGGAACACTTTTTGTGATTCTTTGTGAATCTCAAAAATGTCTGAAAACTATTGCACCATGGGGCCCTAGTTTAATGTATTATATCCCTAAGGGATTTATGCATCCTACCTGAAGCGAGTTTATCTTACCCACTTGAATGCTTCAGGCATCATCCCTGCTGTAAGATTAGAGAAAAAGTGGGCTGCTGCTGAGACTGTAAATTGTGAAACCATATAACTGGATTTCTAATCCCAGTTTTCCTCGCTAAATGGATGGATTATGTAATTCTGATAAATTCTCTTTAGATTCTAGCTGCTGTGGTGGTTATGCATCAATTAAAACTTTGAGCATTTACAAACAGCGCTCAGAAGACAGCACTACATGAACCACGTAGCTACAAATGTGTGCTGGAGATGTAGTTGAAACATGTTTTTTTGTTTACTTTTTTGCACTCCCTACACTTAATCAAACACTGTATGCTGTATATGTATTTGTCTTTCTTTTAACAATTAGCTATAAAATCGCCCTCCTAGTCTCTGGGTCTGTGCTATATAAACCACAAATACATTTCAATACATTTCAGGCGCAGACATGTTATTCTATCCCTTATCTATCGTCAAACCATAATGACTCTGTCTTCTGTTATAACAGCTTAAGCATAGGTTATGCATCTACTCCTTAGACACAAAAGTAAATACATTTTTTTGTAAAGGTTCATATGATATTGATGCTAAGAGAATAAATAAACTGTAAAATATGGAGCCTGGTCAAATAGCTCGCCAAATTTGAAAATGAGTTTTTTTGCATCCTTGAGGCTGTGCAAAGTCTTTTTGTGTCGTGCTTCGTTTCAGTTTCCTATTTACTAGCAGTGACATCTATCACAAATATGAAGGGTACATCTTACTTCATTAGTTCGGGATGCCACATCAAGAAAGACTGGCAAAGAATTGTTCATGTTTACAGCTCAATTAATACCCCCAAGAGAAGTCTAAGTCCAAGAGCCTTAGAATACTGGGTTGAAGTATTGTTTGCCAGCATTCTAAGTTCAAAGAAAGTCTGAAGCAGAGATAAGAAGCATATGGTAGAGCTGACTTGTATGTCTACCTCTGCTGTGTGCTGTGACATTGCAAGAGGTGCTAACACCTGTGTTGGCTTCATGCCGCTGGGCGTTAACAGCAGTTAATTGCACATTTTCCTCATTATGCACCTTTGACTTCACTCTAGCCTACGATTGCAGGTCACTCATTTGACATCAGTTAATGACCTCACTGTAACGATTAACTTATTATTTTGCTGTTTACCAAAAAAATGGAAGGTTGGTATACTAAGTTTTCCCCAGCTGTTTTCCCATTTTTGGACTATGTCCAGTAAAAGCAGACTTGATATAAATATGTTTTGAAAGTGTACAGACTATTGCAGCAAAGTCACTTTCAAGTCCCAGTGCAGATCACAGGCCGCTGTGCTGTTGGATCGCCACTTAAATATGTATGATGGGGAATCCAGCATCTTTGTCCCGCAGGTGCAATTTATTTCTAACATGGATTGATGGGGATGAAGGAGGATGGATCCCTGCTGCCTACTGAGGTGCTCTATGACTAGCTTCCCTGTTGGTTTAACGGGCTAACGTTCAATGTGGCAGCTTTCTCAATCAATCAATCAATCAGGGGTTTATAAAGCACGCTACTCACCCGTGAGGGTCCCAAGGTGCTAGGGGGGAGCAGCTCCGGTTCAGTTGAAGAGCCAGGTCTTGAGGTTCTTCCTGAAGGTGTGCAGGTTCGGGGAGTGTCTGATGTTTGCTGGAAGACCGTTCCAGGTCTTGGCTGCGATGTAGGAGAAGGCTCGTCCGCCAGCTCTGTTTCTGCGGATGCGGGGGGTCTCTGCCAGGGCGAGGTCGGTGGAGCGGAGGTTCCTTTTGGGTACGTGGAAGGAGACTCTCTCGTTGAGGTATTTGGGTCCGATGTTGTGGAGGGCTTTATAGGCATGGGTGAGAAGTTTGAAGGTCACTCTCTTCTCGACTGGGAGCCAATGGAGGTCTCGTAGGTGTTGGGTCATGTGTTCATGTCATGGTGTCCCTAGGACGAGTCTTGCTGCGGCGTTCTGGATGGTTTGGAGCTTGTGCAGCAGGGTTCTGTTGATTCCGGCGTAGAGGGCTTTGCCGTAGTCCAGTCTGCTGGTTATGAGTGCGTGGGTGACGGTCTTTCTGCATTCGGGGGGTATCCATTTGAAGGTCTTTCGGAGGATGCAAAGGCAGTTGAAGCTGGTGGAGGCGACGGAGTTGATCTGGCGGGTCATGGTGAGGGAGGAGTCCAGGATGATGCAGAGGTTCTTTGCGTGGTCTGTAGGGGTGGGTGGACTCCCGAGGGCAGGGGGCCACCAGGTGTTGTCCCAGGCCGATTTGGAGGGTCCTAGGATGAGGACTTCGGTCTTCTCCGAGTTGAGCTTCAAGCAGCTGTCCTTCATCAAGCGCGCAACGTCCTTCATTCTTTCCTGGAAGCCGAGTCTGGTGTCTTCTGAGTTCTTCGTGAGGGAGAGGATGAGTTGGGTGTGGTCGGCGTATGAGACTATGCTGAGCCCGTGCTGTCTGACAATGGCGGCGAGGGGGGCCATGTAGATGTTGAAGAGCGTGGGGCTGAGCGACGAACCTTGGGGTACTCCGCAGTTGATCTCTGTTGGTTTGGAGAGGAAGGGAGGGAGTCTGATCCTCTGGGTTCTGCTGGAGAGTAAGGATCGGATCCAGCTGAGGGCGGTTCCTCGTATTCCCGCGTCGTGAAGTCTGGCTGTGAGCGTGCGGTGTGAGACGGTGTCGAAGGCTGCAGAGAGGTCTAGTAGGAGGAGGGCCGCGGTGTGTCCCTGGTCGAGTAGCATGCGGATGTCATCCGTGGCGGTGAGGAGGGCGGTCTCGGTGCTGTGGTTGCTGCGGAATCCGGACCGTGAGGGGTCTAGGATGGAGTTCTCTTCGATGAGGGTGGTCAGCTGGGCGTTTACGAGTCTCTCTGTGACTTTGGCAGCAAAGGGGAGCAGGGAGATGGGTCGGTAGTTTTTCAGGTCCGTCGGGTCAGCCGTGGGCTTTTTGAGGAGGGGCTTGACTTCCGCCCTTTTCCAGTCGTCCGGGAAGATGCCGGACTTGAAAGAGGCGTTGATGGTCCGTCCTAGTTCGGGTGCGATGGCGGTGGTGGCCCTGTGGTAGATGTGAGGAGGGCAGGGGTATGTGGGGGCTCCAGAGTGGGTGTTGTTCATGGTCGCAGTGACATGTTCCACCGTGGCGGGATTCCAGGTCATGACGGCCGGCCGGTTGTCGATGGTGTGGAGGCGGGTTGTGTCTGGTGTTTGTTCGTGGAAATTGTCATAGAGGGCCTTGATCTTGAGATGGAAGTAGGAGCTGAGCTTGTTGCAGAGTTCCTGGGATGGTGTGACGTCCGTGGCTTCGCTGGGGGGTTTGGTGAAATGCTGTATGACGTTGAAAAGTTCTTTGGCGTTGGTTGCGTTGGTGTGGATCTTGTTCTTGATGAAGGTCCGCTTGGTGTCCCTTATTTGCCGGTGGTATTCCTTCTGGGCATTCTTGTGGTTGTTTAGGTCTTCCGTGGTCTTACGGTTACGCCAGGTTTTCTCGAGGCATCTGCAGGTGCGTCTGGCTTCTTGGAGTTCGGTGGTGAACCAGGCAGCCTTCGGTGGGCGTTGTTTAGCGGGGTGGCGGAGGGGGGCGAGCTTGTCGGTGCAGCTGGAGATCCAGCGGTGGAGTTCTTTGGCTGCGGAGTTGGCGTCAGTCGTGGCGCTGGGGGGTCTAGGTGAAGGGTGGTGTTGAGGTGTTCCTCTGTGATCTTGCTCCAGTTCCGTCGTGGTGGGGTTTGGGTGCAGTGGTGGTATTGAAGGTGAAGTGTACGCAGTGGTGGTCCATCCAGAGGGGCTGCGAGGTGTGGGTGAAGCGGATGTTTGTTCCTCCTGCGAAGATGGAGTCGAGGGTGTGTCCTGCTCTGTGCATGGGGGTGGTGACGAGCTGCTTCAGTCCGAGGTTGGAGAGGTTGTCGAGGAGGGTGGTGGAGTCGGGGTCGTTGCGGTTGTCGAGGTGGAAGTTGAGGTCTCCGAGTAGAATGTAGTCCGTGGAGGTGATGGCGTGGGGTGAGACGAGGTCGGCGATGGTTGTGGCGGCCGGGATGCGTGGTCCCGGGGGCCTGTAGGCGAGGGTGCCGCGCAGCGTGGTCCTGGGGCTGGTCTGGATCTGGAAGTGGAGGTGTTCTGTGCTGGCATGGGGGTCACTCGTGCTGGAGGTTTAGAGTCGGAGGGAGGTCTTGTGTGTGATGGCGAGGCCTCCTCCTGGGCGGTGGGGGCGGTTCTTTCTCTGGATCTTGTATCCGTCGGGGATGGCGGTGGCAATGTCGGGGCCGGAGATGGAGTTGGTCCAAGTTTCCGTGAAGAAAGCGACGTCAGGCGATAGGGTGTCGATCAGGTCCCAGATCTCTGTGGCGTGTCTGTGTAGGGATCACACGTTGAGGAGGATGCAGGTCATGGCTTCGGTGGAACGGCCGTCCAGGGGGCCTTCTGCCATTGTGGGCGTGTCGTTGATGGTGAAGGATCGTTGGCAGTGTCTGCAGAAGAACTGTCCGTGGATGTTGTTAGGTGCGGCTCTTTGGCAGTCGGCGTGTCTTCCTCGGTTGAATGCATGGAGGGAGGCAGGGTCATATCGGCGGGGCATCGGAGATCCAGGGTTCCTGGTGCTGGTCGGCGATGGCTCGTGGACAGGTGCAGACGGGATTGCCTTAGGCGTGCCTCCGGCGCGTCCGCTGCGTGACCACACAGCGGTCGCCATTAAGTAGGGGAAGGGGGAGGGACGTGCAGCTGGGAGGCAGGAGCGGGGGTGGGTTGCGGCGGGAACGGCGTGGGGGGGAACAGAGGGCAGAAAATACACGGCAAGCAATAAGTGACTGGGGCAGACAGCGAAAATCACACACAATGAGGGCAGGCAACAGGGATAAAACAAAATACTGAATAACCACTACAGCGGAAAGAAATACAATGGGAAGAGGGTTACAATGGAAAAAAAAATTACAATGGGCACAATGCTGGGGAGAATGAAAGAACTGTACCGGCAACAAGCACCAGCAAGGTGCGGTCTTGAACCCTGCCTGGGTGGGACCGCAGGCAGAGGACAGCACGGCGGAGCTGCGGGGGAAGAGCAGATCTCTGGCTGAGGGTCAGGGGTCTTGCTCGCGCTCCCCGCACTGGTCGCCATTAAGTAGGGTAGGGGGAGGGATGTGCAGCTGGGATGTAGGGGCGGGTTGCGGCGGGAACTCCGTGGCCGGGAAACGGAGGGCAGAAAATACGCAGCAAGCAATAAGTGACTGGGGCAGACAGCGAAAATCACACACAATGAGGGCAGGCAACAGGGATAAAACAAAATACTGAATAACCACTACAGTGGAAAGAAATACAATGGGAAGAGGGTTACAATGGAAAAAAGAATTACAATGGGCACCAATGCTGGGGAGAACGAAAGAACTGTACCGGCAACAAGCACCAGCAAGGTGCGGTCTCGAACCCTGCCTGGGTGGGAACGCAGGCAGAGGACGGCACGGCGGAGCTGCGGGGGAAGAGCAGATCTCTGGCCGAGGGTCAGGGGTCTTGCTCGCGCTCCCCGCAGCGGTCACCATTAAGTAGGGGAGGGACGTGCAGTTGGGAGGCGGGAGCGGCGGGAACGGCGTGGGCGGGAAACGGAGGGCAGAAAATACACAGCAAGCAATAAGTGACTGGGGCAGACAGCGAAAATCACACACAATGAGGGCAGGCAACAGGGATAAAACAAAATACTGAATAACCACTACAGCGGAAAGAAATACAATGGAAAGAGGGTTACAATAGAAAAAAGAATTACAGTGGGCACAATGCTTGGGAGAACGAAAGAACTGTACCGGCAACAAGCACCAGCAAGGTGCGATCTCGAACCCTGCCCGGGTGGGACCGCAGGCAAAGGACAGCACGGCGGAGCTGCTGGGGAAGAGCAGATCTCTGGTCGAGGGTCAGGGGTCTTGCTCGTATAATACATATATATGCATGGCAATAAGTTTTGTGTTCTTATTTAATCAATTATCGTTATTTTGTAAAGGCTAACCTAGATCACTTTAATAAACAAAAATACCATCAGGCAGCACCATCATTACAGTCATAAACATAATAACACCATAAGGACAGAAACAATATATTTAGCAAATGTTGGCATCTAGAGCAGAAATGTCCAACCGTTGCCCGCTATTGGTTTGATAGGTTTTGCCGAGTGGTGGAAAAATCCACAGCTACCCACATTGCAAAAAGTGTTGGTTTTGATTGAGAAAAGAGGATCTGCCCATGTTGCGTTTTGGGGCCATTCCTGTTGCAGGCACGAGGACCACCCAAACAAGTGGGGTACCGTTTTTTATCAGGACAAGTGTGGGAAATATTGGTGGTAGGAAATTTGAGGATCCCCACATATTCCTGAACTTTCCCTCACAGAATTGTGAGGGAAATGTGTGATTTTAGGCAGAGTTGGATTTGCAGGACATTGTGGGAAATAAACCATTGTGGGATCAAGGCAAGGGACACTATCCTGCACTCCACTGAACTTAAAAAAATGTCTGGGTTTGGTAGGTTTTCCTGGTTGCCGGCTGACGCCATGCCCGAATGACGCAGCCACTCAAAAGGGCAAGTGAAAGAAAATTACGATTTACCCCTACTCTAAGGGCCCACTTGTAAAAACTATGCTTTAAAGAATCAAAATGTCCTCTTGTTTGCCATGGGGGTCAGGATGCTTTAGACGCCAAGGGAGCAGGGAGACTATTTAAGCTATAGGGGTGAGGGTGCAAACTGATGTCATGAGAGGCTGGCTTCAGCCTGTTACTATTTTTTTTTTAAAAACCTTGGCATCCATTGAAATTACTGTCCTCCTCGCGGTCAGATTGGGGGAAAACCCCTCATAAAGACTGTATTTCTCCTTTTGGGGTGAAGGAATGGCCAGATGCCAGGGTGGGTTGCTTTCCACCCTTTTTTTTGTTTGCTTTATTTTTTTACGGTTGTCTAGTTAGCTTTCTATAACCCCGGAGAGGCAGATTGGGGGACAATACCCTCACTTGCTCCCCCAGGGGACAGAACGACTGGATGAGAGGCACAGGCCAATACTCAAGAGGGAAGCTCCCCTTCCCCCAAAAAATCTGTCTAATAGCTTTCTACTCCCCTCAGCAAATTAAGGGAAGCAAACACCCTCAACCCCATGGGAGCAAAAAGCCTCAATGGCCCATTCTGCGGTGAGTACCCGGTCCGATGCCTGGGTGGGCTGCTGCACCACCTTTCTTTATTTCATATGTCTTTTTTATAGCATCTAGGGGGTAAAATAATCCCCTTATCTGCCACCCAGGGGAGCAGGAAGACTGTTGGGTCAGGGGGTGTGAACTCCCCTCAGTAGAAATCTCTGGTGTCTAAGGGATGGATCAATGCTTGGAGATCACCCTCCTGCAGTAGATTCTCCCTTTTCCAATGATACCTCTTCCATTAAAAGCCATGCTCAAGGGTCTGAGATATGCACCTGAGCACTGATGTAAGTGAAAGTAAAATGCAGCAATCAACTCATTTTACTTTCTCTTTCAAGGTATTTAGTCTGTGTACCATGCACGCTGATTGTCTTTAGATAAAAGGCAACCTCTGGCTGCTGGGGTAGCTCTTCCCCAGCAGCCGGCCCTGAAATGAAAAAAGTGAATCCCTCTGGTGCCAGCACTAGAGGGATTCCCAGCCCTGGGTGCTTTCACATGATCTCCATGTCAATAGCGCCTGGCAAGAAGTGCTCTTGACCTGGAGGTCAGGTAAATAGCTCCCAAGAGGTTAATGTTGTTCCTTTTCCTGTCCCCAATTCATGCTGGCAGTGATTTGTGATATATAGTTCAGCATTTCTGCTATTCTCTATCAATCTTCTAAGTGAGTGTTTTTGTGTTTAATATTTTGTTAAACCAGAATTTGATCAGGCACCCTTGGTGGCCATTTTCAATTGAATGCCATGCTTCATGCTTTAATTAATTAACTAAGCACCGCCCAACAGGGGACAATAGCACCATCTCAGCCATCTTTTGGATGGAGTCATGGAGGAAACCTTAGGCTCCCCACATGGTTGTGCAATCCCAGAGTGTCCCTCCTGTAGAATGGTCCTACCTTCCCCAATGCAAGCCAGGGTTACACCTGCATAGACAGGGATATTGTGAGAGAAGCCAGACTCTTTAGTTGCCTTAAAGGTTGGGGCACCATTAGGGTGGGTGTAGTATCTAAAACACGCAAAACACCAAACAGATTGCATTATATTGAAGGATTTGCATACATGAAACAATAGAGTTGGTTTCAACTTGATTGCAAAACCCTTTTAAATCCACTTGCTTGTCCTCTCACTAACAGAACTTCAAGGAAAATCCTCACACATGCCCTTCATCGAGATAACTTGTGTTTAGGTGGGGTTTTTAGTTGAGCACAAGTGGCCCTGAAAGCAAACTACTCTATTAGAGGTGCAATACATTCTCAATATTCTAAAACGTTTATCATTCATTTTAGTTCCCCCATAGGACAGCACTGGACACATGACGGAGTGCAAGCCTGGGGCAGCACATGCACATTTCACTGCAAGTAGGGAGATGGGTGGTCCTTTGTGTCTTTCTGCCATGGCACTGAAATGCACAAACGCTGAGTTATCAATAGTGCTACAGATTATGGGACATATATGAGCTAGCAGCCTTTTTCAAGATAAAGTGGCAGGTATCTACAGTAACTGCAACAGAAAAGAAGCTCATTGGCAACACCTCCGGATACCCAGGCCCCAGGAAAAGAGTACTTCTCTCTCTAGTTCCCCCACCCCCGTCATGATGGAGTCACTCCCTGACCATCTGGAAAAAGTAAAACCTGGCTCCCCACTACACCCGGCACCACCCCACTTCCTTGTCTAAGGAGCACAAACAATTCTGCCCACAATGTTGGAACTCTTCAATCTATCTCTCTCAACAGGAATAGTGCCCCAAGCATGGAAGTATGCAATAGTCAAACCTCTGCTAAAGAAGCCTAATCTAGATATGTCATGCATGGGGAACTAGAGACATATCTCCCTGCTACCAGCAATGGGGAAGATACCTGTCCCAGTTCTGTCTCATTCCTCAATTCAACTCAAACCATTTAAGGCCTCAACACAGCACAAAGACTGTGTTGTTAACTACCATGGAGGAGTTGAAACTGCTACTTGATAAAGGAGGCTCGGCAGCTATCGTAATCCTTGACCTGAGTGCTGCTTTTGACACAGTCGACCATGTAACACTGTGTTGGACTTGGCCCTTTTTGCAGGGTCATCTCAGAACTTTTTGCCTTCCTCCTGTATATTTTCTGACCTGTTGTTGGTGGTTTTATGACTCTGGGCACTCTGGGCACTTTACCACTGCTGATCAGTGCTAAAGTGCATATGCCCTCTTTTGTAAATTGTGTTATGGATTAGTGTTTCCATGATTGGCTATTTAATTTACTTGCCAGACCCTAGTACAGTGCACTATGTGTGCCCAGGGCCTTTAAATCAAATGCTGTTGGTAGGCTTGCAGCACTGATTGTGCCACCCACAGAAGCAGCTTGTAAAATGTGACTCAGGACTGCCATTGCAGAGCCTGTGTGCAGTCTGGGACTGCCATGTCGACTTGGCAAGTGCACACACTTGCCAGTCCCTAAACCTTCCCTTTTCTACATATTAGTCACCCCTAAGGTAGGCCCAAGGCACCCCTGAGGGCAGGGTGCATTGTATGTGAAAGGTAGGACATGCCCTGATGTGTGTGGCATGTCCTGATAGTGAAACACTGCCAATTCCATTTTTCACTATTGCAAGGCTATCTGTTCCCATAGGACAGAATGGGCAGTTAGTATATAACATCTTATAAAACATAACTGACCCTAGGAACAAGATAGGAAAATAAAGTTTAGTATGCCTGAACTCAGAATGTTAAAGTGCATCTTTTACTGAGGGTGATTTTTACATTCTGTGTTTGAAAATACCACTTTTAGAAAGTAGGTATTTTCTTGCCTAACCATCCAGGGTGCCTCTGCTAGGTTTGTGTATTGCATGTCTGGTTTTTGGATGACAGGGGCTGGAGAGGGGCAGCGGCTCCAGAAGTCTGATGAGTCAGGGCTGGGCTGAATAGGCCTGGACTGCATTTGGAGTGGTGGGAGGAGTAGCACCTGCACCTGAATAGGGCTGTGCCTGCCTTCCACAATGACGGCTCCGCCCCCCTGTGGTGTATCTGGAGCCAGGGCTCACACTGACAATGGAGGTTGTTGTACACTTGCAAAGTGCCCCAAAGAACTGGTTTTGGCTGGGTACAGACACTCTCTGCCTTCAGAGAACAAAGGATTTTTGGCTATAAAAAGAGGGGCCCAGACCCCAGACTTCTGATCACTTCTGGGAAATCAAGAGGAACCTTTGCCAAGGAGAAGAGCCGGAGAAGCAGAGGAGGAATACTGCCCCTGTGCTGTTTGCTGTCTGTGGTTGGCCTGCAGTGGCTACTTGCGGCCAAGGAAAGGAGAAAAGGACTTTGCTGTTTGCTATGACCCCTGCTTGAGGAAGATCTCCAAGGGCTTGAAACTGAGCTTGCCTCCTGTTCTGAAGTCTCAGGGACACAAAGACTTCACCACCAGCTCCCCTGAACTTCCTTGCTGGGGGTTCTGACCTGCAAAGAGGTGCCTGCTGTTGTTTTGGACCTCTAGAGACTGTTTTCCGCTGGGAGCTGGCGAATCCACGCATCGTCCCGGATGGTCGCATCGCATTGAGGCGCCAAGTTTGTTGCATGGTTGGGGGGACGCAGTAAGAAACCGACGCATCACCTCCCCGTGCAGTAAGAAACTGATGCATCACTTCCTCTCCGGTAAGGAACCGATGCATCACCTCCCCTGCGCAGCAGTAAGGAACCGACGCATCACCTCCCCCGGAGCAAGGAACCGACGCATCACCTTCCCTGAGTGTAAGGAACCAACGCATCACCCTCCCTGCAGCCTGTTTTGTTTGTTTGCATGACGCATCCCAGGTACTTTGTGTGAAAAGTGTCACATCTACAATTTGCTTTGAACTGAACTATTTCTACCATCTGAAAGTCATATTTTTATTACTGTATTGTGTTTTTTTTGGCGTTGGTCTTGTTTTGGTTTAGATAAAGATTACTTATTTTTCTAAACTGGTGTGGTGTCCATTTGTAGCGTTTTCACTGTATTACTGTGTGTGTTCACAAATGCTTTACACACTGCCTCTGAGATAAGCCTATCTGCTGATGTCAAGCTACCAAGGGGGTGAGCAGGGGTTATTTTAGAAGTGTATGCCCCTTACCCTGACTAGAAGCAAGGGTCCCTATTTGGACAAAGGTACCTACCTCTGCCAACTAGAGACCCTCATTTCTAACACACTGGTAAAAAGGTTGAGAGACTCAGGAATAAAAAATACCACCCTGAACTGGCTCTCCTCATTCCTGAACGGTAGGTCCTTCCAAATCTGGGAGCCCTCCTGCTATTCGGATGTCTTTACACTAAAATGTGGGGTCCCTCAGGGCTCCTCACTGCGTCCAACCTTGTTCAAAATTTCTCTAAATCCGCTAGCAGATATTGTCAAGGAATTTTGAGTGTTGATGGTGTCTTATGCTGACCACACTCAACTAGTTGTCTCACTGTCCCCAGAGAGTGGACTAGTTCAACAATACCACCATGCCCGGAGAAAGTTGCATGGTGGATGGCAAATCATTCACTTGAGCTGAATGGAGATAAAACGGAGGTGATGGTATTAGGAAATATACCAAACCTTCAAATGAACATAGCATGGCCAGGATGTCTAGGACCACCCCCAACCCCCATCTCCTCCACAAAGAGCCTAGGAATGTGACTTGACAGTGACTTGACCATGGAAAAACAGGCAAAAAAACTTACAGGAGCCTGTTTCGTGTCAGAACCTTACAAAAAATCCTCCCTATTTTGCCTACTCACTCCAGGAGAATTGTAGTACAGGCCTTGATATTGTCCTGTCTCGATTATGGGAACTCCCTGTATCTGGGTGCCCCTCAATATGTTATCAAGAGATTGCAATTGATCCAGAACGTGGCAGTCAAACTGATTCTTAACCTGCCCAAATATGACTCAGCAAAGAATGCTCTGAACACTCTTCACTGGCTCCCAGTAAAAGAAAGAATCAACTTTATGACATTATGTGTAGCTCATAGAGCAATAAATCGGAGGGGCCTCTCTCTGATTATGGACCTTCTGACACCTTACAATACCTCTAGGATGTTAAGATCTTCAAAGGCACAACTATTGAAAGTGCCTAGAATTCAAAGGATGAGATGGGACGGCAGGTCCTTCTCATACCTGACTCCAAAACTATGGAACTCTATGCCGGCTGAACTCAGAAACAAAACGAATGAGCATTACTTCAGGAGAATGCTCAAAACCTGGTTATATCCTCACTGCTTTGTCAAGTATTCCCTCCTTGCATGGGAGAAGCCTCCCTCAGCGGTGGGAAGCCTTTGGGTAGCCATGCACTCTACAAATCAGCATAACCTAACATAACATTTATCAAGTAGTTGTGTTGCATTTGCACCACACAACAGGGTGCATGCTAGACGCAACTACAAAATCCATTTAATCAGAGCAAATTACTGTGTTGCATTGCTCTGCACCAGGGAAGCATTCCTTGGGTGGTGCATGGGTGTTCCCACACAACACCCATGGATTTTGGCGCATTTACAGATTAACCATCCCTGGTAGACCTGTGAATGTGCCAAAATGCTACGCTTCACCAGGTGAGGCGTAAAGAGGAGAAAAATCTTTATTTCTCCTTGTTTTTTCCTATGTGTGCTGCATTGTGCAGCACACATTGAAATGGGAAAATGCCTCAGGGGATTGCTTTTGTGCACAAAGGTGTTTCTTTCTGCACAAAAACAATCCTGCTTGAAACGCAGGCACCCTCGCACCATGGTGTGACAGGAATGCACCGTTTAATGTTAAATATGGCGCATTCCTGCCCTTTCCCTGTCACGCAGTGCAGCGCAGCAAGGTGGCCTGCTGTGCTGCGTGACATTTTAGGAAATATGCTCCTTTGTGGCTGTGGGGCCAGGATTTGAGAGGGGCCCATGGCCTCGTAGTTATGGCTCTTATTAACCAACGTGGGTCAGAGGGTCTGCTTTATTTACTTGCAGTATGGGCACCCGGTGTACTTGCTGTCCTACTGCCTGGCACTCTTCACCCTCCCCAGCACACAGTGCGTTAGCGCAGTTGGCAACCTGTTACCTTCCCCCAGCACACTGACTGACTCTCCCTCCAAAATGATATGCTGAGTACATTCAAGAAGTCCCTCGCTGCATGATGCACTCCTCCCCCTCAAAGTTCATTCACCTGTCAGATTTGACCTAGAAAAGTAAACGCCTGCCTGGGTCAAAATCGACGTTTCTCTGCAGTCCCGAACACCAGCGTCTGTAAGAGGGGTAGCGCGTGCCAACTGTCAGTTTAAGAGAGGCAGGTGGCGTGACCTTCCCTGCTCCCAGCAAACATCGCGCGTCACCGCCTCTCTCCTCTGAAGCTGTGATTGACCAGTCTCCCGCCCGCCTCGTCTACCAGTGTCAGTCTGTCTGACAAGCAGCTCTTCACGTGCGCACGAGCGGAAGCGTTCCAGGAGCTGCAGCAGCTGGTTCTCTAGAGCACTCGGCTCGCATTTACAGTTCACATCTGACTAACAACTAATTTATGTTGACTTTTTATTTTTACTTTAAATTCAATAAGAGAAAAGCCCAAAGTTGCACATTGACTCCTATTTATCCAGGGTCTAATTTTCCACACCAACGAAGTGAGCACATTACTTTGATAAAGTATACCATTATTAATTAAGGGCGTATCAAGTTACAAATCTTTTCTTCCCAACATTTGCCTGTTTCTTGCAAAACATTTGAAAAATTGTATAGTTCATGAATTACTGAGGTTTTCTGTAAAAATCGTGATTTTTGAAAAAATGTTTCAATAATTCATAGTCCTAATTTTGGTGCAAGCTAAAAACATGCTTGTGTTTTTTACAGGCATCCTTTCCTGCGCAAGCGTTAGTCACTCGAGAGGAAAACGTAGCAAATGCTGTGCACATATGCAGGCACATGCATCAAGCTAGGATTTTGCGAGTCCTTAATGGCGAATAATAAGGATTCGCAATTAAGGACTCGCAAAATCCTATGCATGTAGGAATCGCTATAATAATAGCGATTCCTTCACATTCCTTATTTGCGAGTCGCAAATTGCGAGTCGCAAATAAGAAAGGCTTCCCATTGCGAAATTGCGAGCGCTATTTGCGAGTACCAATAGGTACTCGCAAATTGTGCATGCAATTTCAAGGGTGCAGGGGTGTCAAACGGACACCCTGTTGCACCCCTGAAATTGTTCCGTGCACATATGTTGCGCACACACATGTCCCAAGGACATGTGTGTGTGCAACCTATAACTTTGAAAAATGCACTTTAGTGCATTTCTCAAAGTTTTTGCAAATTACCATGAAGTTCAACTTCATGGTAAATTGCGCCCCCTAGTAGCGAAATCGCTAATTTGTTTACTTTGTTGCATTGCATTTAAGGAATCTCAATTGGCGATTCCTTAAATGCAATCGCAATTTAAGTAATCGCAATTTAGAGATTACTTAAATTGTGATTTTTGCATTTGGGATGATATATCCCAAATGCAAAAATACTGGTCGCAAAGGGGCAGATTCTGAGAATCTGCCCGTTTGCGACCGGTTTTTCTTTTGATGCATGTGGCAGATGGTTTCTTACTTAACCCACCAACAAAGGTGCTAACCACTTCCAACGACATACTATTACTTGCAATAAAAACTTTGTATCCGGTAAAAGGAAATGTGGAAGACTAATCAAACTCACCTCTAAACTCTAAAATCACCCTTTACCACCCTTTAGCTGTACACACCCCTAAATCCTAAAATCACCCTTTATCTCTACACACCCCTAAACCCTAAAATCACCCTTTACCCCTTTACCTCTACCCACCACAAAACCGCTAAAGTCATCCTTACCTCTACCTACCCCTTAATCCTCAGATCACCCTTACTTCCCCTTACCTCTGCCCACACCTAAACCCCTTTCTTAAATAACAAAGAAGTTATGTTAGTTAAAACAAAATACTACATGGTAAAGTACAGAGTGGTAAAAGATGCGTGGTAAAGGTAAAAACGTATTAAGCATATTTACCTTAACAGCGTTGTAAAGACGCGTTGTAAAGGTCATGCGTGGTGAAGACTGGGTGGTAAAGGCTGCATACTGTTATATTTGATGTCAACCATATAAATCAGAACGTATATATTGCTATCTAAACCAGACATTATTGTGTGCTCTTGTCTGTGAATGCAAAACGGTAATTAATTTTAGACAGTGTAAATCTACATTTAAAGCATAATCCAGGAGTTTATAAAGATTTGATTGGATGCACAGTATAAGCAAATGAACATATGTACATACCTGGGGCCTTACTGTACATAGAGCACTCTGTTCCTGTTTGTACCACAGCGCACTGTTCACTAGATGTACTGGGCACTAACAGGAAAAGTGTGCCCTATTACATATAAAGTGCTGTGAATTTGCTCTTGCCATAGGGGCAGCACACTAGTGAAAGGTGGAAGGGCTGTTTCACGCATCCACTCTGTCTTGCACAGTGTAGGTCTGGGTGAAATTTTAATTATGCAGAAGTAATCGGAATAATTTCAGTAATTTTGCATTACTCTTGTGATGCAAAATTACACAATTACACCATCTTGAGTAATTAAGAGTATTTTGGGGCAAAAATCCTACCTCGGGTGCACAGGAAACAACAATCTAAGAGAGTGTGAGTGGCTGCTACCTACTGCTGTTTGTGTCCTTAGCATTTAGTGCTATTTTGTTAGTCCAAAATGCACCCTCTGGTCCATTATGGATCGAAAGGTGCATTCTGCACTAAGAAAATATGCTGGATTATGCTTCTGATGTATTTACGCATAATTCCAAGTAATTTGGCTGTAATTACGAGCAATTACGCTAGGGAGAATTACACCAGTGAAGCCTACCACTAGCACAGTGCAGGCAGCACCTGGCCACACTTCAAAGTGTGTGACAGAGATCTCCCTGCAGGCAGATGCACCTACATGTGTGAAGATCTCTGCACACGTAATGGAGACCTCGGCACAGAAAAGATAAGACGCAGAAGCTGACGGTTTCCTTGTGTGTTAGATTTTCTTTTACCAGAGAAGTTAAGAGTAAATATGTTGGAAAGTGGGTTATTAGTAGTGGTAAATATACATCTACCACTGGCAGTAATACCACTAACACACTATATAGGGCTCAGACTAGGTCTTAGAAAATTATTCCCAAGCTCAACTCTTGCTAGCTTGGCTACTAGCAGTCAAGCTCAACTTCAAAGGGAAGTATGTAAAGTATTTAAAAACACCAATTCAGTAAATAATTAAGAGACAACACACAATATATATCCAACACCAATTTATAAAAATAGGAACTACTTTGTATCTTTAAAATGACACAAAAACGAAAACAATCCACTGTAGCGAACCAGAGATATGAATTATTAAAGATTAAACACTTTCTAGTGCTTAGAAACCAATATTGCCTCTCTTGAAACAATGTACATCCAAAGGGCTGTAGATCTAGATAATGCAGCAGGAGTAGTCAGCCGGAATGCAGGGCCTGATGTTGCAAATCAAGTTTACAGCTTGGCGTCCACCTTTTATTCCTCTTGAAGCAAGGTACATCCAAAGGGCTGTAGTTCCAGATAATGCAGCATGCGCAGTCAGTCAGAATGCAGGGCCTGATGGTGCAAATCAAGTTTCCAGCTTGGAAACCCTTCTTCTTCTTTCAGTTTCAAGCAGCTGAGCTGAGAGGCACTACCCCTCTCAGACACTTATTCAGTGTTCTCTGGAGTCACACAGGAGGGCACTTCTGTCCAATGAGGTGCAGGAAGACACCCTATAGCATGACCATTTCCTCCAATGAGTGGCAAAATGGTCTCCCAGAAAGTACTATTTCTCCAAACTTCCATATGGCTAAAGTCCCAGCAGAGAGGTAAGAGCTAACTAGACCAACCCTCCAGGATGGCTCATCTCCATATTCCCTCCCCTCTGGCCTCAGCACATTCCTTCCTTAAGCCTGCCATCTGGCTGTGTTCAAAGAGTAGGGGTTCAAATGAAACTGGTTTCTCCTGCCCGTCTCCTCCTTCTATTGAAGATTATTGTTTGACCCCCTCCCCCTGCTCTGGCATTCCTATGTAGCAGAACCCTGCCCTCCCAGAATGGCTCTCTAACCCCAGGGGCTACTTATGACCTCATCAAAGCAGCCTGGCTAATCCACTTAACTCTGACCAATCGGGACAGACCACTGGAAGGCTGAATTTTGGCTTACAGACAAGAAAGTCTTATAACTTCTTGTCTGTACATTTGAGGATAAATTCAACAATAGCATACTGTTGGATTTATCAATACCATTCAAGGAAGTCCTTGAATTATATTTTTATGACATCTTTGACGTTAGTTATTATTTAATAACTTCTTGCCATGTTAACCTATGTGGCTGGGGATCTGTAATGGGGAAAATGAACTAGGCGATTTCTCTAACACCAGGGCCTATAAAACATATTTTATAAGGACCCTGACTATATCTACAGGGCCCTCCCCGGAACACCTAAGGTAGACTTTAGGTGTTCTGAATATGTCTAAATATTGGAGATCCTCACTCCACAGTGCTCCTAGCACAACAGTTGATTTTGGGAAGCACTTCACTACAATGTGGGGAGTGAAATGTGCAATTTCACAAAAACCAAGGCATATAAAATTTATTTTATAAGGGTCCTACTTATAAGTACCTGATCCCCCCACCACTGGGACACCTAGGAGAGACCCTGGGGGTACCTAGTATGCCAAAACATTATAGTTTATTAATTTTTAAGTGCCCCAAACACCAAGTCGAGTTTGGGCACTATTTGCATTTTAAGAGCAGTCCTGCAGGGCTGCTTTTAAACTGACCTCAGGCCTCAGCAGTGCACATATGCAATTGCAGAAAGGACAGCTGGCCTCTTAACTGCCATGCCCTATTATATACTAGGGACTTAAAGGTAGTTTTGATCCCCCTGCCCTATTATGCACTAAGGCCTTATAGGGGAGGTCATGCCAATCATAGTGGTACCCTAACCCATAGTGTACCCTAGGGTGTGTAGGTGTTTTCACTGTATTCTAGGTATCTTTTCAGCATAGCACTGGCCCTGGGCCTGGTTAGGCAGAGCCCAGGAACAGTCTGAGTCAGTTACCACCAGTACCAGTCAGCAAAAACAATGGGGGTGCGGGCACAAGGATGACTTTGCAACAAAGTACTACTGTTGTTCTACTTTATGTACTACAAAATGCTGTTTGTGAATGGAGCCCAAAGTGTATTCTTCACCCACTCACTTTACCCCAAATGCAGCAATGAAAGGGAAAACACTGTGCTGTTCCCTTTGTGGTTAAAGAGCTTCAGAAGAGCTCCTTCCTTGAGCCGGCTCCTGAAGTGAATACTAAAAGTGGGTTAAAATTAGGCCCAAACAAATTTTGTGCAATTTTGGTAATTTTGTGTGATGCGTAATTCCGAAAATTGCACCAGTCAAGTAATTATGCAGATTTCCTTGATGAAAATATTGCATTGGAACAATGTGAACAACCAGAATGTGAGTGGCTATTGCTTGCTGCAGTTGGTTTTTTTTCATCGTTATTGTTTAACCTAAAATGTGTCTTTGTGTCAAAAACTGACTCTAGGTGCATTTTGCCCTAAAATGTAGTGCTAAATGATGGATTTGCATTTCACATAATTATACATAATTTTGAATAATTTTCCCAAAAGTTTGCCTAATTAGGTGATGTTGTTTAATTCCTACCAATCTGTAGGGCCTGCGCATTGTTTGGACAACATAAACTAAGGGCTTAGCACCCAGACTGATTCCAGACACCCCCACAGGATATGTTGGCCTATAGACCAGCTAGCTCACAGTGGCACCATAGGCCCCCTAACCTTACCCGGGGGCGAATGGACTCTGGCAACCACTCAACATGACAACCCTGATTCCTCCGGAATCGTGGAAACAGTACAGAACCTTTCGCTCACTTATTCTCAAAGAAATATACCGAGAATACACAGTGGGATGTTTTCAATAATATTTATTGAACCAATGTTATTCTTGCATATAATACGTGTGCTGCAATGATCAGTAGACAGAAGCAGATAAACAGGATTACAAGCACCAAGAGCATAAATAGTAGATATAGTTCTACCATGGTGCTAAACAATTGTATACATGCAGGCATATAAACAAGACAGTAATCTAGCGTATCCTTCTACGCAAACCCTACTCTAAGTGTACCTAGAGTGTGTGTAGATGTAGAGCCAAGAATCCCCCCAAGGAACGGTCCAACGCCATTACCTGATGGGAGAGAGTGAAGGACTCCATCTTGGTCTCAAGTTGGACACCCCTCACAGATTGTCAGACCGGTGTGTGGTGAAGTCTCGACATGCACGGACCCTCAGTGTCAGCGAAAGTACCTCCTCTACCAACCTATCAGGATGTCTATTATTTATAATAAAAGGTGGCTTCGCCATGTGCGTGTTAGATTAGTGATGTTATGGATATGTAGATAACGTTGTCGCCTTGTGGATGAAGATAGGACAAATTGTGTACCCAGTGTGTAGAGAGGCCTAGTACATGATGTTCAAGGTGTCATGATAATGTTGTGCGAAGCTGGGTGTGTAAACAAAGTAGTTTCAGAGAAACTAATCCAACATTGCCGTGCATGCAAATTTGTGCAAAAGTTCACAGCTGAAATGTTATTTGTTAGGGCAATGTAAGAAGTAAGCTGCTTCGCAACATGGGCCTAACTCGGGAATATAACAGTGAAAGCAATTTACATGAATTTCACACACCCCTAGTTAATACGCCATGTGAGGCCACATTTCAACTAAACATAATAGGGCTTACCATGAGAGCCTAGGTGCATTAAGGCTGCGACATGTTGATACTGAAGCCCAGAGAGTGTTGGCATGCAGGGCTGGTCATTCACGCCATGGCAACGAGTGGCCGGTACTCTGTCATATCTGAATGGTTGAAGTTATTCTTGGTGGTTGGTCGTGGGGAAGAGCTGTTCTTGATAGTCTACGTGAGCAGCGATCAAACAGCAATGTTCAGGAGAGACAGGGACTGACGTCGAGCGAGGCATGGCTGTCGTGGGAGCAATCGGTCTTTTCAGTGACTTGTGTAGTACAGGCTAGAGATGGGGAGGGCTCCCAGAGAAGATAGCAAGTTATAGGCGATAATGGGGAGGGACAACCGATATCGGAGACTAACAAAAAAAAGCACTGGAATAGCCAATGGGTTACACCTTTGGGATATACTGTCTTTGCCAGTGCTTTTTCCCAATGCTGAACAGCATCTGTAAAAAGCAATACTTCTTGCTGCTGCTGTTTAGTATCGGCAAAGAAAGAAAAAAAAATGCAACGACATGGCTGTTGTTGGTAGTCAAGTCGTTTGCGAGGAATGTGCAAGCATCACCATTAATGAGCTCAACTTCAAAGTGATGCAGGCACCATTTTCTTTTATTTTCTAGTTACCAATCTAAGATGGCGGGTGGTCAATAAAAGCAAAATACATTTTAAGTGCGTTAAAGTGCTTTTGCTCTCTGACCTCCAAAAAACAAAGCATTTAACATTTTTAAAAATATTTGTGGGAATGGGGATAAGGAAGCAGTGAGTGGGGGAGTGGGTTGGGGAAGCAATAGAGAGTCGGAGGGGTTGGCACGAGAGAGCAACATGGGTTAGGGGAGAAGCACATGAGTGAGATAGCAACATGGGCATGGGGAGAAGCACACAAGGGAGACTGCTCTTTCCCATGTACTTCTCCCTGTCCCATGTTGCTAACACAGTGAATGGGAACTGGTATTTGGCGGAGAGGAAGAGAAACACAGGAGGGGGAGAGCTGGAAAACACATACACTCTGATGGAGCACTTAATCAAAAAGAAAAAAGTCGTTCTCAAAATGTGAGCACACGAGATAAACAAAGAAAGACATTGAATAAGAGGACTTCTGAGAAAAACCTTTCGTCCCTGCACTTTTTTTTTTTTTACAAATTAGGTATTGTCGTTCACTTATGTCCCGCTAGAGCAGAGCAGTTCAAGTGACAGGATTTATCAACTTTCCCAAGCAAAATTAGTTTTGCTCTGTAAAGTTAGGTTTGTTACCAAATAATGTTGCTTAGTGCCTGATAACAAATGAAAAGGGGGCGCACCAGGGCATAAATAGCACAGAAACACTTTTAGGATTTTACACAGAACACAGTCACATGTAGCATGACCTGGTTTTGTGTGAAATTCTAGAGCTGACATTCTAGAGCCAATCGAAACCAACACAAACAACTGATAAACTGAAAATTTTGTGATATTTCCACACAAAACATGTAATTTCTGTAAAAATACGCATTTTAAACAGCTTAACTTTGGGTGGGTGTACTTTCAGTACAAATGTTACACAAAACCGCTTTGTATCACCTTTGCTATCTAAGTTTTGTACTAAAACATTTTTTTTTTGCATGAACTTGGCCATTGTCACTGGGTGACATCTTGTAAATTTGGTGCTGTGCAATTTTTCAAAGCAGCATTTCAGAGTTTCATGAAGTGCTGACCTGCTTTTAGTAGATCTGGGAATGTTGCACAATTCATTCTTGCCTTGTTTCCTGAGATCTCAGACAGACACAGTTTATTTCTACTTGTTACATCTATCTGTACAATTATATAACAGAGGAGTGCCACTTCGTCCATGTCGTCAGGTCACCTTGTTTCCAACCCTCAGCATCTCTGATGCAAATCGATGATATCCGGTGAGTAAGTCGATTTGGTTTATTAGAAACAAAGACCATTGCTTGCTCTCCCTCCCCCCTCGAATCTGTCCATCTTTGGGGGTTGGGGGGTGTTTCATGGGGAAAACTTCCCCTTTACAAATTGGTTACTGGATGGTGCTGTCCTATGGTGTGCGACCACATTCCTTTCTGATCAAAAATAGGTGGGGGATACGCTTTTCAAGCCCTATCTCATTTGCGATTCATAAAGCGTTGCAAAAACCCTTTTGCGTCTCACAAACACTTTTATGACCCCTAAAGGGCGTTGTCTTTTTCTAAAAAGCCCTTTTGTGTTCAAACCATTACATTTTGCAGGTATCAGTGTTTTGCACTACAATATGGCTTTGTACATAGCCCATGGTGGTCTGACAACAGAGGTGAGGTGGCAAACCTAAAATAACATGAGCTGAATTTAAAAAAAACTTGTAGCTGCCAAGGGATGTAAATGAAAGCAGCCGGTGATCAGAGTAGACACACACTTGGGATCTCATGCCCGCACTTGTGCGCTTGGAACAGGAGACTTAATGAACCATATGCTTCTCCAGCTCTCCAAGCTGCCACAATATTGCAGTAATTCTGCATCTTAGTTTGTTTTATTCTTAATGACATCCTCGCATTGATTTTCTTTATTAAGCCATAAAAGACAGATTTCTTCTCATTACAGACTGCAGTATGACATTCACTCAATTAGATTTTATTGAACACGCCCTCCCCTTAGCTTCCTGTCTTTCCTAGGAGTTATAAGTTGTTCAATTGTGGCTCTTTGGCGCATGCAGCTTCGACGATGCAGCTTCTTTTGTTCTGAGTGTTAACGATTATACTTATCAGGGGGAAGGTGCAGCTGCCACCCCTGGTCTTCTCTTTAGTACCCCTGGCACTGCCCTTTCAATCTCCTCTCTGAGGGGTCATGATGACAGCAGCAGGAAGAGAAATTACAGAGAACTCCACAACCTTGTTCACCTCAGTAGTTTTTACTCCCTCCCCTTCCACTAACCCCGCTGCAAGAAATCGGATGCTGCTGAAGGCCTAATGATGAGACAATAGGTTAACCCTGTGATGTCATCATAATTCATAGGGTACGTTGTCTAACTTCCACGACCCCTGGCATTTTGGTGAATTGTGATCTCATTTCTGCATCCAGCACCCTGGGTCTCATAGGCCATATAAATACTGCCATGATGGTGACACTGCTGCATGCTCCTCCTTTGTAGTATCCGAGGGCGAGATGTAAGTGGAAACAGTATTCCCCTACAATTTGACACTCATGTGATGACCAGTAGAAGGGGGAGTAATGTCTGTGCCCAGAGCGTGTGTGCATGCGTTGCTGCCTGTATGTGCATGTAGGTGTGTGTGTGTGGGGATGCACAGCAGGGGTTTGCATT
Organism: Calotriton arnoldi; assembly: GCA_963921515.1. NCBI lineage: Eukaryota > Metazoa > Chordata > Amphibia > Caudata > Salamandridae > Calotriton > Calotriton arnoldi. Next base: position 717,966 of record CAWUFW010002048.1, read on the forward strand.
CTCTAAGCTTGTTTTGACCACCAGCAAGGGGTTATTTTTGCTTTGAATAGCTTCACTTAACTACTCTTGTATATAGTATGAGCGTAGCTATTCCGTTTTCCACTTTACCCTTTTATTAGCTGTAGAAAGTTACAACACATATTTCTGAACATGGGCTTTTTAAGGTCATTCAGTTGCAATATGTTCACTGAAGCCGTGTATATAGAGGATGAGGGCTGTTTGTTGGGTGTGACAAGCAGGTGCAAAGTAAATAGCGTTTGGTTTTCTAGGACTGGGCGTAGGTTCCTTCATTGGAAATGTTGCTTTTCGAAGGAAATATTTGGAAGTTTGAGGGGGAGCACGAGTACATACAAACTACTGTATGAATGTGAGGTGGAATTGATGTAGGGATTTGGAACTGATGTTCATTCCTCTGTTTTGGATTTTCCTAGACCTGGCTTCATCCACAGCTAGTTTTGGTCTCCTGCACAGGAATGTATAGGTTTTCTACCGGGTGCATTTTTTGAACCAGGCATTTGCTGTGCGGTCTTACCATCTCTAGGAGTATTATTCTTGGGCAGTATACCTTTTGTGGTGTGTGTGCGTGCGTGTGTGTGTATGTATATATGTATGCGCACACACACATATATATATATATGTGTATATATATATATATTCACTGAAAAAACCATAGGTTTCAGACACCTTAATAGTTAGAAATTAGCATTTAAAAAACCTTTGAAATTCACTGAAAAAACCATAGGTTTTAGGGACAGTTATAGTTAGTTGGACATTGCACTCGTACAAAACCTGTGAAATTCCCCCGTTATAGTTAGTTCAGCTAACTATAACTCGCGCCCCCGCAATGCACTGCTGATGACGTCACATATTACAACACTCATGACTTGGTCAGTGACATCACTGATGACATCACTGATGACATCTCAAATGACATCACTGATGACATCATCCACGTGATAATCTGATGCAGCTCCTCACACCCTAATATAACCTTTGATACACCCAATCTAAATTACAGAGTGCCATTCGCAAAACCATAGACACTCCAACACCAATAACTACATACCCACTCACTGATTCTTAGGTCTACACACACAGGTGAGTAAATCAGAATTCGTATTTCGGCTGATTTTAGAGGAATATTTGCACAATGGTGAAGGGAGGGGCGGGGCCTGAGGTGACATCTGTGCAAACGCGCCCGTGGCGCGTTTTAAGTTGGGGGATTAAGTCCCCTTGAATCATGAGGGTCCCTACGGGCCAACTAGCCCACCAGGAACCTCCAGTATGCGCCAGGGGCTGCGTTGCAGAGACATGTACAGAGGCCACACCCCTTTTTACACCTCTCTGCAACGCAGCTCTGTGGCGCTTTCTGGACGTACCTGTTGGGCTAGTTGGCCCCCAGGGACCCTTAGGATTGAAGAGGATTTAATTCCCCATCTTAAAACGCGCCACAGGGCCTGTTTGCACACATGTCACCTGAAGCCCCGCCCCTCCCTTCACCACTGTGCAAACGCGCCCCGTGGCGCGTTTTAAGTCGGGGGATTAACTCCCTTGAATCCTGAGGGTCCCTGGGGTGCAACTAGCCCACCATATACCTCCAAAAGCGCCATAGAGCTGCGTTGCAGAGAGGTGTAAAAGGGGCGTGGCCTCTGTACACCTCTCTGCAAGGCAGCCCCTGGCGCATACTGGAGGTTCCTGGTGGGCTAGTTGGCCCCAGGGACCCCCAGTATTCAAGGGAATTCATTCCCCCTCTGCAAACGCGCCAGGGCGCGTTTGCAGAGTGGTGAAGGAAGGGGCGGGGACTACGGGCCCGATCGTTTTTTTGTTTTTTCCCCCTGAAGGGAGGCTGTGTAGCCCCCTTCCTTTTTCCTATTTTTAGGCCCTGGGGACCCCATCCCCCAGGGCCTTACCCCTTTTTTTTAAATTAAAATTAAAAAAAAAAAACGGGAAGGGGGCCGCGTGGCCCCCTTCCCTGGGCCTGTATTGGCCCCGGGGACCCCATCCCCGGGGCATGGCCTCTTTTTTTTTATTTGGAGGGGGCTGCGTGGCCCCCTCCTCAGGCCATTTAAGGCCCCGGGGACCCCATCCCCCGGGCCGGCCTTGCACTTTTTAAAAAAAAATCCCATTTTTTACTTTGGGGAGGGGGCTGCGTGGCCCCCTCCGTGGCCACTTATGGCCCCGGGGACCCCATCCCCGGGGCCTGGCCTCTCGTTGGGGACTGTGGGGGGTCCCCAAGCCCCCACAGTCCCGCCGGCTCCCCGTGTCCTACGGGAGCCGGCATTGCTACACATGGGGAGCAGCTAACATGCTGCTCCCCATGTGGAAAGCAATCAGCTTTGGATATTGGAAGAGAGAGCAGGTTTCCTGCTCTCTCTTCCAATATCCAAAGCAGTTTGCAATGACAGGACGGGAGCCGCGAGGCTCCGTCCTGTCATTGCAAACAGCAGTGTCCCGGGGTAGGCACCCGGGACACTGCAGGAGCCGGCCCTGGGGGTGGCGGTCCCCAGGGCCACCACAGGCTCCAGGAGGGGCCGCGCGGCCCCCCTCCCTACATTTTGAAAGCCCCGGGAGGTGGTGGTCCCCGGGGCTTGGGGGTCCAAACGGACCCCCATTTTAATTTTTCTTAGTGCCCCGGGAGGTGGTGGTCCCGGGCGTGTGGGGCTGGAGCCCCCACACAGGTTTTTAATTTAAAAAGAAGCCCCGGGGAGGTGGTGGTCCCCGGGGCTGCGGGAGGGCTCAGAGCCCTCCCGCACCATTACTACATAAAGCCCGGGGGTGGTGGTCCCCGGGGCTTGGGAGCCCTTAGAGGCCCCCACACATAAAATTAACCCCCAGCATGCCCCCGGGACTTGGCCCACCTGGGGGCCAATTAACATCAAAGCGCGGGAGACCGCGCTTCGATTTTTCTCGGCAGGATTCGCGCTCCCTGAGCGCATCCTGCCGATTTAAAAAATATATATATTTTTGCCCAAGGGGTCCTTGTGGGACCCCTGAGCAAACCTAGGGGTCAGGGTGTTTCTACCCTGCCCCCTTTGTGCGCTTTGCGCACTTGTTTCTGTCCCTCGGTTCTACCGAGGGACAAAATGGCTGCCAACACTTCCTGATTTGGAGTGTTGACAGCCAATTAACATAAAGCTCGTGCTCGGGAGGATCCGCGGCCCTAGATATATCTATCTTTTTACTTTTGATTTTCTCAGCAACTACTGAACGGATTTACACCATTTATCAAAAGGGTTCTTTCTGAACCAAGAACTACCTCTTTGCCAAATTTGGTGTAATTCCGTTCAGCAGTTCGAGCTGTAACCGTGTCTAAAGTTTCCTATGGAAAATTGCATGGGGAAAACGCGTTTTGGGACCCCCCTTTTTCTCGGCCCCCGCTTGACGAATCCCCGAGACTTTCAGGGTAGGAGCGGACCGGAGCGCCCCACAAAGTTTGAAAATTTTGCGAAGATACGTCAACCGGCAAGAGAGTTATTTCAAATAGAATGTCGCGGATTTCCTATGGATAATAGGTTGTAACTATAACTATCTACTGGCGACCGCCAGTAGATAATATATATATATATATATATATATATATATATATATATATATATATATATATATAAAAATGACCTACTGGCGGTTGCCAGTAGGTAGTTATAGTGAGGACCTAGTTTCCATAGGAAAATCGTTTTTGTTTTGCCAGTAACTTTGACGCCATTTGATGTATCCTCCTGAAATTTCAAAACTATTTTGGCACTTCATCTGCTGTCTTGAAAGTTTCGGGGTGATCTGTCAAGTGAAGGCCGAGAAAAAAGGAGGTCCCAAAACACATTTTCCCCATGTAATTTCCTGTCGCGATTTTAGACACAGCTACAGCCCGAACTGCTGAACGTAAATACAGCAAATTTGGCAGAAAGGTAGATATTGGTCCAGAGAAGTGCATTTTTTAAATTTGGTGTAAATCTGTTCAGCAGTTTTAGAGATATTAACTGAAATCCAAATTTGTATATATATATAGGTAAGCAGATCCTCCGAGGAACTGACAGTCCCGTGCTTAAAAGTAAAAGTTTTATAAAAGTGATTGGCTGTCAACACTTAAACCAGCCAATGTTGGCAGCCATCTTGGGACTCTGACAAAAAATTGTTTAAAAAAAAAAGGGGGCAGAGTAGAAATACCCTGAACTCCTGGGCATCTTGGGGGGGTCCCACAGGGTCCAAAAAGCATTTTTTGATTTTTTTGTTGGGCGTCACGCTGGATCTGTGGCTCCCGACCAAAAAAAAAGCACTCTAATGTTTAGCACCTGGGTGGGCCAGATCCTGGGGGCATGCGAGATTAATACAAGGAGGGGGTGCATGGGATCCCCCTCCTGTGGCTCTTTAGACCATCACCTCCCCGAGGCTTATGTTTTAAGAAGGGGGCTGCTCAGACTCCCCCGGCCCCAGGGACTACCACCTCCCTGGGGCTACTTGTTAAATTTAGCGTGGGGCCTCACAGACCACCCCTACCCCAGGGCTTTCTATTTTTTAAAAGAAGGTAGGGGGCACGGCCCCCCTCCTGGGCCATTCTTGGCCCTGCGGTCCACCACCTCTCCGGGGTGGCCCGTTCTGAAGAGAGTAGGGGGACGAGCTACCCCTTCCTCCAGGAGCCATACATGGCCATGGGGACCACCTCCCCCTAGGGCCAGCTCCTGCTGTGTCCTTCGGTGCCCACCCCCGGGACATACCTGTTTACGGTGGCTTAGCGGGAGCTTTGACAGCTCCCACCAAGTCACAGCAGGGGTCGGAGGAGACCAATAAACAAAGTTTAGATATGCCGAACAGTCCTCACCGCTTCCGCATCGGCGTCCGCGGTGCCCAGTCACCAGAGGCGGCCAGTCTCCCAAGCAAGGCATTTCTAGACTGGGGAAATGCAGAGCTTGTGCTGGCAGTCGGCAGACCACCCCGCTGTATATGGAGACAGAGAAAGAGATAGAGAGGGTGCTTGTGGGCTTGTGCATGCTCCTGCTGTTAAGATGGTTTATCCAGAACTCAGTGGCCTACTGTGCCCTTAGCACAGAAATGTAATTTCTAAGTCTATATTTTCTGTAACTCTTTTGCATCAACCCTTTTGTAGACATGGCACATTGTGGGCCTCATTTAATATATTTGGATGCACTGCAGTGCAGCAAGCCTTCCTGCTGTGCTTCCGTGCACCAAAATAAAAGGGCTGGAATGCGCCGTATCTACAAGATCCGGTGCATTCTTGCCCTTGTCCCCTACGCCGGTGCACAAACAGCAGCCTTGAGCCAACGCAGCACCCTTGTGCCATGTTGCAAGGGTGCCTGTGTTGCAGGGATGATTGTTGTGCAGAAAGGGTCACCTTCCTGCACAAAAACAATCATTAATGGCGGTTTGCTCCCTCCTTTTATGTGTGCTGCAGAATGAAGCACCTCCTAGAAAGAGCTAAAAATGAGGAGAAATAAAAGTATTTTTCCTCGCTGCGCCACTCCTACGCCTCCCCTGCGGAGTCATAGGATTCTGATGCATTCCCAGATTTACAACACTTTGGAACTCTGGGAATGTGTCAGGTTCCATGGATGTTGCGTGGGAACACCCACAGTAACTCCCATGGAATGCCCCTTTCACGCAGAGTAATTTGTGAAAGGGGCCCATATTTACAGGGCCCTGAAAAGTCGCGCAGGGTGACTTTACTTTGCCTTGTAAATATGGGCAGGCACACTGTGCCTCCGGTGTGTAAAAAAAAGTGATGCACCGACGGCGCAATGGGCTTGTAAATAAGCCCCTTTGTGGTGCATCAGCATTACCAGGACCGCCACTACTTCATAATAAGTAGGCTGTAAATTGGCACAATATTTTTTTTCTTGTTACTGCTGTAATATTATTATTGCTTTGGGAGTGGAGCTGCTTTTCTGTTTACTGTGCATTTGTTTTGGAGAACATAGCTCTGTGGTACATTGTTAATTATAAATACTTTTGTGTCTTGACAGTTTGATGTAAATTATTTATGCATTACAAATGCTTGTGACTCTATTAATGCTCTTATAGCAAAATAATACCACTTTAAATTTCTTTCCGCGTGATCTATTACATGTCCCTAATATTTAAATTCTTACCACGCGCATATGATTACTGCATTGATTATTGCTTGTTACTACACTTTCTGCAGAACTAACACAACGTTTGTTTGGGTGCTAAAAAGTGCAGCAAGTTTTTACTTCGTGAGCATATCCTAAATATGTGTTGTATGTCCTTGGTTACTGCTCTGATGTTTGCCAGAAGGGAGTTTGTGAATTGTTACCTGAGGGGGGAACTGGGTATGAACTGTTACAATTTACTAAGATAACATATTGTTATGTAAAAGAGAGTTCATTGAGATAAAATGGGTAACTCTTGCTATCAATAGCACAAAGCAGTATTTTCCTCAGACAAATGCAAGTTAAGGATGTAAGCCGCACCAAAACACATTAAAGTCAAGGAACCAATTACTTCAGAAAGCAATTTAGGAAAAAGGAGATACAGTTAATGACTAAAAAAAGACTAAAACTAAATAAAAATGAAACAGGTTATTATGAGATATTAATTTTGTGGAAAATGGCAATAAAAACCCACGGGAACAATGTGCGTTGAAACTCAATGTGCTTTCTAGTGCTTTGTCGCAGTCAGCCAGTAGCGCAGAATTCTGCATCAGAAATGAAATCATTAAATACTTACCAACAAACCGTTGTGCCTCACAGAGACTGAGATGGCAGGACTGAGTCAGTTACTTTTCAGCCTGGTCATGCACACTCATTCTTGCAGTCTTTCTTATGGTCCTCTGGAGGTTGACAGCCATAGCTCCAAGATGAGTGGAAAGGCAGACCTCTGCTTCTTGCTAGAACCAAAATCTCCATTTCCTCAGATGCTGGATAACTTCCCTCTGGTCGCTCACAGAGCTTCAAGATAGCTGGGGGGTGTCTTCTAGAGCCAGACAACAACCTGATAGTCATAGACAGACTCAACCACTCAGTCCTGTGCAAGTCTTAGTGTGCACTAGTCTTCTGGTATTCTTGCAAGATGCCCTTCTTTAGCCTTTTATTTCAATCAGGCTATGAAAGGCCAGTTGGGCTAACCCTTCAGAGCACCTACAGAGCTGGGTACATGGGAGAGTAGGTCCAGATCTCAGTCCATTTATAGGCAGACACAGCGGCAGGTCATTCATTTATGTTCTGAGAAGGTGGAGGTTGGCGGTTTTTCCTATAGAATACACTAGTCAGTGATTGGTGACAAGTATGGGTCCAATGTTTAAACAAATCCCATGCCCAAACCAATCTAGTTTTTTTGTACTCACTGTTGCTATCTGGTTTACAGTCCCAAGAATCCTTGCTCTGGGGCCTTCAAAAATGGTGAATCTGAGGGGCAAGTGTGTGAAGCTTGGAAGTCCCACCCAGGGGCTGCCATATTACATTAAGTAAACTCACTCCACATCTTCCTCAGTAAGAGTAGGCATATTCAGTCCTGCCAGAAAGTTACCTACAACTTCTTTATAAATCACTTGATTCTGACTATAAATTTGTCTATAGTGTCTGAGCAAAATTTTGTCCCGTTTCCCCTGCTCCTTATACCTTGCCCCAGAGACTGGGCACATCAAAGGATGGATCATATTACTCACAGCTTGTTCTCGTGCCTGGCAAGCTAAAAATCTTCCTGTAAAATTACTCTCCTCATAAACCTTCTGTGTGTAAGCCCAATTAGATGCACAGCCTTTGCTATATTAAAAGTGGCTTAGCACCTGTTTAGCCTTTTCCAACTCATTTCTTTTTGCCCCGGATGAGTGCGTTAAAACTTTATTGTGCATATCCCAAACATTAATTTCTAGAATCTGTTTCTGTTCTCTAGGATTTCTAATATTTTCCACATCCTTAGCTGTCATCAACGCCCTTACATATGCTTTTAATGGATCCCACAACACACTTAGTGGGGCGGACCCATGGTTCCTGATCAAAAAGTCCTGTATCTCATCTTTACATATCCAAACCCATCCAATCTCTTATAAATACTGTTTATTAAAAACCCCTAACTCGTGGTGTGCCTTTCTCCATAAAAATCTCCAGATCAAGAAATGCATGGTCTGAAAAACCATTAGGGAGGGTGTGCAGTCCTAGGCATTGCAGGGTGAAGAAAGGTATCAACCTCCCCCCCGCTGTGCTTCTGTGAACAATCTAAATTCCTCTGGAATGTCTTTGAATTGTGCCCAGCCAAAATAGTAGCAGCTCTCCTTTAACGAGCTTGATGCAGCATAGTTGCTTTTTTCCTTAACGAGTGCTGGTATAAGTCTGATAGGTCTTCTGCAGGAATGACAAGGGTTGCGGTGTGCATGGTGGCCAGGGAACACAGTCCCCCATCCAGAACAAGCTGAGTGTAGGCGTACTCGCCACACTACCAGTGGTAGTCCATCAGGGTGGAGGTGCCCCATTGCATATTCGGAATATATACTATCACTCCACAGTTAGTATTCATGCCCATCGGAAGTATTCTTTTTCCTCTGAAACCTAAGGAATACAGTGTTAGTTTCCGTACAATCAAGGGTTGTCCTTTACCTCCTAACCAAATGTATCCGCCCACCTTGGTGTCCCTATTGGCTGACATCGGGTGGTCATACTTTTCATTTCATGCAGCCCATTCCCCTTTTTATCCTGAGCTGGACAGCCCTACATAGGAATTCCATGTCAGGACACCATTTGTTGTTTAACAAAACCACCCTAGTTACACTAAGAGCCACTCTCGGTCCATAGATGTATGCTGGAGCAGACATGTATGTGCACTGAGTTGGGGGTATTGCCAACTCCAAAAACCTTTTCTCAGTGAAATCTCAGGCCAAGTGATATCTTTCCCTATGTGGCTCTTTCTATGCATCCTGTCCAGCTCGGTTTGGATGTCAGTGGGTTCAGTTAGGATGTATAGAGCTGTTGGTTTGGTGTCATATCAGGTTATGTTTACAACTACACTGTGTGGTTCTATCTTGTTGGGTTGGATCTTGGCCCTTATTCTACATAGGTAGAGGTGTATAAACCATTTTGCTTTCTCATGGGGCTACTTCTTGGGACAAGAATAGCCTGTCTGTGCCTACCACATGTGGGATTAATGAACAGACATAACATGACCTGGCTGATACTTGGGAGCCAACTCTGGTCATGTGCTGGTACCATGTATTATGCAAATGGGCACTGTGCAGTGCATGTAGGATGCTAGTGTTCTGTTAGGTGTAATTGTAGATAACGTATGAGAGATCTCTACACAGGCGCTGTAGTTCCCTTTTAGTGAACTTCTTTTGACTCAGCAGCTCCTCAAGTGTGAGACTATCCATAGTAGGCAGATCGTACATAGCCATATAAATATACATTACTTTTATTGTGACACTGCAGTTCTAGGTATGGGTCTTCTGGGAGTTATTTGCACTTCTCTGATGGCTATGTTCCTTCTGACCAGTTCATGAAAGTTTGCAGTTTTTAGTTCTAGGTTGATATCGTAATGGAGGGGCTCGACTGTGCTTTGGAACGGCGCATCCACGCACTTTTCCCCTCCTTTTTCAGGGCCGTGGGTGTTAAGCAGACCCCTCACTGAGGACCTATGTTTTTTTTCCTCCTTCCATTTGCACAAGTTCAGTAATGTTCCTTTTCCTTTAGTCGTGGGGGTTGATGACAAGTCAGCTTTGAGCACTTCGTTGTCCTTGACACTCCCTGTTTTTGAATAAGAACTTTATTGACTGTTAATTCAGCTTAGTTACATATGCTCCATTTTCAGTGGTTTTGGAAAACCTGTATTTTACCACAGGGGTGTGATCCAATCAACCTACCAGTCACAATCTGGTGAGGTATCGGAAGGTGACCCCTTACGTGTTTACGTGTTTCAGTAATTAGGGGAGTAAGGGTAAGTACTATAAATAGTATTAAGGAGACAGATCTTATTATTATAAAGCATTCAGCCCCCCCCTATCTACTTGGGTGTTTGTGGACCTTTTCCAACATTTTGGCTCTGGGTGGTCAGATCAGTGTTAAGTATGTTGTGGAGTGGTCCCATGAGTTCAGGCAGGGATAGGATTATGGCTTAAGCAGGGTTTTTATGGGCATCACTAGTATTTCCAAAAATGCCTCACCCAGTGCATGTATATGAGCCCGGTTGCTGTGTGGCCCCTTCCCAAGACTATTTCCCTGCTGGGAGCTACCTATTTTGATATTATCCCAGTTGCATTTGCTGTGAGTTGTGTTTTTCAGTCCTTGCATGGTAGCTACATGTTAGTGGAAATGTGTTTGGTTTTGCTGGTGCTCACAACATGCCCCGGGAACGCGTTTTTATTTTTGTGCATCTCACTGTTCCCAACACGTGGTGTGCTACGCTGTCCTGCCTTGTAGCATGAGATAACTGGTTTTGGCTGATCTCAATTCTGCCTTTTTATCGAGAATCTTCATTTTGGGCACATTTTGAGTGTTTTTTGTTTGGGCATTTCCTTGAGTCGCATAATTCATTTTTCCCTTGCCCGTGGGTAGAGAGTCAGAGGCTGATCTGTGGTGCCCTTCCCCTCTTAAAATGGCTGACTGTTTTCCTGGATTGTGCCTGCAGGGTTGAAGCAACGTGAATGGACTATGCTTCAAATGGAGTCTAGCCTGGAAGGGGTGCACACTGTCCCCCGTGTTCCATCTGGAGCAGGGGTAGAAGCTTGGAACCCTCCATCCCTGGCACAGCCCTCTCCCTCGGACCACACCCGGCTTTCTATCAGCATTTTCTGTGGGCCCACTGTCCCTAGCTTTTGGCTGGGGTCTCTTGAGCTTCTCAGATTAGACAGTTGTTGATTGCCTAATGAAATCGATGTTCCTCTTGTTGATCTCCAGAAGGGTGAATGGTTGAGTGAACTCCCAACTGGAGGCTTGAACGCATCATCATGCTGAGGTAAGATGACCAGGTTTGTAAAACCAAAAACTAGGACATTTCACAAAACTAGAAGTAGGACTACAATTTTACATTGCACAGAGGCTCCAAATGACTTGAAAGACAGAGCTCACCAACGTAGTAAATTTAGATCCAGAAGCACTAAGGGGCATACATTAAATACAGCTATTACACAGACTATCATAGGTGCTAATTAAACTGATTTCTGAAAAGACTGACACCTATTCTTGCACCGAAATTCATAAAAGCTTGTTCAGTGGAGCCTCTCCAAAAACCCGTGACAAGTCGTTAATTTATTGAACTCTGACAGGACAGATAAATACAACCGGTCTGTCTGGGCAAATCCAGGATATCTGGTCACCCTACACTGAGGGCTTTTAGCTTATTGACTCTTGCGTGTGGTGGCTGTGGAGTTTTAGGGTCCGTTCATTCCGGGTGCAAGAAGAACATTGTTCCTGTCACCGAGGATGGCATGGTTTATAACTGAAAGGGAGTCCTCCATTGATTTGGAGACTTCGAGAGCATTTAGGGGCATTGAGGGGGCCAAACCCCATGAAGGAAACGTTAAGTGTGAACATGATGTCCGGAAATGGGGTCCTTCCGGCTTGGTGATTGGTATGCATACCATTGGACTTTGGCGCTGGGGCATGGGTGTATGCTTTTTAAACCATTTTCTAGAAGCTGTCCTGCCCCCTCTTCAGACTGCTCTGCCCATGGTGTGTGGCCAGTGAACAACGCTCTGGGGGATCAGCAGCAGAGTAAGACCTTAGTTTCCATGGGTACTTTAGGCAACCTAATTATTCTGTGCTCCCATGGAATCACCATATCGATGGCGAACCTAATGTGAACACCCGATCGACATAGCACACAGCAGCCCAGAACTCCTGGGCTAAAATTAACTTTTGACCCCCAATGCTGTCTGTTAGTTCTTCCTAATACAATTTTTAGGTAGGGGGGTAAGGGAATGCTGGTTGTTTTTATCATCAGAGGTGAACTACTGGAGGTTAAGTTGCTGGGATTAATATTAACTATCTTCATTTAATGGGGGCTCTATTTTACTGTGAATTTTGGCTCTGCGATTGCATGAAGGCACTACCTCCCCACATTGTCACCCCTTCTTGCAGGGGCTGTGTCCCCGGTCCCTGTTGTGCTGGGTTCCCCATCATTGGTTGCTGCTGCCACATGCTCGTCCAATTAATTGATCCTTGCTGCGGTTTTGTGGTGAACGGCGGACCTCCCTGCTGCTGAGTGTATGATATGTTCTAATTACCCTGTGCTTGGTACTGAGGAATGACGTTAACCATATCCTGTTGTGTGGGGTTTTGTGGTGGCCGGCCCTTATTTCCTAACCTCTGCTGCATTTGCTACTCATGGTATGCCTTTGTCCGGCATGCTACTACCCGGTGTCTCAGCCTATGGCAGTAGAAGCGCTCTCTTATGTCTCATTGCGACCAGCCTCTCTGATATCTACTACCATAACCTGTTCATTTTCCTGGACCATCTGTTTGGAACCCTATAAACTTTTGTGGTGGAGCCCAAGTGTGAATGGTGCCATCTGCACGGCTGAGGCAATCGCTGCTACCTTGATGGCAGTCTTTTTTAACTTATGCTGTACTCATTTTGTTGTCTCTTTGGGTCTGCTCCTGCTTATCTCTATCCTTTTCTTGCTTTTTCTTATGGTAGTGGACTATATGAGCCTGTAATTCCTGCCAGGGCTTAGTATCTAAATCACCTACGCTATCCATCCTAACTGTATCTCAGTGGGTAATCCTTTCTTCAAAATATTATAGGAAAATATCATTTGTTGGCCCGTGTTGGCCCACGGCTGTCCATTTCCTGTCCCCATCTTTCCCTCAGTCTATTTAGGAAATTGTTCATGCTTTGCTCTGGCATCATGATCTCTGCCATTAGCGCTCCTACATCTGGGTGGCCAGGGAATATTTCTCCCAGGGCAGTCCATATCTGGTGCCTGTGGGTATTAAATGCGGCCCCCATCATGCTGCGTATTTGGGAGCATGATTGCTAGATGTGAGCTTGGGTGAACAACACTGTGTTTGTCTGCTCCCCAATTAGGCTGCTTATCAGGCTCTTAATGTCACCTGTCACTAGGCTGATACCTGCTGTGTTTTTCTAGAAGCATGTATTCCATTTCCCTGCCCCATCCAGCAATGATGGTACGTTTATTCTAAACCCCACTATGTCCATCTGGGCCCATGGTACGTATACAATCCCCCCCGATGCCCGTCTGCAGTAACGGCTACATTCTAATTATTGGTGATTTGTGTTTCTCCTCAACGTAGTGCTCCCATCTTGTGAGGCATTGCTGCATGCAGAGGAAGTTCCAACTGAGGTTTCCTCCTTAATGCCTGATGCAATCCTCCACTACTGCCATGTCCTCTGGTCCAACAATTGGTCCCTCTCCTTAGTCCAAACTGCTAATAGGTTGCAAAACGAGTATGCAAAATTCTCGCCTTCCTTTTTGGCTATTATCTCCCTTGTGGTTAGTTTATTTTGGTCATGCACCCATGCAGAGCAGCGCATATCCTATTTGCTGCTTCACTCGTGTGTATGCACAAGTGCCATTTTGTTTTTCCTGCGTTGCAGGTGGGTAAGTACCAGGTTGCCTTGTTCCTTTATTTCTTGGTCAGCCCCTCTCCTTTGGCAACCAGACAGTGTGGCTCTGAGCCCTGCTAGTAGCTTTTCATCTACCTTCAACTCTTCCCAGCGCTGCACCCTGTGCCTGGCCCGCTTCCCTCATGTAAAGTGTGCTCTGAACTAGCCACGGCTTTCATTGGCCTGGCTTCACCTTCAGATTCTCTCTCCGGTCCCTCCTCAGCTATCTGGGCAAAACTTGTAGCCCCGCCCTCGTCATCAATTCCGGCTGGACTGGAGCTTCTTTCCTCTCCTGAGCTCACTGAGCCGCTATTGAGAATCGCCACAAACTTTCGTGACACTCGTGTATGCTCACCTGAACTGGTGGGAGTGTGTGTTTTACTTGCCTTTGAGGTATCACATGTTGAGCATGGTGGAAGGGGAGTAGAGCTTTTGGGGACCTTCCCTATGGTCTTGGGCTGGGCTGGAGGCATCTGGGCTTGCTTGCTTTTGGTTTTCTCCGGCTTAGACCTAACTGTGCTTTTTTCGGTGGGAGGCTCATCCGCTTCTACTATTGTTGGATTTGAATATCCTAATCCAGGGGGAGCTGGTGTGAGTACCTCAATCCCTGCATATGGTGGGGGAGGTGCCGACGCCTTGCTTTCTGTCAACATTGTGGAGCTATCAGCTTTAGCTTCTTTAAAGATGGCCCATAATTCTAACATTCACTCTCTTTTGTCTTTCATCCAGCATATTTAGTCTTTATATTTGTTTTAGTATGTTCAATTATATTTGTGTCAAATGTCACCTCCTTAGACCAGGAAAATGTGTGTGCCTTTGTATGTAAATGCCACTCTTGTCAAAACTTATTAATTTTGTTTATCTGTTTGGGGAAGCTAGTGTCCATATACTTCAATAAGAGAATGGATGGCAATTTTAGTAATTTGGATAAATACAACTCAAATGCTGTTTTTCTAGTTTTGTTTGTCTAATCGTAGTGGCATCGTATGAGGTGCATTCTTACAAATTACATACTAGGAGTTCAGCCTTTTTACAACATTTGCATCAAAGTGTTCGACTGAACATTTTTAAGAAAACAAGGTAAAAATGCATACGTAGTATTACAACATAGGGCGAATATGCAATATGTTAAAATAGCATCTGCACAATCTCAGTTTTTTACACAATACAGTTTGCAATCAACAATCAATACAACATCACACACATAATACACTTGAATAATGGTTGGCAGAAACAATTGCTTGGTCAAAAGATGAGTACGCTCTCGGTATTTTAAGTGAAAGTATAGGAAATAAAAATTGGAATAAACTAAAAATTTCTTTGGACAATCAGGGACGAGTCTGCGAGTTTCCAATAGATACATCTAATCCACATGATCTCATAATCACGGAAGTATGTCAAAAACAGATAAACCTCTAAGTACAACAACAAGCAACGGACAAGTAAAGGTACTACATCAAGAAAGGAAAATTCTTGACAATATAGTGCAAAGTGGAAACAAAGTTTATAATACGCAGCAGGAACAGACAATTTCCCCCAATTAGGGATTCAAAGTGGTGAACACAAAAAGTCATTGAATAAACTGATCTTTGAGCCTGAATATCAAACAAAGGGCAGATCAGATTCTTTAAACAGGGAAACCTAATGAGATTGTTTAAGGAGATACCAAGGCTGCAAAATATTACAACAGCAGATCTCTTAACAGTTGAGTTCTTGCAAGTAGATAATATATCAGGTAAAGAGGTTACTCTTACAACTTGGTACTCAAAAGAACTAACAGCCCTGATTTTCTCAGAAAGAGCACATTTTGATGCATGGGGAATTTCTCTATCTTATCCAAAAAAACAAAATATCCGTACCCATTATTAATGGACATAATGAGCCCGATTACATCTGGAAAGGTGATTCATCCAACTACATGTTTAAGGGGGCCAGAAGTACTACTCCTGAAAATACATATCTGGCAAATAAGACACTGGAGAAAACAAATCAAAATCGAGCTCGAATAACCGAAGGGGCAGAAGAATTTCACGATTGGTCGTGGGTGCCACATTTCTTGAGTCATAAACGATCCTGATGAATCTAACAATTCTAACAGGTTAAAGCCACCAATGATATACCCAGGCACGCCTAAGGATGACAAAATAAGAATCTGCTCATGGAATATCCATGGGTTCAAGGAAATGGGGCAAGACCCTGAGACGCAAGCCTTTTACAAAGCTTTGATATTATATTGTTACAGGAAACCTGGAATCTGACTTCTAAATCCATTAGTGGATATGTGGAATTTCATGTTTTGGCAGAACAATTTTATAAACATGGGCATCCTAGGGGTGGGCTGTCTATCTATTTAACAGAAAAATTAGCCTGTCATACGGAAGAACTTGACACCTGTGAAAATTGGATACAGATTGTGAAATTGGAAAGTAACAACTTAGTAAATAAAATGCCTTGGCAGCTCCTGATCCTAAACATATATATCCATCCGAGCAAAAAATTGAAAAAGGAAAAACTGGTCTGTCTAATTAATTTAATCAATGTTTTGCAGAAAAGCTACCAAAATAGTGAGATGATAATCACCGGTGATTTTAATTCCAACCTAATAGGGAGCAAGATAATTAAGAGAACGTGACAAATGGAGCGGGCTGTTAATGAATTGATAAACGATCTGGATACCTTAGGATTACATATTCTAAATGGAAAAATAAAGGGAGATCAACCAGCAAGGATTACCTTTCTAAGTGGGAGGAAACAATCAACCATTGACTACACCATGGTCAGTAATGAACTATACATTACAGTCGACTCGTTTTATATAAAATCTCGCCCGGAAAGTGACCATTTGCCGCAAGTTTTGACCATCAATGCAAAACTGTCTCAGAAAGAGAAAATAACTGTATTGACAGAAATCCCGGTAATATACAAAATGAAGAAACTAAAATGGCGCGGTACGAATGTCTCAAAAATAATGGCTGCTGTGCATAAATACATAATTGATGGTGGGTTACAGTGTATCAAATCACCAGAAGATATTTGGGAACATTTGGGAAAGTTTCTTCTAAACAAATTTCCGGTTCTCCCGGGACATCATGGTACACAAAGTACAACTTATGAACCATGGTTCAACATACAGCTGCGTAACCTAAAAGGGAAATCACTAGGGAATCGAGAAAAGCAGTTTTGGCTGTAAGACCCGGACATCCAGTAACAAACAACAATATTAGAAACATGAAGAAGAACTATAGGGAGAGGTGTAGAGTGGCCAAAAAGGAACGCATGGAAAAACTTTGGGAAAAATTACTCTGGGCCAGCAAATTGTCTAATAGTTGTGAATTTTGGGGCATAATAAATAAGTTAACAAAGGGAATAGGAATGTCTCAAAAAGCAGGAATAAGTGAGAAGATATGGGAACAACACATCCAAAATGTATTTAATATTACGAACCACAAAATGATAACGAATTTGGAACCTGATCTGGATATTCTGGAGGAGGATAAGTATACAAAATCTGACATCAGCCTCACTTCATGGAAAATAGTGCAACCTGAAAAAATCATAGTCAATCACGATAAAGTTCAAATCAAAGACAAGTTACAGGAACCAAATCATAATGCCTCAACCATCTTAGTTAATATAAACCAATTAAAAGATATAATAAAAAAATTGAAAACGGAGGGAGCCGCAGGGCCTAATGGGCTTCCGAACGCAATTTTCAAATATGATGTGGAATTTTGGGCAAAATTTCTTGCTCCACTCTTCAACTACCTGTATTATCAAAATAAGATAATTAAATCATGGAGAGGGAGCATATTTCATCCAATATATAAAAGTGGTAATCGCAGGGAGCCTGGAAATTACAGGCTTATAGCCCTGATGGATGTTGATGCAAAACTATATGCTTCCTGTTTATTATTACATTTACAGGGATGGATGGAAGAGAAAGGTATAATTCCCAAATATCAAACCGGTTTTAGACAAGGAATGGGTACTAGCACAAACCTGGCAGTAATTGCACTCCTTACGGAAAAAGCAATTTTAAAGAACTCAGGTTTATTCGTATGTTATATCGATTTAAAATCGGCTTTTGACAAAGTCCCACGTGAACGACTATGGACAAAATTGAAAGGTTGGGGTATACCACAACAACTAATCAACTCCATAGTTGCCCTCCATAGTGAAACCTGGGCCCGGGTAAAGCTGGGGGATGGTAGTATAGCATCATCAAAGATCGATACAAAAAATGGCCTGAAACAGGGGTGTGTTTTGGCCCCAAGCCTTTTTAATTTGTACCTTGCTGATCTGCATACCCACTTGTCAAAAGTAAACGGTCATCCTCCGAAATTGGCAGAGGACCACATTCAGTATCTGCAATATGCAGATGACATAGTGGTCCTTAGCCAAACCCCCATTGGCTTACAAAGAGTCATTGACTACTTAACCAACTATTTTGATTGTCAGGGGCTGGAGATAAATATGAAAAAAACAAAGGTGGTGCCATTAGTAGGATCAAGTTTTAAAAACAAATTCAAGTGGCTAGCCAAGGGTAAAGAAATAGAGGAAGTTGGCACCTACAAGTATTTGGGCATTAATTTAGGGCGACGTATGTCCTTTACTGATCAAAAAGTGCAATAAGAGCAAAGGCACAAACTTTAATTTTTGCATACAAACAGTTACAAATGAAATTAAGTTGCCCGTCTTACAGCCATCTTTTAAAAACTATGGCAGCACAATTACTTCCAGCATTGGCATATGGTTTGGAAATATGGCCCGGTCGGGAATTTGGAATTTTAAATGATTTACAAACAAAAGTGTATAAAGCAGTTTTTAACCTCCCTAGAGTAGTATCACCAGCACAGATCCGTCTGGAATTTGGGCTACAAAATCAGAAATTCCAGAGACAATCGGTTTTTGTGAAACTATGTTGGAAACTTCACTCCTCGGAACCCGGCACCATGAACAATCTTTGTTGGACTGAAATAAGGGCCCAGTTTGAACAAAAAATCTGGATTCATGGGGTGAACATCTAAGATCAGCCCTGGTGGATTTGGACATTCAAGAGGCATGGGAGAGTAAGATGGAGAGGATGGCGTTTAATAGAGTGTGTAATGGCGCAGCAAAAAAATTATCTTTTTTAGACGACAAAAACACAGTGGCAAAAAGACGACATTCTTGGACAGTAATAAATTCATATGTAAAACTAAAACCTCAAGATTATCTATCAGCGCACTTCAGATTATTTTTAAAGAAGAAGTACATGCTGTATCGGTTTGGAGTATATGAAACCAAGGATTTGCAACCAAGTTGGAAAGGAAATATCTTAACACAACTTGTAGATTATGTGGATATCACAATGAATCATTATGCCACGTGATGTGTGTCTGCCCCACTGTCAGCGAAGCAAGAAGAACATTTCTAAAACCAATTTTAAAAGTTCTTAACATTCGTATTTGTAGACAGACTATTATTCGCTGGGCGGGGGGATCATCGAATATTCTAATTTGTCGAGGGGTAAAGTTTTTAACTTTGATTGACACATTGTTAAGAAGAGCGGATCTTGAACATATGAACTTGGCTATTAATGAGTTGGAAAATTCTGCAGATACATAGTCGTAATAGGGCTAATAATGAGTTGGATGGAAAGAAAGAAGGGAAATGTTTGTACATATTTTGACATAATGATGCATTTTATCATGAATTTGTTTTAACTTCACATTTTAGTAATTTTAAGTGTCTTATTTTACGGTTGTAAAAAACCAAATAAAGTATCTTCTTCTTCTTCTTCTTCTAAGAGTACGCTCTCAGCACGTTATCCTCTAAAAAGAAAAGACGTGCGTGGAACACGTTCTTAAGTTAGCTAGCTAGTCTGCTAGTATCTGCTCTTCACAAGGTGGTAATCATAGAAACCATATCGTAATAAGTTGGGAAACACCGGCCCCTCTTGGCCACACACAAGTTGCACCCAGTTTCTTTGGTCCAATTTTTTACCTATGCTCGAATTCCACCCTGTTAAATGCCCAGGGTCTAAGCTAGATGTTCCTCCCACACTCCTTCCAGATACTAAAGGTATTAAGAAACCTCTTGGCACTGAGAAATTGTTGAACTAAAAAACTATGAGACTGAGGTATCAACTCCCCCCAATCAGGATAGCTATATCTAAAAAAATCAGCATCCTGGGAGTTATCAAGGGCTAGCTTCACCTTAACTACTCGGCTATCAAAAAAAGGTGACTTTTGCAGGAACGCCTCCAAGGCCGCCTTATGACTGATTCAGTTAGTAAATTATAAAGGTATATAGGTAATAGACCCTGTCAGTGGCACAAATGCTTAGGTTCACTTTATACGCTTATCCCTAGTTTACCATATGCCAAATGCTTTAGGCTATGTTTGAGTTTAAGATGTAATCTCTTACCCTCTGGGACGGCTGCTTCAGGATAGACTTCCCCAGGGATTCAGCAGAACTTCCAACCGATTGTGGTGTCTGCTCGCCTTTCTTGTTGCGCAATCGTAAATCCATCCAGGCGGGGTCTCCTTCCTTCAGCTCCAGTCAAGTTCGAGGCCCCAATCCCTCCTGGCTGGCTCGCCAAAATGTTACTTGAGTTCGAAATTGATTAAAAAGCAGAAGACAAGAGGCGTTTAGCAAAACAGGAACAGCTTATTTCATTAAACATTACAGCCAGGAGAGCAGTTACAGGCACGAAGTCTGAGGACTGTCTCAATTTACAATCAGTATGTGTCCTTCTTTTATACAAAACATGATGAGTTATAAAAGTTTTTGGCGTACCATATATGGTGAGGAATGTTGGTTGCTGCCTTTGGATTTAATTGTCTAGTGGTTACCATAAGTGGGCCTCGACCTCGCCTGGACACAATGTGGCCAGCGGATAACGTGTCCAGATGTCTGGCATGTGGAGCAAGTGATGACTGCATATGCCAGGTCCTGATTGGCTTTGTGTTCCCAACTCATGTGGCATCTGACTTTTTATGGTGTTTTTGGAGCGCGCGTATCGCCTCTAGCCATGTGTTCTTTATTGGAGCAATCTCCCTGGACCCTTGTAATGTCACTGCACCTATCTGAGGGATTGATCAAGAGTATCCTGTTCAAGGGTTTGCCTGTCAGCCACGCACCATCCCACCTGTGACCTATCAATCAGCAATCCTAGGCGTTGGTCTCAGGGCTTGCTTGACTACATATTTGCGAGTCGAGGTTGATGTGGAGTTCACAATGGACGATTATGTTAATGAGGACGAGATTTCATTTTCATCGATAAATGCATCGATTTCCATATTAACAAGATCTTTGTTCAAACTTTAAATGGTGCATGGTTGAAGCCATTAGCTATTTACAATATGTAATAAATGTGATTTTACTACACAAGTGGACTTACAGCATAGAAAAAGAAGTGAAAATAACATCTGTTTCCTTTCACTATAGAGATATACGAATCCTAACATCAGGTATGTATCTCTTTTGCTCATTGTGCACCCATACATTGTGGACTTCAAGGCACTCCTTTTGGGTGATTTAGCCAATGTTAAAAGTAGGTTATTAAAGATGCCAACAACTGTTTCTTTTGACATGGGGCTGCTGCAGCTTTACTCACAGCAGTTCAGGCTGCCCCAAAGGCAACCATGTAAAGACAATCATCTCAGCGGTGTCATGGTACGCTGCAACCCACATTTAGGTTTTATACCACTGGTGCACTCCATGCCCCATTTTTCTGTAGCCTAACTAAAAAGTTAAATATGCTGATTGGGGTTAGCCTATATATCACCTCCTTTTTTCGGGGGGTGAGGGGAGGGGGACCACTGCACATATGCACTGGGAATAGGCTAGAATTGCCACGGTGGACAGAGTGAAAATATGCTAGTAAATTCACACTAATAAAGACAAAAAGTCCAGGGACACTGCACTAAAAGGTAAATTTCCTATGCATGGCTAAACCCACCTTTGCACATGCAAGCAAACAATGAACGGTCCTGATTCATTCAAAAGTCATAAAGTAATACTGATGTGCGCCTACTTTGAGTATTTGTGAAGGAGGCCAGCTTTTACTGAATTCACAACACATCCTCTCATGCAATTTTTTAAATAGTTTTCTTTGTCACGGAAACGTAGATGGAGCACGTGCTTTTTTTTACCCCAAAAAATTGAATAATGAATGAGTAACAAAAAAATCAAGAGCTGTTGTAAGGGGTCTTGCTGGAATACGTCAGTGATTTATTCTCTGGAATAACTTGACCCGGTTTTTCCCCAGTTGATCATCAAGAGGGCGCTATCAAAATTGCCTGAGCCTCACTGCAGCTATGAAACACGGGAGGTCGGCCACTTCAAGCTCCTCAGTCTCTGTAGCACGTCAATCTGATCACTTTCGTGTCTACGAATTACCTAGAAATTAAAATCCAGCGCGCGGATAGATGAGAGCAGGACGTCTCGGTGGGAAATAATAATTAACTCCTTCTCGAGAAGTGGCTCCGCGAGCAGTGGCTTAAATCAGGCGGCCCTGCAGGGATCTTCTGGCGCTAGGATTCTACGTGCCTGTCACAGGATGGAAATGTCTTATTCCAGTGCTTAATTTGAGAGGGTGGTTTCACGTAGGACCCACTGGCACTCATTTTACCCAATGCAAGAGAGAGAGAAACACAAAAAGAGGAAAGAAAGAGGAATAGACGGAAAACCAGTGACAACGGAGAAGGAAGGGAAGAAAAAGAATCTGGAAGAGAAGAAGGAATAGGGAGGGTCTAGTGGTCGATGAAAGACACATGAGGTGAGATGAAGGGAGCGCATCCATGGTCACCCACCCCGATAGGTACAGAGCCGGCCGCGGGCTGTTGAAAAATCTTTTGGCACCGGCACTTATTATGTAACAAATTATTCCCTGCTTACTTCTGCCTTCCTTGAATGAGTATCTATAACTGATCAACAATTCTAATGTACATTCTAGAAAGAAACGTGACAATTATAGATGTGCAGTATTTTTTTAGTTTTTTTATATTAGAGGGATACTTAAACACAGAATCGTCAAAAGCAAATAAAGCGGGCAAAACGTGAGGGCACTTTTGTATACAAGAATACATTTGTTTCAGAGTTGTCGACGGAAAAACTATCCACAAACAATGCGTTATTCAAATAAAACTTTAAGTTATCAACAGGACACATTATCAGCCTTTACTTTGCTCATCAGCTCGATGAGTGCTTATCCAAAACAGCCACTTCCTGGAAACTGCCGGCGCCGATTCACCACGCTGTTCCACTTACACTAGTAGAAAGTGTTCATTTTTTACATGTGTGCAGTATACCTTATCCATGCATGCGTTAGACAGCCACAATGCCCCTACGCCAATTGCACTATTCATAACTTCATACACAACATCATTCACATCGCAAGCTGCACCATCAATGACATCTCTGGTCACATAACATACAGCATGATGCAACCAACAGCGTCACACATAAAATCACTGATGTTCCATTAGGTATGACATAACACGCGGACATAAAGCTGCAGTGCCACACATGGTCATTAGAGGTCCTCTGTGCAAGTTTAGACAAGCAAAAATGGATGCAGTGACTCTGGTCCTCGCTATGGAGTCTCACCAGGGGCGTAACAAAGGCCCCTCGCAGACCCCGCAGTGCGGGGGGGGGGGCCCTTAGCAAAGTATGCTGGCCTGAGGGTTCCTGAGTGAGCCAGAAGGGGGGCCCTCCATGTACTTTGCAGGGGGGGCCCCCTCGAGTTTCGTTACGCCACTGAGTCTCACTGTAATGGTATAAAGTGAGCAAATATTGCCATTGCCATGGGGAGAGGATGTCGGCCTCGAAGCTAGGGAATCCGGTTCAAGTCTCGGCATACACGCTCATAATCCTGTGATTCTGGGCAAATCACTTAATCTCCACGTGCCTAACAAAAATCAATGTGTCCATCTGTAACGAAACTGGTGCTCACGTAAAGGGCTCTGATACCCAATGTCTCAAGTCTAGTTCGCGCTATATAAAACTCTAAAAAATAAAAAATAAAATACCATCAAGAGACAGAACATGCACATAAAAGTTACTGTACATGGGAGCAAAGCTCTATTGCTACAACAATTCTCCATATAATTGATTATCCCAATGCTATACTGGTTTAGTTATATGTTTATATAACTTAAAATAGAATAGCTATTCATAGGAATATGAAAATATTTTGGGGATAAATGGTAGCAATAATGAAAGAGTCAGTTTTTATAAAGAACTCAGCAGCGTAGGAAAGCCCAATCTGTGAACAAAAGAGACTTCTCAAGAATGAGACACCAAATTTGATACTTAAGGTACAATTTAGATCATGCAGTGACTGACCTTTCATTGATTATTTACATCTGTGAGGATATCGATTAAGGATCGAGGAGACTGTGGTCTCCCCTTTCCAGATGTAGATCCAGGGTGGCTCGATCGATCCATGTCACTTTTTCAGAATACTCAAATAACGTGCATTTACATATTATTAATGTAAAAGATGATTTTAATAGTCATAGGTTATCCTTCAAATCGGGCATGAATCTGACCCTCTTTGCATGACAATAGATTTCCAGGATCTAAAATCTGTACTGGAAGCAGGCAATTGTCATCCCCCTTAAGAAAAAGCCCATGGAGACTCGGGTGAATTAAAAAATCTCCACCCGATTTCCTTGCTGTCGGTCCCAGCTAAAATCCTGAAGAAGCTTATTAACTAGAAATCAGCTCAGTTCTTCATTGACCATGAACTCCTGGAACCCTCCCAAAACAGGTTTAGGAGGAATCACAGTACTGAATCTGTGCTGCTGGCAGTGGCCGATTCCATTCGCCGGCAAATTGATCGGGGAGGTGCAGCTATTTTGGTTATGCTTGATCTGTCCACAGCCTTTGACATCATATCTCCATCTCTGCTAGTGCAAAGGCTGCAACAGGCTGGGCTGAGGGATGTCAAGCTCACCTAGTCATGGTCAGGGTACTGCAGCCTTAGTCCCCTACATAAAATAACTACAGGGACAGCTTGTAATGTTCAGAGATACTGCAAATGTTTGTATCTGTGTTATCTATCTGAAGGCTTCTGTATGTCATTCCTCAACCACCCACCTTTGCGGTGAGGCCTATTGATGAGCAGTGTTGCAGCAGACATATATATATTGTATATGTAAAACACATTTTGCATTGCAATATTGTAAGTCTTTTTAATAATTCTGGTTATTATGGTAGAATTTGCCACACCATATGTGATATCTTAAGGATGTTGCTAATTATATCACTGAAGATGCCACGTGTTAGATCAGGATCGATGAACTGGAGGAGATATGGCTGCATATGTCACCATAAATTGCAAATGTCTGTATTTTTGTGCTTGAGATGAAAATCCTCCACCTGTTTACCTCTAATGTAGGATAATAGGCTGTTGGTTGAGGGGGGGGTGAAACTATACTCAAACAGTAACTGCAATTCTTGTCAGAGAAAAACATGCAAATCCCAGATTAACCTGTGCTTATCCCCCTGGTGACCTGGCACAAAAGCAGTCAGGCTTAACTTAGAGGTAATGTGTAAAGTATTTATGCAGCACTTCAAACAGTAATAAAGTGACAGTAAGAACAATTTCCACACCAGTTTAGGACTATAGAGTAAAATTCATTAAATTATTTCAGACCAAAATGACAAAATTCTAATCAATAGAACAGAAGATATGCAATTTTAAAGATTTCAAAGATTTCAAAAAATGAAAACGGAAAGCTGCAACTGTGGTTATCTGGTCATTCCGGATCAGGACAAAGTCACAAGTTCAGGCCAACTGCAATGGAGCGCGGGCTGAATACAGAGACCAAGTTTGGCCCACTGAGCAAAGTTCCTTAAATCTTGGTTGTGGAGTGTTGTGAGAGCCCGATTCGAAGATGCGTCATGCAGTGGCGGTTCTGGGAAGCTGCAGGCTGTGATAAGAAGTCCTGTGCCACTGAAATCAAGCTGTATGCGGCTGAAGAGCAGTAACTAGGGCAAAGCTGGTCCTGGGTTGTTTGTGTTCCGGTTCAGGGAGGTCCTGGGCTGGCAGTTTGGGCTGGACTATTCCCATAAGGAGTTGGGTCAAGACTGATTTTCATATGGCTGCGTCTACACTTGGGTGGCATGGTGGGCGGAAAACAATGGATTGGGTTGCAGCCCGAGCGATTACCAGTGGCTGGGATTAATTCAAGCATTCCATCCATCACCTTGTTATTTTTGCTACTTTCTGAATGTGGCATTTTCAGAACTTCTGACTTTACCATTAAAGAGGGTTTTAAATTACAATTCTTTAGACACCAAAGTTGGCATTCTAGCAGCTCCCAGTTGAAAGTTATCTCTTATAAAATGTAATGAGGTAACCCAATGTTATCCTCTGGGAGAGGCAGGCCTCACAAAAGTGGAAAATTAATTTAGGAGTTTTTCACTACCAGGACATGTAAAACTTAAAAGTGCATGTCCAAATTTAAAATACACTGCACCCTGCATCTGGGCTGTGTAGGGCCTAACCTAGGGGTGACATATATGTATTAAAAAGGAAGGTTCAGGCCTGGGAAAGGTTTCATTTTGCCAGGTAGAAATAGCAATCAGCAGTTTACACTGCATGCACAGGCTGCAATGGCATGCCAGAGACTTGTCAAAAGGTTACCTAGGCGGCTAGCACAATAAGTGTTGCAGACCCACTAGTAGTATTTAATTGACAGGCCCTGTGTACATGTAGTACCACTGTAATAGGGACTTACAAGTAAATTAAATGTGCCAATTGGGAGTAACTCAATGTTGCAATGTTTTAAGGAGTGAGCACATGGACTTTAGCACTTGTTAGCAGTAGTAAAGAGTCCTAAGGTCAATGAAAATGAGATCAGAAAAAAATGGAGGAGTGAGGCAAAATGTTTTGGGGAAAAGCCTGCCAAGACTGACGGGTCTAACATCTACCATCCCTTCCACTGCTTATTTCCCTAACTTTACAATCTATTATAAGCCTATAGCCATTTATTTCTTTTACAGGTCCTGTGACAGCCTTCAAACCTACTGACATACTTCTCTTCCCTTAACTAGGTTTTATAAATCCCCAAAAATATACCTGTGCCCACGTGGACCAGTTCTGTTGTAGTTAAAAATTATAAAACTGTAACTCCTTAATAAATGTAACCAAAACGTCTGCCAATTTTACCATCATCTACCAAAAACCACACCTGCATGGAGTTCTTTCTTTCCTCTCATAATCTTATTTCATCTGTATACGGTGATCCAGCACTGTTGCTTCAAATATATTTTTCGTTCGCTTCTTTGATTTTCTCTCCTTCTGCCATCATTAGATTATGTTCACCTCGTTCAACATAGACTGCTATCTTCTCTCCAGGCACGCAACGTGTAGCGCCTCTTCTGAAGAGTAGAGGACCGAGGCATTTTATCAAGGGAAGCAGGTTCATGGTGTAATCAGGCAGAAATATTGTTTGATTTTTTTATTCTGTTTAAGCACCTCAGCTGTCAAACTGACCTATTACTAACAACAGACATAGAATGGGCTTTGGGTCTGCATCTTTAAAAACCATTGGCTTTCTTTGATGAGCCTCTTTCAACCTTGTCTTCAGACATTGTCGATCACATTATAGATCTTAGTTCAGCTCAGTAGAGTTTTTATCTCTCACCTAATGCTATTGGCTGTTTGAGAGTATCTGTCCAACAGCAATGATGTGCTTGCACTGCAACGCACAAGGGACTGTTTATTCTTTCTATCTACTTGCTTTGTGTTCCTCCTTGTGCTCCTCTCTCCTATTTGTCCCTCTCTCTTTGCCCTAGGTGTCGGTTCCTTGTTAATTTCCCCGACCCAACTCATTGCGCCATCCCATGCATATTTCTTTCACCTGGTTTTTGATTCCTCCTTCCTACTGCCCATTCCCCATCTCGCTGCTCCATGTCACCCCTCTCCCTTACACCTGATGGATTTTTTTTCAAACAGGGTAACATAGTTTCGAAATCCCAATGTTAAGAAGCTCATTTTCAATCCGTACAAACTCCAGAGCTTGTACAAATTCCAGAGCTTACAATTTTGCTTTTCCATTTATCTTTGTGAAAAGGCTGCCTACACTGAACAACAGAGACTAGCTTCTTTATAGTGTTGTGCCTCTACTGCAAAATGTCCCTCTTCTATATCTATGGTTCTAGTTCTCTCTTTATTATGGGTATGGAGAATATTCCACACTTCTGTATCTGGGAGGAATGCCTTTTTGCCTTCTTTCTGGAGCCCTACTGTCACGCTAGACTGGCTTTATTAAAACTCGCCTATGCCCCTAA
Organism: Calotriton arnoldi; assembly: GCA_963921515.1. Lineage (NCBI taxonomy): Eukaryota > Metazoa > Chordata > Amphibia > Caudata > Salamandridae > Calotriton > Calotriton arnoldi. The sequence continues at coordinate 745,776 of CAWUFW010002048.1, forward strand.
ACATTTATTGAAACACCCCCCAAAAACACAAGAAACAGAATGTAAGCAATCTAATTTTCGCATAGTATAATATGAGGGTCACGTTGACATCTGGAAAAGGATAACAGACCTTAATAATGCTACAGTTGAGGGGTAAAGTATGCCACAAAGTACCCCCTGTTCCCTAGACGTTTCTGTGTGTGTGACAGACTGTCTGGATGTGTTGTGTGTGCCTGGGTGCTTTATTAGAATCATGTTTTCTCCCTCACAAAAAGACCTCTACCAGACTACGCCTACTTTCAAAGACACTACCGCTGCTCTCATGGTTGACTGTCCTTTACGTGGCTTTTCAGAGTGAGGCTTACCTCTCAGCAAAGGCCCTGTGTATTATAATAGTCCTTACACCTACACAAATATATACCAAAGAACCTGTGCACAATGCTCACTCCATTGGAATGAGATACTGCACATCCTTGTCCTGCACTTCACTCCATTCAAAGCTCTACAAGATCCGGCTCTTTAGCCTACTTCTCCGTACCACTGATAATTCCCTCTCCGTTGTTTTGTGTCACCTAGACCTCCTCCCTTCTTCCAGCCCTCTGCGGTGAAACACGTTGGCCTCCCAGGAATCCTTATCAGCTGCGGCCCATGCAGGTAAGAGCAGTGGGGGATTTCAATGTACGATGACGAGGAAAAATTAAATACATAATTAATTTTCCCTCGTGGTTGTCTGTCGAAATCCCCCCCACCCGGCTACATCGCCCCCCGCTCTTACCTGTACGGGCTGTGGCTGATCCTTATGTAGGACACCTCTCAGCACTTTAGTTATCGCAAACCCTCAGTTGCTATGTCTTTGATCCCCACTATCAGACAATGGCTAGAAACAATCTTTCCCACAACCTCACCGAATCCCAATCATACATCATTGAGCATCTCAGGTTCTCCCAGTCAGAGACAAAGCCACCTCAACATACACTGGAGAAACACATATATGGAAAAACAACTTTGCCTGGCTCTGATGTGCTGATACAGGCTTACACATATGCACACGTTCAAGCATTTGTTTGCATGCTTCAGGATTTTAATCCCAAACCTATTGACTTTGTCAATACTTGTTTTTCTTGTCAACCAAAATTGCATGATACTTTGCTAATTCCACAATGAGTACAAAGTGGAAAAGACTCCCATTTCATTCCATGCGCTGCCCAATTACAAAGAACTTTATGGGCCCAATTCACAGCGGTATTTACAGATGTAAGCATGCTTTAACAACTGAAAAAGATCTCATTTACACTTTCCAGAAAATCATAGGCTTAAATGGATTTACTTCTGTGGGTTTCATGGCCAAAAGTGTGAAGATCTGCAGTAGTAAGTTCCATGTAATGGGCAGGAAGTGGGAGAAACAAGGTGTGGTTTGCCATGTAGTTGTGGGAACGATCACAAACTTACATTTGTGGACATTAACAAGCTGAAATCCTACTCCTTTCCATCCTAGACATGGTTGGAGATTTCCTCCAGCTAAGGGATGGAGTACCTCTCATTCAAAGATGAGAAGAGGAATGGATTTAGAAAGGTGTAAGGAAAGTGTTTATGGGTAAAGAATATGTTCCCCATTCCGAAAATAAAAGTAAGGAAAAAAATGAGTTTTTGTACATTAGACTGCCCTTCCGACTGAGTTCATTTTTACCCTATGTACAACTACGTACAGGGGAAACAACATAACGTGTATTTGTAAAGCGCACGTTCACCCGTAGGTCTCTTGGCGCTGAATAACAGATGTTTATTGTTGCCCAACTCAATGGTACTCATTTTATCGACCTCAGATGGATGAAAGGCTGAGTGGACCCACCGGTATTTGAACCTGTGAGCATGAGGTCGAACACAGGCCTCTGCAATGGACGTATTAGTCCACTGAGACACTAGACCCGGCTGCCTAAAAAACAAGCAGCCTAAAAAAAAGTCAGGTGATATGGAACGTCTGGATTATTACACCTGTTTTGTAAATTAGAAAACAAATGATATGTTCAAGCAGAGTTACAATTTTACAAACTTCTTTGAGTCGGGCCCTTTGTGTTTAATGCCTTGTATTAATCATCTGGTTTGCTGCTTTTCAGGAGCTTCAGCTCTGTTTGTTGTAGCAGTTTGAATGGTAGCAAATGCCGTCTCTGATTTGGTGCTTGTAGCCCCTGGGGATGGTATGCCCATAGAAATTGCATTTTTCGGTACTTTTATTGTGCAAAATGCAGTGGTATCAAAACAATATTTCACAGGTATATGTGAAATACGGGTTTCATTATCATAATGACAGCCCCCGAAATACTGCAAAGATTTCCCATCGCCACGGCCAGTAGAAATATGTGGAAATGAGGGACCAAATCACGCAGCATGATTATCTAAATTATGCGGCAAGAAACGACAAATTGATCTGGTGTATCCAGCACATTGGCTGGCAATATTATTATGATCTAATTGATTTAGAAAATTCATCTGTTGAAACCTGCAAATTATCAATATACATGTATATTCGATAAAATATTGTTTAAAACTGATTTAGTATGAATGAAGTATGCAACACACACGCTTCATAACGCACACCCCCTGCCATATATACATCTTACTCGATTGTCCTTTTCTCCAGTGCCCTTTACAATCGGGTGCTTTCTGGATGGCGATAAGTTATGCCATGTTTTGTGTGTGGTGCATGCCATAATTGGCTAATTTCACTGGTTTTGTGCGTATGAGCCTGTGCAACAACTGAATGGTGGCTCATGCGAAGGCATCCACGTTTCGACCCGTGAGCTACAACTGTTTATCCATTAGTTTCTGGTCAACTACTCGAGTTATTAAAGCTTCTGGGTACCACCTTGCACCCCCATGTTTTGTCAGCAAGCAGTATATTGCATTGCTTGAATGGGTAACATTGTCAGTGCTTTTTACGCATTTACCGCATGTGATAAAATCACAATACTTTCCGAGAACATGACTGACTGTCACAGGCTAAGGAAATTGTCTTGAAGCATCACAGTCAAATGCTTACAACGAGAAGCAATTTCTCTTAAAATGACTTTCACATACCCATACGATCTTGACAATCATTTATAATGTACAAATGTATGTGTCATAATATCCCACAGTAATTTGTCGCAGAAGAAAGCACGTCCTGTTTGTCATTCGTAGCGGAGAGGGAGTGAAAATGCCATGCCTCTCAACATTAAGGAGCAAGTTAAAAATAGATTTTATGCCCTGCCTGCTAGAGCCCCTGCTGTGCAGAATGCGCTGCATATAAATCTTTGCATTATGACTTCATTATAATTGTTCAGGAAAAATGTAAAATACACTTAACATCCCATTTGAATAATCACTGCAGAAATATGACTTTCATATAAACCTCTGCAGCATTGTTTTCGAAATGATTCAACTAATGTTATTTTGAGGTTTATTCTTGTCGGTAATGTTTTTAGGTCTAGCAAGAGACAGCTTTAGCTGGCTGTTAGAACTCGTGGTGTGGTATTCAAAGACAGTAGTGGCTGCTACCGGATGGGGGTAGTGAGGCAGCGGAGGGGGTGTGGGGTGTGGAGTGAATGGGAAAAAAAACGGACTTACCTGGAACGGCAGGCCGGCCGGCCACTGCCTCCTCTGTCCTTGTCCTCTTTATTTTCCTTCTTCCTGTCCCCGCCAGCAGCAGGAAGCACACAGGCTCCCTTGAGCCAATCACAACGCTGCAATGCAGCGTTGTGATTGGTCTGAGCGCCACGGTTTGGCACTGAGACGGGGACAGGGAGCCTGTGCATATTCCTCACCAGGTTGTGTAATGCAGCGAGGTGGGGAACATACAAAGTGCGCATGACTGTTTGGTCGGCCCAAGAGGGCCGGCCAAACAGTCATGAGCACTTAGGGAGGGCAAACCACTCCTCCCTCTGCTCTAGCCACCCCCCCCCGCCTCTGACTGCTATAGGAAAAATAAAATGATAATAACGTTACCTTATTATCATTTTATTTTTCCTTTTGAGCAGTGGGGCGACGCTCCTCCGCCTTAGCGGAGGAGCCATCACTGTTGAAAGCAGGGACTAAAACCGCAACCGTATCTACCGCCACAGCAGGTACCATGGGAGCAGCATTAGGTGCAGTGACAGCAGTTATCATAACTATTGCAACTGCAGGACGACAACAGTCAGAAAAGCTGCTACCACTGCAGGGACGACAATAGCAACCACTGCTGCCAGCACAGCAGGGACAAAAACAGCTACCACTGCTGTAACCACCGAAGGGGCTAAAGCAATGATTACAGCTTCCACTATGCCAAGGACAACAGCTTTCACCACAGCAAGGTCCGCACCCACAACAACACCTACAAACACAGCATGGATCAAACGGCAACAACAGCTTCTACAACAGCAACAGCTGTCACCACGGAAGCCACAATAGGTGCCTCACATGCCACCACCACACACCAAAATAGTTCAACAGTGTTAGCATCCCATAATCTAGAATGTGCTGCCTCCATTGGAACTGGAAAACAAATCCCTCCAAGCAGTCTCGAAAGAAAACAGTGCTCACCGCAAGATTACGGACCCAGATGACTAATCCGTAACAGTAAAGTATGAAACTTTTCAAGATGGAGCCAAACTCCACTAGTTATTCAGAAACATCAGGCTGTGGGGATCCAGTTGCCCCAGGCAGTGTCACCGTTGGTGGGGAATTGAACAAGTATCCCTGCGGTTGGAACGCCTGTTCATAATTAAGGGACGCAATCCATGTGTTTTATTTTCAAAAGATGGGGGAGACACAGGAAAAATAGAAACAGGAGGGCTCGTCCTCCAAATTGACAAGTATTAATTATAGAGAGCCCCTCCGTTACAAGAAGGGTTTTATTCTTTCCACTTTGATGTTTGTTTGGAAAACGATGTGTTTTCCTAAGATAACCCTCACCCGCCAAGATTACCCCTTGGTGGCATGCTTCATCATCTGGATCTTCCCGTTCTGCTGCGGAACGGGGCATGCTACGACCTACGGGAATGTGGGAGCACTTATGGTTGGTACTGTGTGTAGATGAAGTGTTGAGGTATGAGTGGGGGAAAAAAGGAATTAAAAATACCTGGCTAGTAGGAAATTTTTCTTTACTGTTACCTCTATTCGGTATGGTTAAAATATGGGGAAAATGGTCCAGCGGAACAAAGGCACATTGTTCCCTTCAAGTTCCCATTTTCCTCATATTTTAACCATACCGGATAGAGGTAACTCTGAGGATGCTCTGAGTGCAGGCCACTGAGGTAAGAGAATTAGTTCTTCACTCATTGTGATGGTCAATGGTAGCTGCCCATGCAGTACAATACGCAGCCTCATAAACAATCTGCATTTAGAATCAAGGCCTCTGACTTGAAAACACACAGCTATCTTCATCATTTACCTATTGCAGCTTGGCCATGGCATGCCATTACTACAGAATTTATTGTTGAATTACCATGCTCACTCTGGATATAATTTGCAAAATGTCTAATTTCACAAAATTTAAGAACATTTCATGTGACTAGGAAATGGCTTAATGTTTCTTTGAGGATATTTGCCAGTTACATGCTCTACCGTATGTAATAATTTTTGAAAGAGGATCTTTCGTGTATCTCTAAGTTTTGTAAAACCATTTGTTCAGCTTCAGAATTTCCAGAGTCTTATCTTCAGGATTTCATCTTCAAATCAATGTGTTGAAGAATGCACCATTCAAATATTGGGGCAATTTTCCCAATGTTTTTCTAAAGTTTTATAAAATAATTGGGACGATTTGTAGTCCTAGGCGAAGTTTGGCTATAACAATAGCACACATCTTACGACTGTATTTTCACCTTTTCTTATTTGTGGAGATTTCACCCTAAACTGTGTCCTAAAGTACTTTCTACATCTTCCTCTGTACCTGCAACTACAGAATCTATGCAGAATCTTGAAGTTATACGAGATAGGGTTAGAAATAATCTGCAAGCAGTTGGGGAAAGGACGGAGAAACAGGCAGATCAACATAGGCAACCCAAATTCAGCTACACTTTATGCAGACACAGCCCGTGGTAGAAGTGCCGGTCGGGCGGTGATGTGGGGTGGAGGAGGGCAGGGTGGGGGTAGTAAACTACGGATTAAGGCCGAATACAGGTAGGTGAACATTTAAATAAATAAAACGAATTTCGTTGTGAGCACTGCATCGCCAAATGCGATGCAGTGCGCGCAACGAAATTCGTTTTATTTATTTAAATGTTCACTTACCTGTATTCGGCCTTAATCCGTAGTTTACTACCCCCACCCTGCCCCTCCCCCACCCCACGTCACCGCCCGACCGGCACTCCTACCACGGGCCGCGCCTGACTTTATGAGATATGGCTTACCCCTGTTTTATGCCGTCACTGGGACTTCATGTCCAAATACATCTGAAAGTCATATTTTTATTGCTGTATTGTGGATTTTTGTCATTTGGTCTTGTTTTGGTTTAGATAAAGTTTACTTATTTTTTCTACCTTGTTCCCAGGGGTAGTTATCTTTATAAGATGTTATAAACAAACTTCCCATTCTATCCTATGGGAGCAGGTAGCCTTGCAATAGTGAAAAACGAAATTGGCAGTATTTCACTATCAAGACATGCCACACACATCAGGGCATGTCCTACCTTTCACATACAATGCATCCTGCCCACAGGGGTACCTTGGGCCTACCATAGGGGTGACTAACATGTAAGAAAAGGGAAGGTTAGGGCCTGGCAAGTGGGTGCACTTGCCAAGTCGGCATGGCAGTACTAGACTGCACACAGGCTCTGCAATGGCAGGCCAGAGTTACATTTTACAGGCTGCTTCTGTGGGTGGCACAATTAGTGCTGCAGCCCACTAGCAGCATTTGATTTACAGGCCCTGGGCACGCATAGTGCTCTGTACTAGGTTCTGACTGGTAAATCAAATATGCCAATCTTGGGATCAATAATCCATAACAACAATTTACAGGGAGAGCATATGCACTTTAGCACCGATCAGCAGTGGTAAAGTGCCCAGGGTCATAAAACCAACAAAAACAGGTCAGAAACAGAAGGCCAAAAAGCAAAGAGTCTGGGGATAAACCCGCTGAAAAAGCCAAGTCTAACAATTACCGCCAATTTAGCATGTTCATTGGATATTCCATATTTCTCAGCTGAAACCCTTTGTTTCTATCCGCCTTTCCTGTGATACTTCCCCACCCTTTACATGTTCCTGAATTTGTGATTTCTGTAATTGTGATTCACTTTATTTTCAATGGGAAATTACAGTTCTTGATTACAGGAAAGGATTATGCCACTTTGCCAACTTTTTCACTCTCATTCATACAAGTGTGGAACTCTGGGGGTGGGTTTGGGGGGAATATACGGTTGGGACTTCTGTTGGTCTGAGATTGCACTCTCTGCAACATTCACTAGTGGTCCGCTGCCCGGAAGCTAGAATTCAGGTATCCTCTGCCGGCTTGGCTCCCAATCCTTTCTGGGATTTTTCTGCTGAGGGAGTCCTTCTGGGCCTCTGGGAGGCATTGATAGTGGTGAGGAGCAGATGTGAAGCAAGATATTGGGATGAGCAGGGGATTGGATGAGACCATGTTTCAGTTTGCAGGGCTCGTTCCATCATGACCACCGCCCCACAGTTCTCAACAGATGTTCTCAAAAAAAGGTGGAGGTTTCAATTTCAGGTAGACTTGAGTCCAGTTTCAGGGAACAGATTAATATAGTATTGCTGACGTGTTGTCTGTGTCACACAACGGTTGCAAGTGCATTTTGTATGGTGTGATCTTTGCTCCTTTAGCTACTATTTTTGTCACTTTGCTTTTGCCCTTAAGTGAGTCCTCCTTGAATTATTTTTTCTGTTTTCTTTTCAGTTGTTGTGGCTTCTCCTCGTTACCTTTCCAGAGCTAATTGCTTCTAATGAAGATTTGCCTTGGGTAGAATGTCAATTTTTTGCCACTGACCTTTTCCTCTAATTTGGCAATATTTGCAAGGGCTTTGTGTGAGCTTTTTTAACCATGACTGACTAAATGACTTCTTAAGTAATTTGCTTTCTTTTCAAATTCAATCAATCAAGTGTCTTGTAAAGCAAGACTACTCACTCGTGAGGGTCCCAAGGTGCGAGGGGGCACTGTTGCTCTGTTGAGGGCACTGCGGTTCAGTCGAAGAGCCAGGTCTTGAGCTCCTTGCTGAATTATAGGCAGTGACAGGGATTGCCTGAGGTGGAGAGGCATGGTGTTCCAGGCCTTTGCTGCAAGGTAGGAGAAGGATCTTCCTCCAGCTGTGGTTTTGCGGATTTGTGTAACGGTGGCCAGGGCCAGTTGGGTGGAGCGGAGGTTTTTGGTGGGTGTATGGAATGAGAAGCAGTGTTTAAGGTACACAGGTCCCGCGTCATGTAGGGCTTTGTAGGCGTGTGTGAGGAGCTTTAAGGTGATTGTTTTGTTGACTGGGAGCCAGTGGAGGTCTCTCAGGTGACCAGTGATTGGCGGAGGCGTTCGAGATGTTCTGCAGTTTCTTGAGGAGTTTCTGGGTGATGCCAGCATGGAGTGAGTTGCCATAGTCGAGTCTGCTTCTGATGAGCACGTGGGTGACCGTCTTTATGGACTCAGTGGGGATCCACTTGAAGATCTTTTGAAGCAGGCGTAGCATGTGGAAGCAGGATGTTCATGGTGGGCGAGGAGTCCAGGATGATGCTGACGTTTTGTGTGTGGTCTGTGGGTGTGGGGAGGTTCCAAGTGCTGCGGGCCAGCAGTAGTCATCCTAGGCGGAGGGGGTAGAGCCTAAGATGAGGACTTCGGTGTTCTGTGAGTTGAGCTTGAGGCAGCTGTCCTTCATCCAGGTGGCGACAGCCTTCATCCCGTTGTGGAAGTTGCTCTTGGCGACTGTGGGTTCGTTGGTGAGGGAGAGAATCAGCAGGGTGTCATTGGAGTAGGAGATGATGTTGAGTCCATGGTTCCTGGCGATGGCTGCAAGATGTTGAAGAGGGTGGGGCTCAGGGAGGAGCCCTGGGCATTTCACAGCTGATCTCTGTGGGTTCAGAGTGGAATGGTGGTAGTCTGACTCTCTGCATTCGAGGAAGGAGCGGATCCATTCCAGGGCTTTGTGGAGGATGCTGGCATCATGGAGTCTTGTGCATAGGGTGCAGTGGGGGTCAGTATCGAAGGTGGCCAAGAGGTCCAGGAGGATGAGGGTTGCGTTATTGCCTTGGTCAAGGAGGGTGCGGACATAGTCTGTGGCAGCAAGGAGTGCGGTCTCTGTGCTGTGGTTGCTTCGGAAGCCGGATTAGGAGAATTCCGAGATGTGGTTTGCTTCAACACATGTTGGTATGTGGAGCCAGGTGCCCGTGCGGTCTTGCGCTGCTTGTGCTATCTCACTCCATCTCTCTCCCGCCCTGTCATAGCAAACTTGTGAAAGCGATGGGTGCGTGGCTCTCAGCGCGGCACTCGAGTATTTCTTAAGTCTTTCAAACACCGAGGGGTATATTCTCAAGGACATATCGCCGAGTTAACGGCACTTTATCGCAACCAAAATAGTGATAAATTTAACGCACCATTCACAAGCTGGAGCAAACAGCCCATATCACCAGTTTACCAGCGATAGCAGCCTCAAAAAGCATTGTCACGGATGAGTCCAGCAAATATTGCTAATGAGATGTAGAGTAGGCGTTCTCGTGCAAAAAGCAGCGAACACATCACTTCGCAAGTGTCTCAACCACCAGCAAGATCGTCGAAGAGAGTACAAAACAGGCGATAAGGTGCGTTAGTAGCAGAAAGTTTACACCTGCTCTGAGCTGGTGTAAAGTCGGACTACAACCTGCAATATGAAAGGGAGCCCACCCAGAGCCATACATGAATGACAACAGATGCAATGGAGCCAACGATCATGCAGCTCGGACACCCAACACTGCTCTGACACCCCCCGCCACCAGCCCCTTGTCTGCCATCCCCCCCGCACCTTCCCCCCCACACAAACAAATGTGACAGCAATGTTAGGAAATCTGGAACGTAACAAATTGGCTGATGTCGCACAATTATAGTAAAGAAGATGCATGTGAGGTTGGACAAATAAGAATCTCAGTCATCTATGGATTTACATATAAAACATTTTATATAAACAAAACAACTAAATAAAAGTAGGTACAGGTATGGTGTGTCATCCCTCGACAATTTGTGAATCACAGCCTGCAAGACAAGTGTTGACACTGTGGAGAAAATCCTTACAGCTTACCTTTCTGCCACCGGTGTGTCTCCAACCACGTGCCGGGACATAGTGGAGTCTTGAAGTTTAGTCATCTGAAACATAGTATAGAATCAGTAATGGCAGAGTACATACAACTGCACACGCCTAATTCTCTGTTTCGCCCCTGCGTACCCAGGCTGCTGCACCCCATCGACTCCCGCCGCCCAGAGGTGTCTGCCCGCCTCTGCGTACCTAGGCTGCTGTATCCCATCCACTCCCACTGCCCAGAGGTGTCTGCCCACTGCTGTGCACCCAGGCTGGTGCACCCCATCCAGTCCCACCGCCCGGAGGTGACTGCCCGTTCCTGCGCACCCAGAGTGCTGCATCCCATCCACTCCCACTGCCTAGAGGTGTCTGCCCGCTCCTGTGCACCCAGGCTGCTGCACCCCATCCACTTCCACTGCTCAGAGGTGTCTGCCCACTCTTGTGCACCCAGGGTGCTGCACACTATCCACTCCCACCGCCCAGAGGTGACTGCTCGCTGCTGCGGAAACAAGGCTCTCTGCTCACCTTCCACCACCGGCGTGTGTCGAAGAGGGTCCACCACGTGCTGAAGCAACCTCCTCAGGCACAAGTTGCGTACACGGGGTCAAGCCGAGCTCACAATTCAGAGCGGGTGTTGATTGCAGGATGGCCACGCATCATCGCAGGCTGCACACGCGCTCAGCTCTGGTGGCACTAACTCAGTGGAACTGAAGTCATCGCCTCGTGGCGGGAGGTCCGTGTCGGGGGGGTGGGTCGTCAATCTGTGAATCACAGCCTGCTAGACAAAAAGCAAGATAAGATTGTCCGTCATGCGTCCATCAAAGGAGAGAGAGAGAGGAAGAGAGAGAGAAAGAAAGAAAGAGTGAGAGGTAGACAGAGAGAAAGAGAGAGAGTGAGAGAGAGAGGAAGAGAGAGAGAAACAGTGAGAGAGAGGAACAGAGAGAGAAAGAGAGAAACAGTGTGAGAAAGAGGAAGAGAGAAACAGAGGAAGAGTGAGAGAGAGAGAGAGGGGTAGAGAGAGAAAGAAAAAAACAGTGTGAGAGAGAGGAAGAGATAGAGTGAGAGAGAGAGGAAGGGAGAGAGAGAGAAAGAGTGTGAGGGAGAGAAAGGAAGAGATGGAGAGGGACAGTGAGTGCCGACACTGTAGACAAAACCCTCCCAGCTCACCTTTCCGTCACCGGTGTGTCTCCAACCACGTGCCGGGACATAGTGGAGCCCTCAAGCTTAGTCATCTGAAATGTAGTACGGAATCAGTAATGGCAGAGCACATACAACTGCACACGCCTAATTCTCTGTCCCGCCTTTGTGCATCCAGGCTGCTGCACCCCATTCACTTCCACTGCCCAGAGGTGTCTGCTTGCCGCTGCTGCACCCCATCCACTTCCACTGCCCAGAGGTGTCTGCCCGCTGTTGCGCACCCAGGCTGCTGCACCCCATCCACTCACACTGCCCGGAGGTGACTGTCCGCCGCTGCGCACCCAGGTTGCTGCACCCCATCCACTCCCACTGCCCGGAGGTGACTGCCCGCCGCTGCACTAACAAGCCTCTCTGCTCTTGCGTGTAGAAAAGAGGGCCTACTTTGTGCCGCTGCAAGCCCCAAGCCCTGGGCCCACGGACAAGCACCTGCATGTCATGCAGCCCCGCTCTGCAGGCCACCAGGTCTCACATTTGGTGCTGGGTCTTGATTTCGCCATGGCAAAGGACATACCAGTGCACCGGGCTTTTCATCGCAGGCTGCACACCCGCTCAGCCCTTGCGGTGCCACTAACTCTGAGACTAGCGAGGCGACGCCACGTGGCGGTAGGCCTGAGCTGTCTGATGGCACAGGCCTACACTGCGGTCCAGCAGGGCACACAAAACCTGAGCTGTCCAGGCCGCCGGGACGGGCCATCACCGCAGGCTGCACACCCGATCAACAGTTACGGTACCCATACCTCAGTGGACCGAAAGTCACCGTCCCGTGCCGGTGTGCCTGTGCCGGCTGCAGTGTATCCGGTGCGAGCAACTCTGAAATGGCGTCGAGCACATGCGCCTGGATGCTTGTTTCCGGTCCAGGGAAGACATGGCTTGGCAGTTCGGGCTGGACTGTTCCCATGAGGCACAGGGTCAGACTGATTTGCATATGGCCATGTCTGAACTGGGGTGGTGGAGTGAGCTAAAGAATGATGATGGATTAAACCCAGATCAGTTGACTGGGGGTGAGTGTTTGATTGGCTCAAACGTTCCGTCCATCATCCCCTTTTGTATCGCTTTGTTCGCCCTAAGTTGGCGGGGATATGCCCAGACGTGGGTCCCTTGCTCACTTTGCCACTGGATTCAAGCAAGCCTGGCTGATGACGGCTGGAATGCCAGAAACCGGCCCTAGGATGCTTGTTTCCGGTCCAGGGAAGACATGGCTTGGCAGTTCGGGCTGGACTGTTCCCATGAGGCACAGGGTCAGACTGATTTGCATATGGCCATGTCTGAACTGGGGTGGTGGAGTGAGCTAAAGAATGATGATGGATTAAACCCAGATCAGTTGACTGGGGGTGAGTGTTTGATTGGCTCAAACGTTCCGTCCATCATCCCCTTTTGTATCGCTTTGTTCGCCCTAAGTTGGCGGGGATATGCCCAGACGTGGGTCCCTTGCTCACTTTGCCACTGGATTCAAGCAAGCCTGGCTGATGACGGCTGGAATGCCAGAAACCGGCCCTAGGATGCTTGTTTCCGGTCCAGGGAAGACATGGCTTGGCAGTTCGGGCTGGACTGTTCCCATGAGGCACAGGGTCAGACTGATTTGCATATGGCCATGTCTGAACTGGGGTGGTGGAGTGAGCTAAAGAATGATGATGGATTAAACCCAGATCAGTTGACTGGGGGTGAGTGTTTGATTGGCTCAAACGTTCCGTCCATCATCCCCTTTTGTATCGCTTTGTTCGCCCTAAGTTGGCGGGGATATGCCCAGACGTGGGTCCCTTGCTCACTTTGCCACTGGATTCAAGCAAGCCTGGCTGATGACGGCTGGAATGCCAGAAACCGGCCCTAGGATGCTTGTTTCCGGTCCAGGGAAGACATGGCTTGGCAGTTCGGGCTGGACTGTTCCCATGAGGCACAGGGTCAGACTGATTTGCATATGGCCATGTCTGAACTGGGGTGGTGGAGTGAGCTAAAGAATGATGATGGATTAAACCCGGATCAGTTGACTGGGGGTGAGTGTTTGATTGGCTCAAACGTTCCGTCCATCATCCCCTTTTGTATCGCTTTGTTCGCCCTAAGTTGGCGGGGATATGCCCAGACGTGGGTCCCTTGCTCACTTTGCCACTGGATTCAAGCAAGCCTGGCTGATGACGGCTGGAATGCCAGAAACCGGCCCTAGGATGCTTGTTTCCGGTCCAGGGAAGACATGGCTTGGCAGTTCGGGCTGGACTGTTCCCATGAGGCACAGGGTCAGACTGATTTGCATATGGCCATGTCTGAACTGGGGTGGTGGAGTGAGCTAAAGAATGATGATGGATTAAACCCAGATCAGTTGACTGGGGGTGAGTGTTTGATTGGCTCAAACGTTCCGTCCATCATCCCCTTTTGTATCGCTTTGTTCACCCTAAGTTGGCGGGGATATGCCCAGACGTGGGTCCCTTGCTCACTTTGCCACTGGATTCAAGCAAGCCTGGCTGATGACGGCTGGAATGCCAGAAACCGGCCCTAGGATGCTTTTTCCGGTCCAGGGAAGACATGGCTTGGCAGTTCGGGCTGGACTGTTCCCATGAGGCACAGGGTCAGACTGATTTGCATATGGCCATGTCTGAACTGGGGTGGTGGAGTGAGCTAAAGAATGATGATGGATTAAACCCAGATCAGTTGACTGGGGGTGAGTGTTTGATTGGCTCAAACGTTCCGTCCATCATCCCCTTTTGTATCGCTTTGTTCGCCCTAAGTTGGCGGGGATATGCCCAGACGTGGGTCCCTTGCTCACTTTGCCACTGGATTCAAGCAAGCCTGGCTGATGACGGCTGGAATGCCAGAAACCGGCCCTAGGATGCTTGTTTCCGGTCCAGGGAAGACATGGCTTGGCAGTTCGGGCTGGACTGTTCCCATGAGGCACAGGGTCAGACTGATTTGCATATGGCCATGTCTGAACTGGGGTGGTGGAGTGAGCTAAAGAATGATGATGGATTAAACCCAGATCAGTTGACTGGGGGTGAGTGTTTGATTGGCTCAAACGTTCCGTCCATCATCCCCTTTTGTATCGCTTTGTTCGCCCTAAGTTGGCGGGGATATGCCCAGACGTGGGTCCCTTGCTCACTTTGCCACTGGATTCAAGCAAGCCTGGCTGATGACGGCTGGAATGCCAGAAACCGGCCCTAGGATGCTTGTTTCCGGTCCAGGGAAGACATGGCTTGGCAGTTCGGGCTGGACTGTTCCCATGAGGCACAGGGTCAGACTGATTTGCATATGGCCATGTCTGAACTGGGGTGGTGGAGTGAGCTAAAGAATGATGATGGATTAAACCCAGATCAGTTGACTGGGGGTGAGTGTTTGATTGGCTCAAACGTTCCGTCCATCATCCCCTTTTGTATCGCTTTGTTCGCCCTAAGTTGGCGGGGATATGCCCAGACGTGGGTCCCTTGCTCACTTTGCCACTGGATTCAAGCAAGCCTGGCTGATGACGGCTGGAATGCCAGAAACCGGCCCTAGGATGCTTGTTTCCGGTCCAGGGAAGACATGGCTTGGCAGTTCGGGCTGGACTGTTCCCATGAGGCACAGGGTCAGACTGATTTGCATATGGCCATGTCTGAACTGGGGTGGTGGAGTGAGCTAAAGAATGATGATGGATTAAACCCAGATCAGTTGACTGGGGGTGAGTGTTTGATTGGCTCAAACGTTCCGTCCATCATCCCCTTTTGTATCGCTTTGTTCGCCCTAAGTTGGCGGGGATATGCCCAGACGTGGGTCCCTTGCTCACTTTGCCACTGGATTCAAGCAAGCCTGGCTGATGACGGCTGGAATGCCAGAAACCGGCCCTAGGATGCTTGTTTCCGGTCCAGGGAAGACATGGCTTGGCAGTTCGGGCTGGACTGTTCCCATGAGGCACAGGGTCAGACTGATTTGCATATGGCCATGTCTGAACTGGGGTGGTGGAGTGAGCTAAAGAATGATGATGGATTAAACCCAGATCAGTTGACTGGGGGTGAGTGTTTGATTGGCTCAAACGTTCCGTCCATCATCCCCTTTTGTATCGCTTTGGTCTTTTTTATTGGCTGGGTCACCTGTCTTGTGACGCGTGTGCTGGATGCGTGTGGTGTGGGTGTATACTAGCCATGAGGGAGCGGCTGTGGCGTACTGACAACTAGGGTGTGACAAGCAGATCAGTGTAATGAAAATCTGGGCCATGTAGCGTTTTGTCCTTCCCTGTAAGCGTAAGCGGAGTGGGCTGGCCTGGCGTATGCCAGTCCTGCGTGAGGCTGTGAAGAATGACTCCGGAGCTATGGGCGTGGCTCCGTCCTGGTCTGTATGAGGAATCAACTGATGCGAGTGTCCCTGTTGTAGTGCTGACGTCACCCGGGTCGCAAGCGCCAATGTGTCACTCTGTGAGCCATGTCCCACTACATGGCCAACATGGAAGGTACGGGGAATCACTGACCCTACATTCATCCATAGTTCCACACATGAAAGATGGTGATGGTGGACATGACACATCTGTGTGGATATGAATGTTTATTGCACATTCAGTGGAGTGTTGCAGCTGTAGCAATACAGGGCTATGGAAAGTTTAAGTTTCAGTTTTTGGCACATGGAGGGCAGCCAATTAGAGCCAAGCTTGTGTTCGGGGTTAGGCTGCGCCAACATATGTACTTATAGAATTACTCCGCCAATCCCCAAGCACTTATAAATTCACTATACACTCTCCTTGCAGTACTGTAATGATCCAGTCTCTACGTACGTACTTGTACAATGACCGAGAGAAAGTTACATAACCAAAGTTTTCCCCACTGCCAGAGTAACATGGTTGCATACGCTGTCCACAGCACAATGTAATGTGGTAGGGCCCAGGGGCGGCTTCTTGCATACATAATGAACACACGGACACAGATAGATAGTGGAACTGGGTACGGGCACGTGCGCTCGACTCATTTTTATTACCAGGGTCACATGTCCAGTGACGTCTGTGCTGGATGCGTGTGGGGTGAGTGTAAGCCAGCCCTCCGGGAATGGTTGGTGCTGGCAACAAGTACATTGTAAAGATAGAGGCCCCCTGCTAATAGGGTACAGTTCCTTAAGGCAGGGTTAGTAAATCTAGTGTAAAAGACTTAAGGCAACAATAATATCAAATCACAGCAATTGTCTAATGAATTGAAGCACATATATAGACAAAAAGAGAACCACAATATCTGATAGTTATATATAAAATATAAAAAAATGTTTTATTGATGAACAATGAATTAATGGCAGAATATTTATAATATTAAAACAATACCCCAATTATACTAATTCAATTATACTATCATTCATACATTAAAAAGTCACAATTTATTTGACAGTATAATAAAAACACTTAATATCTAATATTCTTGATCATAAAAGTACAATGTGGCAAAATGGTAATAAACTATTATGTTGGCAACAACTACAACAGTAATCATTGGTTCAGACACATAGATTCAATCATAAAGGGTCAATGATTTGTGCAACAGATATGAAATAATACATAGAAGATTGTATCGTAAAGGGTCCATGACTTGTGGTACACTGAGGTAGGGGCAGCAGATGTGAAATTATCCACAAAACATTGTATCATAAAGGGTCCATGAGTTGTGCTGCACTGAGATAGGGGCATGAGAAACATTCAGCGTGTGCGCAGCCAGCGATGATGCGTGGTGCGGGCGAGCCGCACTGGGAGCAATGTCTGTTGCCTACTGGACTGAGTCATCTGCAATCGCGACTCGATGTGAATTGTGAGCCCTGCTATCCGCAGTGTAGATCGAAGGCAGTAGTCAGCACAGACATCGAAGAATGCTTTTAGTCACTTCCTGTTTACAAAATTCGAGGACATAGAGTACAATTCTGTCTGCAATAAATAAATCATGTCTCAATTTAAATTGTGAGCTCTGCTAACCGCAGTGTAGGTGTATGGAACAAAAGATGAAACATTTATGGAATACACTGTCGAAATATGTAGGTTTCAGGGACGTTATAGTTAGTTGCCTACTGGACTCTGAAATTAATGAATGAAGACTGAATTTGAATTGTGAGCCCTGCTGAGCACAGTGTAGGCCGGAGGCAGCGGTCAGGAAGGGCCTACAGCCACGTGGCGTTGACTTGAGCTGCATACAGTTAGTGGTAGGTGTGGCGCTCAGCGTGTGCGCAGCCAGCGATGATGCAATGTCTCTTGCCTACTGGACTGCGTCATCTGCAATCACGACTCGATCTGAATTGTGAGCCCTGCTGACCCCAGTGTAGGCCGGAGGCAGTGGTCAGGAAGAGTCCACAGCCATGTGGCGTTCACTTGAGCTGCATAGAGTTAGTGGTAGGTGTGGCACTCAGCATGTGCGCAGCCAGTGATGATGCAATGTGTCTTGCCTACTGGACTGCGTCATCTGCAATCGCGACTCGATCTGAATTGTGAGCCCTGCTGACAGCAGTGTAGATCGAAGGCAGTAGTCAGCACAGACATCAAGGAATGCTTTTGTCACTTCCTCTTGACAAAATTCGAGGACATAGAGTACAATTCTGTCTGCAATTAATAAATCAAGACTGAATTAAATTGTGAGCTCTGCTGTCCACAGTGTAGACTGCCATTCAGTGTTCCTTTGGACTTGCAAGATGAAGTTGATCATTGTACTAAAGCTATAACTGATATAAAACAAGTTCTTGAAGCAAGGATACTAAAAGGATATTATGTAGGTTTTAGGGACGTAATACTTAGTTGCCTACTGGACTCTGCAATTAATGAATCAAGAGTCAATTTTAAATGTGAGCCCTGATGACCGCAGTGTAGGCCGGAGGCAGTGGTCAGCAAGGGCCCCCAGCCACGTGGCATTGAGTTGAGCTGTACAGTTAGTGTCACCTGAAGCAACCAGCATTTGTGGAGCCTGCGATGATGCGTGGTCCGGGCGGGCCGTACTGGTAGCAATGTATTTTGCCTAATGAATTCTGTCTTAATAAGTCCAAGTGGCGTTGACTTGTGGTGCACTGAGTTAGTGGCACCTGAAGCACTCAGCGTGTGCGCAGCCTGCGATGATGCGTGGTCCGGGCGGGCCGCACTGGGAGCAATGTCTCTTGCCTACTGGACTGCGTCATCTGCAATCGGGACTCGATCTGAATTGTGAGCCCTGCTGTCCGCAGTGTAGATCGAAGGCAGTAGTCTGTACATACATAAGTCTGTGGTGCTCTGCTGCTGGGTTCGCAGGGGGCCTGTGTTGAGGAGGCCAGCGGTCACGGTGGAGGCCTCGTGGCAGGGTGAGGGCTGCCGCCCTGGCAGACGTTTTGGCCTTCCCACAAGTGAACCACGCCCAGAGCCCCAGCCTATTTATTCATACTCCTACGCTGGAGTGGGGTACGTTGGACCAGCCCACTCTGCTTCCGCTTCCAGGGGGGGACAACACAGCTACATGACCGAGATCTTCCCCACTGCCTGAGGTAACATGGTTGCGTCTATTGTCCACAACACTACAAGTACCAGCAGTATATGTCCACATGGAGAGGTTTGTGCTCTGCATAGTGAGGTCTGTCCACCACATCACTGCTACACTTGGTATTGTGTGCATTTTTATTGATGGGTGACTTGCGTCCTTCACACATACTTGGTTGCCACATTTCCCAACATTCAGCTATTGTGTGGCTGAGGGACCATGCCGTTTTTGGAGGGTCCGCTGTCCTGTTCTGCGCTGCCTTGGTGGTAGTAGGGAGGGGGGTGGTCCGGGGGGGAGGTCCTGAGGGTGATGGTAGTGGGTGTTGTGGCCTTCTTGGGTGTCGGAGCTGCATGGTCAGTAGCTCTATGACATGTGTTGGTCTTTAGATGTGGTTATGGGCTGGGCTCCCTTTCACACTGTAGGTAGTCGTCCTGCTTTACACCAGTAAAAGGCAGACGTTAAATTCTTACTGCTAACGCAGCTTATCGCCTGTTTTTGGATCGCACCCCAGATTTGGCTGCTCGTTGAAAATATCGGGAAGTGGTGTTTTCGTGTTTTTTTTGCACGGGAACTCCAACTCTGCATATTATTAGCGTTAGTTGTCGCTCTCATTTGTGGCAAATTGTTTTGCGGAAGCTATTGTTGGAAAACTGGCGATATCAGCTGTTTTCACTAGGTTGAGAATGGAATGATAATTTAAAATCACTGAAAAAACCATAGGTTTAATGAACATTATAATTATAAATTAGCATTTAAAAAACGTTTGAAATTCACTGAAAAAAACCATAGGTTTCAGGCACGTTATAGTTAGAAATTAGCATTTAAAAAACCTTAGAAATTCACTGAAAAAACCATAGGTTTCAGGGACGTTATAGTTAGAAATTAGCATTTAAAAAACCTTTGATATTCACTGAAAAAACCATAGGTTTCAGGGACGTTATAGTAGGTGGACATTTCACTCGTACAAAACCATAGAAATTCCACTGTTATAGTTAGTTCAGTTAACTATAACTCGCGCCCCCGCAATGCACTGCTCATGACGTCACATATTACATCATTCATGGCATGGTCAGTGACATCACTGATGACATCACTGATGACATCATCCACGTGATAATCTGATGCACCTCATCACACCCTAATATAACCTTTAATACACCCACTGTAAAATACACACTACCATTTTCGAAACCATCCACACACCAATACCAGTTACTACATACTCACTCACTGATTCCTAGGTCTGCACACACATCCACTCATTCACGTATACAATCACTTATACATGCAGTCACTTATCAATACAACACTATCATATGCACTCATACACCTATTCAGACACTCACACACCGCCACTCATCCATGGAGTTACTCACACACCTAGTCAGTCATGCAAAGAATCAATCACACTTCCATTTACTCACCTAAACAGTTATACACACACCACCTCACTAATTCATACAGACAGTAACGCATAGTTACTCTCATATGTAATCACTGAAACAAGTACAGACTCATCCATACATGCCACTCTCACAATCACTCAGTCACGCATATAGTTATTTATATACACCATCACTCACAGATACTTCCTTTTACATATGTAGTTACTCACACATGTACCACTGAGACATCCATTCACTCACCAACAAACCCATTTACACACTTAGCCACCCATACAGCCCTTCACAGATGCACTCTTGAACCCATACACCCAGTGAATCACCTACTCTTGCATCTATGCACAGAGTCACACACCTCCAACCCACCCACACACACACTCAGTCCCCCATAAAAATACTCAAGCAAACAATCAATAACCCATATAGACACTAATGTAGCTACTGACCAACCCATGTAGCAGCTTACACAACAACAGACAGACTGATACAGACATTCACACAGTTTAGTCACTAACCCATGCATTCAGTAAGACACGTTTAATCAGTCACTTATACAATCAGTTACAGACCTCCTAAATCCTCCATCCAGACACTTATACACCCACTCATTCTTCAATACACCTTGCCATATATATAAAACATATTTAAACTTTACAGAAACACACAGTCACTGGATGATGTCATCAGTGATGTCATCAGTGATATTATTTGAGATGTCATCAGTGATGTCACTGACCATGCCATGAATGATGTAATATTTGACGTCATGAGCAGTGCATTGTGGGGGCGCGAGTTATAGTTAACTGAACTAACTATAACAGTGGAATTTCTATGGTTTTGTATGAGTGAAATGTCCACCTAACTATAACGTCCCTGAAACATATGTTTTTTTCAGTGAATATATATATACATATATATATATATATCTAGTTACTTGTGTGAATCAGCTGATTTGGTTGTGCATGAACATTTAAAATAAAGAAAAAAAGGCAACACAACTTTCATTTAACCATGTCATGTTTTTCCAATGGAATATGGTACCATAGTCTTGTGATATTTGCTTTTAGACTAAATGGGCTTCTCTGCTTCATGACAATCGGTAGAATGAAATTGTTACACAGCCCAGCACTGCCAATGGAACATATGCCACCGAAAAGTTGTATACAAGTATAACCTTTCAGATACTCATGCCCTTTTGCGTCCTGTATCTTGCAAATGTCACCTTACATGAAATTAAATGTTCACAGTCAGCTTCTGGTAACCATAACAGGGATACCGGTAATGTTTGCAATGCATTCCCATATGTAATTGCTCTAAGGATAACAACGATTACAGGAGAAAACCTGCACAAATGTTTGCACACCTTGCATTGAGACAAAAGATAAAAAAGCACAGCGCTGCCCAAATTTGCACCTAAACCTCTGGCCTTTATTGTCTTGTGGGGGCCAGTAGGGAACTCCCCTAGATGCCACCAAGCACTCCAAAAATGGGAATAGGCTATCACCAGCCAGGGCTTACACAGACCGGGCCTAGAGTGGAACTACATAGCAAGCAGACTCATTTGGGGTCTCCACTCTAATTGCCTACAGCGGATATTTCCCTAAGGAACTGTTGCCAAAAGGAAAATACAGGGACACTTTTAGAGGCAAAGTGAAATGGTGAAAATGGCACAGCTCCAGAATATGTCAGGGAGTTTTGTCCTGGCAGCATTCATCAGATTTCACTCCCTTCTATGAACTACCAAGTGTATTCACCTTTCACAAATTAAGAGCTGAAGTAGCACTGATGTTATTTTAAAGCAAGTCCTTAGAATGTACAGAACAGCCCTGCCTTTAAAGATCTTTAAACCACCTAACCTGGACCTATACAACTGTAGTCTAAGTTTGCCTTAAATAAATCAAGACAAAACAATCATCTGTAATAAATGAAGAGACCCTTGGCGGTCTGTGATATATGGCCTCAAAGAAAAAAACACTAATGGCAGTAGACTACACAAACGCTGGATCTAAGGGCACAAATAGACTGAGCTGATAGCTGTCAGCAAGCATAGTCAGAATAACATTGGCAAGCCCAGGGAAACGTGGACCCTGGCTCTGCAGTGATTGTTTTAAACATGACCAGGGATCACCACCACCCTATCAACATGCAGTGATCAGCCTGTTTGGGGCTGAACCTCTTTGCTTAAAGCAGTGGAGTTGGTAGGTGGCATTGATCCTTTCTCTGGGCGATGGTATGAAACTGACCCTTTTTTTCTTGAGATGGTAGAATATAATTATGTGAAGAAACATCTGACGGCTTACAACAAACATCCAGAGAGGCATCTATAGTACTGGTCAATGCAGCTTAATTAGACAATTTGAGTATGCTACAAAATTTCACCTTCTTTTTGTAAGCTTCACAGATCCCATTAAGGTAATAACCACCTGAAGCTCTCACTTAACACCATATATTCGTATTTACATTTTATTTTCATAAATCATATATATATTTTTTTTAATGATCTTTTATTGGAATTTAAATAAAAAAACTACAGTAATACAGCTGCATCATACGAGAGACAAGGGGAGGGGATGCAGGGAAGAGAATGTCCAAGAAGAAGAAAGGGTGATGGGAAGGAGAAGGAGTTGCACAAATTCACAATAGTGTAGCAGGATACAGCAGTTCTATTTGGTGACCCAACTACAGTGTTTCAAATGGGGGAATATTGGATTAACAACCAAGAAGGGTAAAATGACATACAATGACCTGGGATAGAAGTACAGAAAGGCGCAGAATGCCTATTTGATGTTGTTAGAAATGGGGGTCTCTAGTTGGCAGAGGTAGGTACCTTTGTCCAAATAGGGATCCTTGTTTCTAGTCAGGGTAAGGGGGATACACTTCTAAAATAACCCCTGCTCACCCCTTGGTAACTTGGCACGAGCAGACAGGCTTATCTCAGAGGCAGTGTGTAAAGCATTTGTGAACACATACAGTAACACAGTGAAAACACTACAAATGGGCACCACACCAGTTTAGAAAAATAAGTAATCTTTATCTAAACCAAAACAAGACCAAATAACAAATATCCTCATTAAAGTATTAAAAATAAGGCTTTCAAATGGTAGAAATAGTTCAGTTCAATGCAAGTTGTAAATGCGACACTTTTCTCACAAAGGAAATGAAAATGAAATCCAGTATTTGTAAAGCGCACAATTACACGAGGGTGTCAAGGCGCTGGGGGCCATCGGGAAGATTAAGCGAGCTATTGCCCAGAGTCGCTGGGCTAATCTGCCACCGGCACCGGGGATCGAACCATGAACCCTGTGGTCCGGAGTCAGGCACCCTGGCCGCTGCACCACACCTTGGATGCGTCACGCAAAACAAACAAAATGGCCGCAGGGAAGGTGATGCGTCAGTTCCTTACACGCAGGGAAGGTGATGCGTCGGTTCCTTGCTTCGGGGGAGGTGATACGTCGGTTTCTTACTGTAGCGCAGGGGAGGTGATGTGTTGGTTCCTTACCGGAGAGGAGGTGATGCGTCGGTTTCTTACTGTGTGGGGAAGTGATGCATCGGTTTCTTACTGCATCCCCCATCGATGCAACAGTCTTGGCGCCTCGATGCAATGCATCGATCCAGTACGATCCGTGGTTTCGTGCAGACGCACAGCAGGCTTGCGTCGGGATCAGTGTGGTGATCTCGGACTTCGGAGATCGTTGCACCCGATGCGTCGTGTGGCGATTTCTCGAACTGCGGCAGGCGCTGCGACGGTTTCTTCGACGATGCGTCGGAAACAGGTGCGGATGCGTCTCACTTCTTCGAAGTTGCATCGATTTTCCAGCTCCCAGCGGAAAACAGTCTCTAGAGGTCCAGAACAGCAGCAGGCACCTCTTTGCAGATTAGAATTCCCAGCGAGGAAATTCAGGAGAGCTGGTGGTGAAGTCTTTGTGTCCCTGAGACTTCAGAACAGGAGGCAAGCTGAGTTTCAAGCCCTTGGAGATCTTTTCTTCAAGCAGGTGACAAAGCAAACAGCAAAGTCCTTTTTCTCCTTTCCTTGGCAGCTAGCAGCCACTGCAGGCCAACCCCAGACAGCAAACAGCACAGGGGTAGTATTCCTCCTCAGCCTATCCGGCTCTTCTCCTTGGCAAAGGTTCCTCTTGATTTCCCAGAAGTGATCTAAAAGTCTGGGGTCTGGGCCCCTCTTTTTATACCCAAAAATCCTTTGTTCTCTGAAGGCAGAGAGTGTCTGTACTCAGCCAAAACCAGTTCTGTGGGGCACTTTGCAAGTGCACAAAAACCTCCATTGTCAGTGTGAGCCCTGGCTCCAGACCCACCACAGGGGGGCGGAGCCATCATTGTGGAAGGCAGGCACAGCCCTATTCAGGTGCAGGTGCTACTCCTCCCACCACTCCAAATGCAGACCAGGCCTATTCAGCCCAGCAATTACTCATCAGGCTCTCTGGAGCCACTGCTCCTCCCCAGCCCCTAACACTCCAAAGCCCGACAAACAATACACAAACCTAGCAGACTCACCCTGGATGGCTAAGCAAGAAAATACCTACTTTCTAAAAGTGGTATTTTCAAACACAGAATGTAAAAATCACCCTCACTAAAAGATGCATTTTAACATTCTGAGTTCAGGCATACCAAACTATATTTTCCTACCTTGTTCCCAGGGACAGTTATGTTTATAAGATGTTATAAAAAAACTACCCATTCTGTCCTATGGGAGCAGGTAGCCTTGCAATAGTGAAAAACTAAATTGGCAGTATTTCACTATCAGGACATGCCACACACATCAGGGCATGTCCTACCTTTCACATACAATGCACCCTGTCCACAGGGGTACCTTGGGCCTACCATAGGGGTGACTAACATGTAAGAAAAGGGAAGGTTAGGGACTGGCAAGTGTGTGCACTTGCCAAGTCGACATGGCAGTACCAGACTGCACACAGGCTCTGCAATAGCAGGCCAGAGTTCACATTTACAGGCTTCTTATGTGGGTGGCACAATCAGTGCTGCAGTCCACTAGCAACATTTGCTTTACAGGCCCTGGGCACACACAGTGCACTGTACTAGGGTCTGACTAGTAAATCAAATATGCCAATCATGGAAACACTAATCCATAACAACAATTTACAGGGAGAGCATATGCAGTTTAGCACTGATCAGTAGTGGTGAAGTGCCCAGAGTCATAAAACCACCAACAACAGGACAGAAACAATACAGTAGGAAGGCAAAAAGTTCTTGGGATGACCCCGCTGAAAAAGCCAGATCTAACACAACCCCCTTCCAGCCTAAATCCAGGGTAGACTAATCAATCCCTTGATGGACTTCCCTGGTTGAGGCGATAGAACCTAGACCTGGCCCACAACAGTGGGGGCACGTTCTGGTTCTATGCCTTTCTGAACCCAGTTGGATCCCTCTGTCGTTACTCTCAGAGCCCACTAAGATAACCCATGGGGAACCCTTCTCCTCACCTGTGGACACCATCTGTGCAGTACCTAACCTTAGCTTGCTCACAGGTGTGTTTCAACAGACAGTACCCACATGGCCAACACAGTGGTGTGGCCCAGTCCACCCCAAAGGTGTGACTCCTGTCCCCCCCAGGGGCCACTCTGTCCACCAGGACAGCAAGCCACAGTGGTCACTGACAGTTGTCAGTGATGAGACCCAGGCCTTATGCCTCTCAGGGCTCTCAAAACTCTGTGGCGTCAGAGAGCGGGGGCAGTAGCCCCAGGTGCCTGGCACCCTTTGTCCACTCTCCCTCCTGTCAGGTCTGGTATGACATCCTGACACTGGCCCACCAGCTCTGGGCCTGTACCCGGCGGCTGGACAGGAGACTGGGGTGGGCTTTCCCACACCCGGTCCTCCTCCTCGGGGCTCTGTACCCTCCCGCCTGGAGCGGTACCCCCTTCCAGAATCGTCAGGGCACCTGTGGCAGGTGTCCTGCACAATTTGCCAACCAGCTCAGGGGTTTTATCCTGCAACTGGGATCCCAGCCTAGGGTCTGTACCTTTAGACTGGGCAGAGGTCAGGGGTGAGGCTGCCCTCTCCCCACCCCCTTACTGGGGCCCTGCACCCTCCCACCTGGAGCATTGCCCCCAGAAGACAAAACGGTAGGGACACTGCTTACAGACGTCCTTCCCTCCAGGTCAGGCATAACCTCCTGAACCTGGCCTCCCAACCCAGGGACTTCCCCCTGCGGCTGAGCAACTGCCTGGCACACCAGGACTTCCTGGGGAGCACGCATGCCCCCCAAGGGTAACACATATCTCATGTGTTGGGTGACATTCTGCCTGGCGCTGATCTCCTGACCCCTGCCCATCTGACAGTGCATGAAGACCCCTCAAAACAGAAGTGGTGTCACCATGGTCACTCGTAGAAGGTACAGCCCTTAAGGCTGGCCCCTGACCCACTGGTTCTCCCACTGGGGACCGCATCCCCCTCTCACCCCTCCATCTGGACTTCTGCACCCTCCACTCAGGAGTGGCACCGCCAGACACCAGAACTGGTGGAGCTCTGCTTACTGACACTCCAAATTCTCCTGACACTAGGATATCCCCCTCAATGGATGGCCTACCAGTACAGCCTAGGCTCCCCACCTGGTGTTCCCTTAGGGAACCCTCCAGGCCCTGAGACTGGGTTTCGGGTACCTTGTGAGGCATCCCATTCTCACTCCATCTCCGCGGAGACAGGACGTGAATCCCTATACCCCTCCCACTACACCAGGACATATCTGGGCTACTAAGAAACTTTCCCACCACTCTTGGTTGGGAAATACCTGAGCCTCCTCCATCAGGATCACCCCCAGATGCCTCTTCAGACCCTCTGGAATCCACCAAAAGGTCTGCCTCCAGTGTGAGTTCCCTGGGGTCAGAAAACTCACACTCCACCAGGCGTTGGCATAGCTCTGGAAAACAGGGACCTAAAATATGCTCTCCACCAATTGAATCACACCGCTCCACACAGGTGTTAACCAAGCTATCCTCTGCCTTACCATCCAGTGCCTCGCACACGTACCCCAGACCACTCTCTTGAGATTGACAAGACAGTGTCTGACTGTCTCACTCAACCCACACTCTTCTGGGCGGTCCCCACACTCACACACCAGGACTTCAACCATGGAGGAACCCCTCTCCCTGCATCTCTCATCTAGAGTCAGTAGAGTTTCCCTCCCACCACTAGGACTATGAACCCCTGTGCCAGTTCCCCAATCTACCTCAGAGACACGGCGTACCACTGGAGCTACCTCATATCCTTGAGCCCCCTGGTGTATGTTAACCCCCTCCTTCAAGTCAGGCACCACATCTCTGGGTATGTGTACTGCTCCCTCAGCACTAGATAACACCATTTTGTTGCCACCATCTGAGCTGGACTCCACCTCCAACCCAGCCAAGCTCACTTCCTGAGCTACACACATTTGTTCTTCTTGGATTAAGGCCCTCTTGGCCTCAGCCCTCTCAAGCTCCTCATCAAGCTCTCTCAGTCTCTGCTCACAAGCTAGAAGCCAGCCATCTTTTTCTGTTTCTCCCTCACTTTCAGGGAAGTCCTCCTCCTCAGACTCTACTGGTAGTGTTGGCCCCCAGCGGGGTAACTCATAATGAAATAGGGATGCATCTAGATCCTCCCTGGACCTTCTCTTCACAGGCAGCCCTCTTTCCTTGCAGAACACACGTAGCTCCTTCATTGTGTAGATAAACATGTGCCAGAAGTCAAGTTCCATTTTGCAACAACTAACCAGAGTCTCAGTATCAAAAATACTTCCAGGAGGACACCAGAAAACAGAAGAAGATAGTATGTGGTCGCGTAATGGTCTGCACTATACTAGTAGTGTACACCAACCAGTGTATGTAAGACACAAGTGCAAGTCCAGATCCCACCGCTGCCACCAATGTTAGAAATGGGGGTCTCTAGTTGGCAGAGGGAGGTACCTTTGTCCAAATAGGGATCCTTGCTTCTAGTCAGGGTAAGGGGGATACACTTCTAAAATAACCCCTGCTCACCCCCTTGGTAGCTTGGCACGAGCAGACAGGCTTATCTCAGAAGCAGTGTGTAAAGCATTTGTGAACACATACAGTAACACAGTGAAAACACTACAAATAGACACCACACCAGTTTAGAAAGATAAGTAATCTTTATCTAAACCAAAACAAGACCAAACGACAAAAATCCACAATACAGTATTAAAAATAAGGCTTTCAAATGGTAGAAATAGTTCAGTTCAATTCAAGTTGTAAATGCGACACTTTTCTCACAATGTGATGGCATGAATGATAGAGAACTTCCTCCTAGAATTCCGCACTTTTGGGGTAGTGCCGGTCTAAATGTATGAAAGAGGCCTTCGGGTAAGTGAAGCGTGGATCAGTCATCAATTCCATACTGAAGACTTATTTGGGGGAGCAGTATAGGCGGTGTAAAAACTTGAAGTGCAGCAGCCTTAGCCTGTAGTTTGGTGAAAGTGCTTCCATCTGAGCACAACAATAGGACCATTGGGTGTCTGTGATATGGGGCTCCGTGTCCTCCTCCTATGCAAAGCAAGCAGCCGGTGTTGTGATTGGTGTAGAGCTTTGCATGATAGTATATAAGCGAGTAACTGGTTTATGAAGTGATAGGTCAGTAAGTATATGGTCTAGTGCCTGGAGTGTAGGGGGTGTGCTCAGGAAAAGTGTTGTGCAGTGTGCAGCAGCTTGCACAAAGCTGATAGTATGGGAAAGTTTCCAGTGCTGTGGAAGATGTGGGCACGGGGCCTTCAAATGGTGGTATGAAGCTGTCTGCCGGATAAAGGTTGGAGAAGATTATGAGGCGTCGCCCATGGGCATGCATCCTAGCTCCCATATCCTGCAAGGGAGGCAACTGGTGGTTATGCCCGAGGGGCATGGAAGGGGCAAAGAGGCAGGGCGTTTCTGCAGTCCATCCTATGCCCAGCGCACACATTCCACAGCATCTATCTTCAGCCGGGGAAGCTTATACGGGAGGTAAAAAGTGGTGGATAGTGGCCATGGCACTCCCTGGTCTATTTCGGTGGCAGTGTGGGGCTGAAAGGGCGTCCGGTAGAGCCAGTAGTGTAAATACTGTGCCTGTGCATGAAGAGCCTAAAGCGACATGTCCTGTGCATACAGCCCTCCCTGGGTGAGTGGTAATGTAAGGAGCTCCCAGGAGACACAGGACTGTTTTCCAGCCTATGCGATTGGATCAAAGATGCTGCATGAAAGTGGCCGTGAGGTGGATAGGCACATTAAGAAAAAGATAGAGGAATTGTTGACAACATAATCATTTCCGGTATCGCTATCTGACTTTAAAGCGAGAGTGGCAACTGAGACCATGATGGTATTCTGTCTTCCAGTCATGAGACATCGTGTCCATAATTGGCCTTCCAGAGTTTGTCTGGGTTGCGGCTGAGTCAAATGCCCAAGTATCTTACTGGATCGGTTGCCCACTTCAGGGGGTTTTCCGTAGTGAAGGGTTGGGTGCCATCAGTAAGGAGAAACAAGATCGAGTTAGACTAATTAACCTGAATGCCCGAAAAGCCACTGAATCTTATGACTTTGCAGGTTGCCGGAGCAAGATTCTCTCAGGACTTGCAGATGTAAAGGGTGACATCATTGGCATACATGGAGACTTTTAGCCCCATGGAGGTGAAGCTAAGGCCACAGTGGGCATGGTATTGTCGGAGTTGCGCTGCGAGGGGCTCCATTGCTATAGCAAACAAAATTGGTGACAGTGTGCAGCCCTGACAAGTAACACGGGTGACTGGGAACAGATAAGATAACATGCCATGAAGATGAACACAGGCAGTGGGAAGAATGTATAATAATTGCATTGGACAGAAAAAGCGAGAGCTGAGACCAAAACGTGCAAGAGTGAAAAGGGAGGTCGACTCCGAGTCAAATGCCTTAGTAGCGTCAAGTAGGGGGCCCCCGCCGAAATTTGGGGGTGAACATGATGCATAAGTGCGAAAATGGTGTGAAGATTATGTGATGTGGAACGACCAGGGATGAATCCAAATTGATCTGGCCTCACGATCTTGGGCAAGAGGGGAAGAAGACACTTTGCCAATAACTTTGCAAAAATGTTGTTGTCGACATTGATGATTTAAAGCAGCCTGTAGGAGTCGCAATGGGAGGCGAGTTTATCTGATTTGAGAAGCGTCATTATGACTGAGAGAGGGCGGCAAAGAACGCCGAGCAAGGGATTCTTCAAACATGAAAAGCATGTGGGGTGCCGAGAAGGATGCATATTCTTTATAGAAGGCAGTGGTTCAACCAGTCAGGCCCAGTGCCTTGTTGCCCGGGAGACCCTGAATGACCTGTACTATCTCTTCTACTGTGAACAGTGAGTCTAGGTAGGCTCGGCTGGCACAGTTCAACCATAATAATTGAATGCTATCTATATATGCAAGTAAATCACTTTTGTGGTGTACAGGTGTGGCGGTGTATAGTTTAGCAAACAAAGAAGCCTTTGTATTCAGGAGTCCTGAGGGGGTGGATTGAAGAATTAAATCAGCGTCCAGCAGCTCCACCATGTAGGAGGATGCATGCGGTTTTGGAGCATAGTACCTAGGGTCCTCCATGGTCACCCTACCCATAGCGGTGGGTCTGCATGTCCAGATTCAGGAATTTGGTCTCGCGGAGTGCCTCCTAAGAGAACTTTGCCAATTTATCCCTGATGGCTGCCTGTTTTGACTCATCTTTGGATTGGAAGTATTCAGTCTTGAGAACGTGGACATCAGGTTCTAGATGTGCAAGCCTCCCACGTATGGTCTTTAGTACACCTGGTAGAATGTCCTCAGTTCCGGAAGTGATCTGAGTAAGTGGTGTCAGAGATCCAGTACTTATCCCCAGTTGGGCCTTTAAAGTGGGGGAGACTTCAAAGAGATGCTTTTGAAGTGCACAAGTCCCTGCCCTGGCTCCAGACTCACTACAGACTCACTGCAGCCCTTTGTGTGGCAACAGGACACAGCTCTTTAAGGTGTGTCAGCTCATCCCTTCCATCCAGCCCAGAATGGCCCATCTGGATCAGGATGTGGATGGCCCATCTGTCACACCTAGGCTCCCTTTATGTATGGCTGTCTAGAGGGAATGCACGAAGCCAGCTGTCACTAATCCCAGAGTCAGGCAGACGGCACCAAATGGTTACAATAAGAAAACGCCAAATTTCTAAAAGTGGAATTTTCAGAATTGCAATTTAAAATCCAACTCCACCATAAGTTGTGGTTTTAAATTGTGATTCCGGAGATCCCAAATTCGGGGGTCCCATTTTTTCCTAATTGGAAATTACATGTATAAAATGTAATAAGGCAATCCCAATGTTATCTTATTGGAGTAGTGAACAACTAATTTAAGTGTATTTCCCTAGCAGGACATGTAAAACTTAAAAGCACATGTCCTACTTTATAACTACACTGCACCCTGCCCATGGGTTGTCAATCAATCAATCAATCCAGGACCTACCTTCGGTGTGATTCCGGAGATCCCAAATTCGGGGGTCCCATTTTTTCCTAATTGGAAATTACATGTATAAAATGTAATAAGGCAATCCCAATGTTATCTTATTGGAGTAGTGAACAACTAATTTAAGTGTATTTCCCTAGCAGGACATGTAAAACTTAAAAGCACATGTCCTACTTTATAAATACACTGCACCCTGCCCATGGGTTGTCAATCAATCAATCAAACCAGGACCTACCTTCGGTGTGACCTATGTATAATAAAAAGGAAGGTTTGGGCTTGGTAAGTAGGTTAACTTGCAAGATCGATATGGCAGTTTAAAGCTGCACATACAGGCTCTGCAGTGGCAGGCCTGAGACATGTTTAAATAGCTACTTAAGTGGGTGGCACAATCAGTGCCGCAGGCCCACTAGTACAACTAAACAAGACCAAGAGCTACCCTAATGTCCATATGAACATGGGTATCAAGAGACCTTGGAACAAGTATTCACATGGAACTCATTTTAAAAAAGGTACAAATTGTTACAGACTTTTCTGTGTGGACTTCATATAAGTAAGCTATTAATTTTAAACTTTTTTTCATGACAGACATCCTGTCTTGATTAAATCAATATATACAATATTTCAAAAGGAGAGATATGCCAGTATCTTGTGTTGTACTTCGATTCAGCCAAACCAGTCTTTTGAATGAAATAACCAATCTACTGCATATTTTTTACATCATTCCCTATTGTGTTCTTCTATTCTTCGGTTCTGTTTTAGTTTTCTTTCACTTTGTGCTTATTTATCTCTATCTTTCTTCTTTTCCAACAAAATACTTTTATGATTCACATATTTGATAAATGTTTTAGACTGCACAATAGGTTCTCTAAAGAAAAAGAAAAACTCAGGGGTACCTTCCTGCATGTAAACAATCACTCCCCTCAACGCAGACACCCTTGTACTAAGGTGCAAGGGCGCCTGTGTTGGCGCTATGCAGCTAAATTTAGCACCAGCGCAGGATGAAACGCAGGGCTGCACCATATTCTTGTAAGTGTGGTGCAGCCCACTAGTAGCATTTAATTCAGAGGCCCTGGGCACATGAAGTGCATTTTACTACAGCCTTACAAGTAAACTAAATATGCCAATTGTAGATAAGTCAATGTTACCATCTTTTAAGTATAGAGCACGTGCACTTTAGCAGTGGTAAAGTGCTCAAAGTGCTCAAATTCCTAAAGTCAGCAAAAATATTAAAAACAGGAGGTCTGATGGCACTAAAAAGCCAGGGGAAACCATGCCAAGGATGCGAGGTCTAACAGTATGTGAATGCTGAAAATGCCTTATTTGAACACTATTATCTGCCTATTTTAAAGATTCTGACAAGTGTCAAGCTTCATTACTTCTGCTAAATTGCCTGAAATACTTCATCTCCCTTTGTCTCTAAACAGTCCCTCTGTTTTGATGTTGACCAGATAAAGAATAGCAGCAGTGTTGGAAGAGCTCCCCCTCTTTCCTTCCACCATCCCCTGCCTGCCCTCCTCAGTCCTCCCAGCTACCCACCCCCATTACTTGTATTGCCTCTAATTGATTGTGTTTTTGCCTTTGACACTTTTCAGGATCATGTTACTATTGCATCTCACTTATGGTTCCCCATTAGACATACAATTACACCTACAGCCTATGGGAACCTGTCTTGTGGAGTTGAGATTCAACCTGCAGATCACAGTTGATAGTGGATCCCACACCGCATGGGATCTGCTCACCCCCATACCTCCCTGTCTGAGTACTATATTGTATATTGTCAGCTGCTGACCTAGTACATTGGCCCTTCTTGAGTCTGAAGCCTCCCTTTGTCCTGTTTCCCTGTCCAATCTAAAGGTCATGCAGCATATTCAACTCATTTTCATAAACACCATAATCCTGCCTCAGAGTCTCTATACTCTACCTTTGTCTCTGAGACTTAAGTGTGACCTCATACGCCCATTGGTTTGCCTTCTTCCCAACAGCCCTTCATCACAACACTGTACCTTACACCGAACCATACACCGACATTTGTCCTAAAATAGTCCCCACATATTAGCATGAACTCTGCTTCTGGTAAGAATTTAATAGTGATATCCTCACTGAATGTTAATGGTATGCCCCATGTTATCAAAAGGTAAGAAAATAAAACATGGCTTACATACTAAGGATTCTCATATCACGCTCCTCCAGGAGAAGCATCTCTTAGCTCGATGAAATATGGATTAGTGATTCTTCTCTCGAAATCCCTGCCCCACATCATACTTAGGAACAGTACTGACCATGATGATAGATAAGTCAAAAGACAAAATACAACAATTGTGATAGGTTGTGACTTGTAAAAAGAGCTTTATCTCTCAACTGTCCCAGATCTTCATCCAGTTTCAGCCTCACTGTTTATAGGTGTAGACTGGAATATGATCATAGGGCCAGATGTATGAATATCTGATTGCAAAATACTAGTTACTAGTGACCAGTATTTTTGCAACCAGTAAAGAATTTTATGAACCGACCTAGGTACTAATAGGTTGTTTCATAAAATTCTAAATCGTATTGGGTTGCAATCCGACCGGCTTCTTAAATATTAATGAGGTAGATCACAAATTGCAACTCACTGCAATTGGAGGACCTCACGTGGTGGTGGCCTGCTGGAGTCAAGAAACCTCCCCTGCCCCCCATGTCAATGATCACTTTTAAATAACACAAATCTTTTTCAAATGCAGCCTGTTCCCCTTAAAGGGCAACAGGGACCTCAAATAACTGGGTATCTTAATTAAAAGGAGGCTAGATAAGATAGTGGAACTTAACCTGAACCCTTTGCTCACCCAAAATGATATTACCTGCTAGAAGCTCCTCAATCTGTCCCTATGGGGTACAATCCAATTAGTGAAAATGACCATTGTACCCTATTTAATTACGTATTTGGAATGCTCCCCTTATTGATGCATAAAATATTATCAATGAAAATTGACACAGCCTTAAAATCATTCTTATGTAAAGCACTTGCCCAAGGCTTATACTCTACAAACTGCATCCTCATATGACTGCAGGGGCTTTAAGAATACCTCACATGAACACTTACAATCTAGTTCAAAATCTGTCACAACTAGCATGTTTATTGCCCAGACCTAACATAACCCATTTTTGGATAAGCCTAGAACAGGCTGAATTGTTCGACATACTGAGCATGGCAACCATCTATTTTTCCCATACCACACCATCATGTTTGGATAACCCCGTTATCAAGCCTACTCTAACTAGAAAACATTACTAAAAAACCGTGAGTTAATCCTTCCTACACAATGCTTTATATTTGTGGCTCAATGCAGGTATTCAAATTGGCAGTAACATGATACACGGCGTAAGGTGAGATTCTACTTACACCAATTGTATCGACCTATTTCTGATAATGGGATGCGAAAAACCTTTAAGTCCTTAAGAGGCATTCCACTGGCATCACCTACTCTTGCACTGCCTACGTGGCTCTTGAAATCATACACCATGATTCTGTGGGGATCTCCAGTTCAAATATTCATTAAATCTTGAGGCAGGACTGGATTAACCATTAGGCAAAATAAGCATGTGCTTAGGGCATCAAGAGAAGGAGGCACCACAGAAATTTTCCATTGCCAGATTTACCATGGACCATGTTGTTCAAAACTGCAAATGGTGTAGCTGAACCTATAAATAAAGTGGAAGTACACAAAAATGAACATTATTTTCCATCTTACTGTAAGTTTTGTTTCATTTCGAAAAATAACAATTTAATTTATGGTTTATTATTGTTTATATTTTGAATTAGATATACATGGGGGCACCAAAAACTTTTTAAGTGCTTAAAGCCTCTAAAGATCTTTATCTGGCCCTGTCTTGAGGCATGTACCCCAGAGTGATTTTCAGGCTGGACCATATTTTTGTTGACCACTTGTTTTCAAAGAAGATTTTATCGGATCTTACAGTTTTGGCAATTCTCATTAGACCGGGAATACTCTGAAGATAATTGGTCTCTGCCCCTAGTTACACACCACAGATTCCTGAAAAAGCGAGGTTAACATTTCTATTCTTTAAGATGCTCTATAGTTTGTAATAGACCCCAGTAGTTTACACAAGACAGGTTTGCTCACTCACTCAAACTGTTGGTGATACGATCAACAAGGATGTGATCTACTACTACCCCAAAACTAGATCGAGACTGTTCTGATGTCAGGGCAATACTGTCCTCTGGCAAAAGCTCATCCATACCCTCGTCGACACACTGACATGATGCACTTAACAGGACTGACTCACTGGAGACACATAAAGATGGATTACAACATCCTTGGCAGTGACACCGAATGGGATGTGGTGCAGCTGTCAGAGCTACAGACTCAGGAGCTGGTGATCAGCGTTCACGTCTCGGCATCGACTCAACATCCTGTGATTCTATGCAAATCACTTAATCTCCCCTTGCCCATGGACAGTGCCTGGATACCCTCACAGGTGATAAACCACGCTATACAAGTCTAAACATTTAATTTAAGTTCTACATTGCCTCCATGACTTATAAAACCAGTGATCAGTTGGGAATCTTTGATCAGATCTGGAACACCTTTTCAAGGACACTGAAGCACCCATCATGTCTCAGGGTCTGACCTAGGATCTTTCATGCCAGATTCAAATAAAGGACCTGAACCAGTCCGCGCTTTAGGAACCACTACAGTAGCTGCCACCCATGTCCGGAACTTAGGGATTCAAATTGAGGTTAGCCGTGGACTCCTAACCCATGTTACTAAATTGCATAGACCTATTTGTATCATCTGAAATCTCTGAAAAATATTTTTCAATTTGTAGATAAGAATGGAGGGCTCCAGAAATTATCGCTCTAATAAATCATGCCTAGATTATGGTAATATGGCAATAGTCCTTAATGGCCTCAAGGGCCTAATTGCTCAATTGCAACTTAAGCCGAATGCAGCAGGTCGTCTGCTGTGTTCCCTTAGGAAGTACAACAGAATTTCACCAACTCTTAAAGCCATATTTTGGCTAACATTGTAATACGCATTATCTTTAAGGCTTTGACGATTGTGCACTGCACATATTGTTTTTTTCTTTAAAAAAACCTTTGTTCTTGGGAAGAAAATTCTCTTGGTGTATCCCTCAAGGGTCTTTGCGCTCAGAGAATATATTTTTGCTTCAAGTACAAGAGTTAGAATTGTCACTTTTGGTGACAAATCTTTTTCTTTCGCTGCGGCAAAACTATGACATACATTACCTACCCAGTTGAGAAATCAACCTTCATTTCTCTATTTTAGGAAATCCTTGAATACCTTCCTTTTCAGTGATTAATATAGACGTGTATTTAACATTTTAAGGTACAGAGATGCATGCATTTGAGATAGATTGGCAACAGTGCAATACGCAGACAGAAACATTCACAGGGCTAATAAAACATGTCGGCCTAACTTATTTCACAGTAATATTGACAAGAGCTCTCGACTTTAGCATCACAGAAAAAGAAAATCGCCAATTGCACTTTCCGGGAATACACTGAAGCTGTTAACCCATCATTTGATGGAGAGTCAAAGGAAACACTATGTAGACATGTGGGGGGACCTCCAAATGATGGCCAGCATCCTTTACTTATGTAGAGAACGGGGTCCTACCTTTTCAAGTTTGCTCTTTCTGTCCCACACTACTGCAGTCAGTTTTACCATTGCATAAATAGACTAAACTTTAGCCCATCACATGCTTAATGGAGCAAGAGTGTGAAAAGGTGAGCCAAAAAAATGAGGGTAAGTCGGTACTCCAAATTGTCTCCCATATCTCCAAATATTAGTATCATTGGGTCGAATTCCAATTCAATCTCTATGTGGTCCTAAACTGAGGTACTGTCTCCCTCCAGAAGATTTGTATGTTGCTGCATGACCTCTTAATGTCTGCCAGTATGTCCCTTTCCCAAAAACCCTGCCAAAAATCTATTGGAGTGCCAAACATCACATGGAGTCTCAGTGGTTGGACTGAATGTATTACCGTCGGCCAAGTCGAGACGTGATGTTAGTATCCTTGCTCATGTTTTGATATTAATGTTTAAAAGAGAAATCCTCCACAAGTTTCAGGGTCCTTGTTGGGCTTAAAGAGTAGAGTGGTCTCAGATTCCACGAATATTTCAATTACATCACCTGAGAGTAGAAATAAATGAACACCTTCAACTGTGGTTCCATCCTTAGCTCCTTGTAGAAAGAGGCTGTAAAGCCATCAGGGTTTAGGGCCTTGTTGGGCATTTTTTTAATTGCCTCCAAAACGTCAGCTGGAGAAATGGGGTTCTCCAGTCATTCTATAATGTTCGGTGCAATCAATAGGAGTCGGACATCTGCTGGACAATCTTCGTCAGCTTCCATATTGTTTTTGGTCTATAAATGTCAGAGTAGTAATTAAAGAAGCTGTCACTATATCCTCAGGGGCTGACACTGATACTACCATCTGCACTTCATAGCGCGGCAGGTTTGCAATGCTTTCATTTATAAGTTAGTAGCCTGCCTGCTTTGCCTCATAGTAAAGCTGTTTCGTGCGGAGCATTTTCTGGGCAGCTTCTCCATGTTGCCAAGTTGTATATATTACCTACTGGCGGTTGTCAGTAGGTAGTTATAGTTGGAACTTAGATTCCATAGTAAAAACATTTTTTGACTTGCCTATAACTTTAGTGCCATTTGACGAATGTTCATGAAATTTTCCCAAAAAAGTGTGCTGGTGAGTATTGTTGTGCATGAAAAGTTTCGGGTAATCTGTCAAGCGGGGGCCGAGAAAAAGGGGGTTATCTAAAAAAGTGTGTTTCCCATGTTAGTTCCCATAGGGATTTTAGACATGACTATAGCCTGAATTGCTGAACGGAATTTCACCAAATTTGGCAGAAAAGTAGCTGTTGGTCCAGAAAGCGACCTTTTTATAAATTGGTGTAATTCTGTTCAGTAGTTTGGGAGATATTAAAGAAAAAACAAATTTGCATATCTAAGGACGCAACCGCTCCATGAACCCTCCCGATCTCGTGCTGAGATCTGATTGACTGCCAACAGTTCAACCAGGAAGTGTTGGCTTCCATCTTGAGACTTGGGTTCAGCCGAGTCCCTGAAAAAACGGTGAAAAAAGAAAAGGGGCAGGATAGGAATACCCTGACCCCTTAGCTCTGGTCCTGGGGTCACAAAGGGACCCAGCAGGATTTTTTTTTTTTTACATTTTTATTGAAAATCATTGCAGATACGCGACTCCAGCAAAAACTAAAAAAAAAAACAAGTGTGCGCTCCCGCGCTTGTTTTGGCTTGGTTTGAAGAGAGCCCCTGGGTGCGCCAAGTCCTCAGGGCATTTGTTAAAAAACTGGAGGGCAGCGCCTGAGGCCCCTCTCCTAAGGATCTTTGAGCCCCAGGGACCACCACCTTCCCGTAGCTTTATTTACAGAATGGTGGGGGGCAGTGCAGACCCCCCCTCCATGGACTCTTTTGAGCCCCGGGGACCACCACCTCCCCGGGGCTTTGCAGCAATAATAGCAGGGTGCCACACGGAACCCCGCACCCCGGGGACCATCATCTCTCCAAGACCAGCTACTAAAATACATGTGGGAGTGGGGGTGCGTGGTCCCCCTCCCTGGCCATACATTGCCCGAGGATCACCACCTCCCTGGGCCGGCCTGTAAAAACAGAAGGAGGGCACTCAGCCACCCTCCTGGAGCTAATAATGGCCCTGTGGACTGCCACCCCCAGGACATAGCTGTTACTTTTGCTTGGCGGGTTCTTGGCCCCCAAGGACCCTCAACATCCAAGGGGACATCATCCCCCAACCAGTAGAGCATCACAAGGTGAGTTTGCGGAGTAGTGGACAAAGGGGGTGGGTCCTCCAATGAGCTTTCAGCAGTCCCCTGGTGTGGGACTTACTGGAGGTAACAGGAGGGGTTCTTGGTCCCCAAGGACCTTCAGCATCCAAGGGGACTTCATACCCTAACAGTAGTGCACCCGGAAGCACATTTGCATAGTGGTGGAGAAAGGGGGCGGGGCTTCCTATGAGCTCTCTGCAATCCCACTGTGTGGGACTTACTAGAGGTAACAGGAGGTGTTCTTGCCCCCAAAGGACCCTCAGCTTTCAAGGGGACTCCATCCCATAACTAGTAGTATAGTGCATCTCTTACACTATAGCTGCGTAAAGGACGCAGAGGAAATGTCTCCAATGATCTTGTGTCTCTGTAACTTTGCCAATGTGATTGTTCCAGGAGCGTCTTCACCAAATAACTTTACAAAGTGAGAACTGCAGAAAAAACACACTTGAATTTAAAATTTAAAAAAATAGAGGAGGCGTGCCACGTGGCCCCGTCTGATTTCTGCCCTGGGAGCCCCATCCCCCAGGGCTCAGTGATTCCCAAATGGGAGAGGGAGGCTGCACAGCCTCCTCCCTGAGTCGATTTAGGCCTCTGAACCCAATCCCCGGTGCCTGGCATGGTCCATCTCTCCTGGCCGATTTCGGCCCCAGGGACCCCATCCCCAGGGACCTGGCCTCCATTGTGGGTACCTTGGTCTAACCCAGGTCATGCAGTGATGTCCGTTGGGGACTGCGGGGGGGCCTCAAGGCCCCACAGTCCCTGCTGGCTCCCCACCTCCTGCGGGAGCCAGCATTGCTTTCACACACAGGGAGCTACCAAACATGCAGCTCCCTGTGTGAGAAAGCAATTTGTCGGTTTCCCTGCTCACTTGAGAGTGGGCAGGGAAACAGACGAATGCTCCGCTTCCAGCAAGTGAGAGCATTTTCAGATCTCTCACTTGCTGAAAGCAGAGCATTTGCTGTGGTTTGGCAGTAGCGATTAAAGCTCCTGCCAAGCCACAGCAAACAACTGTGTCCCTGTGGTGGGCACCCCGGGACATAGCAGGAGCAGGGCCTAGGGGTGGCGGTTCCCAGGGCCATATATGGCTCTGCGAGGGGGGCTCCATGGCACCCTCCATCATAAAACTTTGCCCCTACGGCTGCAGTGGGGGGGGGCATGCGGGCCCCCTGCATTAATTTAATGTGACTTGCCCCGAGGAGGTGGCTGTCCTCGGGGAGCGAGCGGGCCCATCTGGACAAACCAGATATGTTTTGATAGTGACCTGGGGAAGTGGCGTTCCCCGGGGCTGTGGGGGAGCCACACGGAGCCCCGCATTAATTTAAAGTGACTTGCTCCAGGGAGTCGGTGGTCCCTGGGGCACGGGCGGCCCCATCGGGCCTGCCCGCATATATGTTATTGATAGTGCCCCAGGGAGGTGGCATTCCCAGGGCTGCGAGGGGGCCTTGCCGGCCCTTCGCATTTATTTACACGTTTGCCCCGGGGAAGTGGTGGTCCTCGGGATGTGGGGAGTGCCATGCCAGCATACCACACATATTTATAAAGCTAATGCCACCTGGCCCATCCATGGGCCAAAGATTACAGAAGCGCAGGAGATCGTGCTTCTTCTTTTAAAATTTTTGGGGAAGAGCTGCAGATCCAATGCAACTCCTACTGAAATTTAAAAAAAAAATGTTTTCCTTGCCCTGCGGTGTCCCTGTGGGCCACCCCCTCAAGAGGCCTAGGGGGTCAGGGTATTCCTACTCTGTCTCCTTCTCTTTTTTTGTTTTACATTTTTTTGTGGGACTCGGCGCACATCGGTGATGTCACTGACCATGTCATGAGTGATGTAATATGTGATGTCATCAGCAGTGCACTGCGGGGGCACAAGTTATAGTTAGCTCAGTTAACTATAACAGCTGAATTTCACAGGTTTTGTACAAGTGAAATGTCAGGCTAACTATAACGTTCATGTAACTTGTGGTTTTGTCCGTGAATTTCTAAGGTTTTTTAAATGGTAATTGCTAACTATAACATCCCTGAAACCTGTGTTTTTTTCAGTGAATTTCTAAGGTTTTTTAAATGCTAATTCCTAACTATAACGTCCCAGTAAACTTTGTTTTTTTCGGTGAATTTCTAAGGTTTTTTTAACTAGCAGTTACGTTTGCTGAGTAGTGGAGAAAAGGTGCTGGGCCTCCAACCAGCTCTCAGGAATTCTGCTTTGTAGGACTTATAGGAGCTACCAGGAGGGCTTCTTGGCCCCCAAGGTCCCTCTGGAGTAAAGTGGACTGTATCCTCCAACCAGTAGTGTGCCAGGAGGTGCGTTTGCAGAGTGGTGGAGAAAGGGGGCGTGGCCTCCGAAGTCCTCTTAGCAATCCCACTGTGTGGGACTTACTGGAGGTAACAAGAGGGGTAGTTGGCCCCAAGGATGTCCTTGTCGGCCAACTACCCCTCCTGTTACCTCCAGTAAGTCCCACACAGCAGGATTGCTGAGTTCTGATAGCAAGCCATGCCCCCTTTATCCACCAGCCTGCAAACGCGCCTCCTGGTGCGCTCTTGGTTGGGGGATGAAGTCCCCTTCACTGCTGGGGATCCTTAGGGGCCAACGAGCCTACCTGTTACCTCCAGTAAGCTCCACACAGTGGGTTCGCTGAGAGTGGTCACAGGCCATGCCCCCTTTCTCCACCAGTCGGCAAATGTGCCGCCTAGTGAGCTCTTGTTTGGGATATGAAGTCCCCTTCACTGCTGGGGGTCCTTGGGGGCCAACTAGACTACCTGTTACCTTCAGTAAGCCCCACACAATGGGATTGCTGAGAGTGGTCACAGGCCACACCTCCTTTCTCTTCCACTCTGCAAACGCGCCTCCTGGCACCCTCTTGGTTGGGGGATGAAGTCCCCTTCGCTGCTGGGGGTCCTTAGGGGCTAACTAGCCTACCTGTTACCTCCAGTAAGCCCCACACAGTTGGATTGCTGAGAGGTGGTTGCAGGCCACGCCCCTATTTCCACCACTCTCCAAACGTGCCTCTTGACACGCTCTTGGTTGGGGGATGAAGTCCCCTTCGCTGCTGGGGGTCCTTAGGGCCATCTAGCCCTACTGTTACCTCTAGTAAGCCCCACACAGCTGGATTGCTGAGAGGTGGTCAGAGGCCACGCCCTCTTTCGCTACCACTGTGCAAACACACCTCCTGGTGCACTGCTGCTTGGGGCATGAAGTCTACTTTGGTCCTGAGGCCCTCAGGACACAAAGGTACCTCATCGCTCCACCAGCAGTGTGCTGAGAGGAGCGTTTGCAGAGTGGTGAAAAAAGGGGTGTGGCCCCCGACCACCTCTCAGCAATCCCACTGTGTGGGGCTTACTGGAGGTAACAGGTAGGCTAATTGTCCCCTAAGGACCTTCATCAGAGAAGGGGACTTCATCCCCCAACCATGAGCACGCCAGGAGGCAGGTTTGCAGAGAAATGCAGAAGGGGGCAGGGCCTCCGGTGAGTTGCCTGCTGTGTGTTTTTTTATATTTTAGGAAGGGGGCTGTGTGGCCCCCCCTTGCCTTGATCCTTTTTGGGCCCTGGGACCCCATCCCCAGGGTCTGACCCATTTTTTATTTTTTTAATCAAAATAAAGAGGGGGCCCATGCAGCCCCCCTCCCGAGGTCAATTTTGGCCCCGGGGACCCCATCCTCCGGGGCTAAGCCTTTATATCTTAATTTATGAAGGGGAGAAGGGCCGTGCGGTCCCCCTCCCCATGCCGATTTCAGCCCCGGGGACCCCATCCCCGGACATGGCCATTTTTGTTCATTTTAAAGGGAGGAGGGCTGAGTGGCCTAGGGGGTCAGGGTGTTTCTACACTAACCCCTTTTCTTATTTTTTTCTTGTTTTTCACCTTTTTTCTTGTGATTCGGTTCAACCGAGTCACAAGATGGCTGCCAACACTTCCTGGTTTGAAGTGTTGGCAGCCAATCAGATTGCAGGCACAAAATTGTGAGGGTTCGTGGATCCTCCGCATCCCCAGTTTTATATCTGAGAAATGTTTAAATTTCTCAGGAACTACTGAACGGATTACACCATTTAACAAAAAGAGTACTTTCTGAACCAAGAGCTACATTTTTGCCAAATTTGGTGTAATTCTGTTCAGCAGTTCGGGCTGTAGCTGTGTCTAAAGTTTCCTATGGAAATTAACATGGAGGAAATGCGTTTTGGGACCCCCCCTTTTTTCTCAACCCCCGCTTGACAAATCACCCCGAAACTTTCAACCCAGCAGCTGACTTGACCACCCCATTAGTTGTGAAAATTTTGCGAAGATTGGTCAAGTGATGCCAAAGATATTGGCAAATCAAAAACGCTTTTCCTATGGAAACTAGGTTCTAACTATAACTAACTACTGGTGACCGCCAGTAGGTTATATATATATATATATATCACTCCAAGTCTCCCAACAGTTGAGACCGCACTCCACATAAGGTGAGTTTCCACTCTTTTATTCAAATTGGCATGCAGCTTTCCATCCCCGGATCAGTCCCGGCCTTACGCGTTTCGAAGCCATTGATGCTTCTCATCAATATATTTACTGAAAAACCAAAGGTTACATGGACGTTATCGTTAGGCTCAGATTTCACATGATTAAACCATAGAACTTCAGTAGTTATAGTTATGACCTTACATATTACATCACTCATGACACAGCCAGTGACACCACTGATGACACCTCAAATGACTTCACTGATGATATCACTCATGACATCATCCACTGAACAACTTACACAACCACTTACACACCCATATAATCACTAAGATACCCACTCACACACCCACACAACCACTCACACAACTACTCACAGAGCCATATAACTCACACACCCACACAACCACTCACACACCCACTCACACACCAAGAAAACCACTCACACACCCACTCTCAGAGCCATACAAACACTCACACATCCACTTACATACCCATACAATCACTCACACACCCACTCCCACACCCACACCCACACAACCACTAACACATCCATACAACCAATCACATACCCACTCACACCCATACAACCACTCGCACACCCAGAAACCATTCACAAACCCATTCACAGACCTGTATACCTACAACATATACACTATAACGGCCATGTAACCCTTTTTTCGGGTGAATTTCTACAGTTTTTTAATGTTATTTCCTAACTATAATGTCCCTGTAAACTTTATTATTTTAGTGAATTTCGAAGGTTTTTTAAAATGTATTTCCTAA
The DNA here is from genome assembly GCA_963921515.1 of Calotriton arnoldi. Lineage (NCBI taxonomy): Eukaryota > Metazoa > Chordata > Amphibia > Caudata > Salamandridae > Calotriton > Calotriton arnoldi. The sequence goes on from CAWUFW010002048.1 coordinate 790,462, forward strand.
ATGTAACCTGTAACCATTGAGAGCAGGTGTGTGAGTGGCTGTATAGGTCAGTGAGTGAGTGTGTGAGTGGCTGTATGGGTCAGTGAGTGGGTGTATGAGTGGCTGTATGTGTCTGTGAGTGGGTGTGTGAGTGGCTGTATAGGTCTGTGAGTGGGTGTGTGAGTGTCCCTTTGGGTCTGTGAGTGGGTGTGTGAGTAACTGTATGGGTCAGTGACTGGGTGTGTGAGTGGCTGTTTGGGTCTGTGAGAGGGTGTGTCAGTGTCTGTATGGGTGTTTGAGTGGGTGTGTGAGTAGTTTTGAGTATGTGAGTGGGTGTATGAGGGGTTTTGTGGGTCTATGAGTGGGTGTGTGACTGTCTCTGTGGATCTGTGAGTGGGTGTGTGGATCTGTGAGTGGATCTGTGAGTGCCTGTGTGGTTCTGTAAGTGGGTGTGTGACTTCCTATATGGGTCTGTGAGTAGATGTGCAAGTCTAAAAGTGGGTGTGTAAGTGAATGCATGGGTCTGAGAGTAGGTATATGAGTGCCTGTATAGGTTTGTGAGGGAGTGTGTGAGTACCTGCATGGATCTGATCTGTGAGGGGGTCTCTGAGTGCCTGTGTGGGTCTATGAGCAGATTCGCCTGTATGTATTTCTGAGTGGATGTATGTGTGCCTGCTTAGCTCTGTCAATGGGACTGTGACTGCCTGTGAAATTCTAGGCGTGAGTGTGAGACTGCCTGTGGAGTCTGAGTTGGTGTGTGAGTGAGTCTCAGTGGGTGTGTATCTGAGTGTGTCTGTGAGTGGGTCTGTTAGTGCCTGCACTGCTCTGTGAGTGAGTGTGTGAGTGCCTCTGTGGGCCTGTAAGTCAGTGTTTAAGTGGATGCATTGGTCTGTGAGTAGGCAAGTGAGTACCTGCATGGGTATATGCATGTCTCTATGAGTGCCTTCATAGGTCTGTGAGTGGATGAGTGGATCTGAGAGTGGGTCTGTGAGTACCTCTGTGGGTCTGTGAGTCAGTGTGTGAGTACCTGCTTGGATCTGTGAGTAGGTGTGTGTGTGCCTGTGTGGGTCTGTGAGTGGGTGTGAGAGTACTTCTGTGGGTCTGTAAGTAGATGTGTAAGTGGATACATGGGTCTGTGATTGGGTGTGTACCTGCATAGTACCTGTGTAGATGTGTGAGTGAATGTGTGGGTCTGTAAGTGGGTGTGTGAGTGCATATGTGGGTATGTGAGTGGCTCTCTGAGTGCCTGTATGGGTCTGTGAATGGGTGTGTGAGTACCTGCATTGGTCTGTGACTGGGTCTGTGAGTGACTGTGTTGGTCTGTGAATGGGTCTGTCAGTGCATGTATGGGTCTTTGAGTGGCTGTGTAGATCTGTCCATGGGTGTGAGACTGCCTGTGTGGGTCTTTGAGTGGGTGTGTGAGTGTCTGTGTGGGTCTGTCAGTAGGTGTTTAAGTGCCTGAGTAGGTCTGTGAATAAGTGTTTGAGTGCCTGCATGAGTCTATGAGTGGGTCTATGAGTGCCTGCATTAGTCTGTGAGTGGCTGTGTGAGCACCTAGTGGGTACACAAGTAGGTCTGTGAGTGTCTGCATGGGCCTGTGAGTGGGTATGCCAATGCATGCATAGGTCTGTGAGTGTGTATGTGTGGATCTGTGATTGGGTTTGTGAGTATCTGTGTGGGTCTGTGAGTTGAAATGTGAATTCCTGTGTGGGTCTGTCACTGGATGTGTGAATACCTAAATGGGTCTGTGAATGTGTGTATGAGTGTCCGTGTGGGTCTGTGAGTCGGTATGTGAGTGTCTGTGTGGGCGAGTGGGTATGTCAATGCCTGCATAGGTCTGTGAGTGGGTATGTGAGTGCCTATGTGGGTCTGTAAGTGGGTGTATGAGTACCTGAGTGGGTCTGTAAGTGGATGTGTGGGCTTTTGAGTGGGTGTGTGAGTGCCTGTGTGAGTTGTAGTATGAGTGCCTATGTGGATCTGTCAGTGGGTATCTGAGTGTCTGTGTGGGTCTATCAATAGGTATGTGAGTGCCTGAGTGGGTCTGTGAATGGGCATTTGAGTACCTGCATTGGTCTGTGTGTGGGTCTATGAGTGCCTGCATGGGTCTGTGAGTGGGTGTGTGACTGCCTGTGTGGGACTCTGGGTGAGTGGGTGTGTGAGTGCCTGTGTGGGTCTGTGAGTGGGTGTGTGAGTGCCTGTGTGGGTCTGTGAGTGGGTGTGTGAGTGCCTATATGGGTATATGAGTGGGTTGGTGAGTACCTGCATGAGGCTGTGAGTAGGAGTGTCAATGTCTGCATAGGTGTGATTGGATATGTGAGAGCCTCTGTGGGTGTGTGAGTACCTGAGTAGGTGTGTGAGTGCCTGCATGGGTCTGTGAGTGGGTGTGTAAGTTCCTGTGTGGGACTCTGGGTGGGTGGGTGGCTGTGAAAGTGCCAGCTTAGAACTATGAGTGGGTGTGTGATGTCCTGTGTGGGTAGGTGAGTGGGTGTGTGAGTGCCTGTGTGAGTCTGTGAGTGGCTATGTGAGTGCCTGTGTAGATCTGTGAGTGGGTTTGTGAGTGTCTGTGTGGGTCTGTGAGTGGGTCTGAGAGTGTGTGAGTGGGTCTGTAAGTGGGTGAGTGAGTTTCTATGTGGGTCTGTTGCTGGGTTTGTGAATGCCTGAGTGGGTATTTGAATGGGTGTGTGAATGCCTGAGTGGGTCTGTGAGTGGGTATGTGAGTGTCTAAGTGGGTCTGTGAGTGTCTGAGTGGGTCTGTGAGTGGTTGTGTGAGTGTCTGTGTGGATCTGTGAGTGGGTGTGTGAGTGTGTGTGGATCTGTGAGTGGGTCTGTGAGTGCCTGCATGGGTCGGTGAGTAGGTGTGTCAATGCCTGTATAGGTCTGTGAGTATGTGTGTGAGTTCCTATGTGGGTCTGTGAGTGGGTGTGAGAGTACTTGTTTGTATGTCTGAGTGGATAGGAAAGTGGGTTTTTTCAAAGTGCATCAAGATTCATGGATGGGCCCCAGGGATGGGATCTTGGGGCCGTAATCGGACGTGGAGAGGGCTTTGTGCCTCCCCAGGTTGCCTGCATGTGGGGGGTTGGCCACAGTGACAGGCCGCAGGGGTGTCATGTGCCCCCCTCCCCTTATTAAATTCATTGGGCCATGTGGGATGGGGTTCCCAGGGCCGAAAATGGCTCAGGGAGGTGCCCTCTCCTTAACATATACATTGGGCGCAGACAGGAGGGGGTCGGCAAGGCTGAAAATGGCTCCAGGAGGGGAAGCTCATGCCCCCTCCCCTTCTTAAATACCAGGCTTTACATGAACTCCAGTTACACTACAGAAGGTTACTTTATTTAGGCAGTGGTAAGATTATTTGATTTGCCCAGAATCACAGGATGTTGAGCCATAGCCAGGACTCAAACCTGGTTCCCCAGCTCCAAATTCAGCAGCTCTGGCAATAACGCCACATCCTCTCCTCTACACGTCAACCCCTTTTGGTGCCTCCCATCTCCCGTGGCAAACACCCCTCCCCTGAGCAAACCCAGGACACTCATCACGCCCCTCTCCTCACAGCCATTACTCTCCCAATCCTGAGTTTCCTGTGTACCCGCCACTCCATTTGTCCCCTCCTGCCCTGCACCTTTGGAATAGTGCTGTCCAATGCTAGAGAAAGCAGAGTTTTCAAATTTAGATAAGGACTCTCTAGCATCAGATAACCTCCTGTTCCAAGGGGCAGTGCTGCTGGACACTGCAAGGTCACAGTATGACTTGCCAGAGTCTCCAGTAGTGACAGACCTAAAACCTAGCTGTATTTATATGACAAACACATGTTCAGACTGCTGCAAAATACCACAAATTTTGGGGTTTGGGATTGCAAATGTTGCTTTATTTTACGCAAAGGTTGTCATCCCAGGCTGCAAAATCCTGGGGCGACTGCTCAGAATGAGTTCACCCAACAAGGCAGAGCAAGGTCACCAGTACTTACTATGCCTGTAACCTGCACGAGAGGCGCAACGGTTGCGTACCTAGACCTTATGCCGCCTGTTGCGGCCCTTGCGTTTGCCACCCCATGGCAGCCGCATGTAAGAGCGGGAGGTGCTGGCAATTCCTGTGTTTGCTACCCCACGACAGCCGCAAGTAAGAGTGAGAGGGAGGCCGCTGCCCCCAAAACTCATGCCACCCAGGGCAGACTGCCTCTCCCTTGCTATGCCACTGGGCACAACTGTCATATGACATCATTACTGGTGCATGGTCTGAAAAGAGATATATATCTATTGTGCTATAGACAGCAAGCTGTGAGGCAAATCACTGCACTAGTAAGAAATCTTTTCTCAATGATGTTCCGAGAGTATTAAAATAAAAATTAAAGCCCATGTCATGTCATTAGCCCATGAGCTTTTCACACATCAGTCATGCCCAGGTCCTCCATTCTTCCATTAATTCCAGACTTGATTATGCAAATGCATGCAATCTACGCCTTCCAGCAAAATCATTGCTCAAACTGCAGAGGGCACAAACTGACAGGATCATTGTGAATTTCAACAGATGTGAACATCTGAAGCTTGTCTTATGTTGGTTACCTGAAAAAAGAAACGTGTTCATTTTAAGCTGCTACTGTTATACACCATATTGTAGGAAAAGTCCGAAGTTTTTCCAAGATTTGCTTCCAAGATATACTCGATTGTAGATCTCTTAGGTCTAAAAACTACCCATTATTGGTCATCCCTCACATCAAAAAAATCTCGAATGGGTGTTAGAGCTTTTACTTTTCTAGTTCCCACTTTGCGGAACTCCCTTCCACTGTCTAACCTGTTGAAAGCGATCCATGTGTCCTTTAGGAAGGCTTTGAAAATGTATTTATTTTGTTAGTAAAGTTTTTGCACAATTCCTTATTTTAACTATTCTTTCCATTCCTGCACCACGAAGCTCTGTTGGTGAAAGACTGCGTTTTATAAAGATTGTATTCAGTCATTCATTCTTTCATTCTCTTCGGCAAGAAGGAAGCGGACCCATCAGATTGGCCAGCCAGGTAAGATTGATCTGTAGTAGAGTTGCTACATTGATGTCTCCTCGTAAAACAAGGTTGCCAATGAAGCTTGTAATGAGACAGAAATTCGGTGAAGATTAAGAGCCACATGTATCAAGCAATTTTGCGTTCGCAAACAGGCCGATTCACAGAATCGGCCTGTTTGCAATGCAAAAAAGGCTTTTCTCATGTATCAAACCCTATTTTGCGATTTGGTAACCTGTTACTGAATCGCAAAATGGGTTTGCGATTCGGTATTTGAAAGGGACGTGTTTAAGGCGTCCCTTCCAAATACTGAATCACTGCGATATGTATGAATGTTTTGTGACTGTGAATGCGGTTGCAAAACATTTGCATTTACCATCAACTTCTAGTTGGTGGTAACCCATTTGCAAATGGCAAGGGGTCCCCTAGGGACCCCTTCCCCTTTGGGAATGGTGGCAAAAACGTTTTTAAGAGCAGGCAGTGGTCCTACTGACCACTGCCTGCTCTTAAAAAATTAAAAGAAAACTTTACATTTTTCTTTTTTAAATTCCACCCCGTTTTTCTTTAAGGAAAATGGGCTGTGTTTTAAAAAAAATGATTGCTTTATTGAAAAGCAATCACGGACATGCTGGTCTACTGACCTAAGCAGGCAACCATCCCCGTGATTTTAGCGGTTCCTAGGGGGTCGCAAATTGCGACCTACCTCATTAATTTTAATGAGGTAGGTCTATTTGCGACCCTTTAGGAATCGCTAAATGAAACTCATGGAGTTTCATACTTTTGGAACATTCCTCATCAGTCTGTCCTCCAGACTGCCCTTATGATCAGTATGTGGCCTCTTTAACCCAGAGGATGGCTTCCACTTTGAATCATGTACCCCTTCTATTCAAGATGGATACCTTTAGGTTTTAGTATTGCCTGGAGAATGAAGCTGTAACAGGGTGTCATTTTCACAATAAGTGGACCTCTTGTAGAAAGACAATCATTATCTCTGAGTCTATCCATTTTAACAGGGCCCTCCTTTTCATTGGCGTGTTTGAGCACTGTGTATTGAGGGTGAGAATCACAAGCCTTGTTATTAAGCATTGTGGTGGGGTATGCACCCTCATTCCGTCCTTGGGTCACAGGGGATTAATGAAAAATGTATTCTGTCCACTGTGAGTAATCGCAGTGCTACGCATCGAAATGTCATATAGTGGTAAAATCTATCTTTTTACCTCAAAGCGGGAAAAGAGCTATGCAGGTAGGAAACACAGACATTTGGATAAGATAAAATCAACTAAACGAAGCTAATGTACCGCAACATGTTGCACATAAAAGATTTAGGGGCAAAAATCCAGAGATGCTGGGAGCATTAAATGTAAGAACAACATTTTGTGACCAATTGGTGTCGGCACCTTTTGAAGGTGAAGGTTCAGTTCTATCAGTGATTTTGAAATGTATTGGCGTAGAGTCATCATGTTTATTTTGAATTGTTTGAGAAGTAGAATATCACTGTTTGTTGGTTGTACCTGCAGTCACCAGGTGTAAGAAAATAGGTTTTTGGTTGACTGGGGTGTGAGCCCTAGTCAAGCAGCAACCACAATACTTGTCCGAGTGAGGCACAAGCCAAGCTAACCCTAAATTAACTTGTGCGCAACCCTCTGGTAGCTTGGCACAGAGCAGTCAGGCTTAATTTAGAAGCAATGTGTATTTGTGCAACACTTCAAACAGTAATAAAGTGAAAAACACCACACAAAAAAGATCTGACACCAAGTTAGAAAAATTTAACTTCTATTAATAAATAAAACAATTCCAAAACAACAAAAATGCAGTCAGTAGAACTGGATATCTGCAATTTTCTTTTGTGAAAATAGCTCCAAAAAGCACAATGTGACAACTGTGGTTATCTGGTTGTGCCAGACTGGCACAAAGTCACAATCACAACCACGATGAAGCATGGGCCGGCTACCAGAATACCTTAAATGTTTGTTTGAGGAGCATTGCAAGGATCCACGTTGAAGATATGTTGCGCAGCCGAAGTGATGCGTCGGTTCCGGGATATGGCGAGGCTGCAATGCAAGGGCCTGCATCATCATCGAGAATCCCATTGACCGGGCTTGCAATGTAAAGTTCTGCTTCGAGGATGCTGCATTCAGTCGAGCCATTGTATCGGTTACGAGGAGCTATGAGGCTGCGATGCAGAGTCTGGCATCGTCGTCGAGGCTGCCTTCGATGAGAGATGTGAGGGAGCAATTGTGGGTTCTGAGTTCAAGAGACACAGGCCCATAGGCAAGAGGCAGCAGGTCAGCAGAGCAGGGCAGTAGTCCTTCAGAGCAGCAGTCCAGCAGAGTAGCAGTTCTTTCAGCAGCACAGCAGTCCTTCTTCCTGGCAGAGTATTCACAGGTCCAGAAGTGTACTGAAGAGTTGATGTCTGAGATCCAGCATTTATACCCAGCTGTATCTTTGAAGTAAGGAGAATATTCTAGAGCCATGCCTTTGAAGTGACAAGTGCCTTGCCTTCCCCTCCTTGTCTCCAGACTAACTACAGAGGGTTGTGCAGCCTTTTGTGTGGGGACAAGACACAGCCTATTCAAGTGTAAGTGGGGCTGGGCCCAGCTCCTCCCACCCATTCTGTTAGTGATGGCATCCAGTCACACCCAAGCTCCCCATTGTGTGCGACTGTCTAGGAGGAATACACAAAACCCAACTGTCAACTACACCCACTCATGTGACCCAGAGATAGGCTACTGGCACAAAAATGGCTAAGACAAGAAAATGGCAACTTTCTGAAAGTGTCATTTTCAAAATTGTAATTTTAAATCCGACTTCACCATAAGTTAGGAGTTTTTCATTACAATTCCAGAGACACAAACCATGAACTGATTAGCTGTTCCAATTTGGAAATGACACTTATAAAATGTAATAAGATAACTCCAATGTTATCAAATGGGAGAGGTAGGGCTTGCAGTAGTGAAAAATGAATTTAAGAGTTTTTCACTATCAGGACAAGTAAAGCTTAAAATTACATGTCCTACTTTTTAAATACATTGCACCCTGCCTTCTGGGCTGTCCAGGGCCTAGGCTAGGGGTGACTCATTTGTATTATAAAGAAAGGTTTGGGGTCTGGAAAAAGGTTTACTTTGCCCTGTCGAAATTGCAATTTAAAACTACATCCACACAGGATGCAATGGCACACCTGACACATGTTTAAATACGTACTTAAGTGGGTGGCACAATCAGTTCTGCAGGCTCTCTAGTAGCATTTAATTTACAAGCCCTGGGCATAGGTAGTGCCACATTACTAGGGACTTGCAAGTCAATGAAATATGCCAATTGGATATAAACCAAGATATCAGGTTTAAAGGAGAGAACACAGGCACTGTACCACTGGTTAGCAGTGGTAAAGTGTGCAGAGTCCTAAGGCCAGCAAAAACAAAGTCAGCAACAACAGGAGGTCTGAAGGCAAAATGTTAGGGGGAAAACCATGCCAAGGATGCCAGGTCCAACACTAGCAATGAATATTTAGGCTGAAGCTTCATATGATTGACCTAGAGCCGCCATTGTTCCCACTTTGTTCAACCTGACTACAGAGAAAGTATCCTGGGTCTGTTTGGCACCTTATGTTTGAATGTGCCACAAGATTGGATCATCTATCTGGAGACAAAGTGCTTAATGTGGAGAGCTGGTCTCCGTGATTATTCTCTCATGACGAAATCAGGCCCATTGATCACACTCCCTGTCAGAGGCTGCACCTCATTCACACAAGACTGTGAGTGAGGGTACAAGACAGCAATTTCAGGAGTAATCAGGGTCCCCCAAGAACTGCCTTAATATGTGAATCCCAAGTGTCTCTGTTTTAATTGGTGTAACCTAGGCAGTATACAGTATTAATTGGGGCCTGTGGATCATGTCCCTTGTGGGCACACCTCTCTATGGTCTCTCCCCTATGTCCCATCTGTTCCATGATTCCTCCAGGTCTTAAGTAAGAAGCTAGACCGAGTAAGTAACAATTTGCATTTCTCACAGGCTGTTATCACAGGGGGCATTTTCTGCTGCCCCCTCTTTCTATAGCCAATGTGGTTATTCCTCTCAGGTGCCACACTGAGGTGTTTTCCCCTGGAGCCAGTCTGGCACTGAACAGTTCTCCATGTGGCTCCCATCGGCGGGCCCCACCTACCACCTCCACTGCTGAGGCTTCGGTCCTCCACTTCAAGCACCAATCAGCCAGATACCAGGCTGCTAGCTCCAAGGGTCAGGGCAGGGTGTATTTATCTCAGTCCCTAGGGCCCCATTCCCATGCAGTTGCGGTGGTCCTGGGCTGGGAGAGAGAGACACATGCTCCAGAATAAATCACCCAATGTCAGTTCTCCATGGTGAAATCTAGGCGCATGCCTAGGTGCATCTGTATTTAAAAATGACCTATGCAGGTTTTGAATGTTTGAGGCCACATTTTGCAGATTGAGTTGCTATTTCCAGGCCCAAGTCTCCAGGGCTCAGTGGGGGTATATCCCCCTGACCCCAGCCTTCTATTGATAGAACTACAGCAGTACACATGACCTGACCCAGGAACAGTATAAATGCATGTCACAACACTGGTAACATTACAGGAATACTCTGTCTTTACTCCTACTTCTCTATATCCCATCTCCTGAACAAGAGAGGACCATTTTCTCTTCCCCTTTCTTCAACTGCGATACAGTACCCCATCCCCTTTTTTCCCCTCTCTCCTTACTGTCTCTGGGCCCAATTCACAAAGGTACACGTAGACCAAAATTCTAAGTTTAGACCTAAAGTCTAACTCTACTAGCAGTAAAGTTAGACTTTTGGTCTAAGTTAGACTTTTGGTCTAGGTTAGACTTTTGGTCTAAACTCAGACTTTTGGTCTAAACTCAGACTTTTGGTCTAAACTTAGACTTCAGATCTAAACTTAGACTTTTGGTCTAAGTTTACCTTTGTGAATCTGGACCTTTCTCTCTTCCTTCTTTACTTTCTCATTTTACATTTTGTCTTTATATTGAACGAGGCCACGTTACGCTGTATGGTATGCAAAAGTGTCAAATGTGTTTTAATTTCCTTCTCTAAAATGAATTATTTTGAAACTTGAATAATTTTTAGAGTTGTTTGTAGAGTGGTCAGTGTTTTATCTTTAATGACTACTGGTTTGATATTACTCACTCTCAGAAGAAAAACTAAGAACTGTTGCAAAAAAAGGATTATACTGCTCAGCTCCTCCACTTGCATAGGTCATATTTGGAACCTTTGAAGTTGAGCAATATTGAATCTTCCATATTCACCAGAACTGCTGAAACTGGTTCATGATTCTGTGGAGAGGTGCCCCTCTGGTCCACCTATAAGCAGAGTTTCTCAAGGGCCACAAAATAAAATAATTTTTATTGAGCTTTAGGGTGAGTTTAGATGAATTGTAACTGTTTTCGGTTCCTTTGTTTACTTAGAACTTCGTTTATCATTTTAATAACAAAGTAGTAAATCCAAATTCACAGGCTATAATAGATAGGGATTCAAGGCTCAGAGGCTGATTTAGAGTTTGGCAGAGAGGGCTACCCATCGCAGAGGCGATGGAGTACCTTCTCTGCCAAAATGAAGGGCCACCCACATGATTCACAGACGGGCAGACCTTAAGTATGTCAGAGATAGAGATTACTTCACACTGAAATACTCCTCCAAAGGAGAAAGCGCTATTGGAGGTTTAGTGTTTAGACTGTCCATCTAATTTAGAGTGGGTGGTCGAATGGACAGTTTTCAGTGAAAACTGCAAAATGACATCCACACCATGGGAGACAACTCCCCTTGTGTGCAGTTATTAGTTGTTATATTTTCAAAAACAAAATCACCTTTGTGTTTTTATTTTTGAAAATACAAAAACAGGTTCAAAGTTTGACGGATTGTACCATCATTTTGATGCCAATGAAAGAGTTAACATGGGGGGAAATCATAATTTTCAAGCATTTTATCCTGCTTCACCATATTAGGAATTTTTGAGGCCAGGTATTGGTCAATGCCTTGATTTCGGTGTATAGGTCTGAGGAATGGCCAGATCAGCATCTTCAGATAAGATTAATAGATCATCCACAAAGTTGACTACTTTTTGGTGACCTAAAAGAAAAGTGAAATCCCTAGATTATTGTGTTTGTTCTAAATTTCATCTCAAGTAAGTCTAGTAGGGGAAAAGATGGCACCTGATAAGATTTCTGAAATTTATAAGACTGAGGCACTCAATTGATCTTAATAAAACATTATAGGTTGCTATCACAAGCTCTTGAATCTCAATAGACACTTCAATCAGCTGTGTTACACCACATTCAGAATTTCAGTGTCATCGGGCACTGTCTACATTTCGGTGCCCATTACGATGTTGGGCGGAAAGCCTCCTCCCGACAGTCGGAATCTGCTCGACCGCATCGGAGCCCTTCTGACTGACTCGGACAGTTTACATTCCGACCGCCCAATTACGATGTTCGCGTCGGAATGTAAACCGCGTGGTCATTCCAAATCGGTTCTGAGCGACTCGCAGAGGATTCGTGTCGGTCTGAACCGCATCGACCACCCCAATGGACAGCGTTTGTGCCCTCGGGATTACAATGTCGATTTCCAACAGCCTTTCCACGTCGGCCTGTCCGACACGGAAAGGCTGTCAGAAAATGAATTTGGGGGCCCGTGGCAGGACCACCCTTGGCTCCCGCAGCCTACTGTTGATGGCAGAGGGGGTACCTAAGGGACCCCCCTGTAAAACCCTGCAATGTATGGCAGGCCCCGTGGGGTGCCTGCGACAGGGTGCAGGGTTTTCCGCAAACACCCCATTTCCCCATCGGAGCCTGTGTTACAACCAGTTGTCGGGCAGAACACAAACTCCCACATGGAACAATGGGACTCCGACCAAATAGTGTTCGGTCGCATCGTAATCCGGCGGTCAGAACCGCTGACCGCAAGTCGGTCGGTCCCGATTCCGAGTCTGTGTGGGGCAGAGGCTTTCCGCCCGGCATCGAAATGAGTCCCTTCATGTACACCTGACAACAGGATGATGTATGTAGGGGGACATGGGAAAAATAAAATTATCTTGTGCTGGATGCATGACCATGTGAATGAAACAAACACATGGTCCTTACTCATCAAAGGTGGACTTTGAGAACAATATCTTTGCAAGTCAAGAAAGTGATGTGTCACTGTATCCTTTATTACAATTAAGTAGAAGTTATAAAGACAAGTGCGGGTTGTACAATATTTTCTATTACACGCAATAATTGTGATCATGATCACTGTGACGACTGATATAGCAGAGCTATGAAGACAATATTTGTTAGGCAGTAGCCCACTAAAAATATGTAGTTGATAGTATTGTAATTGCATTTAGAAAGCACTTACTATCTCTGACGAGGCTTTGCCTTCTTCCAACTGGAAGAGACTGCTCATGATTTCTTTAGGATGTATCTACATCTGGTATGCTTTTCATAACAGAACCCTTTTAGTTGATACTGTAAAGGGCAAATGAAATCTATCTTTATCCACTGAGAAACACAGGCACAAGATACACATGTCATAGAACATGTCATAGAACTGCACTGTGTTCCACCCACAATGTCAATTGATGGCACATGTGAGGATCTTCAGTTTCTAAGTTAGTTGACGGATGCCCATTACCTGATGATGCCAGGTTGAATTTTTTTTTTTAGATTTAGCTGAAAGAAAATATTTAAAGCAAATAAATGACAATTCTGCGGACTGATTATAAATGGATAATGAATTATATATTTTAAGCTCAAAAGTGACCTCAACAAGGTTACCAGGTGCTAAGATGGCAGTTTCAGACGAAATTAGATCAGAAGAGAACAGGAAAAGAGCAAGGGCTTGAGAGCCCTTCAAAAGAAAGGTGATCCACCATACTTAAAGTGCCACAGGCTATCATGCACTTGTAATACGGTGAATGGGATTTCGACCACGTTTAAGGCCCTTCGTCCTTTTACAGTTTTATGAATTATTCAATAAGGCTGAACTTTTTTTTTAAATGAGATAATGTTATACAGATCCTCTATGGTAAACTAATGCTCCTTGCCTTCTAAAAATGGAGTGAAACCTCAATTATGGCACAAAGCAGACAGCAAAAGCTGTCTTTCAAAAGCGATGTGAGTAATTTGATAATTGCCTGCGAGCGGGTCCATTGTCCACTACCGATGATGTAATAATCCAGAAGGCCTACTTTGAAGGACAATGTTGACTTTGTATATTGGATTAAAGAGCCTTACTGTGTTCAAACACACTGGGCTAGACTTGTCCTTACGTCGTCAGTCGACATTGAACTCTAATCCCTGTGTTTAGATTGCAATTAATAATATTTGATTTACAACGTGCTTTTATCCAAGGCACTTCACACAGCACATTTATATAAAATTATCGTTACCCATTTGAAAATGGTACTCATTTTACCAACTTTGAAATCCAGGAATTCCCCCATTCCAATCAGTGACTTGTAGGTCTCACACAGCTTGCAAGCAATGATTTTGCTGAGCTGAATTACTGACAATTAGCAAATAATTTGGTGGTATTGGTTGGGTGTGCTCTATAGGGTCTTTTTATGTCGCCAGTAAAGTGGCCCTAGCGCAGTAAAAGACACAGTCCCTTCTAGAGCACTGAACGTCTGCAGATGCCTGCTTGATTAGTAGAGATTATAGGCAGGGTCGTTGGATAAACGTGAATAATCAGTCATTGCAAATGTACATTGTTTCTGCTCAAACAGATCAAAAGTTATTATAATAACTGCACACATGATGGAACACCAAAGCAGATGCTTTGCAAAAGTCACCTGTTCGCTTTTCAACTGTTGATTTCAGTAAACAGGCATTTAATGCAGTACCGATTTTGCCTTCATAGCATAAAATATTCTCAGGTGACGGACTGAGGGCAGAGATTAGATTGCATGAGAAAACAAATAAGCAGATATAATTCAGATGTAAAGAATGATTCCTTCTTTGTCAGGAAAATGTTTTGTTTCCCTAGACAAACAAACCAATTTTGTAAGACAATTATAAAAGTAGCAGTTACTTCAAAAGTGTTCTTAAATTTGAGAAGCATTTTAAACCTAGACCATTTCTTTCTAATGTTAATGTTTTCAAAACCTAAAGTCCTTACTAGTGAGACAGGTCCATAATAAACAAGATTTTCTCTATATTCTCCTAGATGCTTCCAGAGACCCAATAGTGTGAATACAACGTAAACCAGAAAATAAAGACAAGTTTAGGAACATAACTTTGATAGAATAGATGAGACACGTATTTTATGTTATATTTTTGTAGCAGATTGCTTGTTTTCTGCAAAATGCAACAGTGTATATGTTTTCCAAAAACAATTTTATCTTTTGGTAGAAGGGAATATTTTACTAAAATGGCATTTGTGTTCTTCTATGCAAACTGCAATTAACTGTTGGTGAATACGATTTACAAAATTATATGCTGTGAATTCTTTACTTTCTTGAGAAACATGCATTTGTATAGGACTGCACTCCTTTTTGTATCATTGTTTTGAAATGTCAATCTAACTGGACTATAATATGCTACATAGTTTGCCTCTAAACGTATAATAAGCGACAAAAGTGGATTTTCTTGCTGTATAATTTGCTTTTTTACCCATATACCCTGGGGAGAGGAGTTGGCCTAAGGGCTAGGGCGGTCCACCTCGAATTTCGGGAACTGGGTTCGAGTCTCGGCAATGACGCTGAACATCCTGTGATTCTGGGCAAATCACTTAATCTCCCTGTGCCTAACAAAAATGAATGTGTCCTCATGTAATGCAACTGGTGCTATGTAAAGCACTCTGATACCTGATTCTGGTCAAGTTCGCGCTACATAAAACTCTGTAAAATAAAAAAAATATATATAATCTAGTAAACCCTGCAACATATTTTAGTCCTGTATTGACACATAATTCCAGTGGACCTGAATATATGTCAACAGTGAGAAAGTGAGCCCTGACCAAGTAATAATGTCACTATTCAAGGTTTAGATCAAACCTTAGCTCAGGCTTGGGTAGGTGTGGTACCAATTAGTCCGGCTTAACTGAAAGGAAAACAAGTGTAAAGCATTTATAAGTAACAAAACAGTCAATAAATAAGAAACACAGCACAATAAAAATCCCACTCCAATTTATAAAAGTAGCATATATTTGTTTCTTTGAATAGATACCAAGACAACAACATTCTAAGAACGAGAACAAGAGTTATGATTTTTGCAAAGTTACATAAATCACCACAATTCACTCCAAAAATGTTATAAATCACTGCTTTTCACTCTTAGTGGTTGTCTATGAAACTCGATCGTGAGGGTCCAGGGCAAAGTCAAAGTTTTAGGCCAACCGCGATGGAGTGCGGCTCGAATGCAGTGGCTAGTTTGGTCCCGGTGAAACGTTTACCTTTGAACTTAGAAGATTTTGTGGTTCTTTTTCTCAACACTGGGATCATTGACGGGGAGTCTGGTGTTGGGTTCGAAATTGACATACAGGCTCAGTCCAGTGCGTCAGTGAAAGCCCTGGTTCTCAATGGCGATAGAGGCTACCTACGAACCGGCAAGTAGCGGTAGTGTTTTAACCTCAAATTCTGTGCCTAAAAATGTTATCTTTTTCTTTAGGCTCACAAGGTACAGTTCTGGGGAGGAAAAGAGTACACTCTAGCATCTGCCCAGGGTCCAGTACCCCGGGCACTGCTTGGGGGCTAGGACTCGATCTCCCGGGCTACACCAGTGGAGTCTAGGGCAAGTCCAATGGTAACTGGTCAGCTGGGCACTGTGCAGGTACAGGGTTTCTTTAGCTTTTGTGTCCTGAAGCTTAATAGGAAGCTAGCCAACTAGCTCTTGGAGTTCACTCACTGGTCCTTGGCACAAGTGGGAGTAGGTCTAGCCCTTGGGCTTTCTCTCCACAATGTCAACAGCAGGAGCAGCCCTTCTCTTTCAGAAGGCCTGTCTTGGTTCGGCAGGCGCATTTTCTTTGTGCAGTCTTTCTGTCTGAAGTCAACAGGTTCAGCAGGTGAAGTCCTTCTGTCCTTTATGAGTCCAGCAGCGTTCTGAGGCTGGAAGCCAGGAGTGTTTTTTTTTGCCAATTCCAAAATTGTGAGTGGGGGGACTTCCTAACCAATGGGGCCAATTTCCCATACGATAACCATGCCCACTCTTAAACGAGTTCCTGAGGGATGGGATTGGCACTAAACAATCCCATAGTGCATCTTTCCACCCAAATCCAAGTCAGAATCCTTCCTTGTTCAGACCTATTGACACACCCCTGAGGTGTGTCCGGTGTAATGAACCACCCCTCCTGGAAAATTGGCTCTGGAACGGGTTTTCCCCCCTTTGGAAGAGATGCTAGCCTGTCTACCTACACAAATGATAGGGCAAGCCAAGGTGTGACTTGCATTTACCTGTCAGAAGCAGCTGCCTCTTTGAAGCTGGTTGTCTGTTGGCGCAGCCCTCTGCCCGTCCTGTCAGGTGGAGGTCACACTAATTCTGACCAACAGGGCTTTTTTTGTCGCCCTTTCCTAGAATTCATTCACACCTAATGGCTGGAGGGCAGCAGGCTGTCTCTGATAACAACTGTTGAAGCGAATCAAACTACTACTAGAACACTAGGGCAAGAAAGTGGTGACTTTATAATGTCAAATTCAGATTCAAAATTACTTTAGATCTGACTTCCACAAAAATTTTGGATTAATGTAATAATTAGTTTGATACCTTGAAGTACAATTTTTGGTGGTCCCAAATAGAAGTAAACACTTAGGGCCTGATTATGAGTTTGGTGGTGCCAGAGTGGACCGCCATACCAGCAGCCTGCTCCACCACCAAACCCGTGTAGGGACCGCCTGCCAGATTACTAGCTTCCTCGTGTCTGGTGGGCTTTTTTGGTGGTCCCACGGCAGTCGCTCTGAAAATGGGCACTGCAATGGGAACGCCAAAAATGGTTCCTTCGTGGCATGGATTGTAATGTCCTAGCCGTGCAGGAACTGGGGTGCTTGTACACAGGGGGCACATATTCTGGCCCACATGCATGAACCCCATGGCCCAGAGGCACCTTTGTTTCCTCTCCGCCATGGTTTTCATGGAGGAGGAACCACCATGAAAATCATGGCTGAGAGGAAACTTGTAATATGCTTGGCGGGACCGTAGCAGTCCTGCCAAGCATATTGTGGCCTCATGACCGCAGCACCACTGCCAGAGTACAGCGGTTTCCTGGCGTTTGCAGCGATGCAATGATGGTCCGACTGCCCAGGCTGTTGGAGTGCCTGTGCGGCGGTAGCTGGACCACCACGGCCATGCCACCGTAAGTACAGCAGTCCTCCGACTGCCAGATTCGTAATTCGGCCCTAAGTGGTTGGGCTAGTCTAACCCCATATTAGCCAATGAGACTACCAGCCCTCCTACAGAGAAAACAGCAATGACGGGTTTTCACTGTCAAGACATGTAAAGCATAAAAGAAACATGTAATTATTTTTATTATTTAGCGCCCTGCCTCATGGGCTAGTAAGGCCATCCATAGGGGTGACTTAAAAATATTAAAAGGAAAGTTTGGACTTGGCAAAAGGGTTAATTCTGCCATGTCGGGGTTGGCAGGTTAAAAGCAGTGGCAGACCTAGAACCATGTTTTCTCTGTCACTCCAGTGAAGGCACAATTAAGTGCTGCTGTCCACTAGTGACTTTTAACTTATTAGCCCAGGGCAGGCACGGCCCGTGGTAGGAGTGCCGGTCGGGCGGTGACGTGGGGTGGGGTATAGGCAGGGTGGGGGGTAGTAAACTACGGATTAAGGCCGAATACAGGTAAGTGAACATTTAAATAAATAAAACGAATTTCGTTGTGAGCACTGCATCGCCAAATGCGCTGCATTTTCTCCTTTTTCCGCTTTGTCCATAGTTGGTACACTGTGTACTTCCTTCACACACCTCTTTGATCCAGTGTACTGTACAAGAATAATATGCTTCACCAAAAAAACACAACGGAAACACAGTGTCTTGGAAATAACAAGTTCTCATAATGAATGCAAGATTGTATAAAAGATGTGAAATATAAACAGCAACTGCATCGCTGATGTGGATTACCTGAAAAGTTTTTACAATCATTATTCAGAAGTCAATCTGTGTTTTGGTTATCATTTCCCCGCACCAGTGCTTAATTTGTAAAAAAATAAGTGCCATGGCCCTCGTCATTGAGGTTAGTGCAGTTCCCCCGCCAGCACAGCCAATGACAGTACTTACACAACTACTGACCACCACACTGCTACAAGTGTGACAATTCAGACTGTTCGAGGCCCCCAAATCTTTAAGAATGGGTGGGGTGGCAGGTATTAGTTGTTTTATTTTGTATATTAAAATAACAAACAACTGTTTTTCCGCTCATCTTTAAATTACATAAACCGCGCCACCATGTGGCAGCTGTCATAAGTGCTGTTGCTGGCAACTAAGTGCTGGTGCCTAGCACTGGAAATCACTGGCTCAAAATAAGCACTGCCCGCACACAATCAGCAAAAAATAACAGCTCTTCTTGCCAGTTTGGAAGAATATATAGAAGTCAGTGTAACTGCGGGCTGAAAGCATATACATGATCTATTTTCTTTCAATTGAAAGCATTTGATAATGGCATTTTGAATATACTGAAAACTCCTTAGAGCCTTTTTCAGAACCCAAAATATCTGGCATTGCCATTTTCCAGTTTAGATTCAATGTAGACATTGGGAACCATGACTTGTTAGTGTAAGGCTAAGAAGGGAGCATTCACTACAATGTTTTCAAATGAAAAAATACATGATGTCAGTACTGCCGCGATTTGATGTGAATTGGGACTCTAAAATGATGCCCAGGTTGAGGACAGTATTAAAAAGGGTAGGATATTTACCCCTAAAAAATGGTTTCTTTTCTATTGTATTCTCTTTATAGCACTGTCAGCATATGTGAAATGTTCTAAAAATTACTTTGTATAACTTAAACTGTAGATAGTTAGTCAGTTATATTTTTAACTCCAACTAGGGTTTTGTTAGTTATGGATACAGTTGTATTCTAATACATCTTACGTTTAAATGTATTGTCATTTAGCTTATACTGGTACATTTGAATTATTAAAGAAAATAAGGAATGACTGACCATGCAGTGGAGAGGATAATCCATGCTGTTAAATGCTGTTCCTATGGAGTTCCATTCAAGGTAACACTGATATCCAGATCATTGACTGCTGGATTGGAGCGGCTTTTTGCACAACATACTATTTCTTGGCGTCTTGAAGTATGGTCAATAACCTCTATATTGTAAGATGAAATGCAGGGCTGGACTGGGAACCAAAAGCAGCCTCGGAAAATGTTACTGCACATATTAAGTGAGCCCAGCGATGAGCCTGACCACTGCAAGGGAGCTTGGAGGCGTTCTCCCAGCAAGAAAGGTTTGAATTATGGAACTTTGTTAAAACATTGGGTGGAATGTCGGAGATTGGAGACATGGCTGCAAGTCTCAAGGAATGAATGAATGTATGAATGAATTAATAGGTGGGTGGGTGAGGAGTGGTTGGATGAATTAATTCGAGAATGGATGGCATTGATTAAAAACTTTTAGCTATGAGGAGCAAATGGTCTCAATGCATTGACCAAGGGTGGGTGCCCCGGTTTTCATTTCATCTTCCACAGTAAAACATCACCCTCCCCAAAAATAACCACCACCAATCCTTGTGAAACATCCATGGCCTGGATGTATTTAACACAGTGCGCTGATTTAACACCTCAAAGAATTAAACACAGTGCATTAAAGGTACGGTCTAAATCAAGGGAAAGAAATAGACAACTATGTTGTGGCCAAATTGCACAAGCGGAAAGCAGGAAGGTGTGCATCAATCCCGGCTTCTGCTTCCGTGATCCTAGGCAATCACTTTTTTCACAGGGCCTTCTTTTTCTACATCATCCCACAGGAGGGCCTTGAAATACATCAGTTCAGAGTGTGCACCTCATCAAAACAAAATATTATAATGTTACTAAATCTATATTAGAACATTGGAATGTGGAGCATTCCATTGAAGACAATGGAGTGCTCCATGCTTCTACGGGCCGGTAAAGGCCCACAAAGCAACATTCCAATGTTTTCAGAAAGGCCTCTCGGAGCTCAAGGGGATTTAAATCCCCTCGGGTTTCGAGGTGCCTTTGTTTTATGTGTTAGAACATTCTGCCCTCTAGTGGCAGAATGTTCTAATAGCCTTATAGCCCTTCGTTGCTGGGCTATATCGGCTATTAAAGTCCCGCTCCCTTGTTAAAGGCCCTCGCCTTCGGCTCGGGCCTTTAACGCTGGAGCGGGCCTTTAATAGCCGGTATAGCCTGCTACGGCGGGCTATAAGGCTATATTAAAGTCCGTAGGCGACGTAGAGGGGTTGCAAAACACAACTGGCTTTCCTCTTGGTCCATTAGTAGCATCATTGTCAGGGCAGTGGCAGTTATGAATATTTCTAATTTCATGATAAGAATCAATTTTAACAATTGTCACTCAAGGCAATGGTATCATTTAACATAATAAAACAAAAATGCATTGTAGTGGTGAATAAAGAAATACACTGTTTTAAATGTTGAAGAGATTTTATCACATATACATTGGACTCGGTGAGCCAAGAAAAACAGACCCTCTGTCCCCATGTCCCCCTGAAGGTAAGAGCTGCTTGTGGTAACCCTACAATAGGCAGGGACCAGCTAAATGCAAAGCCAAATGCCTTTGAAGCGAGCGTGGTCTGGTCGGCACACTTTAAAACCTTTTATTTTCAGCAGCGGCCCGTGCAGGTAAGAGCGGGGGGCAGTGGGGCCGGGTTGGGGGGAGATTCGACAGACGACCGTGAGGGAAAATTAAATAAATAATTAAGTTTCCCTCGTCGTCTGTCGAAATCCCCCCTCCCACCCGGCCCCACCGCTCTTACCTGCACAGGCCACAGCTGTTTATTTTGCATGACTTGAAAAGTGTAGAGACACGGCAGGCAAGAAACGCGGCCGGCCCATCCTCCAACAACAAAACAAGCCGCCACCAAAGTTAAAACTGGAATCCACCCTAGCAGCCGAGTGGGAAAATGCCAGGTGCAGGTGAAGCCAGTCTGGGCCAACTTAAGCATCGCAGAGAGGACCTGGCCCATCAGAAGCTTCTGATCTTAGCCACAATGTAGCCAAAAGGTAGCTCCCAAAAATAGAATCCAAGTAAGCTCCCATTGCTGCACTGTGAAAAAAATTGAGAAAAGCTAAATTATGTAATATCTAATGAATTACTGGAGACCACTAAATAAAGCACGGGGTAACCTTTACTCTAACCAGACGTATCTACTATTGTTTGACAAGTTGTTTGGAGGTTAATGCTTTTTAATGTTTAATCGTGGGGCTCTGCCTATAAAATAAAAATTGGAAATGGTTGACTAAGGGCTCATGAACATTACTGTAAATAAGGGTGCACGCCCTTGTGCAAGTGTTGGCCCAATAGCTTCTTGCCTCGTTCTGTGGAAAGAGGAGTCTGCAGTAAGGGCAAGACTTAGTAAATCTTCGCTGATCCATTGGAACCATGAAGGCATAAAAAGAAACATGCCAACACAATATTTTTCTGACTGGTGAGTAAGAAACATTATGGAATGAAGAGTATAAGATCCATTCTTTATCCGAGCTCTGAACCAGGTGTGCTATGAAGCACACGCTTCATGCGCACGCGCGCTTTATGAAACCCTGGCACCATAATACACAAAGGAATCTGCCAAATCTCTCAAATAGTGTTATTTCTTTTAATTCTGTAATATTTAAAGAACTTCATTCTCAAAAGTGTGTTCCTGAGTATGAACTTACATGGAACATTGCCTTTTTCACAAGTGCAAAATAATTTTTGTAATTCACGGAAGTCAGTTTGAGAAAATCCCTTTCTGTGGGTTCGGAATATCCAAGGCCAGGAATACCCTGAAAGTCTGTGGACACCCACAAAACTGCTTGTTTTTAGGCACTCACAATTGTGTTCCGACCACTTTCCAACCTGGAAATGGTCTTGTATGGTTCACTCCTGTCAAAGGTAAAATGTAACCCCTTCCCAGGGTCGTATGAGGAAGGGTACACTCTCCAAAACTAAATTGTCGGGAAGTGACTTTTCCAAATATATTTTCCATGTGGAAAAAAACCAGACAAGTAAAACATCTGTAAAAGCTTTGGCATTGCCCCTGATTCAGGCTTAACGTGGATACGCTTTGTGAATTCTAACCAATCATAAACCTGCACCCAGGTGAGGTCGAAACCTTGGGGGAGGGGGGGAAACATGTCTGATTATTTTTAGAAGTGACCAGCCTGTTGACACCAAAGTGGGAAAGCTCTGTTGCTTGCCAGGGGCTAATGGCATAATTAGACCGGGTTAGAGATCGTTCTTACTAATGCTAGTGTATTTGCTTAATCCGCAGAACAAATGCTGCCTTACAAAGAACAATTACTCACCCTCGCTTGAATCTTCTGTTTATTGATCAGTCTCATAATGAAACAATTTAGAAGCACATTACTTCCAAAGAGATGAAAAGGGTATGCTCCAATTTGTGCTCAGACAATTAACCTTAACAAGCTGAAAACGATGGTGCAGGCATATTCACTGTAATCATTATTATTGGTTCAAGCAATTGCCAGTGTTTTCTGAGATTTACTGAGCAATGCTTGAAAGTTGCTGCGCTTTAAAAAGGAAATATTTGCTATTTGTGATAGAAGAGCAGACGTGTCAGCAGCACGGTGTTTCTCCAGCACAATGTTGATAAAGTTGTCCATCTGTACATTGAAATCCCCTCGAAGCATGGCATAAGCCAATTATATCATGTGCTGTGCGATCTAATCGGTCAGTAGTGAAAGAAATTACCAAAGGATCCTGGGGGCGGTAGACCAAGGCGCCTGAAATTGTGTAATTGGGGTTAATTTTAATGGAATAAATAAAGTCATCTGTCAACCCAAAATGATCACCTTTTGTTATATTGCAAACAGATTGAATGAAAAATGATGGCCAGTCCCTCTATCTTACAGAGGGGGTGGTCTTGAGTTAAGATAGAGTATCCCAGGGGATGCTTGTTGCAATTTAAGGAATGAATGTGTCAGAAAATCCAGTTTTCAGTCAGGAATAGAACAGTTGGAATATGTTCCTCCATAAAGTAATATAAGTGAAGGCAGTGGCAGCCGGCACAGGTAAGAGCGGTGATGCGGTGAGGCGGGGCAGGGTGGGGGTCGGGGAAGTTGGCAGACAGCAGGATAAGTCAAATTAAATAAGAAATTAATAAAACCACTTACCTTGCGCTCCCCGCATCGATGCGGCGAGCGCAAGGTAAGTGGTTTTATTTATTGTTTATTTAGTTTACTTATCCGGTCGACTCCCGCAAACCCCACCCCGCCTCACCGCTCTTACCTGTGCTGGCCGCCACTGAGTGAAGGCTATATTTGGATAGTGATCTAACATTTATTAAGCAGCCTCAAACTATGCCCTCATCCAAGAGATACTTAACAGTAAGCCTGCCATTGACATCGGTAAGGTTACTGCCTAACATGGTCTTCATCTTATACAGCAAACTGGGCCTCCCTATAGAGAACCTGGGTTGTAGCTCTGAAGCCATTCCAGTCATGCCAAACCAAATGCTCATCAGCGATGTACATAATCCTCTTCTGAGCACCCTGAGCTGCACGGTCAAGGCCCTGATGCTAGGGACCACCAGGCAGAGGTGGGCTTGCCTTTAATGCGCTTTCTGCCCGCATCCACTGTGTGGTCCTGCAGCGCCTAGTCTTAAATCAGTGCAAGAATGGTGGCACCTGCTGCGTTAGAGCCAACAAGCAGCGCACTCTACACATCCACCTCCCACCCATCCAAGATGAAGCCCTCCGTTTCCAGTGAAGAGGAAACCTCCTGATAGCAGATTTGGGAAAAACATACCTGGCAGATCGGGGGAGGCAAAGAGGAGTAAAGGACAAGTTCTGAGGTAAAAATATAAACAGGTTAGTTCTTCAATTAGTATCCGTGCATGCTCAAAAAATCAATTCATATCAGGGTTTTTGCAGAAAATAGAGAGGTACAACAGGTCCGGTTAAGGAAGAGCAGCACCCTCTCTTAAATCTGTGCCAGAATGGTGGCACATGCTGCGTAAAGGGCAACAACTAGAGCACGCTGCGCAGCGCCTCGCCATCCATCCAAGATGGCAACTGCAGTTCCCAGTGGAGAGGAATCATCCTGATAAAAAAAAAAACCTAGCCGATCGCTGGAGGCAAAGAAGAATAAAGCGCAGGCTCTGATGTAGAAGTATAAAAAGATGAGTTTCCCTATTATAATCCATGCAAGCTCATAACACAATTTAAATGAGTTTTTTAGCAGTAAATAGAGAGGTACAACAAGTCTGGTTAAAGATGCACAGCGCTTGTACTTAAATCAGTGCCGGAATGGTGGACCATGCTGCGTCAGGCCATAAACTAGAGCGCTATGCACAGTATTCTCCCACCACCCAAGAGGGCACCAGCAATTCCCAGTGAAGAGAAAACCTCCTTAAATCCTATTCGGTGAAAACCAGCCCAACCGATCGGTGGGAGCAAAGAAGAATAAAGTGCAAGTGCTGAGGTAGAAGCATAATGACAGTTCTCCAGTAAGATCCGTGCAAGATCATCAAGGCAATACAAATCATGGTTTTACAGTAAATAGAGACATACTGCATGTCTGATCTTTTAAGCTGCCTGTAAAATATCATATGGCGTCCACAAAGATGCAACAGAAGCCAAACTCCTGGAAGCACTGTTAACCCACCTGGTTGTAATAGATGCAGTCCACCCAACAGTGACAGTAGTCCATTCCATTGAGGCACCGTCAAGCAACCGGTATGTTGTACATGCATCAGCAGGGGGCAGTAAGGTTTTAACTACGCGCCACAGAATGCTCCTTGACGTCTATCCAGTATAGGTCTGATTACCCGAAGCACACTGACTTTGTGCCTCGTCTATGCAAGCCTGTAGGAGTAAAGTTTTAGGTAAGAAGAAAGGACTGGGAAGAAAGGGGGAGGAAGAATATGAAGTGCACATGGTCAGGGAACAAGTTCTGCCCCAAAATCTCAGCCCCTTCCAGCCCCTCTCAGACTCAACTAGGGAGACGCCACAGGGAGATGCCTTTAACCTCTGTGCCATGTACCTAGTCACTGAGGCTGGACGCTGTGATGGAAGTCCCTTGGGGCAGGGACCAGTGGTCACCGGAATCACAAGTCTACCTATGGGTTAGTGGCAAGGGGACAGTATGTAGTCAGATTGTCTAGAACAAAAGCATTGGAAAGGACAAAAAAGCAGCTGGCCCAGGCTTTCTGCAAAGCAAGTTAAAAACATAATTACAGCATAATAGCGGAAAGCTTTGCCGCATAACAGGTTGGAATAAATTCATTTTTCCATTTCCGTAACAATATGTTCTTCACATAAGCAGCAATTGTTGTTTCCGCCTGATGAACGCCCTCCATAGAGCTGCCATTGTTTACATTGCATTGTTGATAACACATTGATACATGTACATCAAAGAATGATTACCTGATACAATCTCTTGATAGTTAAATGCATATCTATGTATGTTTCTATAGTTATAATTTGCATGACATCCACTCCAGACATAGCACACTGTGTCGCCTTCATCGTGTTTTAACCTTAAATCAAATATATATCTAAATACAAAAAGGAAACTTTGACTATTGAAATACAGAGAATGCATCTGGCAAATTAACAGGCTGCAATTAAGTTCCCCACATGGCCACCATCAAAGAAGTGGTTGCCAGGCATAGTAGGGCAGTGATAATGGGGCATTTATGGCTCAGTTTAGTAATTCATTCATGTGGGAAGGTAGGTTCCTTCTGCATGTGTACCCCCACTTTTTGCCTGGTGCTAAGCTGGTTTTTGACTAGTCTGACTGGGATCCTGCTAATCAGGACCCAAGTCTAGATGCTTTCTCCCTAAACTGTTATGTCTTGTACCTAGGTACACTCCAGATTGGATACTGGGGTACCCTTGTCAGTCCCTAGTATATGGTACCCATGTACCCAGGGCATAGGTACCCCAGAGGCCTCCCATGGTCTGCAGCATGTATTATGCCACCCATGAGAGGCCATGCAAAATGGAACTACAGGCCTGCCATTGCAGCCTGTGTAAGATGGTGCATGCATCTTTTACTTTAGATATAGGTTTCCTATATCTAAGGGTCACTGCACTTAAAACCTATAAGTCACCCCTATAGCAGGCCTTAAAAATCCTGAACATTAGAATTAATGGGGCGACCCTGTGTCCCTCAGAACCTGGGTATTAGTATTAAATAGAACAGTTGGTTCGGTCGGTTACCCGACAGAACCAACTGTTCTATTTAATAATTAAAAATCCTGAAGGCAGGGTGCCTGGTTCAAAGTGAGAGGGTGCCCCTGCATGAGCAGGACACCCCTGCAGCCTACGGAGTCCATACTCCCGGGTTGTCAGGGTATCAGCCATTTACGAAATATAGAGTGGCATCATGCGACCGCGTAATGACCAACTCTAAAACGGCTGAAAGTAACCCTATCGTGTTTGGTATCAAACATTGTGGAATCATAACCCCCCACACACCAGTAACCGGTGTGGGAGGTATGATTTCACCCCTCTGAAACAAGCTTTGTGAGGTCCCTGGTGTTCCTGGTACCAGCCTTCTTGTCCCGGGCAGCCCAAAAGGGTTGCTGCCAACCAGAGACACATTTCTGCCCTCCTGCTGCTGAGCCAAGCTCGAGCAGGGGAAGGCAGAACAATAGGCATACTGTCACAGGGAGGTGTGACCACCTCCCAGACAGGATTTAGTGTATTAGGCCTGGGTGGGTGCACTTGCCAGCTACCGAAAGTCTGCATGAGGGGCACATTTGGTGTCCCTGTGCTTAGTCCAGTTCAAACCAGTCCCGGGAGCGGTTTAGTCCTCCTCTGGCGTGAAACTGGATAAAGGACATGGGAGTAACCTCCCCACTGTCCAGACCCTCCCCTGGGAGGGTCTCCTGAATCTGTCCAACCCTCTCCCGTGAGTACAAAAGGGTTTACCTGGCTGTAGGACCCTAGATTCGACGTGAACAAGATTCTGAACCGGAAACTACTGAACTTCGACCGTCTGGACACTCTGGACTTCGCTGGACTTCGTTTGGGCCCGACTTCGTCTCCCTCTCAGTCTGAAGCATCGTATTTGCCTGTGCACCATACAGGCTCCGTACAGGACCTGTGGAGCATCAAGGACAACTGAAGATATCTCCCTTGGAGTGAAGGAGTCACTCCCCTGCAACCGCAGGCACCACATTGCAATTGACCAGTCTGCTGCTCCTGCACTCCTACAGACTCCGAAGGCCCCAGCAGCACAAGAGGTGGGTTTCCAAGTCCCTCGAGGTCTGAGCTGCCCTATCAGCAAGTTTGAGGTCAAAATCCCTCATGGGGGCTGCAATACCCGTACCCCTGTGCACCGCGTACTTTTGCAAGTGCACATGCTTGTTGGCAATTCCAAAACAAGTGAACAGGGCTCCGAGTAGCCCCGATTTCTGGCACAATTTCCACCAAAGAACTCCGGCCTCCTCACACTGAGTGCTCCGTGGACTGCTGCTTTGTGAAACTGCTTGAGGTCCCCTCGTGACTCCTGTGCCTCCGGCCTGTGGGTCCTCTTGAGTGTCAACACTGCTTTTCATGGGCTCCCCTGGTTGCTCCAGGCATGCCCTGACTCCCCTGTGTTTGGTGAGTCTCCTGGATCTTGCTGGTCCGAACCGTAACATTTCTTGATCTTCTTCATGGGTTGCGGCTGCCAAGGCTTGTTGGTGCTCCAGCCATGCCCCGACTGTTCACCACTCAACATCCTTTATGGGACAGCTCGTATTTGGCTCCTGGTTGTCCTCAACATCTCCTGGTCCCAGTGGCTGTAGAGCCAAGAACCCCCTCTTCGCACCTGAAGCACCCAACTTCGGTGGGCATTCGCCTACCGAGCCCCTGGTCACTCTTGAGTGACCCAGACTCTGTCCCCTCTGCTTTCAGGTACTCTTCATCCCGAATCCACCTTTGGATTCCAACGGACCCTTTTCTTCTTTCCAGCAGTGGCTCTTCCTTGAAGTCCTCCATTGAGATCGACGGCGGTTTCCGACACCACTTCAGTTGTATGCTCCCAGCTTCCCTGGGATAGGTAACTCTGGTACTACGGTATCTACGGGTGGGGTGGCTCTTCAGCCTCCTATGATCCAAAGGGCCTCCTTGAAATCCACTGGGAAGGGTCCCTAGACTTTAAAACTGCAACCGCGACTCTCCCATAGAATTGTACGGAACACAGTCATGTTCCCACACTGCACCCGTCCTCCGTGGGGTCCCTACTTACTCACCTTGGGTGGTTCCTTGGGGTCCCAGCGATTCTACATCCTCTAGACACTGTCTTGACTCGGGTTGTGGTTCTTATACCACCATTTTATTATATGGTCTGGTCTCCCCATGGAGCCCACTGTGTATTAGTGCTACTTAAAATTGTTTCTGTGCTACAATATTGTGTGCTTTGTGTTTATCTGCGTGTAGCAGATACTGTGAAGTATTTAGAGTGTGTTATAATAACAAATACATATTTTTATAACTACTGTGTGGTTCTCCTTTCATTTAACCAATACAATATTTTGTGTTCTGGTAAAACAAGCTGCTTATTATTCCTTCAAGACGAAGCCTGAAGGCTGCTCTCCACAGCTACCACTTGGATAGCTTTCTAAGGTTATCTTTGACCTCTTAAATCACCATAAGGGTTGTTTGGACTGGTACAGGGTGCCCACTTTAACTAGTGGACAGCATATACCAGGCCAACTTCTCACAATCCATCTCTTTTTTTTTCAAAACATTTTATTTGGAAAGAATTCAAGCAGTGAAGCAGATACAAAATGTAAACAGAAGATAAAATAATACACCTAGCCATTACGGCAGAAGAAAAGCCCCAAGAAAAACCAGGAAAAAAATGAAAAGAAAAATCCAAGAAGGAAGCAACAGACTAAGAAAATAGAGGAAGAAAATACAATACAATGATACGTCAGTCCTCACACTTATACATTTACATCAACTTGAACTGTAGGAAGACAGAGTCTGAAATGAGTCAGATAAAATTAAACAGTGACATATGACAAGTAACGGTCAGTTAAAAAGCGGGCCCAAAGCTGGTTAATAAGTATTTTTCCCTTTTTTCCCGGCAACCGGAGTATTGTTGTCTCAATCATGTATACCTGACCCCGTAGTGCCAGCCAATGATGTACTGCAGGGGGTATCGGCATAGCCCAATTTTTCGTCATGGCCGGACTGACCATACCGGGCATCGGGCATTTTACCCGGGAGGCTGAAGGGTGGGGGCCCAGTTTTGTTACTGGGGGCCGGTTTTGTAGCAGTGCAGCAGTTTTGAAAGCACCCACTGCAGGGAGAGTTCCTTGTATATCCAGTAGTTTTCAGGCAGCGATAAAAGTGTCAAGATAACTTTGGTGATTAATGTATCTGCTGGAGAGAGATCAGAGTTTTGTCTAGCAGCAGTTTTTTTTTAAAAAACCTCTTTTTACTGGTTTGAACACAAGTAAGTCACATTTCTTGGTTTGTATACATTTCAGTACAGTTACATTCTTCGTACCTTTAATAGAAATCATTAGTAAATCAGTCATTCATTCCCTAGTATTCCCATTATTTTCCCTCAGCTAGCAGCAGTTTTGACTCATCTAAGGTAGTGCAGAGGGTTATTATTCCTGCTGCAAAGGACGTGTACCATGCAGACCACAGAACAGTATTTTATGTGCATAGCTCAGTTGGTTACTGCTTTTGTCACAGAGACCTTTTTGTTACTGGGCAGTTCGTAAGTTACAATCATAATCTAGAACAGTGAGGTATGAAGTGTGATCAAAGAACTGCATGCAAATTACATGGTACAGGTTAGGAACATGTTTTTTTCAGAGTCTTTTATTATCCTAATGTTGCTAAAAAGGGCTTGTTTGGGTAGAAATAAATTCTTATTATTAATGCCAACCCTAACCAGTGTTTTATGTTTGATTCCTGAATGTGTGCTTCTTCAGCCCAAGCAGTCTTAAAAAATGTCCACCAGTAAGGATGACCTGAATCCTACACCTTGTAGTCCCCTTTGTCTTAGGTAACATTTTTTCTACACTGATTTACACACATATGATAAATTTTCTCTATATTTGTGTGAGATTTAAAGTGCTCCAACACTTTACACTGGTATGAAAAGCACTATAAAACAAATAAAATACTTGTGAGAGAGGGGCTATGGAGAGATGAGGGACACTGTTGGAGGGTGATAGCAAGGGAATCATTGAAGAGCACCAACAAAGATTGTTGAATCCTGGTGCACTCTAGGGTCATCACTTACTATGCTTTAAAAGCAAATACAATTCAATATATAATGCAATATGTGCTGTAGAATGTGCCATTTTTGCCCAAATTTTCTTGTGGGGAGGACCCCCCCAGACCCTCCTTGTAGTGGGCAAACTCACTCGCTGTTCTCACTATGTAGTGCGGGGCTGGTCTGTCAAAATTTGCCTGGGCTGCTTTGAGTTCCCAGTCCAGCCCTGTCTCTCGCTATGCATATCCGAGCAGTAACAAGAGCAATAGAGACAATAGCAGAGAAACGCCTATCAATTCCACGCTTATGGTCTCACATAATATCCCTAATATTACGTTGCAAATCACATTTTTTTAGCTGGGAAAGATGGCCTGCAACACCGTCCCAAAATGGTATAAGATGTGAACAGCGGGCAAACATGTGCACGATATCTGCGGCCAGTAGCCTGCATTGAGGGCAACTTTGCCTGTACACATTCCCTGTTGAATAATTTTTCCATTTACATATGTATAATACAGCATGCATAGGGTCTTAAATATTTGAGGTTTCAAGCTCACCGAGGTGACAGAGGAATATATAACTTCAAATGCATCCTTAAGATTAGACTCCTAGTAATGCATCTATTTCAAGGATCTGTCTTTGTTTCCACAGTCACAAGTGGATCCCCACTATATCTAGTCAGCCCTTCAATCCTTGTGAGGTTGAGAAATTGAGTACTGTTGAGATGGAAAACAGTAAACATCTGTTATCCCCCACCAG
Organism: Calotriton arnoldi; assembly: GCA_963921515.1. Taxonomy (NCBI): domain Eukaryota; kingdom Metazoa; phylum Chordata; class Amphibia; order Caudata; family Salamandridae; genus Calotriton; species Calotriton arnoldi. Next base: position 821,509 of record CAWUFW010002048.1, read on the forward strand.
AAGTGCCCACATGTAAGCATGTACTTTACAAATACACATGTTCTCTTATGTTAAGTGATAACAATTAGTCTGGAATTTGTAATCTGAACAGTTGAGTTTTCAGCTCCTGTCTGAAGGTCTAAATAAAGTCTTGCTAGATTCCACCATCAGTGGCTAGAGAAAAGAAGGTTTGGTTTCCTGTCTAAATTTAGTTTTAGATTTAGGAATTTTGAAACGTAGGCTTTGCAAGTGAATTTTTTTCATGAGGTAGAACATTGTGGCCATACTTGATCATTGGTGTTTATTACTGGAAAATGTTTTATCAGTTTGCTATACATCTCAAGCGTCGACTATGATTGACTGTTGTTTGCCATTGATGATCTCTGCAGTCCATTGATGACACTGGCGCAGCTAGGCACTCTGCTGCCCGTGGCGGTCCCTGCCTTCGCCCGTGGCCGCAGGGGTGGGGTTGCTGGCGATGAATTCTGCGTTTTCTGCCACCGCGGCAAACTCATGTAAGAGCAGGGGGGGAGCCACCGCCCCCAAGACTGGTGCCGCCCGGGGCAGACCGCCCCCTCTGCCCCCCCTTGTTACTCCACTGATTGATTATCTCTGCAGTCCATTGATGATCTCTGTGGTCCATTAATGATTTCTATGGTCCATTGGTGATCTCTGAAGTCTATTGATGTTCACTGCTGTCCACTGAAGATCACTGCAGTCCATTCTTGATCACTGTCATCCATACCTCATTACTGTTCACAAACGTTGATCTTTATTCACAGTTTTGAAATGTCATTTGTAAATATTATTAATTTCAATGACTGACTATTGTGACTTACTGATAAGTATTTCAGAGAATGTTTCAGCTATGTAGAAACTCAGTTTTATTTGTCTATAGTGAAGGAATTCATTGGATAAGTTATGGAGCCATTTATACGTTGAATGAAGAAGATTTGCGTTTCAACACTTTGTTTTACTGAACTTGGGAAATTTAACAAGATGTCATTTCTATTTAATAAATGAAAGGAATTATTAACACATCCTGCGATCCATTTGCATGCCAATTCACATTATTATTAAAAATAGCCCCTTTTCAAGACCGAAACCTAAAAACACATGCATATGGTACATGTCTGTACACATCTGAGTCTTGTTCAAAAATATTACACATATATAAAAACAGTTCTAATTACACAAAAAATGATGAATATGCAACATAATAATAATAATAATTGGTTTAAATTTCAGTCAGGGTAAAAGTGCGATAAAGCCAACAAAGCATTTGTTGACTACACATTTTTAAGAACCACTCAATGCACAATGAATAACAGTTTTTATAGATTTCAAAACAAGTTAAGCATTTTCAAGTTGAGTAAAAGCAAAGAACCTGAAGCCTGCAAATAGCAAAAGCAAACATTACTATTTATAAAAAGTATATTATGAGCCATAAATGTCTTTGCAATTCACAATGTACACATGTGACTCCTTGCAAATCTGAAGTAGGAGGAAGCTTGAGTGAGGTGCCCCTCTTGCAAATTATAATGAGATGCATCATTGATTTGAGACTATAATTTCAGTTCCATAACATTAAATGGATACTGACATCTCAAGGATATTGTATCCAGTCATAAAGTGGACACTACCCATGATTGACAGCTTCAACTTTGTGAATGTTGGCATCGAGGGAGAAGGCAGTGCTCGAGGGGACTCCTACATGCTCACCCAGATATCAAGTCACATGATGCCAAATTTTCCGAAACATTTTTAGTTACTGTCCTTTTAAGCTATAGGAGCATCTCTGTTAGAATTCTGCATTTGCAGCAAGCATTTAGAGGGACTGTCATGCAATAATAGGTTGGTTCACAAAATTCAAAATTACAGTGTGTGGCATTTTGCCATACCTCATCAATATTGAAAAGTTAGGCCGCAAATTGGAATGTGATCACATTGTCTGTGAATGCTTTCTTTAAATGCAGCCCGTTTTCCTTAAAAGAAACAGGTCTGCATTTTTTTTAAAGTTTGAATTTCTGAAAAAGTTTTAATAATCATCTGCAATTTTCAAACATGGTCAAACCTTGTTGCCACATTTCTCATCGCTCCAGCAATGTCTACAACACAAAGATATGGATTCAGTCTTCAATATAATTTATTCTCCCTTACCCCAATGCTCCTGCACCTTTATGCATTTTATTTCAAGTTCTAGAGATTCAATCTATGAATTATGAGAGTAATGAGGGGTCTTCCAGTCTCTTTCCTCACTCTCCTATTTTTTATCTAATTGGTGTAAATTTCAATTCGGAGTGCAAATATTGTAGTTATGAAAATTATTTAAAATGCAACATGAAGACGCATTCGAGGCTTGTGTTTCAACATTTTGTGCCTGATGTGTCCATCATGGGTTGCACCACAGATGCAATTTTGCACAGATTTTTTGATGTGACCCAAAATATGCAAATATACTGTTCATCATAGTGTGAAAATGACATCCAAAAGGTTTCTCAGAGTCCCTGCCCCATTAATAATTATCAGGAAGATGTGTTATGAGGTCGTTTCTCAAAATATCTTGTACAGTTTCTTACATCTTTTAGAATATTCTAATATGAAGAGCAAGAATCAGTCACTTGTTTTTCTCCTAAATTCATATTACTTGTTCTGAGAATCTTCAATAATGGATTATACATTTTCATTTGGCCATACCACAGCACTTTAGATATAAAAAGTAAAGGATGTTAGAAAAAGGAGGGTGATGCAGGGATTATAATTTCTAGAAATGATGCACATGTTCCAAAAGACGTTGAAGGTCCTGCTCTCAAAATAAATAGATCACGTAGAAGGAGAACAAGTGAAGTTCCTAAGTATTATATTGGTAGACACCACAGTGGGGTTAAACAGAAAAGTAAGGACAATGCATTGTTTTGCTACTTCAATATACACAGTACAATCTGGTGATACTACTGTAGAATTTATGTGATAGCTGGTGTTTTGACGAATTTAAACAAGACAGTTTTAATAAATATAAATAATGTCAATAGGTGCATGTTGGTAAATAGTTCTTTAACGTTATTAAATTACCTGAAAGGCAAGGTGTAAATGGGAGGTGTGTGTTGTACTGTAAGGATTGTAATTAATTTTGTCTATCATTATGTAGTATCTGTTGTTATTGGTTAATTATAAACTGGAGAATAGTAAGCAATAAATAATAACAAATATTCATACACATCCCATCTGGACCTCTTCTCTGAGTGTCTGACATAAGTAATTGATTTAGGGAAACATTATCTTTTCTCTACATTCTTCATCACTGTGGGGCCGATCACGAGTCTGGTGGCCCACGGACCGCCAGACTCATAGGGGCGCAGTGGTGGTGTCTCCCGACCACCCTATTCGGGAGGTCAGACCGCCACAGCCCCGCTGCAGCCACCAGAGAACCGCTGTTCCCTGTCGGTGTTGCAGTGGTCAGGAAGCCGCAATATGCTTGGCAGGACCGCCGCGGTCCCTCCAAGCATATTAGGAGTTTCCTCTCCACCTGTGGTGTCATGGAGGTACTTACTCCATGGACACCGTGGCGGAGAGGAAACCATGGGGGGCCCTGCAGGGCACCCTGTGCTTCCCCCGCATGTGGATGCACACAGGGGGGCACAAAATGTGCCCCCCTGTGTGCATGCACACCAGTCCCTGCATGGCATGGACTTTTCAGGAACTGTTTTTGGCGTGCAGTGGCCATTTTCTGAGGCATCGCAGTGAACTTTGGCTGAGGGGCAGACCCGACACCGCGCTGCCAAAGTCGTAATCAGGACACATGTCTTTGTTTTCTTTCTCATCCTAGATTCTCCTTTAGTTCAGTATGCATGGTCTTTGTGTTATAAGCCAGTACTCTTTATCCTACTAAATTCTAGTGGGAAAATTCTGCTTGTGGTTGGTATGGTTGTAGATTGGTGATAGAGCTTCCAGCTTGTTGAGCCATGTATTTTTCTGATCCCAACATCTTTTTATAACTGCACCCAAGATCTCATTCAGTTACATGACTCATTGCTAAGGCACCCCTTCCTTCTACTGTACTTGACTTTGATCCTGTCCACGTTACACTAATTACACATTATGTATCTTTGGGTTACATCTACTGTGGTTAGCTATTCAGGTCACACGATCGCCTCTAGGTAAGTGCATTGGTTTTAGGATGTGTTTTTCTATTCAAGAAACACTGATGTGTACTTTCCTTGTTTTCGCTGTACATCAAACCTGCATCATGCCAGCCTCTTCCGGGTGCCTCCTATATGTTCTGTACTCTTGACATACACCCATGTCACTGAATTTACTGTGGATTCCACTGTAGAAACCTAGGAAGAGATCACGGGGGAACTTTATTTGCTTTTAAGTTACTCCAGAATCACTAGATTCCCTTTCTGTAACGGGGTAAATGAAAAGGGCAAGTAAATCTAATGAACTTGTTCATGCACTAGAAAACGGAAGTCTCCATTGGCATTCAAACAGTTCAGCCTACGAATTTTTGGCAGACATTGCTTGCTATCCGGGTTAATTAATAGTGATAGGGGGTTCATTGACTGGGCAAACTGGTAGTCGAGGATACACCACAGGGTTAAAATACATGACATCAGTATGAACTTCCAAATTTGTCCTGGACTTCTATGAAACTTTGACATGAAAATTGTCACGAACTTCCAAATTTAAATTAAGGCATTGACAGTTTTCATTGACGGCATGTATTAGAATGCAAACTCAGATAAAATATATCTCATTTACAAAGTTAGTTAAATAGAGTAATTCCTCAGTTATACATGCTGTGCTAGAAATACAACAGAAAAGTTTTGCTAATAAAAAAAACCTCCCATCACCCTTCAGTGATTAAAACTGGACCTCCTTAATATATCTATGAGCTTGTATTCTTTTCCAGAGGACATTACTGTAGAGTGAAATGCATGCACCAGCAGCTAATGATGTCCTGTGAGGCTTATTTTCAGACTTGTATGCTGCGTTCATACTTTGGATATGTGTTACTGTTGCAGGGGCAATATTCTCAAGTGGTAGAGTACTGCTTTTTTTTCTAGGATGTACAAGATGCGGGCTTGCCCCGGGCAACGTGCTTTCTGAAATATTATAGCGCATCTCGCCTTATTGATGTCTTGGTTATTGACATACTTACACAGTGTCAACTTGCTTTGTCTAACTTTGTTTGCTGGCACTGGTGATTAGTAGACTGGAATTCCTAGAGCATCCCTGTTAGAAATGGGATTTTTGGTAGGCTAGGGCTTGTGCCAAAGCCAGGCAGAAACCACCACTCTAGTCAGGATAAGGGAGTTACCCTCCTAAAATAACACCTGCTCACCCCCCTTGGTAGCTTGGCACGAGCAGTCAGGCTTATCTTAGAGGCAGTGTGTAAAGTATTTGCACATAACCAACAGTAATACAGTGTAAGCACTACAAAAGGACACCACACCAGTTTAGAAAAATATCCAATATTTTTATATACTTAAGCCAAGACCAAAAAATCCACAATACAGTACTTAAAAATCTTCAGTTATCAAAATATGCTTGAAAAACAGTTCCTTGATGTCGATAGCTCCGTCCGGGGCTATTACGGCGTCGTGAGCAAACAAATCCATACAGATCTGGCTGACCGCGGCGTCACGGGCCAGCTATGGTGTCGGGATGACCCGCAAACAGTACCTTTTAGAAATGCAGGGCATTGGCGACCTCTCGTTGAGCTTCCGAAAGCACGGCGTCCGCAGGCGTTGGTTCCGGAGGTCGGTGCAGGAGTCGTCGGGGCCCTCGAAGTCACACGCGTTGCAGATCGAACTCCTCTCTGTTGAAGTCAGGAGCGCTGGAGTCGGCAGGCGTCGGCTGCTGCAGTGCGAAGTGCAGCGGTGCAGCGCCCTCAGGTTGCGGTGTGAGCAGTGGCTCAGTGGTGGCGTCAGATGGCGTCGTCGGTGAGACCAGGGTCACGGTACGAAGTGAATGCGGTGCTCATCGCGTTGCTGGCAGGTCGCGGTGCAAGCAGCGTCGTCGTCATTGCTGAAGCGCTGTCGTCTGCTGATGAACTGGAGTCGATGGCGCCGGCATCGGTAGGCCAAGGCTGCGGTGCGGGATGAGGGTGGTGCGTCGTGTAACTTTACGAGCGGTGCCCTCGAACCACGGTGCAAGCAGAAGCGTAGATTTCGTCGTGGAGCGGCGTCGTCGGAAATACAGAGGCGACGTCGTGAAGCAAGGCGGTGCGGAGTGCGGTGTCCACAGGTCGCGGTGCGAGCAGGAGCTCATTGGTGGCATCAGCAGGCGTCGTCGGTGAGACCAGAGTCGCGGTACGAAGTGAATGCGGTGCTCGTCGCGTTGCTGGCAGGTCGCGGTGCAAGCAGCGTCGTCGTCGTTGCTGAAGCGCTGTCGTCTGCTGATGAACTGGAGTCGATGGCGCCGGCATCGGTAGGCCAAGGCTGCGGTGCGGGATGAGGGTGGTGCGTCGTGTAACTTTACGAGCGGTGCCCTCGAACCACGGTGCAAGCAGAAGCGTAGATTTCGTCGTGGAGCGGCGGCGTCGGAAATACAGAGGCGTCGTCGTGAAGCAAGGCGGTGCGGAGTGCGGTGTCCACAGGTCGCGGTGCGAGCAGCAGCTCGTTGGCGGCATCAGCAGGCGTCGTCGGTGAGACCAGGGTCGCGGTGCGGCGTTGCGGCGGTGCCCTCTGCGGTGCCGTCAGGACACGGAGTTGGCAGCATCCTCGACGACGTCGCCGGGTTGCTTTTTCTTCTGTTGCAGCACAAAACACACAGTTCCCAGTGCTGAGGGCAGAAGAGCTTGAAGTCTTTGCTGTTACTGAGACTTCTTGAACAGGGGGCAAGCTCTACCTCAAGCCCTGGGAGAAACTCACAAAAGTAGATTGCAGAAAGTTCAGTCCAGTCCTTTCACTGCCCAAGACAGAAGCAGCCACTGCAGGCCAACACAGCAACGCACACAGCAATGTGGTAGTTCCTCCTCACAGCTTCTCCAGCTCTTCTTCTTGGCAGTCTTCTTGGTCCAAAAGAGTTCTAAAGTTCAGGGGTCTGGGCCCCAATATTTATATCCCAAAATCCTTTGATCTCTTAGGCAGAGAGTGTCTGTGCCCAGCCAGAACCAGTTCTGCCTTCTCTGGTGTGGCTTCCTGGCAGGAGGTGGAGACGGCATTGTCAGAGGCAGACCAGGCCCATTCAGGTGCAGGGAAATAGCCTCCCCCTACTCTAAATGCAGCCCAGGTCTATTCAGCCCTTTCCTGACCCACCTAGACTATCCGGAGCCACTCCTGCTTCCCAGCCCTCTGTCATCCAAAACCCAGACAGTCAATCCACATTCTAGCAGAGGCACACTGGATGTCTGAGCAAGAAAATACCTACTTTCTAAAAGTGGTATTTTCAAACACAGAATGTAAAAATCACCTTCACTAAAAGATGCATCTTTAGATTCTGAGTTCAGGCATACTAAACTTTATTTTCCTACCTAGTTCCCAGGGCCAGTTATGTTTATAAGATGTTATAAACAAACTCCCCATTCTGTCCTCTGGGGAACAGGTAGCCTTGCAATGGTGAAAAACGAAATGGGCAGTAATTCACTATCAGGACATGCCACACACACCAGGGCATGTCCTACCTTTCACATACACTGCACCCTGCCCACAGGGGTACCTTGGGCCTACCTGAGGGGTGACTGACATGTAAGAAAAGTAAAGGTTAGGGCCTGGCAAGTGGGTGCACTTGCCAAGTCGACATGGCAGTACCAGACTGCACACAGGCTCTGCAATGGCAGGCCAGAGTTACCTTTTGCGGGCTGTTTGTGTGGGTGGCACAATCCAGTGCTGCAGCCCACCAACAGCATTTGATTTACAGGCCCTGGCACACGCAGTGCACTTTACTAGGGACTGACACATAAATCAAACAGTCCAATCATGGAAACACCAATCCATAACACATTTCACAGAGAGCATATGCACTTTAGCACTGATTAGCAGTGGTAAAGTGCCCAGAGTCCTAAAACCAACACAAACAGGTCATGGAAAAATAGGAGGAAGAAGCAAAAAGTTTGGGGATAACCCTGCAAAAAGGGCCATTTCCAACAATCCCTGACAGAATGCCACTTACATATCTCTGCACACTGTCAACATGAGCTGCGCAGAAGTGCCTGTGAGCAGCCAGCATTTGTTTACATGACGCCTGAGAGAGCTGTAGCACAGGAGTCCTGCATAATGCAGCTTTAGAAGCACTCTTTCCCTTACTGATATTAATAAGGATAAATGTGCACACCTACAGTGAAGCAGGACTTAACCTTTAAGGACCAGTCCTAAGTAGATATACTGACCCATGAGTAGATGCACAAAAAGTGCTCCTATATGTGGAAGTTGGATGCAGATGTCAGAAGGCACAAGTGCCAGTAAAGTACCATGGTGCCCTAACACCCAATCTAACAAGCTTTGACATGCATCCTGCACCTGACTCACACTGGAACCCAAGCACTTGACCTATTGTGATATCTGTCACTGTATTGTAGCCCTGCTTTTGACAATGATGACTCGCTTTGAACAAGACTGAGCTTGAATGAGTCACCATGGGCAAAGCTGTGCCTCATAACTGGGCCGGACTGGGAACCCAAAGAAGACCTGGCAAATGTTGTCAGAACAGCCACTGTACGGTGCATATTGAGTGCAGTGAGCCAGCCTGACCACTACAAGGAGTGTTTGGGTAGGGTTCTCCCACCGAAGAAAATTCGGGCAAAAATGGTGCATTCTACAACACATTTTTCACTATGTATTCAATTGTATTAGCTTTTAAAAGCACTGTAAATGACGACCTGGATATAACAGTCTTTGGTTGTGCTCTTCAATGATTCACTCACTATCACCCTTCAATAGTGCCCATTGTCTCTCAATATCCCCTCTCTCACATGTATTTTATTTGTTTTATAGCACCTCTCATGCCCGTGTAGGGTGTCGGGCACTTACATCACACATAAATACAGACAATGAATCATATGTGTGTAAATTATTGTATAGAAAATATTACGTGAAACTAAGGGGACTACAAGGTGTAGAATTCATGTCATCCATACTGGTAGACATTTTTTATGAGCGCTTGGTCTGGAGAAGCACAAACTCCGGATTTAGAATGTAACATAGTGGTTAGGGTTTTTTGTTTACTAATAAGTATTGATTTCTGCCCAAACAAATGCTTTCTAGCAACATTAGGATAATGAAAGACCTTTACCATGTAGTTTTCATGCAGCTCTTTGATAACACTTCATAGCTCACTGTGCCAGATTATGATTGTAACTTATGAAATGCACAATAACAAAAGGGTCTCTTTGACAAAAGCAGTAAACCACTAAGTTATGCACATAAAATACTGTTCTGTGATCTGCATGGTACACATCTTTTGCAGCAGGCATATCACCCTCTGTGCTACTTTAGATGAGTCAAAACTGCCACTAGATAAAACTCTGATCCCTCTCCAGCAGGTACATTAATCACCAGAATTATCCTGACACTTTCATTGTTGCCTGAAAACCACTGGATATACAAGGAACTCTGCGGCGGGTGCTTTCAAAATTGCTACAAAAACAGCCCCCAGCAACAAAAATGACCCCCCCATCCTTCCAGCCTCCAAGGGAAACGCTTGATACCTGGTACGGTCAGTCAGCCCTCGCTCATAACATTGAAACATACAGACCTCTGCTATGAAAGTTAAGTTATCCTTCTCACTCACATCTGTGTGCCATAGCCTGAACTATTTTCAAGAAAGAGGTCCAGAGAATTTGGAAACACACCACTGCCTTCCATGATGAGCGAAAATTAAACAAAAGACAAGATAACGAGCACTGAAAGTCAAGTCAATCAGCATCTCAGAAGAAATATAAAATCCCAATAACTTCAAAACAGTTCTCAACCTATGCCTTGCTGCTGTGAATAAAAGTCAATTTACCACTGAAACAAATACAGTCAACTCAACCACTGATTCAAGAGAACAGACCATGTATTTAGGTCTTATACAAGCAACTTCATCTGTAGAAAACAGACATTACCTCCTCGTACCTCTTCCTTGCCCAGTCCTGACAATGGAGTTCATCTCCTGTTCCTCGAGATAATGCTTCCTCAAGCCCAACGTCGATACTTCTTCCAACATGGCTGCCCCTCTCGCAACATTACTGAAATACCTCACTTCTGGTAGAGGACTTCCTGTTTCTTCTTTCTGCACGTGCAGTGCATGTTACTCTCCCTGTCTGATTAATTAATGGCGGCTCAAGCGCAATTTTGTACGAGGCTGCAAGACGAGCTGTTAGAGCATCCTGACAAAGCAGGAACTGGTTGGTTGCTGCAGTTTTAGGCATGGCGAGGCAGGGAGACAGGGCCATTTCTAGGTGTTTTGCCGCCCTAGGCGAGAATTGAAAAATGCGCCCCCTCCCTTTTACTATCATCACTCTCTCCCCCCTGTCATCCAGGCTAGAGAGGCACACCCTCTACTGCCGAACCCTTCTATGTTACTCTCATTTACTATCAGGAAACACAATCACAACAGTCAGTCCTGCAAACGACCTCAACGAAAGGCCCAGGCCAGACCGTTACGGTAGCCATACACTCACAGAACTATGTACAAGGATGCCCAATAGAGCCTTGTGTTTAAATACGACCGAGGCGTCAAGTGCACCTCGTTTTCAAAACCATAAACAACAAAAATAGTAACTTGCATTGCTCACTCACCCAGTACCTGTCCTCAGTACCCATCAGTGAACACAGACATCGGGGCTCACTTGGTCAGTACCTGTCCTCAGTACCCATCAGTTAACACAGTCTTCCGTGCTCACTCGGCCAGTACCTGTCCTCAGTACCCCTCGATGAACACAGTTTTCAAAGTCACTGTCAGTACCTGTCCTCAATACCCCTCAGTGAACACAGTTTTCAATGCTCACTCGGCCAGTATCTGTCCTCAATACCCCTCAGTGAGCACAATTGTCAATGCTCACTCTGTCAGTGCCTGTCTTCAGCACCCCTCAGTGAACACAGTCGTCAATGCTCACTGTCAGTACCTGTCTTCAGTACCCCTCAGTGAACACAGTCGTCAATGCTCCCTCGGTAGGTACCTGTCTTCAGTACCCCTCAGTGAACACAGTCTTCAATGCTCACTCGGTCAGTACCTGCTCTCAGTACCTCACAGTGAACACAGTCGTCAATGCTCCCTCGGTAGGTACCTGTCTTCAGTACCCATCAGTGAACACAGTCTTCACTGTTCACTCGGTCAGTACCTGCCCTCAGTACCCCTTAGTGAACACAGTCTTCAGGGCTCACTCGGTCAGTACCTGCCCTCAGTACTCCACAGTGAACACAGTCTTCAGGGTCACTTGGTCAGTACCTGTCCTCTGTACCCCTCACTCAACACAGTCTTCAATGCTCAATTGGTCCGTACCAGTCCTGAGAGACCCTCGGTGAGTACCAATTCTCAGTGCCAGTCCTTAATACCCCTGCCTATTGTGCCAGTCATCAGTGCTCCTCGCTCAAAGCCAGTCTCAGTTCCCCTCAGTGCCAGTCCTCAATGACCTTCACAAATACTAGTCCTGGACCCACTACCCCCTCCCCTCGTTAATAGTAGTCTTCAGTACTTCTTGTTCAGGGCCAGTCCTCTTTAAGCACCAGTCCTCAGTACTGCTCGCTCAGTAACAGTCCTTAGTGGCCCTGCGTGAGTACCAATCCTCCGTGCCCTTCGCTCAGTGCCATTCTGCATTATCCCTCTCCAGTGACAGTCCTCAGTGCCCCTCTGGGAGTACCAATCCTCGGTGCCCCTCACTATCATTCAATAAGTGCCAGTCCTCAGTGCCTCTCCGTGGGTAGCACCCCTCAGCACCTCTCGCTCAGTGACAGTCCTCAGTAGCGTCCTTGCTCTCACGTCACCGGTGCCCCTTCCCTCTTGCATGGATCATTGAACTCTCTGTCCTCGTGCCCTTCTCATCCAGGGAGAAACAGCTTCCATGAACCTTGCTGAAGCAGGTCCTTCAACTTCACAGGCATTACCAGCCTTTATCAGGGCAGAGATGCAGCAGATGATTGAAGCAGCTGTGACAGCTGCTTTCCAGACACGACAAGCTTCTGCTATTCTTCCTTCTGCAAAGGCTCCACATATCAGCATTGACCGTGACCCTGACATGGACCCTGATGATGAGGACATTAAATGGCGCTTTGTGCAGGGAGCTGACTTCACTGTGCTTCTATGACACCTTACATACAATCTTGGGTTTGCTCCTCCGACCATGGATAAGAGAGATGAGGACTTTTTCTTCCATTATCAGAAAGTGGAGCCAGAAGGTTTGCCACGCCATATGGCTGTATGAAGGGTTATTACACATTAATGGAGGGTAGTAGATAAAACCTTGTTGCCCAGATTTCTGATAAAAAGGTACCCTTTGGAGAATTTTTCAGAGGAATTTTCTCCAACAGCCAAAGTGGATAATTTAATAGAGGGGCTGTCCAGCCAAGGAACTGTGATATCTGAAGACGCAGTGCCTTCAGATCCCATTGACAAGAAAGCGGAGGGAGCTGTGAATATGGCTTACACAGCTTCCAATTCCACACTGAGGGCGAATGCCTATTCCATATACACCATTCAGTCACTTCTTATGGATTTCCATGCTCTGGCTGACCAGATTCAGGAGGGGGCTGACTTCTCCGCTACATTGACTATCATGAAGCAACAAGTCCACTTTTTATCTGATGTCACATTTCATAATTTATGCATTTCTTCAGTGGCTGCTGGTGCATGTATTGCAGCACAATACCACATATGGGTGTGGTGCTGGAAGGTGGATGCAGCTCAGAAGTCGATCCTCGTGTAGCTCCCTTTTTCTGGATCTGGAATTTTTGGACAGGATATGGTGAAAAAGACTGTTGATAATAAAAAGCTCATCGCTCCAGTCTGTATCTCTTCTAGAGGAAAAGGTTTCATATATAAATGTGCCTTTGGTCTAGTTTTTTCCAGATCTTCAAATTGGCCCTTTTGGGGCAGGGGTAGTGGCCGGGGCATCCCTGCAGGAGATAAATCCTGGTTCCAATCTGCATCCCCTACCTCCTCTGCCTCAACAGGATAACCTCAGCCGCCCAAGGTGTGACTATGCCAGGTCCCTTGCAGGGGGGGGGTGGTCGACTTCTACATTTTCAGCACATATGGCACCAATAAGTGGCAGATGCATGGGCGTAACAAGATGTTTCACACGGCTACAAAATCGATTTCGGCCTCCACAGTATTTCCAGCCAACCCCTCCTCCACAAAATTTGATTTGTCTCCAGGCCTTGTTGGAAGGGATCGATTTGCTGCTAGCCAAGGCTGCGATAGTCCCGGTTTCACCCAAAGAGTATTTCCACGGGTACTATTCTATTATTTTTTTGTTTGTTTCAGAAAGCCTCTGGTGAGTTCCATCCAGGTCTGGATCTAAAAGGTATGAACGCTTTCATGCCTCACAAAACCATTCAAGATGGTTTCTCTTCAGGGGATCATGCTTCTAGTGAAGAAGGGAAACTTCCTCACCTCTCTGGACTTGATGGACACCTATTTACAATTGCCAATCCATCCACCCATCATGTCAGCAATTCCTCCAATTCACAGCGCTGGGAAAACAAATCAGTTTCGGTTCCTTCTGTTTAGGTTAGCTTCGGCACCAAAGGTCTGTACAATACTGTTGGTGCCTCTGGTGGGTATTCTGCATTCCCAGAGTATTCAGGTGTACCCATATCTAGATAATTGGTTAATCGCCTCTTCCTCTTTCCTCCAGGTGGAACAGGATCTGTGGCAAGTCTACGACCTGCTTCAAGACCATGGGTTCCTTCTGAATGTTACGAAATCTAATTTCTCCCTGTATCAATGCCTCCAGTTCATTAGAGCTATGTTCTGCACAGACTTTGGCCAAGTTTTTCTTTTCCGAGGACAGAATGGTCAAGTTTTTTGCTGAGTTTGTTGGGGTGGATAGTATCTCCAGGCTGTTTGGTCACCACTTCTGGTTCCATACAGATGATTGACTCCCAAACATCAGCACCTCTGTCTTCTCGCCATTCAACTTTAGCCAATTCTTGCCCATCCATTTGGCCACTGACTTCATGCAGCTGTTGAAATTGGCTGCTGTGGTATCTGTGTCCTTTGAAATGGACACGATGATCTGAGTGTCATCGGCATATAACACAGCCTGGAGCCCAAAGAAGCGAATAAGTCTGACCAGAGGGGAAGTTAAACAGTGTAGGGCTCAGGGAGGATCCCTGAGGAACCCCAGATGGCATGGAGAAAGGATCGGATTTGAATTCATTTACGATCACCATCTGAGATCTGTCCATAAAGAATGAAGTAAGCAGTTTCAAGGCCATGCCTCCTATACCTAAAGCCTGCAAGTGTTCAATAAGTAGGGTAGGGGAGATGGTGTCAAAGGCCACAGACAGATCCAAAAGGATCAGGGCCGCGGCCTACCCTGCGTCAGCTTGATGCAGATATAAGGGCAGTTTCCATACCATGATGGCTTCTGAAATTGAACTATGAAATGTTCAACAGTCCCTTTTTCTCTATCTATGCCATCAAATTATAGTTTAGATGCTTCCCCAAGATCTTAGCAGGGATAGGAAGCAAGAAGATGGGGCTTTAGTTCTTCAGGTCAGTAGGGTCCAAATTAGGATTCTTGAGAAGAGGCCTGACCGCTGCCTCTTTCCACAACCATGGATAGCACCCAGAAACAAGTGCTCTATTCATAATGTCAGTTATAGGATGAACCATTGTACTGCCTGTCAGTTGGAGGATCCTTGGGGGACAAGGTTCCAATGGAGATCTTGATTTTGGGTTCTAATGAAGAGTCTCCATTTGATCGAGAGTCAGAAGAGGGAACCAGGACAAAGTTATCAGATGTGTCTCCTCCTCCTCAGTGGTGGCTGAGAGGCTCTGCTTCCATGGGGCGGTTAGGTAGGAGTCAGAATGCTCCTTTTGATTATCAGTTACAAATTCTGTATGGATATTAGTAACCTTGGAGTGAAAGAATCCTGCAGATTTGTTGCAGAACTCTCTTGAACCCTCAATTTTCAGGGGAACTGGGGGAGACGCAAGCTGGTGTATAACTTTGAAGAGTTCTTTAGAGGAGCTTTAGAGGAGCCTGCAGACTCCATTTTATGAGCACAGTAGAGTTATTTTTGCTCTCTCTCTAATGGCTCTTTTGTACTCTCTAATAGCGTTCTTGTATAGGATTTTGTCTTGCTCCTCATATTGTTTCCTCCAGCCATGTTTCTGCAGACCAAACGCTTGCCTCAGTAGTCTTAGCCTATTGGTAAACCATGGTGTTTTAGGCAGCTTCCTGCTAGTTCTAGTTCTCTTAATGGTCGTGACCACACCTAAGACAGAGCTTAGCCAAACTGCAAATTCAACAGCTCCCATGTCCATTTCCTCGAATTCAGTACAAGATTTGCATCCGAGGGCACTGGAGAAGCATTCCACTGAAACCCCCTTCCAGTTCCTTTTAAGAGTCATGATGGTGCCAGAGGTGTCTTTGAGCTAAGTGGAAGAGATATTTAAAATGAATGCCACTGCCTGATTATCATACCAATGTGGAGGTAGTACATTTTGCTCAGACAGCCTGGCAGTGTTGGAAAAAATCCCATCTAGGCTGTGTCCCGCTGTATGTGTGGTGGCTCTAACCAATTGCAAGAGTCCAAAAGAGGCCTCCTCTAGGTGAAAATTAAAGTCACTCATAAGAGTGACTTTATTTTTGACTATATATTGTTCAATCAAATTCAGTCGGGAACATTGTCCTATGGCCTGGAGGTCTGTATAAAAGAATGCCAGAGAACGAATTAGTGGTTGAGATTTTAATGGAAAAATTAAAAGCCTCACACATCGTAATGCTCTTGAGCAACTTCATATTACAGTGATATTTCAGTTTGTATACAGTGACCAGACCACCTCCAGGTCTGCCCACCCGATTGAGTCTGAGGATAGCATAACCTGTGGAAATTGCATCAAGCAAGTCTGGACCCAACGAGGCATTCGTCCATGCCTCTGTTATGAAAACCCAGTCCGGGACTTGTGTCAGCACAAATTCGGCAAACTCTGTATTATGTTTACTCAAAGGCCTGGCATTGATTAGGACACCATTCGGAATCTTATTACATATAGTTGTCCCCTGAATAGCCATCTTTTCTGCTAAAGAGTTGTCTGCATTGATAGATATCTCATCCCAGGAAGGAAGATGAGGGACCCTGAAATCACAAGAAGGGCAGGCATAGTTTATATTTTGATAAAGATCGTTAAAATCAATTGGTTCACATGGAGGTAATTTACCCTTATTGGTAAGGCTCAAGAGATGGTCTTTGGAGTAAACTGGGGGACAAGCCTTTCTGATGATAGAGGACCTGGGGTCCTGGCGCAGGGCGTCAGTCTTCTCCTCTGAGGTTTCCTGTTCTACTACCAGGTTGTCTGCAAGACTCAGTCTCAGGGTTTGGCACTTGAAAGGAGTACCTTAGCGGAACAGGGTAGTTGCTAGGAAGTGGCTCTTACTATTCAACAATAGGGCCTTCTATTTTGAAATCCTGTGCCCGCCCCTGGCATAATTTTGAGTTCTGGTGTGCAGGGAAAGGTCTTTGTCCTTTCTCTTGTGACCCATCCAGAATTTTCCAATTTTGCTGGGGTGGTTTCCTCTTGGGAGAACTTTGTACCCAAGCACTCAAAAAAGGAGTCCAAATATAGTAAATTGAGTTATATAGACTAGATTGTCTTAATCAATGTTGGTTCAAATGATGGACTGGAATCAACAAGTTTATTGTTCAATAGTGTTATTCCACATAGAAACAGCCAACACGTGTTTCGTCACAAATCTAGATGTGCATAGGGCATTGACCATTTTTTTAGAAATATACAGTGTCCTTTAATAAGACTGATTTGTTCTTTGTCACTTTTGGTCTTTGTCCTTCCACCTCCGCTTTGTCCAGGTGACTAAACCTGGCTATTTCTAAGGCATATGAGGTTTTGGGGAAGAGGCTCCTACTCATTTAATGGGAAGATCTTCCAGGGGAATGGTCACCTCATGGGCAACTTTTAAGGGAGCTTCCAGACGGGATATTTGTTGTGCATCTGCATGGGCTTCTCCTGATATGGTCATGACGCATTATCGTTTGCAGTTGGTAGGGGATCACTTAACAGAGTTTGGTTACCATGTATTGTCCTCTGTTCCTTCTGTTTGATTTGATATGTTTTTGCTTTCTGGTGATTTCTAACTGGAATACATTGTTTTAGATTCTGGCATACAGTACAGCTGTCCCTGGTGTATTATTGCACTATTGAATCAATCAATGACAGCTTGGGCACGGTCTCCATTGTCAGGACTGGGTGCAGAAAATGGACGAGGAGGTAAAGACCCAGTTACTCAATGGTAATCTTCATTACTCCGAGTACAGGTCTTCCTTGTTACAGTCCTAGCACCCTCCCGTCCTCCCAGTTTCATTGATTGATTGATTGAATTTGGGCTTAATTATTGCTGCAAGTCCTGTACCAGAAGTGAGGTACTTCAGTAATGCTGGAGAGAGGTGGCCATGTTTGAAGAATTATCAACATTGGGCTTGGGGAAGAATTATCTGCAGGAACAGGAGATGAACCCCATTGTCAGGGCTGTAATGAGGAAGACCTGGACTCAGAGTAATGAAGTTTACTGGTGAGTAACCGGTTCATTAAGCATAACTGCCTCAGCATTTCACCTGAGCAAATGCTCTGCTAACATTGTGAACTACAACTAGGTGATGTCTTCTGTGAGCCAATAACAATTCAGGATGTAGTTAGAGATAAAAGAACTGCTGTAATCGCAAGCATTCCCAAAACCTCAGGACTTAAATCATGGGAAGGCTTCAAACCAAACTCAACTTTGACGAACCGGTTACATCTAATATTTTTGAAATGGGTATAAATAATTCATATGGCGAACTTGGAACTGGAGAAGAGCTTTGTAGCTATAAGTTTCCCCAAGAAACTCTAAAAAGAAGAAGCTACCCGACATGGACAAATTAAACCTTCAAAACAATTCTGCACCTGATTCTGCACTTTTCTATCCATGCACCCAAGATCTGGAATAGCATTCCCATATCTATTAGGACCACTCCAATAATGTCTCAATTTATGAAAAAGTTTAATACTTACCTTTTTAAAGAAAACCACAGCACAATGCACTAACTATCCACAACTCCGCTTCCTCTCCTATTACTTGTTAAATTTAAGCTTGTCTTTGACCACATACAGTGCGTCTCTGCCTTTTGGCTAGGTTCGCATTATAGAAATACCATATATATACTTGGCAAATTGAATCTTGCTACTGGAGCATCAGTAATTTGGGTTGTGTTGGAAATGGCTCTTTTTGCAGGGTTATCCCCAAACTTTTTGCTTCCTCCTCCTATTTTTCCCTGACCTGTGTTTGTTGTCTATAGGACTCTGGGCACTTTACCACTTCTGATCAGTGCTAAAGTGCATATGCTCTCTGTGTAAATTGTTATTGGTTCTCCCTGATTGGCATATTTGTTTTACCAGTAGGTCCCTAGTAAAGTGCACTGAGTGTGCCAGGGCTGGTAAATCAAATGCTACTAGTGGGCTTGCAGCACTGATTGTGCCACCCACATGAGTAGCCCTGAAAAGAGGTCTCAGGCCTGCCACCGCAGCGCCTGTGCGCAGTTTAACTCCCATGTCGACTTGGCAAGTGCACCCACTTGCCAGGCCCTATCCTTCCATTTTCTAACACATAAGACACCCCTATTGTAGGCCCAAGGTACTCCCCTGGGCAGGGTGCAGTGTATGTGAAAGGTAGGACATGTACTGGTGTGTGTAACATGTCCTGATAGTGAAATACTGCCAATTTCGTTTTTTCACTATTGAAAGGCTATCTTGTCCCATAGGACAGAATGGGGAATGCTTTGTAACATTTTACAAGCATATCTTCCCATAGGGAATAGATAGAAAAATAAGTAGAAAAATTGAATTTGGTATCCCTGAACTCAGGATTTAATAACACATATTTTAGTAAAGATGGTTTTTAAATTGTGTGTTTTAGAAAGTGGCAATTTTCTTGTTCAACCTTCCTGTGTGCTTCTGCCTGTTTGTGGATTGACTGTCTGGCTTTGGAGTGACAGGGGCTGGGGAGGTGCAGTGGTTCCAGGAGTCTGGATGAGTCAGCACTAGGCTGAATAGGCCTGATCTGCATTTGGAGTGGTGGGAGGAGTAGCACCTGTACCTGAATAGGGCTGTGCCTGCCTTCCACAATGCTGGCTCCGCCCCCCTGTGGTGTGTCTGGAAAAAGGCTCACACTGACAAAGGATGTTGTGCACTTGCAGAGTGCCCCCCAGAACAGGTTTGAACTGGGCTCAGAGCCCCTTGCACAAAGAGAACAAAGACATGTTGGGGTATAAGTATCAGACCCAAAACCCCGGACTTTAGATCATTCCTGGAATTCAAGAGGAACCTTTGCCAAGGAGAAGAGCTGGAGAGACTGAGGAGAAGTACTGCCCTTGCTGTGTGTCTGGGGTTGGCCTGCAGTTGCTGTTTCTGCCAAGAAAATGAGAAGGACTTTGCTGTGTGCTGTGTCCCCTGCTTGAAGGAGATCTCCAAGGGCCTAAAGTGAGCTGGCCTCCTGTTCAGAGGTCTCAGGGACACAAAGCTCCCCTGAACTCTGCTGCTGTGTGTTCTAGCCTGCCAAGAGGTACCTGTTCCAGTTTTGGGCCTCTGGAGGTTGCCGATGCTGTTTGGGAGCTGGAAGAGAAAAGAAACTCAAAGAACTAAAGAAATCGACGCATTGCTCTTCTTGCGGCTGTTTTTCCGACGCATCTTCACGGCTCAAGAAGAATTTCCACGCATTGCTGCGCCGCTGCAAAAACCGCCGTAGTGCCTGTCGTCGCTGCAAGAATCGACGCATCGAGGGATCGCGGCTGAAGAAGACTGACGCAGCGCCGCGCAACGCCGCCGCATCGATCGCCGGCGCATCCCGGATTTCCATGCATCGTACCTGTGTGGCAAGTTCTTCTGATGCATCACCTGCAGGCCAGAACCGGCATGAAGAATCGACGCATCACTCCCCATACAGACCGGAATCGACGCAACCCTTCCTCTACGTGCAGTGGGACTGTCGCATCGCCTCCTCAGGGTCTCAGGAGTGTTGCATCTCTTTGTTTTCCGACGCTTCAGCTGTTTGGCTTGGTGAACTTTGACGCAACTACAGGTACTTTGGTGAAAAGTCACGCATCCATAGTTTTCTATAGTACAAGTTCTTGAAACCTTTTTAAAGTCATATTTTTAATATGTATGTTGGATTTTTGCCGTTTTGGTCTTGTTTAGTTTGGATAAAGATATTTTATTTTTCTTAACTGGTGTGGTGTCCTTTTGTCGTGTTTTCACTGTGTTACTGTGAGTGTTGGTACAAATACTTTACACATTGCCTTTGGGATAAGCCTGCCTGCTTGTGCCAAGCTACTAAGAGGGTGAGCAGGGGTTATCTAGTGTGTGTATCCTCCTTACCTTGACTAGAAACAAGGGTCCCTATTTGGACAAAGGTACCTACCTCTGCCAACTAGAGACCCCCCATTTCGTACAGGTTGTGATTGTGAGGAAATAAAAAGACCTGAACACGGTGCTCTCCAGACAGTCTGTGGTAATTTGCAACACATAGCATGATCTTTCAACCCCTTCTCTACCCGACACCCAACAATCTTTTAACTTCATGCTAAACCTGATTTGATCAAAATCCACCAAGAAGAGTTGATTGTCTGGAAGGCTCTGGGCCCACACTCAGTATGGACATGTGATATGGCCACTTAAAAAAAAGGATAAACATTTTTACATGTTAGCACCAGTCGAAGCCACTGACGACCCTTCTTCAAGTGCTTAGTTTTAGCCAGTGGTTGCTGATCGGGCACACTGGCACTGATTTTTGGAGACCAGCACTTGTTTTTCTTCAGACTTTAATCCAGAGCAAAAGAGAGAAAAACACTGAAGGGAGAAAGACAGAAAAACAGTGATAAAGGGAACAGAAGGAATAAAAAAGAGCATTCAAGAGTGAGCTAAAGAGGCAGAGAGTGTCTGGTGGGTGGTTGAAAGAAATTAGGTCAATAAAGCTTATAGATCCTTGGTATTCGCAGTGACGGCTTCTCCGCTAAGGTGGAGGAGCATCGCCCCACTGCTTTGAAGCAGTGAAAGAAAGGAAAAATACAATGATAATAACGTAATGTTACAGAGTAGGGCAGGGGAGGAGTGGTAACACCCTCCTAAGTGTGCAATGACCCTCTCGAGCTGGCGAAACAGTCATGCGCACTCTACATGTTCTCCATGCAGGCTGCATTACAGCCTGCGTGGAGAACATGCTCCGGCCCCCCGTCACTGGCTAAGTGCAGAACCACGGCACTCAGACCAATCATAACGCTGCATTGCAGTGTTGTGATTGGTCAGGAAAGCCTGGGTGCTTACTAATCACAACGCAGCATTGCAGCATTGTGATTGGTCAGGGGAACCTGGCTGCTTCCTATTCCATTCCCAACACGAGGAGAGAGAATGGAGAGACACGACGGTAAGGTAAGTTTTTTTCTTTTTTCATTCTTCGAGTATGGAAAATAAAGTTCTTGTCGTATTCACATTGCATTTCACGGTTATGGAAAATAAAGTTCTTGTCATATTCACACTGCATTTCAATTTACCTCCCTTTTTGCCATTTGTCACTGATAAGTGCTTAATCTTCAAAAAAACAAATATAGTCCCTCTCCATCAGGGTTTTCAGAAAATAATGGATTTGATAGCCGGGTGTAAGTCCAAATATCGAAGGGACTATTGACAGAATGAGCAAAGGAGTCGCAGCATTACTACTTTATTCAGCCTCCCGTTGGTTTTCAGCCTCTCTTACCTCCCTTGTAAATTGCTGCATAGATCCAGCGACGCTGATGCAATTTAAGCCCAAACATCTTATTAAATGGTGCTTTGGACACAATGAGATGCTGTCACAGGCAATTTGGATTTGAAGCGAGCGAAGCGGCATGTCTCTGGAATCCCCCTAGGAGAGATTCTTCTCAGTGCAGTGTAGTGCTTCTCTGCATACCAAGAGGTCTTCAGCAGTGGAAGGCAAAAGCAGGCAGACCTACCAAGGTTTCAGAGTGAATTCACACATAGTTACTTGCGTGAGGAGTGAATGTGTGGTGCTGCCCAGTGGCGTACCTAAGCCTATTGCCGCCTGTGGCGGTCCCTGCCTTTGCCTCCCCGTGGCGGCTGTAAGAGCGGAGGCGCAGACTGCCCCCCCATCGCTCCCTCCCTTGCTATGCAACTGCCACAAACCCCTGATTTCAAAGCTAACCTGGAGGAAGGTGGTATTGGGAATGTCAAATCTTTTTATGATGACCAAGAGATCAGGGAACTTTCAGTAACATCAAGGTTGCCATTACTGTACCAAATTGTCAAGCAGGCATTCGTTGTGGTGGCCTAGCTTTAGAAAGTGCAAATGTAATTGGAATTTACGTCTAGTTATGGCACATTGTTATGTAGGATTTATGGTGCAAAGGATGGCATCTAGATGGCCCCCTGTCAGCGAAGCCCCTATGTTTTTTTGATGGAACTGATAACAGAGGTGAATTTGAGCCAGAGCCATCTTTAACCAATCTCACACAGATAAATAATATTTAATGCCATTTTAACCTCTCCTGAAAACATCACAGGATGTTATGTTATGTTAGTGGGATTTGTAGAGCGCATTACTGCCCAGAGGCGTCTAAGCGTGACATCAAACAACAAGTGACCAAACCATCTTTATTGAAAACATGAAGCTTGAACTTGTTGATAAATAGAAGCCACCGACTAATAAAAGTACATAAAGCTGAAGAAATGTGGCCAGAGTCAAAAACACAAAAACATATGATGTAAGTTTAGCATAGCCACATAAATATCCTGGTTTATGTGTGCAAAACCAATTTTGCAATTCACTAACGGCGGTATTACATTTGTGAAAAGATTTGCTCACACCCTTTTTTTAATGTGAGCACATCTTTTCACAGGGTTGGAGATTATGTGTCCCAGAGCAGGACTGCCCTAAAATTTTGTTCACATGTACAGATGTACTTGGTTGTGGCATTTTTCTACACTTTTTACTGAACTTCCTTCAAGGTAGGAAAAGAACAATCCAACAATTGGCGTGGGTGTATAGGAAAAGATTTCCTCTATTGATCAAACTCCCTTGGCTTCATATTGAAAAAAGATTTAGTTTAAAGTGTTATACTTTGCTTTTCAAGCCTTTAATAACAAGGGCCCAAGTGTGTTGTGTCGTCTGGTCCAAGTTTATATGCTAGCAAACCCTCTCAGATCATCAACCTCCTACTCAGGATGATCCCCAGAGTCCATAAAAGCAGAAGTGGTGGTCGTTCTTTTTCCCTTCTGCCTTCTAAATTATTGGCCCTTTTTCCATCCACTCTCCAGAATTTTCCAGATGAACTCACTTCTAGGCTAAGACTTAGCTGTTTGAGCATTTGTGTTAATATCCAGGCTGGCTTGTTTCTATTTTAGCGCTGGGAGGCCCTTTGTGGGTAGCCATGCTCTTTATAAGTAATGATAGAATAGAATTGAATGGACTGAGATATATTTTTCTCCGTTGGACAATATTCTGAAAGCCAAAAATTGCAACTTCACATATGCAAAGAATTTTCCCTCATGCACAGGCACACACTATGTGCAGTTATGCATGCTAAAATGCCTCCGCTTTGCACGTTGGATTTCACAGTGTAAACCTGCAACTCTGGTAGGTTTCCAGACATGCTCTGAGAAACCTTTGTTAATCCCAGACGAGGATGGAAACTTGCTGGTGCAGCTTTGTTTTTTTTGTTTGTTGTTGTTGCGAATAGGGCTGGTGATTATTTATAAACTTCACTGCTAACGTGGGTTGATTGACAGGCGCTGCCAACACACCCTCAGGGTTACAAGCATCTAAATAGTGTTAGCAATAACTTCCTCGTGCAGAAGGGCAAAGTGAGGCACAGTGATCTCATCTCACAAACTTTAAGAAGCTGCATCAGGTTCCAGGGACGGTTTTACGATTTTTGGGGCTCAGGGCAGAAAGGGAATGTGCCAGGCCCCTCTAATTTGCATACAACGTGAGACATTCAGGGCTGTTTGCAACTCTATAGCTGACCTTCCTCCTGAATCTGCTTTATGCAGTCTACTCATGGGCTGCCTCCCTCTCAAGTAGCTCCTGGGACCTCTTTTACAGCTCCTAAAGGGCAGAAGGTGAGAGGTTTGCTTGTAGGATGAGAAGGTTAAAACTGCTGAGGCACTGACTGTGGAACAATAGCTGTCCCAGGGTGCCACTGTATGAGGAGCAGGGTAGGAGGCCTGATTGCAGGAGCATGTGTTTCCTTGGGACCATAGGAGGGTGGCCCCCTCCCCTAGGCTTCCCCTCGCTACACGATATCAGCGAGGCCTCCCCTCCCATGGGCACAAGTGCAGCATGACACCTTGCTCAGAATTTAAATGAGCAGGGGGCACACAGAGATCAGTATGCTGTGACCAGGCTGAGGCATACTGGTTGGTGCGGGCCCCATGTTGGTGGGCTGTGTGCTAGGCCCTGGGCAGCTGCCCACCCTACCCATGCCTAGAGCCGGCCCTGTCAAATTCCAATCGGAATCCACATTAAACTCCCCCTCCCGCCCCCCGCCCCCATCCCCTTAGTTACTCCTAACCCCGGTCTCGATAACTGCGCTGGTAAGTGGAGTTATAGAGGTTACTGGGGCACTCGTAATGAGGCCCTAAATATGTATTCTCTAGACTGGTCCTGCATATGTGAAATTAGAAGAGGGAGCGAAATATGCCCTTGCTATTGGTTTAAGCTAGGTGATAGTGTTTTTTTACACTTCCTCCCAAGCAAAGCACGCATTGCTCATCTTGCAGACAGCATTCAGTACTTTGCCGTGTTTACTGTAATAACCACAGGGTAATGCAGAGTTTAAATTCACCATTGTAATTGCTAAATAGTCAATTACATTAACATGAATAACTGATTTTTCAGCATTGAGATCATGTGTTGAGATAAAATGGTGATTTTGTATTTATTTTGCCGTAATTAACATAGAATTTGAATGCAAACCTGCATCCTGACATTTGCATCTCATAAATCTGGAGATTTGCATAAGCAAATCAGGATAAAAAAGAGGAACAGTTCTTGGTCGAGCAGCAGTTCCAAAAACAGTTCCTGAGACAAGTTGTTCAAAATAATTATTTACATTTGCTTGCTGTGTCTAAAAGTAACTTATTAGTTTAAAAGTACCTGCTGCAGTCTTCCTTGTAGTGTCCAGCAGTTTTACAGCAACAATAAAAATGTCAAGATAGCCATGTAATTGACATTTTTATTGTTGCTGTAAAACTGCAACAATAAAAATGTCAAGTACATGGCTATCTTGACATTTTTATTGTTGCTGTAAAACTGTCAAGATAGCCATGTAATTGATTGGGGGGAACATGGCGGCCGGAAGCTAACGGTCGCGGTCGAAGCTCCTGGGCGTGTGACTAAAGATCTCTTCTAGACCTCTCCCGCTGATTCCATGAAGCGTTTTTAGCGGATTTAGTGGACACCCGCCCCCCCATTCCATTTCAGCTTAGTCCCGGAATTCCGATTCTTTTTTCCTCTTTTTTACCTGCTCGGCCCCTTCTTCATCGTGAATGGTGCCTGATCCCTGGAGAAGATCGAAGGCGCCACGGGAACCCGCTTTACTGCGGTCTGCTGGTGCGGCGAGTGGAGGCGCTGGTGTATTCCCGGCTTGCAGGTCCGGGTCTGCGCAGGCAGAGTCAGCACCTGCGACTACGTCTTACTGAAGGACAGGGATCAGAGTTGGGTAAACGTGGTGAGACGCCTGAAAGAGGTGGGATGTTTTACTTCTTTCTCCTCGGACGGTGCCTTTGCGACCCATGAAGGTGAAGGTGAGGAATCTGCCTATTATCCCTTTGGAGTCCCAGCGGACCCAGCGAACCCTCCGCCGTTATTGAGAGCGTTAAGTGGGGTGCATAGTGAGCAGGAGGGACCAGTTGGGACTACGCAGCAGTCTGGAGCTTTCTACTGCATGGAGAGCAGGGACGCCTTTCCCCCTAGCAGTGTTAATAAAATTCCAAACGCCTGCAGATACACCTTACGCACCAGGGCCATTAAGCTTGATTTGGGCACTGACTTGATTTGTGTTCCACCTTTGACTGTGGAGGCTAGGGATACTCTCAGGGCTCCTGCTAGGAAGGGCAAAGGGAAAGTCAACACTACGGAGACCACCCTCTCTGTAAGTGGAAAAGAGAGAGGAAAGGTGAAGAAAGTACCTACCTCCAAAGTAAAAATCACACCGTCTCTCAAGACGAACTATAAGGTATTATCCACTCCTACAACAAGGGGGTCTAATAAAGGAAATTTGGCTACAATCAGGTATGCAGTCCCCTGCTAAATCTAAACTAGCGAGTAAAAATGCAGGAATGGTGGCTGAAATAACCGAGTTAGCTGAATCAATTGAAACAATTGATACGAATAAAACTGCAAAACTTGCAAAGACAACGAAAGCCATAGTGGAGCAACGTTCGGTTATTCATCCATCTGTTGGTACTTCGAATAGATTTGCAATCTTGGAGGTACAAGAGGTTCAAGAGAGCGTGTTGGGTATCTCCTCTACGTCAGAGAAAGCAGATGCTATACCTGTAATACTCCCTGCGGCAGTTCCCCCTGGCCCTGGGATTGGGTCATTAGCAGAAATTGTATTGGCCTTAAAAGAGGATATGGGGAAAAGATTTTCCGTTTCGGAATCCAATCAAGCCGCAATCCAAGCCTCCTGCGAGGTACTAGCCCAGAAGCTAGAAGAAGTATCTCAGAGAACAAAGGTTCTTGAATCCGAAATGCCCAAAATTAAGGAAACATTACATCTATCTTCAATAAAACTGGATGAATTAGCTCTTCAAAATAGGGACCTGAGAGACGATGTTGAGCGTCTTGAAAACAACGCGAGAAAAAACAACCTGAGATTGCTAAATATCCCAGAAGATGTGGAAGGAACGGATATCAAAAGCTTTGTGATATCGCTCTTAAATGATACAATATTGAAAGGCTCCCCGGAGTTAAATCTGATTCAGGATATCCAATGGGTACATCGTGACCCATTCAGGAGGAACACTGCAAAACAGAAACCGAGGAAAATCTTAATACATTTTCTTACATACACTGTAAAATAATTTTTTTTATCCTTGGCCCTGAAAGAGGGTGCGATTAAAAGCAATTCCTCCATTAATCCTTTCACATTCACCATTAGATCTAACATTTCCCACATAACAGCAACAAAACAATGGGAGCTTGGTAAAAGAATGGCGGTCCTTAATTCACTGGGGGCTAAGACACAACTGAAATTTCCAGCATCCCTCCGTATCATGTGGAATAACTATATGCATAATTTACGTAAAATTGAGGAGGTAGACGCCCTTATTGACAAAATAAGGAGCGGGAGTGGGGTGTAGGTTGTGGGGGGGATAGTTAAGGTAAAGATGGGAACTCCGGGAGGGGTTCAATATATAAATACATTTTCTGGTTTCACGCCCAGGGGTCTGAGACCATAAGGGCTTATGCCCAGAGTAAGGGGGGTTCCCCAGGAGGGTTGAGGGGTTGAGGGGTCATGAGGGCAGGGTGGGAGGAGGGTGGGGGGGAGCACAGGTGGGGTTGCAGTGGGTGAAAAACAAAAAAATTTCCTCAATTCTAATTATATTTTTAAAATTAACTCACAATTAAAGCGTCTGTGTAAAGTTTTGTCATCAGGAGGTTGTAGTAGCCCCAATGAGTAGTGAAATAAAATTCCTCTCGTGGATTGTCAATGGATTGAGATGTCCTCGCAGACAAAGATTGGTCATGAAATATCTTGAGCAATCATCGGCACAAGTCTGTCTTCTACAAGAAACCCATTTGAGCCACCCGGAAAGTCGAGTTATTTTCGCTAAATACCATTGGGTAGAATACTTCTGTTCTTCTGAACAGGCAGCACATAACAAAGGGGTGGCTATTTTAATTAAATCAGGAGCTAGAGGGAACATCAAATTAACATCAACTGATCAGACAGGGAGATGGATCATCGCACAGTTAGAGATTAGAGGGGTTGAGCTAACTGTGGTGTCATTCTATGGTCCCAATACTGACGACCCAACACATATCTGTAAGATGCAGTCCAAATTGATGGAAGCCACTTCTTCTATAATAATTGGTGGTGATTTTAATGTCCTTTTTGACCCTATACGGGACAGATCAAATCAGAGGCACTACGTCGGAGCCCCACGTACTCGTCGGGCAATGACTAATATGATTCACGACTTAGGACTTGCTGATGTCTGGAGGGTTAAGAAGGGTGATATTCCAGGTTTTACGTACTTTAGTAAAAAGCAAGGTCATTCATCGAGAATTTACTATGTTCTGGTTGATAGGATGAGTTTAGATAATTTTTCTGATATATCTATTCTACCTAGCATCCTATCAGATCATGCCCCCATGTCTTTTACTTATCTTGGGAATGGACATAGCCTCAGGCCTAGATGGACACTGAAAAGGGCTATGCTGTCTAATGAGGAAATAGTTAGGGCAATTAAATCTTCTACCCTGGATTATTTTTCTATCAATATAGGATCAACATCTTTAGACTATGTTTGGGACGCCTTTAAAGCCCATATGCGAGGTCAGTTACATAGCCTGATCTGCTCTAAAAACAGGGAGGAGGCTCAAGAATTCCAGGACTTGGAAAGAGAAATTGCCAAGTTAGAAGATGAAAGGATAAGATACTCCCAGGACTACCCCGAAAGATTGACTCAAGTTCATAGTGACTTAGATCGTCTTCGTCAGGAATATAGGGGCAAATTAGATCTTAAGGTGAAGGCTCAGTGGACATCACATAACATGAAAAACTTCGAATATGGTGAAAAGGCGGGTGCTCTTCTAGCCTGGAAGGCAAGAACTGACCGAGCTAAAAATAATATCAGTGAATTAATAATAGATGACAGTGGGGCGACCTCTTGTAAATTAGAGGATATGCAAACTTGCCTCCTCTCCCTGTTTTCAAAACTGTATAAAGAGGAGATCTCACCTAGCTCGGTAAATATCCAAAAGTGGTTAAGGCACAAAGATTTACCTGAATTAACTGAAGGCAGCCGAGATTGTCTTGATGCTCCTATAACAGAGAGCGAGATAAGAATGCACATCAATAAGATCAAGAAGAACAAAGCAGCTGGAACGGATGCTCTTCCTGGTGAGTTGTATAAACTCCTCCGGGATGAGCTTGTCCCGAGATTATGCGAATTGTTTAATTTTATCTACAGCCCGGAAGGCAAGGTCCCTAAGACATGGAAGGAGGCCATAATTGTACTTATTTTGAAGCCAGGGAAGGACCCACTTAAGGCAGATTCGTATAGACCAATCTCCCTGCTGAAAGCTGACTATAAGATCTTTATGAGCATTTTGGCAGGGAGATTGGTCAAGGTAGCACCGCATCTGATTAATTCAGATCAGAAGGGCTTCATCCCGGGGAGGTACATTCAAGAGCAAACGCTCCAATTAATTGGTACTATAGATCTGGTGGTGGCTCGGTCGAGACCCTTGGCCGTCGCAGCTTTTGATGTGGCCAAGGCTTTTGACCGAGTCTGCTGGGTCTTCCTCTGGGAAGTACTGAGGGTAATGGGCTTAGGACCCTCGTTTATTCAGACCCTGATTAGTTGTTACCAGGGAGCTTCTGCGGTAATTCTGTTAAACGGAATGTTAACGGCAAGTTTTACTATATCCAGGGGAACAAGGCAGGGCTGTCCCATCTCGCCCTTGCTGTTCGATCTGTATTTAGAGCCCCTGGCTCAAGCATTAAGACTGGACGATCTAATGACTCCTTTTAGTTTCCACCAATACAGCAGAAAATTAGCTTTATACGCTGATGATCTGCTGTTATATACTAACAATCCGGTGGAGGTAATACCAAGGGCGGAAACCCTTTTGGAGGAATTTGGTTCGTATTCTGG
Organism: Calotriton arnoldi; assembly: GCA_963921515.1. Classification (NCBI taxonomy): domain Eukaryota; kingdom Metazoa; phylum Chordata; class Amphibia; order Caudata; family Salamandridae; genus Calotriton; species Calotriton arnoldi. The sequence goes on from CAWUFW010002048.1 coordinate 851,509, forward strand.
GTATCTTGCTAATTCCTCCAAAACAGAAGTGATGTGCTGGAACATCAATAATTGGGAAGGCAGATTGAGTAAACAATTCAGGTATCTGGGAATCAATATTGTTAACCACTTAGACGATATACCTCTGATTAATTTTAAAAAGGTGGCTAAAGAGGTCGACCACCTCTTCACTAGATGGAAAAATCTCCCGTTGACTATTTATGGCAGGGTTAATTTAGTTAAGATGGTCATTTTACCGAAGTTAACATACCTTTTTAACGCTATTCCTCTAGATTTCCCTTGTAAGGAGATTAGTAAGATCCAAAGTAAAATAGGAAGTTACATCTGGTCCAATAAGAGTGCAAGACTCTCTTGGAAGAAGCTGAGACGCAAGCTTTTGAAAGGGGGTCTCGCTCTTCCGGATATAGCCTGGTACTTTTTAGCGTTCCAATTTAAAAACATACGGATGCTGTTGACAACACCTGAGGAAACTAATTGGGGGAAGATATTGAGAGAAATGGCTATAGCGGAGAGCGGGGTGAAGGGTTTTTATACAAATATGGGGCACCTAGGTTTTTCAAAAAAGTCCGCCTGAAAGTTTTAAGGGCAGCCCTCAATGTGTGGTACAGGGTTAGACACAGATGGGGAGTTGGGTATTATTCTGATTTTGCCCCTATTTGGTACTCCCCTGGGACGCCAGCCTGCCTAGATGATAGTCTTGCGCTGCCAATCAAAAGGGCTGGCCTCTTGATCTGGTCAGACCTTGTATCCTCGGACGGAGTTCTTCCGTGGGATCTATTAAGAATTAAAATAGGTAACTCCTTTTCTAAATTTAAATATTTGCAATTGGTTTCCTGGTATGCAGTTGAAAAGGAGTCAATCTGTGGTGACTGGGAAATTGAGCGTTTCCTGCAAAACCCAAAGCCTAAAATGAAGGAGGTTGCACTTTGGTACAGGAAACTCCTCGATGTAGATGTCACAGAACTCCCCCCACAGTTTGCTATTTGGAATCAGTCACTCTTGGACTCTAAGGCGGAAGATCTATATGATTTATCACTGCAAACTCTATATAAGTTCGTCAAACCGGCATCCTTAAAAAAGAATCACTTTTTTGTAGTTAATAGACTATATTATACCCCTGTGAAAATTGCTAGATTTGCTCCCTTAGCTTCTTCTAAATGTCCGAGATGTGACTTTTCTAAAGTAGATGATATACACATATTTTATGAATGTTGCAAACTAAGTGGGTTCTGGCAGAATGTGGAGCGTGCCCTGGGTGCCATTTTTAAAGTTAAGATCAATGTGAACCTCTCCATAGTAATTTTTGGTATGGATCTTGAAGTGACGAATCTTCTGCAGCCAATGCAAAGAGGCTTGTTACTATACTTAATTCTTGTTGCCCAAAGGGAGATATGTAAACTCTGGGAAGACCCACAGCCCCCACGCCACGAAGATTGGTTGAAAGCAGCATTCGCTATGGCACGCCTGGATCAGGGGTATTTAAACATTGACATTCCTAACATCTGGTCTCAGTTTGTTTCATGGGGTAGAGAGATGAGGTTGGTCAGATAACCCCGGTCCTATGATTACACCAAGCTTCGCACGAAGAAGCTGGCCGGGTTAGGCCTATGGCCAATGCAGTTGTAGAAGCCTGGGGTGTCTAGGTTGGTAAATGGCTTCTGACTAAAGTTGCAGACGCTGAATGGTGAGATGAGGACAAAAAAAAAGATAGCCATGTAATTAATGTTCCTGCTGGAGAGAGATCGGAGTTTTGTCTAGTGGCAGTTTCGACTCATCATAAAATAGCACGGATGGTTAATGTGCCTGCTGCAAAGAATGTGTACGTGCAGATCACAGAACTGCGTGTGAGCAAACAATGAGTAGCACTTTAATAAAAGTGGAGAGGTGTGGTGCAGCGGCCAGGGCAGCTGACTTTGGAGCACAGGGCTCACGGTTCGATCCCCGGCTCTGGCGGCAGGGCAGCTCAGCACCATGTGACTCTGGGCAATAGCTCACTTAATTTCCACGACGGCCCCCAGCGCTTTACAAATACGGATTTACATTTACAACTGCACCCAACTGGAAAGACGCTACTAAGATAACTTTTGCTGGTTGGTGGAATCTGTTCTGTTATCACCATAGACTAGACAAAGCATCCATTGCCTCCATGCAACAACTTCTTCAGAAGGATACATTTTGGAAACCACTTACCATCTAGAAACTCCTCTCGGATCCATGACAGTAACACGGTATTTCAGCCACCATGAATTTTTCTTTTATCACTTGTACAATGTAATACAATGTTACTAAGTACTTCACTACCACAATGATTAAGGATACTTGCAAAGTTATAAAATCTATTTTTCCCTTTCTGCTCTTTGTCTTTCTTTCTTCCTATCTTTTTCCACTTTTCCCCTCCCTCTTCCACTTGCCACAAAACACAAAATACAAATTGCTGTTTTCATAATGTACTCCTTTGTATAGCTCTGGTTATTGGTTATTAGATATACAGTGCATTTCCTTTTGTCTTTTCTCCTTTGATTTCTATCACATATTTTTTTGAACTAATTTAATTACAGACATGTTTATTATGATGTACCTTTTGCTGAAATTATTTTAATAAAGCTTCTCCAAACTTAAAAAAAAATGGAAATGCATGTCAGAGAGGGGCTATAGAGAGGCGAGGAGCATTGTTGGAGGGTGGTAGTGAGGGGATTCATTAGGGGGGGCACCAAAAAAGAATGTCGCACTGGGTGTCACCATTGCATAATCCGGCTGTGGGCATACACATCTATTAACGTAACACCTCTGGCTTTCAATGAAATCATATCACCAAATGTTAGCAGGAGCAAACAATGGGCAAAATCTTACACTTAATATATGTAATTTCCAAAAAGTACGTATATTACTGATTTACTCATGGTGGATTTACTTATAGAGGGTATCACTTGACAACACTGGCTCTCCTTTGTACCGTAATAACTTTGTCCAGAGATGTGATCAGTGCATCTCTTCCTCATAAATACTGCTTTGTACATTTTCCAATTCTTGAAACAACGCAGCGCTGTAGATTTTCTTGCGGCACTATATGAATTTCAGTAATTCTGGGCCTCAGTATCAAATTCTCTCTCCAATATGGGAAAAAAATAGAAAATCAATGGGTTGCAGTAATTTGCAATACATAAAGGAAGGGGAAGCAAGAAAGGACTCCAGACCAGTGAGAAGGAAAACAAGGTAAAGGAAAAAACATAAAGAGGTTTAGCAAAGAAGGCCATCAATAGGGAGATGAACTGAGTTTGAGTTGGATAAAAGAGTGAAAAAGTGAAACAAATAAAACATGGGGAAGGACAGTCGGCCAGAATTGTTTGAAGAAAGGGAAAGAAAAGGAGAGGAGGGCAAAATCATAGAGGAGTGACTAAAGAAGAGCAAGCGATGGAGAAACTGGATAAGGTGTCAAGGATTTGTGCAATTTGGTAAACGAACTAAGTGGAAACATTTTCAATATGAAAACCATTGTCTACAAACCAGTAAACAATGGCACTCCTTCCTTCTCAATATCCAAAGTCAAAACGTCCAGAGGGATATGAAAAACCCACAGCAGTAGCAGCATTGCTAGACTAGAGACCAGAAAGTGTAAGAGAGAGAGAAAACAATAAAACAGGCTTCCTTCTGCTATGCCTATTCCATTTAATAAAAGAAACTGAAGACCCACCTTCTTCAGACCAATAGTTAATCACACAGGTTTTACCAGAAAGACCGCAGGAGAAGAAACACCCTGTCTCCCAGAAGTTTTCATACTCTCTCCCAACATTCGTCCCTCCAACCCTCCATTTCCCCAGACTTTTTCTGCCACTGTTTACCCCTCCACCCTACATTCACATTACCCATGATTCCCTCCTCACCACACATGTAAGTATCCACCCTCCATTCCATTACTTTGCAGCTTCTTTTGTACTACATACATTCTGTCAGATATTGAGTTATTAATTTGGGAGGGTGTTCAACTAACAACTGAAACACAATCTCGTTAGGTCACAACACAGCTCAGCTTGTATCTCTGCTTAAAACCTGGTAGTAATGGCAGGTGTGTTAAGTTCAACCTGCACCAAGTAGCATTAAAGTTATAAACATAACACAATTAAATTTCGAAACCTGTTTAGCAATATCAACAGACATTTATGAGCAGAAAGACACACATGAAGTAAAAATCAGATAAATCGGAAGTGAACGTATGGTTCTTTTAGGATTTAAGGCAAAAAGCTTCAAGAAAGCAAAATGTTCCTATAAGATTCAACGGTCGTGATAGACTGGGCCTAAGGCATGATTTAAGGCAAATCAGCGTGGAGAGTGATCTTGTAAGCCTAGTGGATCACACCAGTTAAGGTTTTTACCATAGGTTACACTTCTAGTTTTTCAAATCCTTCAGAGATAAGGCAGAATGCTGAAGCTGATGAGGATCCATCGACTTTGATTACATTGGCGTACGGCTCTCACTGAAGCTTTCAGATTGTGGCATCAAAAGTTACAAACAGGGCACAGATGGATTTTGTAGCTCTCAAGTCAATTTGCTTCTGGGTTAACTCTGTCACTTGACCCCAGGCCAAAGTTTTACATCAGACTTTAGGCCTGATTAGGAGTTTGGTGGTGTGGGAGCGGGCGGCATGCCACTGCCACACTCCTGCACCACTAAACTCCACCACCCTTTGGATTACAAATTGTAATCCGGGTGGGCGGTACTGCGGTAGCTGGCTCATAGCGCTGCCTTTCAAAGGCTCATAGGAGAGCCTTAGAAAGGAAGCGCCGTGGGGCAGCCACAGCGTGTTCCAGTAAGGCATGGACTGTAAAGTCCATGCCGTGCAGGAACTGGGGGTGCGAAAGACAGGGGGCACAGCATGTGCCCCCCTGCATGCACCCCCGTGCACCGAGGCACCAGGGGGCCCTACACTTCCTCACTGCCATCCTTTTCATGGCAGGCTCACTGCCATGAAAAGGAGGGCAGTGAGGAAACTCATAATATGCTTCGCGGTGCAGCAGCTGCACCACCAGCATATTGTGGCCTTAGACTGCTGCAAGACCACCAGGGATTGTGGATCCCTGATGGTAACAGTGGTCTTATGGTGGTCCAACCATCAAAGTCATAATACGGCAGTCGGACCACCGGTACGACGGATGCCGCACCGCCACCGTGGGTTTGACGGTCCATCAGACCACTAAACTCATAATCGGGCCCTTAGTCAATTGTTTTGGTTCTCAAAGTCATCCAATGGGGCAAGAGAGTGAACGCTGTAGCCAGGTAGGTACTAGGTTGAACACCTTCACTGTGAGATCCCACTAAAGCCTTTTGTGCAGCATACATCTGAGTAGGACCAACCTGGAAATCTTGCCCGCTGAGAATGCCCCCACCCTTGGGTACAACCTATCACTTGGTCACGATCCTTCTGGTTATCAAAAAAATAAGTAGGTCTCAAAAGTATCTTGAAACTAGGAAAGTCACTCCTGTCTTTTCCATATCCCCAAATCCCTGGGTCATGCTTTTAGCCACTAGGCGTCTTTTCCTATTTGGACCCAACACAGTTGACTCAGAACTAGTCACCCGAATCTTCCTCCAAGATAGAGCCCTTCTGTCTTGTGTCCCTGTAGCAGTGAAAAAGAGACCAACCAGGTGATAGCTGAAGAGCGGTTCCAGTCATTCTGTGCTAATGGATATCAGTATCTCTTCAGTCTTCTTTCCCCAACAGCCAGGCAGCATCTCCTTTCTTGCCTTTCAGTATTCTTTCATGTCCAGGAATGGTCTGAAGAGGTGGTGGTGAGGTACCATTCTTATCCTACACACTAGCCAGTGACTGAAACATTCTCTATACTCAATCCACCAAATCCAGGATATTTGCTATAAAAAAACTAATGTCCTTTCGCAGCACTTCCTCCCTCAATCTACTTTAAGTACTTGCTGAGTCCTTTTTTTCAAAATAATCAAAGATTTTCTTTCCCTGCACATCCTTGAACTCCATTTCAGGCACACCCCAATGGAACTGAGGAAACTCTGCAGGCAAAGATGACTATCCAGGGTTTAAAGATTTCTGTTAAGATCCCCATTTGGGATTTTCATTTGAAAGAGGAGACTTGTGGCAGCCCATCTGTTGCCCTCTGTTCCTGGACACGCCAGATGACTCATCCCAGTTAAGTGGTCAAAGTTTACACTTGTACTACTTTAGCCTTCCTGCTCTCATGACTAGCTGCATTGTCCTCCAGGAGTCCAGGTGTTCACACCTAATCTGAGATGTTAATTACAGTAAATGAAAAAGAAGGCATCTAGACAAACTGCTCTAAGGTAGCACAAATTACACTTTTTCAAAGTTGCACTTATTTTTCCACTAAAAAAAATCCACTTCCACCACTGAAAATGATTTTTGAGAAAGAGCGAAAAAAACTTAGAGCTATGTTTCTGTGATGTTCCCAAGACAAGTTGCAAAAACGTACTTGTATTTAAAACGAAACCTGCTTATTGGGAAATGTTATTTGGCATTCCCAATGACAGGCAGTTTTTGTCAACATTTATCTGTGGGAACATAATTTTCTTTAATATGTAGTACATCACACTATTGTATGTTACGCACTCAGATCAGTGTGCTTAAAAGGCACAATTACAGATGACTTAACAAATGTATACAAATACATTTTGTAGATGGCCTGCACTACTCTTTGTCACTTGTGACTGCTGTTGTTTAAATTACAGCCTGACCAGGTATTCCCTGGAGCCATAAAATCAGCCGTATCAGTGGGTCGTATAGGTATACACTGCAGTCCAATTATGGTGTTTGGACAAAATATCGAGATGCCAAAATATTGTGTCAATAATATCGGGATGTTGAAAATATCATGAGCAGTAATATTGAAGGTAAGACTATTGTTTTAAGTGTTCTTTTTAATATTGTTGTGAAAAATATCGTTGGATAAAATATCATTGAATAGAATATCGTTTTCATGTGTTTTTTTATATGTATTTTATTGAATTTTGTTTCATTTTTTTTTTTTTTTTGTGTGTTAAATAAACGCACTAATTTAATTATTTATGTAAATTGTGCATTTCGTATTTTAGGTTTTATTATGTGCATAATTATTTTTTTGTTATTGGTTTACAGTAGTGGGATGTCGGGTTTTTAGGGGATAAGGGTGTGGAGATTTTTAAAATGTGTGTACATTAATTTGATTTTTATGCGTAATTTTTTATTTATATGCAAATTAAATACTTAACGGATTGAAAAAGACTGTTTTTAGTTATAAAATAACTTATTTAAAAAATATTATTTACTTAAATGGATTGTTGATTTTAATGAACATAAAAATGTGTATTTAATGTAAATTTTATAATACTTTTTACTTCATTAAAAACAGAATTGGAAAATTAAAATATTTTTGAATTTTAAATTGTTTAATGTAAATATTTATTTAAAATGCATTTAATTATTTAATGTAACACATAAAATTGATAATTATATTTTTGTAACATTCAGTGTATTACATTTATTTTGCTTATTGTTTTGAAATCTGAAATTTTTTATTTCCATTTTTAATACGTTGAGTGTAAAACCAATGTTTTATTTGAAAAGTAAATAATGTAATACATTTATAAATGTTTAATATATAATTTTGGAGTAAAACATTATACTAAATATGTATTAATTATGATGTTTTTATAAAAAATTATATTGATGCTTATATGTTATATGTATTATATTTTACAAATAAAAATCCATTTTTATTGGTATTGAGAAATTTCATATTTATATTTATGTATAAAAGAAGTAATTGGGAAAACACATTATATTTTTTCTGATGTTTATTTAATATATTTTATAATAGTTATTAATTTTAATATCTGTATGAAACATAAATAAACCATATTTATATTTATATTTCTTTATTATAATAAAGGTGCATAACACTTTGCAATCTTTATTTTGACAGTAGTTCCGACGGCGGTGAACTTGTCTGTACCGCCCTTTGACAGTTGCTTTCCTCCTACCGCCGTCACGGGCAGTCTGTAAATGGCTAGCAGCGTTGGTGGGACTCTGGCGGTCTTTCCTTCAACTCACTGCCAACATGGAAATTCAGCAGGCGGAGCTCCAACTGTCCTGCAGGGAATCCAACGCCGCTTTGACAGCGGTTCCCTTACCACTGAACTCGTAATAAGGCCAAAAGTTTTAGTAAGTTATCTGTTGTGGAAAATCTTAGGATTCATTTCTTATTGCGTAGATTATCATGTAGGAGGAAGGGTTCCTGTTGGACTTGTCCCTTTTTGCAGGGTTATCCCCAAACTTTTTGCTTCTTCCTCCTATTTTTTCCTAACCTATTGTTGGCTTTGGGATTCTGGGCACTTTACCACTGCTAATCATTGCTAAAGTGCATGTGCTCTCTGTGTAAATTGTTATCATGATTGGTTATCCATGATTGGCATATTTGATTTACTGGTAAGCCCCTAGTAAAGTGCACTAAGTGTGCCAGGGCCTGTAAATCAAATGCTACTAGTGGGTCTGTCACTGATTGTGCCACCCACATGATTAGCCCTGAAAAGGTAACCCAGACATGCCACTGCAGTGTCTGTGTGCAGTTTGTTAACTGCCATGTCGACCTGGCAAGTGCACCCACTTGCCAGACCCTAACTTCCCCCTTTTCTTCCATGTAAGGCACCGCTATGATAGGCCCAAGATACCCTCCTGGGCAGGGTGCAGTGTACGTGAAAGGCAGGACATGTACTGGTGTGTGTGACATGTCCTGATAGTGAAATACTGACAATTTCGTTTTTCACTATTGAAAGGCTATCTGTCCCGTAGGATAGAATGGGAAATACTTTGTAACATCTTACAAGTATAACTCCTCATTGGGACAAGATAGATGATAAAGTTTAGGCCAGGTGCTGGGACAGTTTGCCTTCCTGTTCTCCCTGACTCCAGGAATCACCAATTTGTGTGTCCATGATGTGGACACTGGGGACAGTTTACCTGTAAAACATAGAATTTACAGAGTAACTGACAAAGTCAGGGCTAGCATCAAGAAAGAGGTTTCCAAGATGTTGGTGTTAGGAGTGATAGAGCCCTACAGCAGCCGCTGGGCTAGCCCAGCGGTCTTGGTTCCGAAAGCCGCTGCACCCGGTGGCACTCCTGAACTCAGGTTCTGCTTGGACTACCGTGGGCTCAATGCTGTCACCAGGACTGATGCCCACCCCATCCCCAGAGCTGATGAGCTCATTGATCGGCTGGGAGCTGCCCAGTACCTTAGTACATTTGATCTAATGTCTGGGTGCTGGCAGATTGCCTTGACTGATTGGGCAAGAGAGAGGTCTGCATTTTCAACACCAGCGGGGCACTATCTGTTCCATGTCATGCCCTTTGGGTTGAAGAATGCACCCGCCACATTCAAGAGACTGGTCAACCAGGTACTGTTGGGGCTGGAGGAATTCAGCGCCACCTACCTGGATTACATTGCTGTTGTCAGCTGCAGCTGGGAGGAACACATGCAACACCTCTGTGAAATATTAAAGGCTCTGCAAAAGGCACCCCTCACTGTCCAGGCCAGTTAGTGCCAGATAGGGCAGGGATCGGTAGTGTACTTGGGGCACCAGGTAAGAAGCGGCCAGGTGGCACCCCTACAGGCTAAGATCAATACGATTCTGGCTTGAGAGCCCCCCAAGTCCCAGAGAGAGGTGAGAGCCTCTTTAGGCTCACCAGGTACTGCAGATAGTTTGTCAAGGGGTATGGCACCATTGTTGCCCCCTTAACAGAGCTGACTTCAAGGAAGCAGCCAAGAAAAGTGATCTGGACCGATACCTGTCATACCCCTTTTGATGCCCTGAAATCTGCCATGTGCACAGCGCCCGTGCTTAAGGCACCCAACTTCTCCCAAGAATTTGTTGTGCAGACAGATGCTTCAGAGCATGGTGTGGGAGCAGTACTCTCACACCTGAACAACGAGGGCTTGGACCAACCCATAGCTTTCATTAGTAGATGGCTACTTCCCAGGGAACAGAGGTGGAGTGCAATTGAAAGAGAAGCTTTTGCTGTGGTCTGGGCGCAGAAGAAGCTAAGACCCCACTTGTTTGGGACTCACTTCCAGGTTCAGACAGACCACAGGCCCCTCAGATGGTTGATGCAAATGAGGGGTGAGAATCCAAAACTGTTGAGGTGGTCCATCTCCCTACAGGGAATGGACTTTACGGTGGAACACTGCCCTGGTACAGAACACGTCAATGCTGATGGCCTGTCCAGATTCTTCCGCCTTAGTGATGAGAACTCCCAAGAGGGTGGGTAGTTCTCCCCACCTTTCAGCTGGAGGGGACACGTGTTAGATTTGGCATCTTTGGTGTGGTTTACCCTGACTTTTTCCCTCGACCTCCTGTATTTTTGATGCTGTGCTGGATTTTGTTTTTACTGGCTTAGATGCTTTGTGCACTTTGCCACTGCTGATCAGTGTCAAAGTGCAAGTGCTCCCTGTGTAAATTGTGATTACAATTGGTCCTCCCTGATTGGCATATTTAATTTACTGGTAAGTCCCTAGTAAAGTGCACTAAGTGTGCCAGGGCCTGTAAATCAAATGCTACTTGTGGGCCTGCAGCACTGATTGTGCCACCCACATGAGTAGCCCTGAAAAGGTATCTTAGACCTGCCACTGCAGTGTCTATGCAGAGTTGTTTGTTAACTGCCATGTCGACCTGGCAAGTGCACCCACTTGCCAGACATGTAAGGCACCCCCATGGTCAATCAATCAATCAATCATGGGATTTATAGAGCGCACTACATACCCGTGAGGGTCTCAAGGCGCTAGGGAGAGGGGGGGGCCGCTACTGGTCGAACAGCCAGGTCTTGAGAAGCCTCCTGAAGGTCAGCAGGTCTTGGGTCTGTCGTAGGTTGAGTGGGAGGGAGTTCCAGGTTTTAGCAGCGAGGTGGGAGAAGGATCTGCCACCGGCGGTGGTTCTTCGGATGCGGGGGACGGTGGCGAGTGCGAGGTCGGCGGAGCGGAGCTGGCGGGTGGGGATGTAGAAGGAGAGTCGTCTGTTGAGGTAAGCTGGGCCGGTCTTGTGGAGAGCCTTGTGTGCGTGGATGAGGAGTTTGAGGGAGATCCTTTTGTTGACGGGGAGCCAGTGCAGGTTTCTCAGGTGGGGGGTGATCTGGCTGTGTCGTGGTATGTCGAGGATCAGGCGTGCGGAGGCGTTTTGAATGCGTTGCAGTCGTTTGATGAGCTTGGCCGGGGCTCCTGCGCAGAGGGCGTTTCCGTAGTCTAGTCTGCTACTGACGAGGGCCTGGGTGACCGTTCTTCTTGTGTCTGATGGGATCCATCTGTAGATCTTGCGGAGCATGCGGAGGGTGTTGAAGCAGGAGGAGGAGACTGTGTTGACTTGCTTGGTCATGGAGAGCGTTGAGTCGAGGATGACTCCCAGGTTGCGTGCATGGTCGGTGGGTGTCGGCGGTGCTCCCAGTGTCGTAGGCCACCAGGAGTCGTCCCAGGCTGAGGGGTTTGGGCCGAGGATGAGGACCTCCGTCTTGTCCGTGTTCAGCTTCAGTCGGCTGATCTTCATCCATTCGGCGACGGCCTTCATTCCTTCGTGGAGGTTCGATTTGTGGGGGTCCTTGGTGAGGGAGAGGATCAGTTGGGTGTCGTCGGCGTAGGAGATTATGTTGAGGTCGTGCTGTCGGGTGATGCGAGCGAGCGGGGTCATGTAGATGTTGAACAGTGTCGGGCTGAGGGAAGATCCCTGGGGTACGCTGCAGATGATCTTGGAGGCTTCGGAGCGGAAAGGGGGGAGGCGTACGCTCTGGGTTCTGCCGGAGAGGAAGGAGGTGGTCCAGTCCAGGGCCTTGTCTCGTACGCCTGCGTCGTGGAGGCGTGTGCGTAGTGTGTAATGGCAGACAGTATCGAAGGCGGCGGAGAGGTCCAGGAGGATGAGGGCCGTGGTTTCACCGTTGTCCAGCAGGGTCCTGATGTCGTCGGTGGCGGCGATGAGGGCAGTCTCGGTGCTGTGGTTGCTGCGGAACCCGGATTGGGATGGGTCCAGGATGTTGTTTTCTTCGAGGTATCGGGTTAGCTGTTTGTTGACGATCTTCTCGATTACCTTGGCTGGGAACGTAAGCAGGGAGATGGGCCGGAAGTTCTTGAGGTCTTTCGGGTCCGCCTTGGGTTTTTTGAGTAGGGCGTTGATCTTGGTAGGCCCAAGGTACCCCCTGGGCAGGCTGCTGTGTATGTGAAAGGTAGGACATGTACAGGTGTGTGTGACATGTCCTGATAGTGAAATACCGCCAATATCATTTTTCACTATTGAAAGGCTATCTGTCCCATAGGATGAAATAGGAAATACTTTGTAACATCTTACAAGTATAAATTCCCACTGGGACAAGATAGATGAATAAAGTTTAGGCTCTCTGAACTCAGCAATTATTTACACATCTTTTAGTAAACATGGTTTTTAAATTGTGTGTTTGAAAATGCCACTTTTAGAAAGTAGGCATTTTCTTGTTTAACCATTCTGTGTGCCTCTGCCTGTTTGTGTATTGACTGTCTGGTTTTGGAGTGGCAGGGGCTGGGGTTGTGCATTCACTGTAGACAGCCACTGGAGGGGGTGAGGTGTGCCTGGCCCTTCCTGGATGACCTAAAGCTGAGCTGAATAGACCTTGGCTGAATTTAGAGTAGTGGGAGTAGTTTTCCTTGCACCTGAATATGGCCTGTCTCCCTTGCACAATGCTGTCTCCTCCCCCCGTGGTCATACTGCACAAGTGAGGACATAACTGGTTTGGACTGGGCTCAGAGACCCTTGCACAAAGAGAACAAAGACAAAATGGGGTATGAGTGGCAGACCTTAAACCCCAGAAGATTAGATTACTTCTGGACTCAAGAGGAACCTTTGCCAAGGGGAAGAGCTGAAGAGCTGTGAGAAGGAGTACTGCCCCTTTGCTGTGTGCTGTGTGGGGTTGCCCTGCAGTTGCTGTTTCTGCCAAGGAAAGGACAAAGACTGGAACTCTGCTGTGAACCTGCTTGAAGATGATCTCCAAGGGGCTGTGTGTGCTGGCCTCCTGTTCTGAAGTCTCAGGGACACAAAGACTTCCCCCCCAGCTCCCCTGAATTCTGCTGCTGAGAGTTCTGACCTGCCAGGAGGTGCCTGTTCCAGTTCTGAGCCTCTGGAGGTTGTTCCTGCTGTTGGGAGCTAGAAGAAAAGAAGAACTAAAGAAGACGACGCATCGCTCTTCTTGCGGCTGTTTTTCCCGACGCAACACTGCCGTGAGAGAAGAATCTCCATGCATCGTCGCGCAGCTGCTGAAACCGATACAGTGCCTGTCGCTGCTGCAATAACCAATGCATCGAGGGATCGGAACTGAAGAAAGCGGCATTGTGCCGCTCGGCGGTGCCGCATCGATCGCCGCCGCATCCCGATTTCCACGCATCGTGCCTGTGCTGCAAGTTTTCCCGATACATCACCCGCGGACCAAAATCGTCTTGGAGTCGACACATCACTTCCCCCTACAGACCGGATCCGACGCATCACTTCTCCTGCGTGCAGCAGAACTGTTGCATTGCCTCCCCAAGGTCTCAGGAATTGACGCATCTCTTTGTTTTCAACGCTTCCCACCTTTGCGGCTGCTTGGCCTTGTGAATTTTGACGCATCTACAGGTATTTTGTGAGAAATCACCCATCCATAGTTTTCTATGGACCAAGTTGTTTGAAACCTTTTTAAAGTCATATTCTTATTACGTGTATGTTGAATTTTTGTCGTTTTGGTCTTGTTGAGTTTAGATAACGATACTTTATTTTTCTAAACAGGTGTGGTGTCCATTTGTGGTGTTATCACTGTATTACTGTGTGTTTTTGAGTACAAATACTTTCCACATTGCCTTTGGGATAAGTCTGTCTGCTTGTGCCAAGCTACCCAGGGAGTGAGCAGGAGTTATCTAAAGTGTGTATCCCCCTTACCCTGACTGGAAGCAAGGGTGCCTATTTGGACAAAGGTACCTACCTCTGCCAACTAGAGACCCCCATTTCTAACAGTTCTGCATTATGTGTGGTTGTTAGGTGTTCAGGTATTTGGATGTCTTGGTATCTTCTAGGGACAGGAGGGGTATCGCTGGTAGTTTTCTTAGTTTGTGCAATTATGCATTTTTACAGGTGAGTATAGCTGGCAGTTGGCCTGTAATGTGTTCGGGGACTTTAGGAAATATATATTTTAGTTGTGGGCACTTTAAGCCTAGCGCTTGCTTCTCTTATATCTTGCAATATGTCTTTATTCCATTTCTGTCATATTTGGGGGGTTGCTGTGTTCCCTTACATTAATTACAGCATCAACTTTTGTAATGGCCCTCCTATAGCAAGCATTAAAGTAATAGTTAATATATTTCCAACTGACAGTTCCCATCGTTGTACTTTCTTGGTTGTAAGTGTAGCCCATGTGGGATAATAATTGCTTTCTTTTCTGTGATGTGATGTATCTTGCTCTTTCTGTCATTAAGTTTATAAATAGTGTCATAGTGTAAATAATTACAATTTAAAAATATATTTGCTACTCATATACAAAATTATGAAACACTTTTTTTATACTTACATGTATGTTCTTGCTAGATGTTTACACTTTCTTTGCAGCTTTTCCGTTGGGGGTGTTATAATGTGTAGCAGGTAGTTTCTTTCCTATTGGTATAAAAAAAAATCCATTACTTTCATTTTAATTGTTTGTTTGTTGGTAGGTAGTGGGGCTGAGTTAGTTAGTGCTTATTTTTTTTAACTGTTTTAGGGGTGAGTTCTGGTTTAGTAATAAATTACATTTATTTACTTTTGGTATGTCTTTTTTTAGGTATGTGACTGACTTTCAGTCTTAGAGGGTGCCGCCACGCCAGTACCCCACTCAGGGACAGCCAAACCTGTAGTCTGACTGCTCGCCATATTCCGATTGGAATACAGGCTTGGCAGTACTGCGGTGGCGGTCCCATAGCGGTGCCACTAAAACGCTCTGACAGCCTTAGAAAGGCAGCGCCATGGACCACCAAAGCGCATTCCAGCATGGCATGGCCTGTGAAGTCCATGCCGTGCTGGAACAGGCGGTCCATACACACAGGGGGGGAACACCATGTACCCCGTGCATGCATCCTCTGGCCCAGAGGCAACAGGGGGCCCTGTAGGGACCCCCTTAGTTTCCTCACCACCACGAAAACTGTAGCTGTGAGGAAACTCGTAATATGCTTGGCGGTGCTGCAGGGGTACCGCCAGCATATTGCGGGCCTCAGTCTGCTGCGAGACCACCAGGGATGGTGGATCCCTGGTGGTTGCAGCGGTCCTATGGAGCTCTGACAGCCTAACTTGCAATACGGCGGTCGGACTGCCGGAGCAGCAGTAGCCGCAGTGCTACCATGGGTTTGGCGGCCCTTCGAACTGCCAAACTCAGAATCAGGCCCTTTCAAGGGGATTGTTGGGAGGTCACCAAGACCTGATTTATCTGCTCTCTTATTCTTGCATAAAGGGTCCGATCGCAATTGACCATTAACGTGCCTAACAGAAGTGTTAGTATATGCATTGGAATAATCTCCACGATACTCTTATCCTCGTATGTGCAATAGATGTGCAGGTTTTGCATGTAGGAATGGTGGCTACAGTGGTAGTGAGGCCTCTACCCTCTTATGACACATGAATGTCTTAGTCTTTTCCTGAAGGGGATGTGTGAGGAACTTGGTTGCAGTGCTTGAGTTATCCCTCCTCCCTCAGGCCTGCTTGAATGAAGGAGGATATAGCGATTGGGCCTGCTCATGGTGCAGGAGATGCAGTGCTTGGTCATTTCTCTGTGGCAGTGCTATAAGAAACCTGGCAGGCCAGGCAGCTTCTGGGCAGAGACCAGTGAGCTGGCAGGTAGGAGAGCTTCAGCGTGCATCTCTCCCTACTTTTCTTCTTTACTGGCGATTGCGCCGGCAAGTCTTGTGTCAGTGCTGGTGTGTGGGAGCATCTGGAGTGGTGAGTGGTTCCCTGTCTGTCCATTTTGATTCTATGGCTGGGTGGACTGGGATATGTCACGAGAAAGAGAAACACAAACGCCAACCATACATCAGCTAAGAGTTAAAATATGATCAGCTCTAAGCTTGCCACATTACTAGTTTGAGTGAACAGCTTCAGTTGCATCTGTTGGCTGTCAATGTTTTTTTCTCTTCTACTCATAGTCGAGCTCTTTGTTCTCTGAAATGTTATTTAGAACTTATGGTCAAGGTCTCTTGCAAATTCTCTAAATGCTCCTGTGGTACCTACCTGCTCATTGTTCTGCCCTTTCTTTTAGACTCTTCTGGGTTATGTTTAGATCTGTCTTTTTGCATGCAGGTGTGCATTCAGATGAGAGTTCTGAACCTAGGTATGGAGTGTATTGTACCCATATACAAAGCTCTGTATGCTATTTCTTTGTCTCTGTAATGAACAATTATGCTCTAATAGTCACCACTGGAGTGTGGTGAAGGATGCAAGAGGTATGAGATTAAATCAAAACTATACAGCCCTGATGTTTGGCAGCTTTACATTTGGCCCTGTTGGCGGCGTGGTTCAGAAAAACTTTAAGTCAAAGAGCTTATTTATTTACAATTAAGCACTGATTCACAGCAGAAACCACCTGGGATCGGGCACTACTGAATCCAGAGGTCTTTGTCCTGCTAGTAATAACTACTCTGCACAAGGGTGCAATTGAAACACCCCACAGTGGTTACTAGGCATACAGAATCTTACTTGTGAAGGTCTTTTGGTTAATGCAATAAACCTAACACCCATGGGACCTCGATAAAATGAATATAATTTCTTTGGATAACAATGACACATTTTTCAATTGCCAATCTAATTTGTATTGTGTGGAATCGTCTTCATATGACCTTCAATGTTTTTGTCTGCTCACTCAGCTCTCACAATGGCGCCCTTTCCTCGTAATTCCTTTGTGCTGAGTCATTTTGAAAGTGAAAGAATCGATGCCTGACACATTGTTGAAAACCCCAAGGAAGGCAAGGGCTCACCTTCCTCTGAATTTCTGGCCTTAGTGTAATGTCATTAGGCAATGTCTACCGTCTTTTTATGTTTAATGAGATCACTGTGCAGTCAGTGGCAGCTTGCCTCGTGTCTGGGAGACGGATGTGGGAGTGCGCGCGCCGAGATGGATTCCCCACGAGAGAGCTAGCCTGATGCACCAGAAGCAAATTACAGAAAGTTCCAGCTCTATGTGCCTGATGATCTGTTGACTCCCTGCTTTTGACAGATTGTCTATCTGGAGCTGACAAAGTGAGATTTAGCACTGTCACCCTGTAAGTGGGGTGTGTGGAAGCCTAGCCCATATATAAAGCTCTCTGATAACCATTATATAAATATCATACATTGGATTCTCCAACCCATCTATGAACTCCTGTCTCTAATTTCTTTATAATAAGCTGTTTGTGACACACCAAGTCGCCAATTATAAAGAAAAGTCAGAACTCCGCTGTAATAGGTTATTATAGTCCAGTTCTGACATCACAATGCGTGCTGCCAGAGCTAGCAGCTGAGGAGAAAGGCAGGTCAGGTCACAGAGCAGCTGTATAAAGCAACAAAAATGAAACCTTGCTTTTCTTTCCTCTGCTCAATTTTTCTAGCTTACAGTGACCAGCAGAAATAACATGTTTATTTTTGGCATTCTTTAGATAATTGTAGAAAAGTTGGAATATTTCTGAATGTACACATTCCAAACTACTGCAGCTTTTTTATTTTTATAAACTGACTTGTATTGAACTGTTTCTAATATCTTTTTTCAACAAACATCTAACAGGCTTTTGATGTGTTTACTTTTGCACTAGAAGTTCTATTTTTATTCTTCATGTTTGTAAGCATGCTTTCTCTTTCAAATGAAAGAGCTATGCACCAAGGTTTTAAGTGGCTTCAGCCTCTTTCCTATGTATGGTTCTGGAACTCCTCTGTTACTTGTGATATCCTTATAATGAACGGCAGAGGGGCCTTTATCCCTTGTATAAGGATACAGATAAACATTATAAAGTGGTAAGCAAGTGAGCAAGAGAACAGTGGTATCAAAACAGGTTTTCTTGGGAAAGTGGCATAGCTGGCCTCTTTCTAACACTTGTAAAAGTCTATTTAACACATTTACACAAGTTTGCTTCAAATATACATTTTTGGTCAGGCACAGAAAAGTTATTCCAGGATCTAACAAACCTGGTGCATTAATGCAGCCTGCTGGCACAAAAAGCAAGTTATCTTAGAAAGTTAAATGACAGATGCCTTTTGTAGGACTAGCCCCAAGTTTACCCAAGTGAAATTTGAGCTGCAAAGACTTGAATATTAGTTTTTTATCTCATTGGGAAAAAACAGACTGTTCTTGCTATTATGGGTGGAGGACAATATACATGATATAAAATCCTTGAATACCAATGGCTTTAATTTAGTTATTGGTCTTGAAGAAGGTGGTATCAAAGTCAAGGAGTCACTGAAATGCTGCTTCTACACAGACAAAATGTTTTTGATGATGTATCTGGTCCAATGGATGATAAACTATATTGACAAACGTGCCTATGTGTATTTTATGAAATATTTATGAGATTCTAAATATTGTGGTTAGAGCATAATTGGTTATTTTGTTACATCAAAGGTATATCTGTTGCTCTTGTGTTGATATTTAAGCATCCACATAGCAAAAATTTGGATTTTATCAATAAGTCCAGGGAAAAATAGTTTGTATTGGTTTGGCTGAACCCTATCCCCTGTGCCTTAATATAATGGGTTACTCTATAAATTGTTGACATAAAGTGAAAACACAACAAAAGAAAAATCACAAATCACAAAAATAGAGATTTTTGTAAATAACATGACACCAAAATGAAATTCAATCAGTAGAACGAGAGGCATGAATTTGTAACAGTTGTAGTGAAGTCTAGGCCTAAAAGATCAAAGCATCAATCATAGGTATCTGGTTGTGCGAAACAGGAGCAAAGTCACAAGTTAAGGCTGACCACGACAGAGTGTGGTTTGGATACACAAGGTGGATTGGGCCCGGTCTTAGCTTACTTTCCGATTTTGAAAACATCCTACAGAAAAGTCCATGAGAAGGTAGAATTCCGTGGGCCAAGGCAGCAGGCTGTGTCTGAGGAGACATAGCCATCATCGTGAAGCCACTAGACAGGTTTTCTGTGAAGTTGTCGACAATGATGAGAAAATGTTCCAAGCAGGATTTCCAGGTCTATGAGGTCATCATTGCCAATGGGGAGCCTGGTGGAGATTTTTACTTTCAGACATTGACAACATTTTGAAAGTTGAAAACCACCAGCGGGTAATGCTGCAAGTCGATGAGGGGTCCACGAGGCCAGATATTGTCGCTGGGAGTTCCAGCTGAACAGGATTTTCTGCTGCAGAGATAAATGTAGAGGGAGCTACTGTGAGGGGTGGGTTGGCTGGCAGGAGGTCCCAGTCTTCTGATGGTTCTGGCACTTTTTTGGTGAACAAACATTATCTCAATTTGTATGGTTAGGCAGGCCTTCAAATTACAGGGCAGTCCTCTGTGGGGCAAGGCAGGCCTCAGGATGCAGGACAGTCCTCTGGTAGCAGCAGGGCAGTCCTCTGGGGAACAAGGCAGACCTGAAACAGCAGGGCAGTCCCCTGGAGTACAGGCAATCCATCTGATGTCTTCCACAAGGCAAGAGTGTACTGAAGAGTTGATCTGAAGGTCAAATATTTATTTGTGGTGCCAGCCATTGAAGTGGGGGGCTTCCCTATACTTTACTAATAAGAGTTGATTTCTACCCAAAGTAACCCTTTTTACAACATTTGGATTATGAAAGACTGGGGAAAAAAATTAGGCCTGGGCGGTGAACTCCGCTCCGCTCGCGGAATTTGCGGAGTTTTCTGCACTCTGCGTTACACGGAGATCGCGGAGTTCTGAAAAACTCTGCTTCGCGGTGCGGAGCAGAGTTTTTTTCCTCGCTCGCGTTCGTCAACGTCAAGTTGGCAAGCGCGAGCGAGGAAAATCAACCTCCCGGTGAGATTTTTCCTCGTTCTCGATCGTCAACATCAAGTTGGCGAGCGTGGAAAATCAACATCACGTGAGATTTCTCAACGCGGGGGGGCCAGGTTTCTCATTGCGAGTGGTCGCGTATGCTCGCGACCGCTCGCGTTGAGAAACTGCCCGTTTGCGTTGAGAAAGCTGCCGCTCGAGTAAAAATCTACTCAAGCGGCAGAAAAGGAAAGCTTGCGCTGTGCATGGTGTTGTTCGCAATGATTGCACAGTGCGGACAAGCATCAGGCACTGTGCAATCACCGCGAACGGCATTTTTCTGTCATACTCCGCCGCTCGCAGAGCTCTGCGTAGTGAGACGGAGGTTTTTATGTGGTGTTCCGCGTAGTACAACTCTGCAAACTCCGCCCAGGGTTAAAAAAAAATCATAATTTTCTAACAACCTTGCAGTTTGCATGCAGCTCTTTGATGACAGTTAATAGCTAACTGTTCTATATTTGGATTTCTACCTATAAATTGCAAGTAACAAAAGGATCTCTCTGACAAAAGCAGTAACTTATTGAACTAGCTACATTATATGCACTTTTTGATCTGCATGGTACACGTGCTTTGAAGGAGGCATGTTAACCGTACCTGCGCTACTTTAGATGAGTCAAAACTGCCACTACACAACTCCGATCTCACTCTAGCAGGTCCATGATCAACAGAGTTGTCTTGGCATTTTTATTTGTGCCTTAAAATTGCTGAAGACAAGGAATGTGGCAGCCGGTACTTTTGAAATCATAATATACTTGAAAACACGGGGCCTCCCGAAATCAGCGCCTGGTGTGGTGGCACCAGCCTGCCCTGCATCCAAATGGCAGTGCTCAAGAAGACTAATCTGCAATTTGCTGCTAAATAGGTAACATAGATCACAGTCCTAGCTTTTTCCTTTCACACTTCAGTGTCACGGGCCACACCCTCCACCTCGGGAATTAAGGTTACACACTTCCACTGTGTGGGGAGGCTGTTGCAACACCTCTGTCTTGTGGCAGGTGGAAAACAGGGCATTCCAAAATTTACATTACTGGCTACAGCATACATTCAGTCACAACCAACATGGAGTCCTGCCAGTATGCACTGTACACACAACAAGCACTTGAAAAACACCTTAGGAGGCCAGTGCAGGGTCTGCGTATGACGTGAACAGATATGAGCTGGCCGTTAAGCATTAGCTTTCTTTTGGAACAGGGAAAAAAGGCCTATCCAAGTACTAGTGATACATCATCATCGTCATCTTTATCTTTATTCGGCTATGTATTGCCATAAAAGTACATATAGGATAAAATTATTGTTTTGGATTTTTTATTTTTTTATTTTTCCTGTATGTACTCTTATGGCTATTCATAGCTGAATAAAGATAAAGATGATGATGCTAGTGATACAAGAAAATCGGTACTAGAAAGGATAGACAGTGCTGGTTTTAGACACATGGAGAATTTTAAGTGGCTGGGACAATTAAATAAGAGCACCCTTGCAATTGAACATAGATCAAACGCTATCATTAGAATGCATAGGCAATCGGTTTCACATGTAGTCTCGCCAGTTTTGGAGATCTACCCTGCTAAGGCCCAAGGCGCCGCACTCTATGGTGCGGAAATCTGCAGTCATATTGATGTTCATCTTTTAGCTACAGCCGAAAAATAACTTTGTTAGGAAATTGGTTTCTGTCCCAGCCAGCTCACCCCTTATTCCATTATATTTCGATTTGGGGTTAGAAAGAATCGCAGATGTGACTGCACTAACATTATTAGTTTATTGGGTTCGCCTTTGGACTACCTCTGAGCTAGGAGACTATAAGGATTCTCGTGTAGAATTATTGAAAATCCCAGGGGCCAGGATGCTTCCTTGGGTAAAATGTGTCCGCATATGGATGGGGAATCTGGGGCTACAAAGGTACTGGGTTGACCCTACTGTAATTCGCAAAACAGACTTGAGTGCGTTGAAGTTTTGCTACTGGACCTATATTAATGAAGAGTATATAAAAAATAGGTCAAATGGTTCCCTTACCAGCGTGGTTTTAGACCACAAGTTCTCACCGTCCTTTGAGCAATATCTAGATTTAATACCATCTCCCCTAGCCAAGAGCCTGTATATACCCTTTCGCCTTGGTACTCTTCCCTTAAGATCCTTTACTTACAAATGGCACAAGGAACAAGATCCTACTAGTTTCCCAGTTTGCGGCCTGAGCGACGAAAATTAAACACACTTTATGTTCTTTTGTCCTGAGTACCAAAACCCTCGTTGCAAATGGATACGCCCTTTATGCTGAGACATGGGACTACTAGATAACTGGTAGCTTTCAGGATTTTAAAAACCGATACTTCTCCTAAAATTGTATTTGCTGTGAGTGAATTTTTACAGGTAATCTGGTACAAGAGAAGCAAAACTTTAAAAGCTGCTATCTACTGATTTTATCCACCATTCTAGTTACTTTTTAACTTCCCAAACATTTTACACATTTTATCAAATTTTTTTTAATTGACTGACTCCTATGATGAGATTGTCTTTGTACTTTCTGTTATGTGCTCATGGTTGTCGGCTGAAATTGCACTGACCCCAATAAGGGGGCTATTTCTCTTTAAAAAAAATGAAATCTGTACATTGATATTCCATATCGTTTTGGTCGTGTTGTTGTCTTATAACCATTTTGGATGCTGCTATTGATGTTCTTTTATGATCTAAAACTGGGGCACGCGTTCAGCACAGGCCATAACACACATTAGGATAAAATCATATGGCTGCAGATTCCATACTATTGAGGGGCTGTGATGCAGTACGAACTTAATTGAACTGGAAGTTAGTTGTTTTTATGTACTATTTTTTACAATTTCTGCAATTTATTTTTATTTTTATTGTGCTTGTACACTTTGTTTACAACAAACCGAATAAAGGGGGTCATTATGATGGCAGGCGGATCGCCCCCGCCGGGCCGGCGGTCGTCACCGCCAGCCCGGCGGGGGCGATCTGCCCGCCATCCACACAGCAAAGACCCCCCGCCATATTATGATGGCTGGGGGGTCCGCGGCGGATGGAAAGACCGTCTGCCGCTTTTCCGACGGTCGACTCGTCGACCGGCGGAAAACAAGGATAATATGGTGGCGGTGTCTCCAAGACACCGCCATCCATATTATGATGCCAGCGGAGATCAGCCTTTCCATGGCGGCGTTGCCGCCATGAAAAAGCATACGGTCTTTGCATTTGGGGGCCCGTTGCAGGCCCCCAGGATGTTGGGGGGTGGGGGGTGCACATGGGGGGTACCTGTGGTACCCCCCTGCATTTGTATGCACAAGGTGGCAGGCACCGCGCTGTGCCTGTCACGTTGTGCATGCAAATGCATGACGTGCATTCACAGCATTGTGGCTGGCGGTGCGGTGAGCACCGCCCGCCACAATGCTGGGAATAGGGTGTTCCACCGCCACGGTGGCATCCTAATGTCAGGTGTGGGACCGCCGCACCCCTTGCGGACGGTCCCGCATTCCGTTACGGTGGTGGGCGGACTTTGTCTGCCCGTCATCGTAATGACCTCCAAAGTGTTATTGCTCTAAAAAGATACAAGAAAATCGTATACTGCAACCATCACTCACTGCTCGTTTCCCAGGGACACAGGCAGTAGTTTTGTGTGATTCAAGGGGTACACTTTTGGCGCTCTCAACCTAACCTCAGAAACAGGCCCTATGCATCAGGGTCAATTTTGACTATATCTCAGCACCCATGAAGGATTTTGTCTGACGGGCCAACAGAAAGTCAGGCTGCCACATTCACTTGCAGTTGAGTAACTAAAGGTAACGGTGCACGTGTATTTAACATAGAGGGGACATTCTTATCCCAGCCAAAGGTTATTAAATCAATACATCTTGTCACTGGACAGAGATCGTTCAGATTTCTAGGACTGATCCTCTTCTTCCTCTTGATAGTGATAAAAGATGAAGATGAGGCCCCAATATCCAATTAGAAGTGTTGCACTTGGTCCTCTCAGAAACAGGGCATCTTCCTTTCAGTGTTCCAGATTGTCATATAGTCTTGAAAGGAGCAATTTATAGATCATTTCTATGGTGGAAATGGGCTGTGAAAGTAATTATGAATACCCAAAAAACAAGGATGTTATGGTGCATTCTTACCCTTGTGAAGTTAAGGTTACACGAAAATTATGTGTGAATAAAGTTTTTTAAACATGTAAATCCACATTTTGTGAATGAGAAGCGTTTATTTGATCTAGTTTCAGAAACCATTTACTAGTATAAGTTAAATTTACATGTACAAATTGCTTTGCGCTCTTAGGGCCTCATTTGCAAGAGGACTGCGCCACCGGAGCGTCACTTTTAATAAAGCTCTGGTGGCGCAGGCCTCTCAATCATATTTACGTGGCCACGGAAAGCCACTCTTCGTGGCTTTTCATGGCCTCATTAATATGGTTAAAGGCAATGTAGCGCAAGTCGCTGTGTTGCCCCACACTGCCTCGGGGAGGCGTGGCATGGGCGTTTCCACTCAACGCCTATGGTTTTGGCGCATTCCCAGATTTACAACATGAATCTGGGAATGCGTCAAAACCCTGCGGCTCTTAAGGGGTGGTGTAATGCTTGTGTTTGTGAAGGAATGTGTCCCTTCCTGCACAAAAACAACCTGATTTCAATGCAGGCACACTTGCGCCATGGTACAAGGGTGGCTGCGTTGGCGCTAGGAAGCCATTTGTGCGCCAGCGCACTGTAAGAGGACAGGAATGTGCAGTATTGCATAGATACGGCGCATTCTTGCCCTTTTCTTTTGATGCAGGCAGCACAGTAAAGCGACATGCAGCGCTGCCCTGCATCAAAATGTTGTAAATGAGGCCCTTAGTATCCAATTTGATCAGCGTAAATGGGAAGAAACAATTTAAACAATTGTTGGTGTTCTATTAAATTTTCCTCAAAGAGGAACTCTTTTCCCAATTCAAAAATGAAGTTCAATAAGTGTATTTAAAAAAAAGAAAACCTTTTGAGCATAGCCTTTAATCATGTTCAAGCTCGCTGCTCCCTAATGTTGGTGATACCAGTGTTGAAATTATTCTTTCGCTTTTCCAAGCCAAAAAAAATATGAAAATTAGCAAAAAATAAGCATATTTAACATAGGTGTTAATGTAAATTACGTGTGTAGCAAGTTTCTAATACTTACCTCAGCATTTGTGAACCGGACCCTATTTGTATAGCTCAGCTGGAAGTGCAAAAATAAGTTTTGAAATTGAATTCTATCTTTAGAAATATGCAGTAGCTTAACATTTCTGCACATTGCTGGCGTTTAAATTTAGGCATAACATTTTGAAGAAGGAGGGTTTTTACATACATTTTTGACTGCCTCTATTTCATGTCCTCGCTGGTAAGTTAAGGCCGTGCTTGCTTCAAACACATTTGCCACCGTATTATGAAAACAGTATTCTTCAAGTTATTATATGTGAGGAGAACACATATTACTAGGCCTGGGCGGAAAACTACGCTACGCTCGCGTAGTTTGCGTAGTTTGCACAACTACGCGCTACGCGAATTGCACGTAGCACAGTGCAAAAACACGTAGCGTCCTCAACGTCAAGTTGGCGACCGCGAGCGAGCAAAATGACATCCCGGCGAGACTTTTTCCTCGTTCGCGATCAGCAACATCAAGTTGCCGATAGCGAGCGTGGAAAATAAACCTCCCGGCGAGATTCTCAATGCGGGGAGGTCAGGTTTCTCATTGCGAGTGGTCGCGTATGCTCGCGACCGCTCGCGATGAGAAACTACCAGTCCGCGTTGTGAAAACTGCTGCTCGAGTACAAATCTACTCGAGCGACAGAAAACGACCGCTTGCACTGTGCAAGATGCCGTTTGCAATGATTGCACAGTGCGGACAAGTTTCCGGCACTGTGCAATCATTGCGAACAGCATTTCCTACTGCACTACGCAGTTCGCGTAGTGCTACGCGTAGCTCGCGTAGTGCGAAGTGCACTTCGTGTAGCTACGCGTAGCGCTACTACGCGAACTACGCCCAGGGTTACATATTAGACTTGTGCGCATTTGTCATGTGGAATTTTGTTGTAGTGCTGATTTTTTCTGTTACGTGTTGTGCTGATGTGTTTTTGTGCTGCATTATTGCAAGATTATTTTTTGTGTTGTGCTGTGGCTATTCTGTTGTGTTGTGTTCTATTTTGTTGTGATGTGCCACGTTAGGATTTTTTATAATGTTGTTTTATGTATGGTCTTGTGTTATATTCTATTGCTTACTTTAGATTTGTCAACATATGCTGCTACATTGCCAAAAAGTAGCACATGCCTTGGATGTACCTAGGACCACCAACCATTTCCCACAGTGTGAAGTGGTAAAACTGCACTGCTGTAGCTCCTCATCTATTTAAGACACCAAACCTGTGGCTGAGAATGTGTCTTAACAGCGTTCCCTGTACTGCCCTGGGTCTGCAACCAGGGATGGGCAAAGACGGGAAATATGTTTCGTGCAAAATATGTGGAATTGCAGCAAAAATTACATGTATAGTGTAAAATTCATTTCAATGGTCGTCTGGGGGAAAATTGTACTTGAAGCAAATCGTGCATACACAGGTCTGTCAAGACAATGGTGAAAGAATGGTTCAAGCAGAAAATGGCTCACAGCTATGACGCACATCAGTTTCACAGTTCCAACAAGACAATTTCTGCACAAAGCAATCTCCAATGTCTGAAAATGATCACAACAATTAACCGTAAATAGGAATTATGCAAGATTTTGCTTTCATGGTGTAATCTTCAACACAAAAAAGAAGTAGGAGTAAACAAAATTACGCTATAAAGTTAAGTGGCAAGAGTTGTCTGTTTGAAAAACTGCCCTTACCCACAATTTTTGTGGCATGCTTCATCATAGGGCTTACTGAACAACACCCCTGCGCAGGCCAACGCCTGGGGTGGAGCAAATGGGAGAGGGAAGACAATACAAAAATAAAGAAACCTATGCGGCGTACGAAGAGACTGATTTCGGGTGGCAGCCTCACCTTGACGAATGTTTGACTACAGGGACCCGCCATCGCTCCCATGCCTTTTCGAGCTTCAACAACTTTGAAACTCGGTACCACTGCAGTGTGATTACACAACTCTAGACCAAAGAGGGTCTAACCTCAAACTACTGAAGTAAGGTAGGAAAGGAGGATAACATAGAGGGGATCAGTTGGTCCTGACGAATGCCATAAAGACACGATAACCGGCAGAAACAGGTTGACATACATGCAGATAGGAGGGGTTTGGGGTTACTAATCAGCCCTATCACCACCATCCTTCATTCTATTTTAATCCTGACCAGGAAATCTGGGAATAAAGTGGTAAAGTGGATATTCCTGAGTCAGTTTTAAACTCTATAATCTGCACTTATATTTTTCTTTATTGATCCCTACATTTCTTTGTTTGTATTGTCTTCCTCCTCCCTTTTGCTCCACCACAGGCGTTGGTCTGCGCAGGGGTGTTGTTCAGCAAGCCCTGTGATGAAGCATGCCACAAATTTGTGGGTGAGGGCAGTTTTTCAAACAGACAACTCTTGCCACTTAACTTTATAGCATAAATTTACTCTTACTTCTTTTTTGTGTCAATGGTTACTTATAGTGGAGGTCGAAGTAGGTGGTTTTCCTCTTCCCCCTTAGGTAAGTGTGATTCTGTGTGGTGCAATAACAATTTTGTATGGGCTAAGCTTTTTTGTATCAACACACAAGGTTTGCGCAGAGCTGTCACCGCCCTACACTAAGGGTGATTGAGGAACAGGGACCACAGTGACACTGCAAAGTCATCACATGAGCTTGCAGATCAGACACATCAAATATTAATAAGGGTATATCCTCAAATTGAGAGATTATGATGAATGTACTCGTGTTTAGCAAAGCGCTTTGAGCAAGCATTTATAGATCTTGTAAACGGCAATAATACAGAAAGAGCTATGTTTCCACTATTCACTTGTATGTTATGGCATGCAAGGAGGAGTTATAGTCTAGGGGCAATGCCGGAACCCAGTGACCTGCCTACTCCCTGGGAAAGAAATCGTGTGATTCTTGGCAAATCATTTAATCTCACAGTAATGGTTGGAAATGTAATACAGTTGTAAGTAATTGAAATATATTGAAATTAAAATGTGTAAGTCCACACTTGATGTACATACTTGATCCACATAATGTTGTATCTTCTTCCAACATCCCCCGTTAATGCACAGCGTCCTATTTCTTTCCAGCTAGGTTTTTGCTATATAAGTGCTTGTGAGAACGTGGATTGTTAGTTGAAGTGGATGGTAGTCCTCTTTAAGTAATAATGGCACTGTTCCCTGCTTGGTCAGTTATGCTTAAATAATTTAAACCCGAGTTCAACCCTTGGTAACTGTAGCACAGAGCAGACAGGCTTAAAGTAGGATAAATGTGTAATGCATTTATCAGCAGCAATACTGTTAAAAAGTAGAAAACAAGCATAATAAAATCCCACTCCAATTAATTAAAATAGTCATTTTTAATGAGCAAATAGACACCAAAATGATAAAAATCAGAAGTAGGGAACTGGAGATATAATTTTTCTAAGTTTTAAATGTTTCTATAGCCAAAAAGCACCAACTGCTGGTAGATGGTCGGGTTAGGCCGGATCAAAGCCAAAAGATGCTGACAACCATGGTGGATGGGTCTGATACAGAGACCAGGTTTGGGCCGGTGAAGAGTTTATCTTCTGACTATGGGGCTGATTACAAGTCTGGTGGTCCATGGACTGCCAGACTCGCAGTGGCTCAACCGTTGGATTACGACTTTCTGCATCATTATTGTGGTAGATCGCCGGCTGCGCAAAGGAACTGCTGTTCCCTGATGGTGGTGCAATGGCGGGGGAATACAATATGAGGAGCGGGACTGACGCAGTCCTGCGGAGCATATTTTGAGTTTCTCCACTGCCAGCCTTTTCATGGTGGTGAGCCCGCCACCAAAAGGCTGGCCGTGGGGAAACAAAAGGGGTCCTACAGGGCCTCCATTCCCCACCACCATGGGGATGCATTTAAGGGGGCACAACATCTGCCCCCCTGTCTGCTTGCACCCCCAGTTCCAGCATGGCATGGACTTCATACTCCATGCCATGCTAGAACATTTTTGTAGTTCCCATTGTGGTGCCCTTTTTCAGGACACTGCCGTGGGAACAGCAAAAGGGCCATCCGCCTGCACGAGTTCAGCTCGTAATCAGGTGGGTGATCTTTGCACTGCTTTGCCAGTGCTGTGCTGGCGCAAAGGTGGCGCAGCACCGTCAGAGTTGTAATCAGTCCATTAGTCTTTTCCTTGGAGAAAATCCTTGATGAGCTCGTCGGCGGGTCGGGGTACCCGATGGACCCGAAAAGGGACTCCTCAATGGTGACCGGCTGCAGTGCAGTACCACGTTGGGAGATTCTGCTCTGGCAGGAAGTTTGTTGCCCTCAACATTAACAGCGGGCAAAATCTGAGCAGATATAGTTCGAAGATTAGGCGCAGGAAGGTGTTGTCATCGGCAGGGTGCTGCTTGGCATTGGTCCAGCTGAAGTCCTCTATGTTCAGACTTTAAAACTTTTCTGGACATCAGAATGTTTTCAGCAGGGCAAACCAGCAAGTTGAGTTGACTGGCAGTTCAGCAGCTATGGCTCAGCGGGAGTCCTTTGGTAGCCTCTAGTTTTTTTGTGAAAAGTTCAGAAAAAGTTTCTAAGTGTGCAGTCTTGCAATTTTGGAGGGAAGAAGATTACACTATAACACGAGCCAAGGGTCCAGAACCTTCTGGGCAACACTTGGGGGTTAGGACTCAATCTCCCAGAAGCCACCAGCAGTGCAAATCTAATTGTCTGTGACAGAGGATGCCCCTTTGAAGCTTATGCAGTTCGTTGCCACATCTCCCAGGCCATCTTGTAGGAAGGAGGTCACACCTCCTCCCAGCCATGGCCCTTTTGTTCCCTTTTCTAGAGCCAGTCACACATCCTAGCAGACTGGCAGGTGACAGTTTTGGATTTACTCTGAAATGGCAGCTTTCTAAAAGTGTAATTTAGCAAATAGTAATTTAAAATCCAAATTGGCCATCAGATTGGATTTTAAATTACAATTAGTGTGAGTTTTTGAACCATAGTTCTAGCTATTCTAAAAATGAGGGTATGCCTTATAATGTTTTATAATGTGACCCAGTTTTTTCTATGCAAGAGCCATCTTGCCACAGTGAAAAATGACTTTGGAGATCTCACACTGCCAGGAAATGCAAAACTAAAGTACACATAACATCCAACTTTTTAATTACCAATGACCCTACCCTATGGGCATTAACGACCTACCTTAGGGAGGACTCATAAGTATCAATAAGGAAGGTTTATGCCTGATAAATAGGTTATTTTGCCATGTTGAATTTGCAGTTTTAAATCTGGCTGCAGGAGTAGGCCTGAAGACATGTTTTGCACTGTCACTTTAGTGGTGGCGCAATACATGCTGCAGTCCACGAGTGACATTTAACTTACAGGCCCTGGGTACTCTGGTTACAATATACTAGGAGCTTATAGGTAGGATAAATGTGCCAATTATGGTTTGTAACCAATTATACATGTTTCTAGGGATCAAAGCGCATGTGCTATGGCCTGGATAGCAGGATCCCAGTGTACAGAGTTAAAAAAAATTAACAACGTCACTTCCAAAACAAAACGCAGTGATCATGCAAAAAGAGGCATTTTCTTACAGTGCTGATGTATACATACAAATTTACTCAGTAGGCTACTAAAAAACAACCATGAATATAAAACTGTTAAACAATGGTGCACTTTATTTATTTTTCAAAATCAGTTCTCCTTCATTTTAGTTTTGTAACTATGATATTGTTATACAGTGATCAGTGGATGGGGCCTGGAGAAGGTAAATGTCCTCTTTATTTATTATGTTAACTGATACTCAATGTTTTTTTATAGGTCTTTCATGTAATGCATCAATTGATGTGATTGGAACATGCTGGCCAAGAATGGCAGCTGGGCAGCTAGTCATTCGACCCTGCCCTGAGTACTTCCAGGGTGTCCAGTACAACACTACAGGTGAGATATTTTTTTATTCCATTGCACACCTTATCTGTCATTCATGAAGATAATAATAATAAAAGGCAATAATAATTGATAATTAACTGAATAGCTCAAACAGAAATCTGGATTGCCGAAACACTGCTTTTTTATGAGGGCATTCTATATTGCCCATCATTGGTACTGGGAGCGAATGGCACCACATGGCGCACCAGAAGGAGCTGATTCTTTCTGCCGCTCTAATAGATTTTCTACTCGAGCAGCAGCTTTTTCAATGCAAGCAGTAGCAACCTGCCGTGACTACCCGCAAAGAGAAAACTTGCTGGGAGGTGGTCTAGCACTTGATTTTCACGCACATGCTTGCCAACTTACTGTGTGCAAGAAGAAAATCCGCCACCCTGCGATTGACAGGGTTTTTCCAAAACTCCACACTGAAATCGGCGGAGCGTGGAGTGGGCAAAACTCAGTGATCTCCACTGGAGGAGGGGAGTTTACCACCCACCCCTACTGAAAATCAATAATGTTTATTTAAAAAAAATAATAATGCAGGGCAAGCCAGCAAGTTGAGGCTTACCAGTGATTCGACGGCTACGGCTTCAATGGCAACCCCAATTCTCTTTTTTTGTTCAGGCAGAAATTTGGCAAAAAGTTTCTAAATCCCACTTCTTTCATGTATGGGGACATGAGGAGTACACGTTACACCAGCCAAGGGTTCAGGTCCTGGGGGACACCACTTGCGGGTTACGACTCACTCCAGCAGAGGACAGCAGCAGGGTCCAGGGAGGGTCCAGTTAGAACTGGTCAGCTGGGCAGTTGCAGGGAGAGAGGCCTCTGGAAAGCTTGTTGTATCCATGTAGCCCAAACAGGAGGTTAGCCAACTGACTCTTGAAGTCATTTCTGGGGTCTTTGGTTCAAAGCAAGCAAGTCCAGTCTTCCTTCAGGCTCTTCAGACAGCAGGGCAATACTTATTCTTTACAGGTCCAAGAGTGTTCTGAGGAGGTTACTGAAGTTGCCATATTTATGCCAGCCTGTGGGTGGAGGAGAGGTCTGGCCACTCCCTAACCAATAAGGTAAAATTTCCTAGGGTTGATGGTACCCACTTTTACAGCACTTCCAGAATGTTTAATTGTAACTTATCCCACAGTGCCCCTCTTTCTCTAAATTCAACATGACCAAACCTTTCTTCCTCTAGGTGGGGCTATGACAATGGGAAAATCCTCCCACTTCGGGGCAACTCTCCTTCCCACTGGGTTTGGGGAAAGTTGCCTAGGAAGACAAAAGGGAGGTAGGTGTGAGCTACATCTGCCAGTGGCAGGTTAGGCATCCTTTTAAGCTCAGGAAGGGTCCGGATACAGCCCCAAGCCATCCTGCTCAAGGAAAAAAAATATCGCCCACAAACAAGACATTTGTCCATTGTATGTGAGCAATACACATCTCACCACAGGGGAGCCATCAGCAGTCAAGTGACACTGGACAGAAAGGCTGTTTTGGGTTAGATGGGAAAATGACAACTCTCTAAAAGTGTAATTTCCAAAATAGCAAAGTAAAACCCGACTTGACCATAAAGTTGGATTTTAGATTGCTGTTAAAATGAGCCCTGGAGTAATTTCCTAGCTTCTCAGCCACTCCCAAATTGAAATTAATCATTATGTTTTTTATACTGTAACTCAGTTTTTCTTATGAGAGAGACATCCTTGCCACTGTGAAGAACGACTTTGGAGGCTTTTCACTGCCAAGACATGAAAAACATTAAGTATACATGCCCCATTTTCAAAATATCATGCACCCTGCCCTACGGGCATTTAGGTCCTACCTTAGTGGTGACTTATAAGTAAGGAAGGTTTAGGCCTGTCAAAAGGTTTGTTTTGCCAGAGTGAAACAGCAGTTTAAAACTGCATACCCCGGCTGCAGTGACAGGCCTGGAGACAAGTTTTACAATCTACTAAAGTGGGTGGCACAATAAGTGCTGCATCCCACTAGTAGCATTTAATTTACAAGCCATGGGTACATGTGGTGCCATTGACCAGGGACTTACAATCAGAGGAATAACAATTTCGCCCTGTTAAAGGGGGAGCAGACGCACTTTACCACTGGTTAGCAGAGGCAATGTGCACAGAGTACAATAGCCAGAAAACACAGTCAAGGTAAAAATCTAGAGTAGTACTGATCCAGCGCGCGGCCAATGCCTAATCAGGGATCAATACTCAATAATCTAGCAGAACAATGGCCCATACACACTCACCCAAATCCCTGATGCGCTGGGGTCAATTTGCTAAAAATTGTATTCTCTTCCTTCTAAAATCCATATATGACATTTCCAAAATTCTTATCATATATATATATATATCAACTTTTCCTCTACTTGGTCGACGAACCAATTAGTTGAATAGTTGATGGTAATGATACTCCCTATCTGATTAGACAATTGATCAACTAAATAAGACACAGACTCTCGTTGAAGTTAATAGATTTATCTCAAATCATAGAATAAAAATGCTCAAATGCATACGGTCACAAATGCAAACAATGAACTCACAAAGGGAGAGAAAAACATCAGTAATTCAAATGGAGACAAACTCATCAATCAAATAATGACAATGTTGCATGAAGGAGTGGATAGATAAAGAGACAAAAGTTTCAGAGACAAAAATACATTCACAAGCAAATTATGCAAGAACGAGTTAGAATAATACAAACCCAAAGGATTTGTATGGAAAACCACCTCTCAGGCCTAAGTGGTGGTGGGGATCCCCTGAAATAGAGTCAGGGGACAAAGATTTCAGGGACAGGATCAGGACAGGACAGGAACAGCTAGGCCTCTCTGCAAAACCGACGAACTGCGACGCATCTCCCCTCTCCGCCTACGACTCTGACCACACCCCTAAAGGCACCCCAGTTATACCCTAAAACCTACATGTCCGTCCCACATCAATTGAAACATTCAGCATAACTAGACAGTTGATTGGTGGACTTTGGGGGTGGAATGTCACACCATGGTGACTACATTCACTTTTGGGCTTATTCTTTGTTTTATGCCCGTTCCCACCACCTCATACATTGTACATTCACATGATCTGTTCCAGGTTACATTTGTATACATTTTCGAGCAAAGTCTACAGGAAATGTCCTTCTATCCCACGATTCGTCACGTTGTTTGGCAGACGATCATCACATTGGCCATCACCCTCTTTCATCTCCTCTGCTGTGTTCAACGCTTCAGCGTTGCCTCTGACAGATCAGATTCACTCTTCCGTTCACCCCCCCTCCCTTCTTCTGACAACATAAGCAAAATGGAGTTCATCCAGCCCACTATAGCGAATGGAAAATGAACATTCATTAATTATATGATAATGTAGTTTTCACTGTTTACCACCCACCTTTGTACTATCCCTTGTTAATGTTTTTCCTAGCATAGCCTTATGCAAAACGATATTATTTATTAATTCAAAGCAAGCTGCAACGTGCAAACTACGAAATGCACATGCGGCCTAGTCATGCATTATTTCTCGTTTCTTTCAAAGTATAATGTGAATACAGTTTTAGTTCTTTCATGCGCTATCTCACGTTAGTGCATGCATGCGCAAATCAGTTTTCCCTCGTGTTCATGTAAGGTGCACGTTAATTTTCAATTACTACTTACTGTTAGTACGTAGTATGGGGATATTAATTCGAGCAGGATTCTTTTCTCGAAACCCTGCTCAGTCAATCCCCCCTCTAATGGCTTTCTGGAGCCATCATAAAATACCTACAATACCGAGTGCCATCTTCATTTTTATCTAAAACTCTGTAATCTTCTCTCTTTTTATGGCACTTTCATCTATATCTTTCATCATTTTATAGTATTCTTCTAGCTCAATTTCCTCTTTCTCGCTCTTTGTTTACTCTCTGATTCTGTCGTTTCCTTTTTCCCACTCTTACATTTACAACATTTATATGTTGTTATTATCACTAAGACTATTATTGCTACCGGAATAAGTGGCATTATTATTTTTCCTAATAAACTACTTCCAAAGATAGAAAGCCATTTACCTACAGAGGAGAAACTCTTACCAATTTTCTCCCAAACACCGTCAACCTCCAGTTGGGTCAAGTCTTCATGTAATTTCGTAATATTTCTTATATATCCCTGTTGGACTTGGCCCTTTTTGGCCGGTTCACCCCTAAACTTTTTGCCGTGTGTGTCAGTAGTTTTAAGTCTCTGGGCACTTTAGCACTGTGGGCCAGTGTAAAGTGCGTGCGCGCTGAGTGCGTGTGGTGAGATTGTCCTGCCCTCCCATAGGAATGCATGGGGGATATGTGTGTCCATGGTAATTCCTGGTATGAGGGGAGTGCAGGGTCGAGTTTAGTATGTGCGAACTCGTGAGAATAAATGCTGCACAATGGTGTGCGCAGATTTATTATAACTAGTGTAGAAATGCCACTTCTAGAAGTTGGCATTTATGTGTGCTCTGTGTCTGCCTGCCTGTTGTGAATTGCATGTCTGGCTTGTGAGTGACAGGGGCTGGGAGGTGTGTGTGGCTCCTGGAGGGGCAGGATGAGTCAGCGCAGTGGTGAATAGAGAGATCTGCATCTAGATGGGAGGGAGGAGTTGCACCTGGGACCTGAATAGGGCTGTGCCTTCCCTCCACAATGCTGGCTCCACCCCCTGTGGTGCGTCTAATGTCCCTAGCCTGTCCTGTGAAAGGAGAGAGGAGCTGAGCAAAACAAAGTGCTCCAAAGCTCCCCCAAACCAGTTGCGTCTGGTTTTCCCCAGCCCTGTGCTGTGACACAAAGGGAAAAGGGTGTATAAAAGAAGGGGCTGTGACCCCATGTAAAGGTTCAGTGTTCCTGTTCTGTTCCTGACGGAGGGGGCTTGCTGCTGCTGGGGCCCAGGAGGGACTGCCATGGGGGCTGCCTCCCTGCTGGAGGGCCCTGTGTGCTGGCCCCTGGGCCCAGCTATGCCCCTTCCTCTCTAAGGACTTATCCTTCTTTACTCCAGGACTTTTGCTTCATCTAGCGCCTGGGAGCGCTTTATCTTAATTTGCCCCAAAAGAAGGAGCGCGAGGGCTCTGCAGCGCTGAGCTGCTCGTCCTGTGAGAGGGAATCCCCATCTAGGGATTCCCCCGTGATGCCATTCCGAGCGGGTGCCCACCCCGCAATTGCGTGTTTTTGAGCGGGAGCCCACCCCGCTTTATGGTTCTTAAAAATGGCAGGTGCCATCCTGCCTTAGGGTGCCACGTTGAGCGGGTGCCCACCCCGCTGTATATTCTCTGATGAAGAGGAGCCTACCCCTCATTGCAGCCGAGAAGGAAAACGTTGCCGGGCCGCTGCCCAATGCGACCCGGAAGCCAGGCGCCCGATGCCTGACCGGGGCGGGGCCACGAGAAGGAAGCAGTCCGGAGCCTCGCGGGCTCCATACTGAAGTCCCGGTCCCGAGAAGGGGGACCGGGTGAAGCGTGGCGCATGGTGAAGCGGGGCTCCCGTGAGTGGAGAGAGCCCCGCGAGCGCAGCCGCATGTTGGTATTTCCAGCGGAGGGGGCCCGAGGCACATTGTCGGTGCCTGCCCCCGCCGCATCCAAAGGGAGGCGGGTTCACCTGGCCGGAGCTGCGCAGGCTCCCTGAGGAAGTCCCGGTCCCAGAAGAGGGGCCGGGCGAAGAGGAGCACGAGAGGAGAGCGAGTCCCCGAGGAGCGGGGGCTCTCCCGAAGCGCGCCGCAGCCAGCCGCCTTTGAAGGTGACGCCCTGTGAGGAGGAGTTCCCCCGTAGACCCGGTGAGTGGGGGGGATCCTCCATTGCCCAGGGTGGTGCCGATCGAGGCACAGTGTCAATGGCCAGTTTCTGAGCAGCCCCGCATGACAGAGGGCGGCTCCTACGATTGGGGCATTTCGTTCTTAGAGTCCCTGATGGGAGGGGTGCGTCGGGGCACATTGTCGGTGCCCGCCCTCCAACGTGGCCACATTTAATTTTAGGGCCCAGTAGGACAGAGGGCACAGTTAGTGCCCAGGCCTACCGTGAATTCCACAGCTGCCCCGCAAGTAGGGGGCAGCTGCAACGTTTAGGCCACAGTACTTTGGGGGGGCAGGTTCTAAGGAGACAGGAGTGAGATGCACTCCTCTGCCCCAGCGCAATGGCGTGCTTTCTGTTCCGCTGCCTTGGCAGCGCGCCCTGACTCTGTGGACATAGGGCATTTGAGCCCCTTTAGAGATGGCCAGTTGGCCAGGGGGACAGTTAGGTTTATAGGGCGCCGGGCCCTAATCTGATCTATGTGCTGATGTGATTTTGGGTGCTAGGTAATGTAATCATGTAGTATGATTTACGCACCCCGTATTATACCTCTAATGTACTGTTATTATTATGAGGTTCTGCATAATGTTTTTATGCTTGTGATTTTATTATTACCTAATGCGTTTAGGTTGTGAGTTATTCTCTACTGTGCTTTACGCCCCTAATGTGAGTTATACTTAGGAGGTTAGGGTCTAATGGGTTTAGACTTATGAGAGGATTGCATAATGTATTTATGCTGGTGAGGTTGGCGCAGAATGTAATTCGCGCCTGATGTGATACTGTGCATAATGTAGTTTATGTTACAGGCTGATGCTAAGTACAGTGGTTACCAGTGATTACTGGTTGTACGTTCATGATGTGTTCTACATTTATTATAAGTACTACCTATACTAAGTTCGCTTTGTGCTGGTTCTGACAGTGGTCCAGTTGGCCCTGTCAGGTGTAAATAATTCCCTTGTAAATATGACCCCGTGCCAGGTGGCACGATGTATATTATGTGAGTACTATTCTAATGTGTTTTATGATAATACAAAGGCTATTTTTATATATAACCTTGTGTGGAGTTCCTTTTTGTGGTGTGCCTTGTATGTTGTTGCTGTGGGTGTGTTGCGCAAACGCTTTACACATTGCCTCCGGGATAAGCCTGACTTCTCGTGCCAAGCTACCAAGGGGGTGAGCAGGGGTTATCTTTGGCGTGTAACTCCCTTGCCCTGACTAGAGTGGTGGTCTCTGCCTGGCTTTGGCGCAAGCCTTAGCCAACCAGAGATCCCATTTCTAACAATCCCTCAAATCCTTTACTTTTGTCCGGGATAGAAGTACAGCAGTGTTGGATTTTCAACATGCCACAGACTCCACACTCTTTTGCAATAAGATATCAAGGGCAAGTCGATTTTGCAAAACCATTGATGTGATTGCAACCATTTCTGTGTCAATCATTAAGAAACCACCAGCAGTGTCTGTTGATAAACGATCAACCACTATGGATAACTTCTGAATCTTGTGCGAATTTAGAACAACTCCAACTGATTGTATCAGTGCACCAAAAATATCACGTACTATTTCTGAGAAACTTGCTCTCTTGTTACATGTTAGTCATGATTTATTTCTTTTAGTCTGTTGCTGTTGCGATCCATATGATAAACTTTTGGAAAGACAATGGCAAAATAACAACTACCATACCAATGTGCAGGCAACCTATAATAGGCTTTCTTACCACACACATAATAAATTCCCGGAAACACAGGATCAGTTCCACCCTTCAATCCCCAACCTCCAGTAATTTGGAAAGTATGCTCACACTCACTAGTACCGATGAAATAATTGTTATAATTAGTCTTCATTCTAAGCAAACATATTTTTCCCTTCTGATGCCAGTCCAGAGACATTGCAGCATAGGTTTCGCCTTTCTCACAATTTCCTTCCCTGAAAGCACATGGTGGAACTTGTGACTTCTGTTCAACAGCTTTTCTCTGGAAACTTTCCCTTCTACTTTCTACTAATTCTATAAATACCTTTTCTTCAACCTGCAAACTACATGTTAAATTATTTTTGTAAGCATATTCTACATCTAAATCCTTAGTAATATGGAAGAACTCTCCCATATAGTGTGCATTTTTACTACTCAAATCCTTATTAAGTTCTTTAATAATAGGTATTTCTGAAAACACTAAATCTATATTAGAATAGTGATATTCGAGCTTCCCCGTTACATAAAACAAACTGGTTAGGACACTACAAGACACACCATATGTTAAAGGAAGGTGATGGTACGTCACTCCCTCTGAGACAGACGAAGGTAATTGCATGCACACATAACAATCGCTCACGTTCATTGTGTCAATATATTCGTATAGCAATTTAGTAAACACATTTAACGAGAAATCACTAATTGATTTATCATGATGGAAAATGCTTCCATCCAATTGTTCTATGTTAGAATTTGGTATTCTTTTAGTAACATCATTCACTCTTTCACTTGTCACATCATTAGTATTATTTCCATTATTAGTTATCATTAGGATAGGTGCAAGGACAGTTAGTAATACCCACATAAATGTTAATAGCAAGACACTACATAAGCAAGCTTTAATACATCTACGTTTTAGACTAGATTTTGGATGTTCAGTCACCTTTTCTTTAGCCATTTTGTATTCTACTAAAATATAAAATTCTAAATCTATAAACACTAAACTTTACTAAAAAATTCAAAAAATATAGTGTAATCCTACACTTCAGATTTTCTTTTATTTTTCTTTTCTTTTCTTTAGGTCTTCAGAATCTTTACTTCTTTTTCCAACTGACAAATGCTGCACCTTAATTTTTGTCACAGTTCTTTTAAGGTGGTCTCAATTTGCTTTCATCCACATATTCAGTGTCTGATTTGTCTCTTTCTTCACTCGGATCTGAGCTTTCAATTTCTTCCAAGATCACGTAGGTCCATTCTGCTGTATATTTTCTACTTGGAATTCTTGCTCTTCTTGTTCTTCGCACTAATTCTTCTCCTGACTCTTCTTGGTCTGTCTGACTTGAGACCTCATTACTTTGCTCTGGTCTTTTCCTTGACTTTCTCCTCACAAGAGTGTATTTCAGTCTTTTCACTCCACCTGGCCAATTATCACCTTTTCTTGCTTTCTTAGGTTGAACTACTTTTTCACCATCCGTATCTGGTTCACAGGTTCTTTTATTTGGCCTTCCTTCTGTCTGTCTTTCTTTCTGCCCTTCAGCAACTTCTGTTTCTTCTGTTTCGACAGTAACTTCACTGACTCCTTGCTCAACAGTGAACTCACTTTCTCCTTGTTTAACAGCAGTTTCACCTTCCTCTGGTTCAACAGCAGTCTCACGAGACCCAGTAACTGGTGCCCACTTTACTTGACTTGTGCTTGGCTGTTCAACATAAGTCTGTTCTTCAGAATCTGTTATTCTAGAATCTTCAGCTTCACACACTTCAACCTCTGGTCTTTGACTTTTGTTTACCAGTTGCTGCTCTGGTCTTTCAAGTGGACTTGGGACTCGTCTGGTGTGGCTAGCGTGAATCCAGTTTGGCAGACCACCACACTTCACTGCGGTTGTCGTCACCAGAATAACTTGGTAAGGACCGCTCCACCTGGGTGCTAAACACGATTTCCTTACGTGTTTCTTGATAAGAACCCATTCACCAGGACTCAGATCATGAGCTTGATTCGGCTGTGTTGCTGTGGCGTCTTCTCCAACCTGGCGAGACACAGAACGCACCAGATCAGCCAATCCTCTGCAATAATCGAGCACTAGATCATCAGATATATTCATCAGTTTGTTCGCTGGTATGTATGCTTGTCTCATTGCTCTTCCCATTAGGATTTCACGTGGACTCAAACCCGTCTTTTTGTCAGGAATGCTTCTAAGACTCATCAGTACAAGGGGTCAAGCGTCAGGCCATTTCAGTGTTGTGGATGCACACACCTTTCCTAACCTAGATTTTATTGTGCCATTTAACTGCTCAACCACTCTAGATGCTTCAGATCGATAGGCACAATGCAACTTCTGTTCAATTTGCAATGCTGCACAAATCATCCCAATTATCTCATTATTAAAATGAGTTCCTCTATCTGCCTCTAAGGTGACTGGAAATCCAAACCTAGGAATCAGTTCTCTCAGAAGTAGTTTGGCGACAGTTAAGCTGTCATTCCTTCTTGTCGGATAGGCTTCCACCCAACGAGAGAACAAACAGACAATAACTAGCACATATTTCAGCCCATTACATGGGGGGAGCTCGATAAAATCAAGTTGGAGACGTGTAAATGGTACTCCTGCTCTTCCAATTCGTCCCCAACTAACAACTGTCTTTCTGCCTGGATTTTGCTTCTGACAAGTTATGCACCTCTGGCAAAGGCTCTCTGCAATGTCCCTGAACCTCGGGTTATACCATGACTGCTTGAAGGGTCTGATCATTGCATCTCTTCCAACATGTGCAATTCCATGATATACCCTGGCCATATGGGAGAGTAAAGAATCTGGCAGGACTGATCTTTCATCAAAATAGACCCACACTTCATCTTCTGCTCGCTTTCTACAACCAGTATTTTTCCAAATTTCCTTTTCCTCATCACTTGCCTCTTCCTGCATCTGCCTCACTTCATCCCAAGTTTCAAATGGGTTAGTAAACATAAGATGGCATTCGGTATTTCCCCTTTCATTTGATCTGTTTAAAGCCATTAAATTTTGTGCACAGAAACGCGCTATTTGGTCAGTGTATCTGTTGCCCTTCGTCACATAATCATCTCCTGATTTATGTGCGGCACATTTGACCACTGCAATTCTTTTGGGCAATTGCAAAGCATCCAATAATTCTTTTACAGTTTTGCTGTTACGAATAGGAGAACCTGAAGACGTCAGAAATCCCCTTTGCATCCATAGCTGTCCAAAATCATGGACAACCCCAAATCCATATTGGCTATCCGTGAATATGGTCACCTTCAGACTTTTGTCAATTTTGCAAGCTCTAATTAGAGCAATCAATTCATCAATTTGAGCAGAATTTAACCCTCTTAGACAGGATGTTTCTAGAACTCCCGCTATGGTGCAAACAGCATAGGCAGTACATAATTCGCCTTTCTCATTTCTTAGACAGGACCCATCCACAAATATTTCACAGTCTGGTTCTTCTAGAGGAACATCCTCTATATCAAACCTGGGTTAGGTGCACAGTTCTGTCACATCCAAACAATCATGATCTGCTTCCTCTCTCACTTCCTCACACCGAGAATTTGACAATAGAGTTGCCGGGTTTACAGTTGTGCACCTTACCACAGTCACATTTTCAGCACCCAGAATCACTCTCTCGTACTTAGTCAGCCGACTAGAAGTTAGGTATTGAGTCCGGGTTCGAGTTAAAAGGATCTCAACAGAGTGTGGTACATACACTTTGACTGGATATCCCATCACAATCGCTTCACTTTATTCCAGACTCAAACAAGTGGCGGCTACTGCTTTTAAACAGCCTGGCAATGCTGCAGCCACTGAATCCAGAGTAGCAGAAAAATATGCTACTGGACGTCGTGCCATTCCATGTTTCTGAGTTAGGACTGAAAGTGCACATCCATCTCTTTCGCAACAATACAATGCAAGCTCCTTTGTATAATCTGGCATTCCCAATGCAGGTGCTCGACAAAGACTGTTTCTCAATTTCGTAAAGGCTTCCATACTTTCATCATCCAACACAATCGGATCTTTCACATCTTTTCGTGTCAACCTCTGTAGAGGTTTTGCAATCAATGAAAAACCACAGATCCACTGCCTACAATATCCAACAATTCCCAAAAACATTCGCACTTCTTTCTGAGTGGTAGGTGGGCTAATTTGTCTGATTACACTAATTCTTTCTGGTGTCACCTTTCTGACTCCCTTTTCGATTTTGTGTCCTAAATACTGGACTTCTTGTTTACAAAATTGTAATTTTGCTGGTGACACTTTGTGTCCTCCTTCTGCCAAATGGTTCAGTTAGGCAATGGTATCTGTCACACATGCCTCTCGAGTCTTTGATGCCACAAGTAGGTCATCAATGTACTGAACCAAAACTGAATTTCCTGGCATGATCAAAGTTTCCAGACATCTTTTCAGAATCTGGTTAAAGATTGAGGGACTCTCGGTATACCCTT
Organism: Calotriton arnoldi; assembly: GCA_963921515.1. NCBI lineage: Eukaryota > Metazoa > Chordata > Amphibia > Caudata > Salamandridae > Calotriton > Calotriton arnoldi. Next base: position 894,406 of record CAWUFW010002048.1, read on the forward strand.
GAGGAACTCGGCACCATGCCAAGACACGGTCTCCGAACCGGAACGCAAAAAGATATTGGCTCTCCGGATGCAAGGGAATCGAGAAAAATGCTTGGCACAGATCAATCACTGTGTACCATTCTGAATCGCATGGAATTTGGTAAAGGATGACTGCTGGATTTGGTACTATGGGACAAAAGGTACCACAATCTTATTAATCTTTCTTAAATCCTGTACTACTCTATATTTTCCGCTTGGCTTTTTAATTTCTATAATAGGTGAATTACAAGGACTACTCATTATATCTCTCAAAATTCCATGTTCAATCATTTGATCAATCACAGGAGTGACACCCGCAATTAATTCTGGACTCATTTTGTACTGAGGACTGTTTGGATACACAGCACCCTCTTTCACCGTAACATGAATCAGGTCTACGTTTGTCATTAGACCGATTTCTTTTCCTGTAAAATCCCATACATCTGACCTCACTGTACTTCTTAATTCTTCAGGCAAACTCTCTTCTGTGAGAAGTGAAAACAACTCATCCACTTCTGTCCCTTGCTTCGCTAACATCATTTTGAATTCAACATCCTCATCAGGAGTAAGACCTTGACCTCGGTCACAGGCCTGCACTCTCCCCGGCAGCTCCATCACCTCCGACATCACCGCTGAGCCCCCAGCCTGGGTGTTCTAGGCTGCTGTCTGCCCTGTTGTGTGCCGTGGCTGCCCTGCGTGCCGCGACGAGGTAATTTTTGACCATCTCATTCTGCGGTTGCATATCTTATTGCAGTTGTCGTTATTGTATAATTTGTGTCCATATCCTTACTCTTTACTGTGTTTTTCGTACTGTGCTCATTGTGTTGTTGCTCTGTTATTCGGCATTCGTTGTTTCTAATTTACTGCTCCTCTCTTATCCCCTCGACATTCCCCACCTCCTGCCGCTGCTGCCCTGTGGCCCCTCCCCCCTGCCCTCGCCCGTTTCCCGCTCTTAGCTGAGCGTCCCTCCCCTCCCCTACATAATGCCGACCGCTGGCGCGCCTAAGGCAAGCCCATCTGCGCCCGTCCTCGACCCGACCGCGACCACCGCCAGGAACCCTGGACCTCCGCACCGCCAACGACACAGCCCAACAGCACTCCACAAACTCAACCCAGGCCGCAACAACAACTGCAAGCTAGCCTCGCCGGCCGACACCCACGGACCCTTCAGCTGTCACCGCTGCGGACAAACCTACAGCACCGCCAGGAACACGGACCCAGCACAACCCGACCGCAAGAATACAACCGAACCGAAGACCCTGCAATGCATCCTCCTCAATGTCCGATCCCTCCACAAACACGCCACCGAAATCTGGGACCTCCTCAACAGCACCACCCGGACGTAGCGTTCTTCACCGAAACCTGGACAAACACCACCTCAGGACCGGACATCGCCATCGCCATTCCCCAAGGGTACAAGATCTCCAGAGAGGACCGCCACACCCGCCCGGGAGAAGGAATTGCCATCGTCCACAAATCCACCCTCCGCCTGAGCACACTCCCCGATGAGCTAACAGACATGATGGAACATCTACACTTCAAGATACAGACCAACCCTACCACCACCCTCTGAGGAACCCTCATCTACCGACCCCCTGGATCCCGCGGACCATTCACCAACTCCATCACGGACATCATCTCTCCGCATGCCATCGCATCCACCAACTACACCCTGCTGGGAGACCTCAACTTCCACATCGACAACCAACTGGACCCCAACACCACATCCCTCCTGGACAACCTCCACAACATTGGACTCCGCCAAATCGTGACCGAACCCACGCACTCAGCAGGACACACCCTCGACCCCCTCTTCACAACAGGAAACTCCATCACCTTCAGCCACATCACCGAACTCCCATGGACTGACCACCGATGCGTCCACTTCACCTTCAGAACACCCACCATCCACAGACACCAGCACCTGCTCCCACGAAGAAACTGGACCAGAATCACCAATGACCAGCTCACCTCCTCACTCAGCAACTCCACCCCAACCATCGCGGAAAACGACGACCCCAACACAGCAGCCCGAACCCTGCACAGATGGATCTCCAACAGCGCCAACACCATAGCCCCCTTCAAGAAAAACAACAACACCCACGCCAAGAAAGCCAGATGGTTCACCACCGAAATTCAAGAGTCCAGACGCACCTGCCGCTGCCTCGAAAAGGCCTGGAGGAACACCAAATCCACAGAATCTCACAACAACTTCAGAGCCGCTACCAACGCCCACCACCAACTCATCAAAAAAACAAGGAAAAAAGCGATTGAAGACAGAATCTCCACACACGCACACAACAGCAAAGAACTCTTCAACATTATCAAGGAGTTCGCCCAACCCACCAGCGAGTTGACTGACATCCCTCCCTCACAAGACCTCTGCAACAAACTCAGCACCTTCTTTCACCACAAAATCAAGAGCATCTACGACAACTTCGACAAAGACAACCAACACACGGAACCCCCACCAACCACCCCCGACACCCTGAAGCCAACGATTGACAGCTGGACAGCCCTCACCACCGAAGACACACTGAAGACGATGAAGTCAATCCACTCAGGGGACCCCACAGACCCCTGCCCCCACCACATCTTCAACAGAGCCGCCGACACCATCGCACCCATGCTCCGCCACACCATCAACCGCTCCCTGGCGACTGCCTCGTTCCCCAACGACTGGAAACGGCGGCATTCAACACAGTCTCTCACTGCACCAAAATACACAGACTACACGACACAGGGATCCAGGACAAGGCCCTCGACTGGATCAGCTCCTTCCTCTCCGGCAGAACGCAGCGGGTCAGACTCCTACCTTTCCTCTCGGACCCTACACCAACCACCTGCGGAGTCCCTCAGGGGTCCTCCCTCAGCCCGACGCTCTTCAACGTCTACATGGCTCCGCTCGCCCCCATCGTCAAAACCTACGGACTCAACATTGTGTCATACGCAGATGACACCCAACTCATCCTCTCACTATCCAACGAACCCAACACCGCCAGACACAACTTCTGAGAAGGCATGGAAGCCGTCGCCAAATGGATGAAAAACAGCTGCCTACAACTAAACACCAACAAGAAGGAAGTACTCATCATGGGCCCAAACCCCGATGCCTGGAACGACACCTTGTGGCCCCCCGCCCTCGGAAACCCGCCCACCCCCATGGACCACGCACGCAACCTGGGAATCATCCTGGACTCCGAGCTCAAATTGGACCGCCAGATCAACTCAGTCTCGTCCTCCTGCTTCCACACCCTCCGCCTCCTACGTAAGACCTTCAAATGGATCCCCCTTGAACACAGAAAGACCGTCACTCACGCCCTGGTCACCAGCAGTCTCGACTACAGCAACTCACTCTACGCCGGAATAAACAAGAACCTCACCCGCAAGCTACAGAACATCCAGAACGCCGCCGCAAGACTGGTCCTCAACCTGCCAAAACACTGCCACATCTCCCAGCACCTGCGCACACTCCACTGGCTCCCCATCGAGGCAAGAGTCACCTTCAAGATGCTCACCCACGCACACAAGGCCCTCCACAACACCGGACCAGCATGCCTGAACAGCCAACTCAAATTCCACGCACCCCAAAGGACCCTACGATCAGCCCAGCTCTCCTACGCTGTGGTCCCACGCACCAGAAAAACCAGATCGGGAGGCCGCTCCTTCTCCCTCCTCGCGGCCAAAGCCTGGAACGCCCTTCCGCTCCACCTCAGACAGACAACATCGCTCCCCATCTTCGTAAGAAACCTCAAAACCCTGCTTTTCGACGGACCCCCTCCTTGATGGACTGGAACCTGCACCCCCCCACCCCCAGCGCCTTGAGACCCTTATGGGTGAGTAGTCGCGCTTAACAAATGCCTGATTGATTGATTGATTGATTGATTGATTGATTGATTGAGTCTGAAACGCAATACCATCTGGCGTACAATAGATGGTACAATTCATCTTGCATAACAAATCTCTACCTAAGAGATTTACTGGACTTGAGTCACATACCACAAACCGATGCATGTCTCTGAAGTTTCCAATATGAACTCCTATTGGATTTGTGACTGGGGTTCTAATATGCTTATTTGAGACTCCTACAACTTGGATAGTTTCTCCCGAGAGGGGTAGGTTTGGAATTTCTGCTGCTCTCACAGTAGAACGGGTAGCACCAGTGTCCACTAGGAATGTAATATCATTACCTTCCACCTTTCCTTCGACAAATGGACCTGACTGATCTACCGTCAAAGATGCGCCAAGCACGCACTCTTCCTCCCCCCTCAGGCACCGTCATTGAGATGAGTCTGAATCATTCTCATTGCACTGCAACCAATATTGCAGAATCATTTGCACACTTTGATTCTTACCAATCTGGTCACCTCCGTGAAATCCAGTGTTCACACTGTACCTCTGCACCTGAGCATTCACATTATTTGGCATAGGAGCTGTGGCACCTGTAACTGTGAGGTAACTACCTGCTGCTGCTGCTGCTGGTTCACAACCACCTCATTCTGCATCTGTGGATTTAAATTTTGATTTACCCCATTATTCTTTTGAGCAGATCTACACTCATTCTTCCAATGTCCAATCTTTCCGCACGCATGACAAGGAAATTTCTTCCTAGCCTCTGCTTTACTCATCTTACCTCTACCTTTACCTCCATTCGATACCTGACCATTTAGATTCTGACCATTCATTTGGTAACCTGTCTGAGAATTACTATTTACCTCTTGTTGCTCTGCTACCTTCACTTGTGCCCACATCATTTTTTCCTTTAGTTTCTTGTGTCTTGATTCAATGTCATTGCTGCAATACTTCGCATATCTCAAAATTTCATCTATTGTTTTGCTCTGCCAACAAATCAAATGCTGCTTGTTAGATTTGGGGGTCTCTAGTTGGCAGAGGTAGGGTTGGCAGAGGTAGGTACCTTTGACCAAATAGGGACCCTTGCGTCTAGTCAGGGTAAGGGGGATACACTCCTAAAATAACCCCTGCTCACCCCCTTGGTAGCTTGGCACGAGCAGACAGGCTTATCTCAGAGGCAGTGTGTAAAGCATTTGTGAACACATACAGTAATCAAGTGACAACACTACAGATGGACACCACACAGGTTGTATATTAAAAATAAGTATCTTTTATATAGATTTAACACAAGACCACAAACGACAAAAATCCACAATACTGTACTTAAAAAATGGTAGAATTAGCTCAGTTCTCTTAAGATGGTAAATGCGACACTTTGAGTTCAATGTACCTTTGGATGCGTAACGCTATACAACGAAAGTGTTGCAGGGAAGGTGATGCGTCGGTTCCTTACACGCAAGAACGGTGATGCGTCGGGTCCCTACTGATGCGTAGGGGATGCGTTGGTTCTTCTCGGCGTGGGGAGGTGATGCGTCGGTTTCTTACTGCGCTTCCGTGGCGATGCGACCAGCAACGCCGTGATGCAATGAAGATCCGGTGCAATGCGACAAAGATGGCGTCTTCTTCTTGATGCGACACGATGCGTGCACGCCCGACGGCCGTGCGGCGACTCAACGATTCTTCCGAGCCGCGACAGGCCCTGCCACACGCTTCCCGGTGATGCGGCGGAGTCTGATGCGACGTCGATCCTCTTCTCCGGCGATGCGAGGCGCTTTGGCAACGATGCGGCAGCGGCGGCGACACTCTTCTCCGTTGATGCGGCGGCATCTGATGCGACGTCGATCCTCTTCTTCGGCGATGCGAGGCGCTTCGGCTTCGGCAGCGATGCTTCTTCTTCGCGAGTCGCGCTTCCAGCTCCTTGCAACACGCAGTCCCTCAGAAAGTCCAGCACAGCAGCAGGCACTTTCCAGAAAGACTCTTGGGGAGCTGGTTGGTGAAGTCTGTTGTCCCTGAGACTTCAGCAGGAGGCAAGCTCTTCTCTTAAGCCCTTGGAGATCTTTTACAAGTTGATGAAAGTACACACAAAGTTCCTTTCTCCTTTCTTTGGCAGTCAGGCAACCACTGCAGGCCAATCCCCAAACAGCACTCAGCATAGGGATAGTCTCCTCCTCAGTTTCTCTGGTTCCTCCCCTTAGCAAAGGTTTCTTCTTGTTTCCCAAAAGTGATCTGATCTAAAGTTCTGGGGTTTGGGTCCCCTCTTTTATACACATATTCTCTTTGTTCTCTGAAGGCAAAGAGCCCTTTGCCTAGTCCAAACCAGTTCTGGTCAGTCCTGGAGCACTTTGTTGACAAGACTCCTTCTTTCCTTTCACAGTGTAGGCCAGGGACATCAGACACACCACAGGAGGTGGAGCCAGCATTGTGGAGGGAAGGCACAGCCCTATTCAGGTCCCAGGTGCAACTCCTCCCACCCATCTCCATGCAGATCTCTCTATTCAGCCCTGTGCTGACTCACCCTGCCTCCTGGAATCCCCCAGCCCCCTGTCACTCACAAACCCAGACAAGGAATACACAACCTAGCAGAGGCAGGCTTGGTTAGATAGGCAAGAAAATACCTACTTTCTAAAAGTGGTATTTTCAAACACAGAATGTTAAAACCAACTTCACTAAAAGATGTATTTTATCATTCTGAGTTCAGGCATACTAAATTCGTTTTTCTACCATGTTCCCTGGGTCAGTTAGGATTATAAGATGTAATAATCAAACTGCCCATTCTGGCCTATGGGGAACAGGTAGCCTTGCAATAGTGAAAAACGAAAATGGCTGTAATTCACTATTAGGACATGCCACACACACCAGGGCATGTCCTACCTTATACTTACAATGCACCCTGCCCTTGGGCCTACCATAGGCAGTGGCGGTTCTCTCACGTGGGCGCTGGGGCTCCGCCCCCTTTATTTCCTTCCCAAAATAGATTTTTGTTATTGAAAAAATTTTCAAATCCACTATTCCAAAATAAAAGATTTTCTTTAGGGTAGTACTGAAAAAAACTCGCCGTCAGACAAAAACTCCTCGAGCAGTCCTCTGCTGCACCTGCGCAGCAACTCAGTAAAGCTTACATCAAATTACCATATGCCGGGCGGGTGAGCTCAAAGCCCTGAGGCCTGTGAGGTCACGAGCTCGTCAAAATCATTGCTTCCCGCGCTAAGCTCCACCCCCTACAACATGGGTGGAAAGTTTGTCCCTGGGCGTTTCTGGCTGAAGCCCTGCAGCTCCGGGGCTTCATGTCCATCAGGGCCACGTCACAGGATGGGGTGGGAGCAAGCATCACTGACCCCATCTTGTGACGAGTTGTGAGAGTAGGTGGGGTTAGAAGATGGAGGCGGCAAGCTCAACCCTGGAATCTAGCCCTGGCGCTGTTTATTTTCAACAGATAAGTGTGAATTTGTTGCTTGTTAGTTATCAGCACGATCTCTCTGAATGCAGAGCAACTTCTGCAGCACCGATCAGCCTTTCTAAGTGAGCTTCCTTTCCAAGTGAGCTTGATCGATATCTTGCAGTTGTAAGTGGAGACAGGATGCTGCTGTGGCACAATTGTACCGGCAACTCCTTGCACTTACTTTTAGTTTAGGGTGCCGGTGCCCGCATGTGCGCATTTAATTACGTGCTACCGAAGAGACTTCACAACAGCCACAATGCCTGTTTTCCATCTCTGAATCCATGGTGCTGCTGTACGCTAACATTTATTCTAGACATCCCGATTGCCGCGGATAATGATGCCAGTCCTCTAAATCAGGCATTTGACATTTTCAGAACATTTGTTTTCCACACAGCAGGCATTAAAAGTGCATCCGCATTGGCTGTGGCTGCACTGGTGAATACTATGCACGTACTCACTATACCGGCTTCATTTCCTCTCTAATCCAGGCCCATCATGTTCTGAAAAGCAAAAGCAAGCAGCGAGATTTTGTCCTCGAAAGAGACCAGTGCTTGTCAATTTGATCTCTCACTTAATGTGCACACCCTCGAAGGCCATATTTAGGTTCATTCGCGCTGCTCACTTTTTCCCCACTGACTGCGTTCCTCCATTCCATTTTTGCACCCATATCTTTCCTATACGATCACATTAATGACCTCCCAACCTGTCCACTTTGATATCTCATTAAAATCTTATAACTGATCACGCAGTGACCTTGAAGGCACCACATCCTCTGTCCTGTGAGAAATGGCCAATCATAACAATCAAGCATTATGCATAGCCTTTTTACATGGTAATTACACGCAGAGACACTTAAAACGTAACAAGCTTCTTGAGGTGTACACATGAATTGATTGTCTTGAATATTCCTGCAGAGTTAAAGATTAGTGATAGCATTACTTCGCCCTATCCGAAGAACGGAGAATCGTATTTTTAAACCAGACAGAATCCACCCATTTGACACAGTATAATATATGTACATAAATATGTTCAATAGATCGGCTTCATAAGGCTGCTCTGCATTACCATTGACAGCATGTATTTTTTCATTTAGCACTCGGTCTCTCCGTTTTGAGCCGCTATAAATACATAGTACAGTACTGCTGGACTATGCTGTATCCTTCACGCACCGTCGTGTACCCCCAGAATGCAGCAGGGCTGAGAAGGACAGGCTGGGTGCAGTGACCTTGGAGCTGTGGCTTCCAGCACCAGGATCTTTATGAAGCGCCCAGCTGGCTCCTTGGGGAATGTCCCCAGGAGCCCAGGCCCTCTGGTGACTGCACTGCGTGTCTCAGTGTGTTGCCTGTGCAGACCGTCGCATTCATTTAGTGGCTGATGAAGTGCTGTACACTCTAAAAACACATGTTGACTTGCTGCGCCTTAGTGTTAGTATACAGTAAGTGTATAATAAGTGATGAAAGCTGCGCTGACGTTTTACCTGGAGACATGTGAGTGTCATGTGACCCGCAGATGTCATCTTCAGTGCCAGGTGCTGGAGCACTATTCATGAAGGGCGACAGAACCCACCTCTGTAATGGAAGGGAAGCCCGACTGGACCTTTTACAAACCCTGTGGCCAGAGCCACAAAAGTGCTTTGCATTTGTTAAGACAGCGCATCTCAATTTACAAATACAAACTGTCAATTCACAATGCAAAATTGCATTGTAATTCAATCCTGCTTGTACAGGATGTTGACCTGTGTCCATTCCATTGGTGTGATTGCTACAGGGCACAGGGGTCGTGTCGGGCCCAGGCCCTGTGGTACTTGTTGGCCTGACTGGGAGATATGAACTGTTTGTATCGATGTGGTGCCGCATTGTTGCCTCACATAAGTTGCCGTTCGTAACCGCCTCATTTTGAGCATGTGGGCCACTGTGGCCAGGTGGTTGTTCTTGCGGACACTGGTTCTTACACAGCGATTGTGCACTGCTGCGACGGAGCGCGGCGCAGCGGTACTGTCCGGGGTTCAATCGGGCCCAATCCACACTGTATTAATGATTTCAATACCAGCACTGGATCAGGCGGATTCAGCCTCTCTCTGACTGTCACACCCCTTCCTTACTGCATCCCTCTATTCGCCCCACAACCTCATCCATCGACCCATAGCCTACACATCCATTCATTCACCCATCAGCATATTTGCCCATTCAGCCATCCATCCTCTTCAAACACATTTATTCACTCCCCACCCATCTATCCACATCACCAATTATCCATCCATCCATACATACATACCTGCATGCATGCATCTACCAATCCACAACTGGGAAATTACTGATTTCTGAACAATGAATGTATAAAACATTAAGGTATTCCATGTCAGTGATATAGTTTTTGTTTATGTTTCACATGTTTTACTTAATCTTGCATTCCTTAAGAGTGCCCACTATTTCCAGGATGCTGTATTTCTGTATTTTGTTGTGTAGCATATTTCTTGTACAGTGCATACTTTGAACTGAGCCGCGTTCAGGCATTTTTAACGGGCCACCATTGAGAGCTTTAGAGCAAAGGCTGAAGGCTGTGTCAATTTCTCACAGTGCCTGTCAGAGTGTCAGTGGGTCAAAAAGGTGTACAGAAAACTTGGCCATTCAACCCCTGGCCTCTCTGCTGAACAATCAAAGCAAAGGTCACTTATTTAAGTTGCGATTGTGATTCTGTGCAACTGTGTGTGAAGGAGGTACACAGTTGCCAAAATATTGAGAAAGCAGTTGTAAAGGAAAATACAGTGCTTACAGGTGAGTCAGTGCGTTGTGTTTTTGGGGGTTGTAAAGTGAAGTTCTCTGATTATACTGAACAAGCGGCTACCTACGTCATTATCATATGAAATCTCTACTATTGATGTCATAAAACTTTCGCAATTGCTTTATCAACCTTCCTGCTTCCTCAAATTTGCTTGAAAATGCTCCATTTATCCACTCTTTTTCAAAATTTTCTCGGGGAGAGCCCCCGAACCCCCCGTAGGTTGTTCAGGCTCGCTCGCTACGCTTGCTCGCCTCAGTGCAGTACCACGATAACTTTCCGGCCCACCACTTTCAAATGTCACCAGCCGCCACTGACCATAGGGGTGACTAATATGCAGAAAAGGGAAGGTTTAGGGACTGGCAAGTGGGTGCACTTGCTCAGTCAACATGGCAGTACCAGACTGCACACAGGCACTGCAATGGCAGACCTGAGACACACTTTTACAGGCTGCTTCTGTGGGTGGCACAACCAGTGCTGCAAGCCCACCAGCAGCATTTGGTTTACAAGCCCTGGGCACACTCAGTGCACTGTACTAGGGTCTGACAAGTAAACCAAACCAACCAATCATGGAATCACTAATCCATACATCATTTTACCATATGGAGCACTTGCACTGTGGCACTGAATAGCAGTGGCACAGTGCCCAAAGCATCTATAACCATCAAAAACACATGAGGAAACAGCAAAAAATGGAAGGGAGACCCACGTCAACAGTGCCAGGTCTAACACTGCTGAATCATGTTACTAATCTCTGGTTTCAATCCAAATACAAAACGATAGACAAAATGTCCCATATCCTTGTCTCCAATATTTTCAAATCCACTATACTGTTTAAATACTTGTAACAACCTTTCATAATAGGCATGCACTGACTCCTTTGGTTCTTGGGTCGTTCTGTCTATCTTAACCCAATATGTTTCCTAAGGGGAAATTTTTCCTTTCAAGAAAGTGATTACCTGATTATACTTTTTCATCACCTCCTCGGATGGTGCACCTGTTTTAGGATCTCTGGGGTATTCTTCTTTTGGCCAATCAACAGTGATCTTACATTCTGTCCACAAGTCTGCCGGAACAACAATTTCAAACAACCCATCAAAATCCTTTAACAGAACCTTCGAGACCTTCACAAACCTTTCTACCTGTTTGTACCATTCTACTGGTTTCTCTCTTCGTCTGGGGAAATCATTTGTAAATGATAATATATCCTGCCTTGACCACGGAACATGAACGTATCCACCACCTGGTACTTCTCTCATCGGACGTGCCCTTTCAACCTGTTCTGTTTCCTTTAACGGGAACATAGACACTCCTTTACTAGCTGCTTCTTCCTTCTTTCTTACCCATCTATTTCTCCAACGATCTACATCTCCCCATTTCTTCAAAATGTTCATCAACTCTTTTATCTGTAACCTTTTTCCAGACGCGTTCAAACTCTCCAGATCCTTTTCAGTAAATGCCAATTTGTACGATTTCTGCAACACCTTTGACTTTTCTATTTCTATTCCATACTCACTAGCAGCTTCAGATATTTTCTCATGAAGATTCCTTGCTCTCCAAGTAATGCTTTTACACAAGAACAATAATTCATCATCTCGATAAGTCCCTAATCTGTCTGGACTGATTGTACCAATAATCATCTCTTCCAAATCTACCTTCAATTGGCTCACATTTATACTCTGTGGTTGTGGTTACTTCTTTTGCCTTTCCTTTATCCAATTATTCAATTCTTCTGATGAAGGACCTGCTGAACTCCCTGTCATTGGAGTGACATTTGTCCCTATTCTCCTTGGATGTATTTGTATACCTCTTTTAGGGGTTTCTGTTATCATTTCACAAACTGGAAGATCTAACAATGTAATATTTGTGTCGGCCTGTCTATTCTTATTGACTTCCGTCTCTATTCCGCTCCTGACATTACTCATTGGAACAGCTAATGTATGTACTTTAGGTGTATTTGGGTTCTCTCCAAACAAAGGAACTACAGGACCTATTGTAACCGGTACCATCAACTCTTCTGCATTTAAACTCAACTGTTTTATTTGCTGAATCTGCTCTACATTTGCCTTGTTTAGCATCTCAAATTCTTTTTCTCGCATTATCCTAGCCATGTCCGCAATCTGTGGAATCAATGGATTTCCCATGAAGGGTGCATTAGGAGTCACCTCAACTGAATTTTCTTGATATGGTGGGGGTCTTTTGGTCATAATATCCTCTAATAACTCATCATCAGAATCATTTCGTAAACATGAAGTTTCTATGTTCTTCTTCTTTTCTTTACATTTACCTCCTGTCTGTTCGTCAGCAACTAAAACTGGATACAAACCCTCGGTTACCACAGCTCTCCTCCATCGTTTCATTGTGTCTTCTCTTCTCTCAAAAGGGTACCTCGACATTAAATTTCTATATCTCCTACCTCCTCGATATTTCCCTCTCACCATGGCTTCTATTTCCCATTCCTCTAATGCTTCATACTGTGTGGGTCTGGGATTCGGCTCTAATGAATTCATTCTATTTCTCAAATTCTGCAAAATCCTCATATTAAACAAACCATGCTGTGGAAAAGCTAAAACACCATCATCCTTTGTATACTCTGCCCAATTCTCCAAGCATGTACACGTATGATATCCTTGTTCTAACATCATATAGGAAGCAGGCGTTCCTGGAGGGGGATTAAGAATTCCCTCTCTAGTCACAATCGGTTTATCCTTTTTGAAGAATTTCTTTATTTTCTCAAACAACTTCATTTTCCTGACTTTTTACACTAACGTATTTCAACAAAACAAACAAGGAAACCTTTCCGTAATTCTACTTATTCTATTTGTCAGCTCTCGTCCTATACCAGCGCGACACACACCAACCAACCAATCAGAACACTACTACGTAAGCACAGACTCAACCAATTCTAGAACGGCTCACACCAACTTGCCAATCACAGCTCAGTACACGCCAGCTGCTTCTCCAATACCAGCGCGGCTTTTCTTGACGTCAGTATTACTCCTTCTACTGACCCTCCCTTTACAAAATAATACGGCAATATTTTTCTAAGCACTCTTAATCAAAAAAATTTGATTTGTAACAACATAAAACAATGCTACCTTGTCTGCTCCACTAAATAAAGAGATAGTTTACACTTTTTTCCAAGAGGTTTTCTTCACTACAAGTCCTAATAACGTCCAGCGTTATTTTACTCTTCAAACAAGCTCCGGGTGGACCTATTACTCCTCTAGGGATAAGGCCAACGTTTCGCAAGAGGACTTTTTGGTGTGAAAAGAGGTCTTGGTACTCCCCTGGGGATAAGGCTAGAGTTTTGGAAGTGGACCCTTCGCTATTTCAGACACTCTACTTACATACGAAATTTCCCTAAATATAACACCTTCAGCCCTCCGTAGCTTCGGTATTATTACAACAGACAAAGTACTTCTGCAGTGTGATTTCTTTACCACACTCTTCTTCTGCCTATTTCAGGCTAATTCCATTCCCGGCATTCCTCAGGTATCTCCGTACCTGTACTTCTAGACAACATAGAACAAGACACTAACTTTTCGTGTTATGAACATATAGTCAATAATCAATAATCATCACCAAACTAATCATAATTAAACCATCCTCTGCTACCAGGAAACTGATCCAGCGCGCGGCCAATGCCTAATCATGGATCAATACTCAATAATCTAGCAGAACAATGGCCCATACACACTCACCCAAATCCCTGATGCGCTGGGGTCAATTTGCTAAAAATTGTATTCTCTTCCTTCTAAAATCCATATATGACATTTCCAAAATTCTTATTATATATATATATATATCAACTTTTCCTCTACTTGGTCGACGAACCAATTAGTTGAAGAGTTGATGGTAATGATACTCCCTATCTGATTAGACAATTGATCAACTAAATAAGACACAGATTCTCGTTGAAGTTAATAGATTTATCTCAAATCATAGAATAAAAATGCTCAAATGCATACGGTCACAAATTCAAACAATGAACTCACAAAGGGAGAGAAAAACATCAGTAATTCAAATGGAGACAAACTCATCAATCAAATAATGACAATGTTGCATGAAGGAGTGGATAGATAAAGAGACAAAAGTTTCAGAGACAAAAATACATTCGCAAGCAAATTATGCCAGAACGAGTTAGAATAATACAAACCCAACGGATTTGTAGGGAAAACCACCTCTCAGGCCTAAGTGGTGGTGGGGATCCCCTGAAATAGAGTCAGGGGACAAAGATTTCAGGGACAGGATCAGGACAGGACAGGAACAGCTAGGCCTCTCTGCAAAACCGACGAACTGCAACGCATCTCCCCTCTCTCAGCCTCTGTACCTACGACTCTGACCACACCCCTAAAGGCACCCCAGTTATACCCTAAAACCTACATGTCTGTCCCACATCAATTGAAACATTCAGCATAACTAGACAGTTGATTGGTGGACTTTGGGGGTGGAATGTCACACCATGGTGACTTCATTCACTTTTGGGCTTATTCTTTGTTTTATGCCCGTTCCCACCACCTCATACATTGTACATTCACATGATCTGTTCCAGGTTACATTTGTATACATTTTCGAGCAATGTCTACAGGAAATGTCCTTCTATCCCACGATTCGTCACGTCGTTTGGCAGACGATCATCACATTGGCCTTCACCCTCTTTCATCTCCTCTGCTGTGCTCAGCCCTTCAGCGTTGCCTCTGACAGATCAGATTCACTCTTCCGTTCACCCCTCCCTTCTTCTGACAACATAAGCAAAATGGAGTTCATCCAGCCCACTTTAGCGAATGGAAAATGAACATACATTAATTATATGATAATGTAGTTTTCACTGTTTACCACCCACCTTTGTACTATCCCTTGTTAATGTTTTTCCTAGCATAGCCTTATGCAAAACGATATTATTTATTAATTCAAAGCAAGCTGCAACGTGCAAACTACGAAATGCACATGAGGCCTAGTCATGCATTATTTCTCATTTCTTTCAAAGTATAATGTAAATACAGTTTTAGTTCTTTCATGCGTTATCTCACGTTAGTGCATGCATGCGCAAAGCAGTTTTCCCTCGTGTTCATGTAAGGTGCACGTTAATTTTCAATTACTACTTAATGTTAGTACGTATTATGGGAATATTAATTCGAGCAGGTTTCTTTTCTCGAACCCCTGCTCCATCAGTACCATGTAAGGGATGGTCATCTCCAACACACGTAATTACATGAAATGTAAATCTGGTGTTTAGCGCTATATTGTAGAGCAAAATGCATCCTCATTTATTTGTGTGAAAATAATTGTGTAAAAACACGTGTCATGAACGACAGCTGCTCACATTCTGGTTGTTCACATTGGTACCATGCTACTGCAGTAATTATGGTGTATTTACATGATATTGCATGATGACATAATTTTATGTTACAAGTATGACACAAAAGTCCAGAAATTGTGTGAGATTAAGGGGCGACAATGGAAATTGTGTCTGGGCACAAAAATGAATATTTTATTAAAAATAATGGCACAACGAGGCTTTGTTATACAGTGGCTGGTTACTGCTTGTCTCATCATGGAATGTTCCCTGCTAAGAATTCTATGATGAGTTAGGCACTATTCTGGAATCAAGAATGGAGTCAGTTGGGAGCTGTGTGGCCAGGGGTTGTTTCCTGTGTGCCCTCACAGAAATAAATCCTGTAATTTATTCTTCAATTGGTGGACCTTATCTTGGCAAAAGTGGTGACAAGGATGGAGGCATGAAGGCTGGAGTGACATGACTCAGAAAGTTGCCCTCAGTGAGCAGCGGTCACAGTGTTTGTGATGGGCTGCATATTAGTCTATACGGGCAAACCACTAAATACACACTCGGGGAACAAAGCATGGTGGGACTGAGGTTGGTGTGTTTTGTTTTTTTATATTTTCAGTGGTGTGTACCATTAGCTACATATTCAATGCGGTTAGAAGAGTGATGCATGTGTACTAAGCGAGTGCCATTAGAAGAAGAAGGTGTCTCGCAATGCCTGAGCTGCAAGGACACTGAAATAGAAGTAGGACTAAGTTCAAAGCTGCATGGGCACCGGAACAGAAGTAGGTCTAGGCTCGAACGGTTGAGGAGCATTGTAGTAGAGGACAAACTGAAATTTTCCAAGTGTTTAAAATCATCCTGATGGTTGCATACTAATCTGTAGTAAAATGGAGGCGTTAAGAAGCAATGGACAGTGGTGACTACCTTTATTGTTGAAGTTTGTTGTTTCTTCATCTATTGGAACATCTGTTTCTAATTTATGTCATTATTGGTATTTGCAATTTAACCTGTTGGGTTCAATTTGTAACATGACTGGCCAGAATAGAGCTGCTCATCCCACATTTTTGCAAGATCCTACAGTTCCCAGCATGGTATGTGAGGATTGGATAGAGGCTTTTGAGACTTGTCTCAAAGCTGGGGGGGGGGATGTATTTGGGGCAAAGCATAAATTAGCTGTGTGATTATGAAGGTGAGATGGGTTTGGATACCGATGAAAGTATGCCGGATGAGTATATGATTGCCATGTAAGCCTTTTAAGAGAATTATGGGAAAAAATTGAGTGTAGTAGAGGAAAGACACAGTTTTTTTCTCACACACAGTTACCGGGTGAGATGATAAAGCAACACCTGGCAGTATTAGGGACATTGGCTGCCACTTGTGGTTTTAAGGAACTACAGGAAAAATCATCAGGGATCAGATGGTCAATAGACATCTACTGTAAAAATACAAGAAAAATTGCTTGGGTTAAAGGATACTTCATTAGAAAAATCTATATGTATTGCATTACGCATGGAGGTTACATTGAGGTATGTTAAGGAACTGAGTAAGAATAAAGAAGGAACAAAAGAAGAGCACTATGAGACAAGTGTACTGAAAAAAATAAGTTAAGCAAGATATATATGGTGTTAGCAAGGTGAAGCCCAGAAGATACATTCTTACAGGTGTGGAAGCATGAGACATACAAGGAAATTTGGTGCATGTCCTGCTCTTAAAGCTCATTGTTTTAAGTGTAAAAGAATAGGACGTTTTTCACAGGTGTGAAAAATGATGGATGCATCAGGTGGTAAACGAAGTGTAAATGTGATTGAAAAACAAAAAATCCGCCATAACGATCCAGATCCAGACAGCGACCAGGATGATGTGGAGTTGCTAGTGTTATGCTAAGTGGGTTTACAAGAGCATGATGAAACCGTGTGTGAACATTTTTATCGTTCACTCAAATGCATGTTAAGGATAAATGAGGGTGAAGTGTGCATGTGGGCTGATTCCTGTTCACCTTTTACCTTAATTGATTGTGCAACATGGGAACATTTGGAAGGTAATGTATTGGTTCCTACTGATGTGGAACCTTTGGGTTATTGTGGAAGAGGAAGGCATATACTGACTTCTGGAGGTCTGGACAAGGACATAGAGAAATGTCAGAAATTGTGTGGCATGTGCGTGTAGTGACAAGTCTCACAAGTCTTCTGAAATGCCCACTGTGCCGGTGGAATTTCCACAGAGAGCATGGGAAAAGATAGCTATTAACGTGTGCAATCCTTTTGAGGGTAACAGTGGATTTCCTGTGGTCATAATGGATTATTATTCCAAATGTCCAGAACTGGCATTTTTGAAGGAGGTAAATGCATCCCATGTGGTTGATTTTTTTGGAGAAAGTATTTAGGTGGGAAGAGTGTCCGAGGGTGGTTATCATGATCTACAGTCCACAGTTTACATCATCGGAGTTTGAGCATTTTCTAAAAAAAGAAGGTAAGAAGCATTACAAAACAGCACTACATTATCCCCTGTAGAATGGGTTGGTGAAACATTTCAACAGAGTGTTTGAAGAGTGCATCTAGCTGGCCATTAGAAGTGGCTTGGATGGAAAAAGTGGGGTAAAAAATATGTTGTGGAGTTATCGTACCACGCCGCATTCCATAACCTGTGAGACCATATTTTTCATACTAAAAGGAAGAGTAGCTTGTACCACGGTTGTTTCGGCCTAGATGGAAAGAGGGGCATGTGCCAAAGTGATAAAGTCTGAGCTGAGAGGAAAGGTTGGTGAGTATTAGGCACAATATACATTGAGACACAACAGTAAGGTGGTCAGATGCGCGGGAATGGATAAATGAAGGTTATTAGGTGCGTGTGAAATTGAGAACAACCAGAAATGAAATGAAATAAAGAATTTATATAGCGCTACATGTACCTGGAGGTTTCTAGGCGCTTTAGCATAAAAAAGGTAGGTAAAGGTGAAGATGGAGAGTTGTTAGTAGAGCCAGGTTTTTAAGTGCTTTCTAAATTTGAGCAGATTGGATTCTTTTTTTAGAGATCTCAGCAGGGAGTTCCAAAGTTTGGAGGTGGTGTATGCAAAGCTTTTTCCTCCCCATTTAACTTTGTGTGCCTTGGGGACGATCAGGTTGCCACTGTCTGATGATCTCAGTGATCTTGCCGGGATGTAAGGAATGAAAAGTTATGACAATTGCCAAGGACCCAGTCCATGAGTAGCCTTAAATGCAATGCACAATGCTTTGACCTGAATGCGTTTGGTGATGGGTAGCCAGTGTAGGTCTGTGAGGGCCTTAGATGCCGAGTCATAGCGTGTGAGCCCAAGCAAAACTCTAGCTGCAGCATTCTGCGTCATCTGTAGCTTATGAATGCTGCGCTTGCTTGCACTGGAAAGCAGAGCGTTGCAGTAGTCCAGCCTGGAGGCAATGAGTGCTGTGACTACTGTTTTTCTTAGCTCAAGAGGGAGAGTGGGAGAAATGTTTTCAGGATTTTAAGAATGAAAAAGCAGGCCGATGTGGTGTGGTTGATCTGGGTTTCAAAGGACAATTTGGTGTCGAAGAAAACTCCAAGATTTTTCACTTTGTTCACGGGTTTCGGAGGAGAGCCCATATGATTCGGCCACCATCTGTCTGACCAGTTGACTGGCGTATTGCCGAAGAGCATGACCTCTATTTAGATGTATTAAGCTTTAAAGAATTGTCTTGCATCCACTTCCCAATGTGGCTCATGCAGTCTTTAAATTGAGCTGCAGTGTCAGTGGACGAGCTGTTGATGGACACTATTATTTTTGTATTGTCCGCGTAAGACACTAGTGTGAAGCCAAAGCTTCTTATGATCCTGGCCAGGGGGGTGACGTACAAGTTAAAAAGAGTGGGGCTTAACGATGAGCCCAGTAGGACTCCGCAGGGCAGTGAGAAAGCTGGGGAGACAAATGCCTCAAGTGCCACCGATTGAGACCTGTTGGACAGAAAAGAGCTAAGAAGGAAGAGTGCTTTATCCCTAATTCCCAGCGAAGCGAGACGCTCAACCAGTACATTGTGGTTGACTGTGTCAAATGCCGCTGAGAGGTCTAACAGGATAAGAGCAGCACTCCCCCCTCTGTCCAATCTTTGTCTCAACTCTTCAGTGGCTGTGATTAGTGCCAATTCAGTACTGTGATGGGCCCGAAACCCATATTGCGAACGGTCCAGGATGTCACCCTCCGCTAGGACAGCGGAAAGTTCTTCATTAAGATATTTTTCCATAACCTTAGCTAGGAACGGCAGCCTTGATATGGGTCTATAGCTGGAGGGATCCTCAGAGTCCAAATTGGGTTTCTTCAAAAGAGGCAGGATGGAAGCTTTTTTCCATTCCGTGGGAAAATGCCCTGAGGAAATCATAAGATTAAAGATGGGCCAAAGTATGGATGCAATGGTCTCGGGGACCAGATGGAGAATTTTTGGCGGGCATGGGTCTGATGGAGTACCAGATTTGACCAACGAAATTAATTTGGTGGTTCTTTCAAACGTAATGGACGGGAAGACTGAGAGTGTAAGAGAGGTGGATCTATCCGCCTTGGCGGGCGGCACTGGGCTGTTGCTCTGGGGCTTGTGAGTCGATGCAGAGAAGTTTGATTGAGGTACAAATGCATCGAAGACTTGTTTAACTTTTTGCTGAAAGAAGTCTGCTAACTTATTGCAAATTTGCTGGCTACTTTCGTGATTTGAGGATTCAGGGAGCTTGGATAGTTGTTTGACTGTGGTAAATAGCCTTTTGGTGCAGCCCTGGGCTGCCTCAATGTTTTCTTTGAAGTAGGCAGACTTTGCCTTTAAAATAAGATTTTTATACGTTTGGATGGCTAGTCTATAGTCTGATTTAATCTGGGCGTCGTTTTTTAACCTCCATTTTCTTTCTAGTCTTCTACATATTTGTTTCTGTACCTTCAGTGGCTCATTGAACCATGGTTCAAAAGATAATTTCAGATGGTCTTTTCCCAAAGAAGTGTGCAAGGTCAAGGGGAGCAGGTTATGCCTGGTTGATGGTAAGAGGTTGAACAGAAGACTGGTGACAGGATGTCGGGCATTGGAATGGGATGCGTGGATGTCCAACATTCCTGTTAGATCTGATAAAGTCCATGGTGCAGGGGAGTGTGAAAAACAAGTTCCGGATCATCTCCTAGTGAGTACTAAACCTGGGTGGATGAAAGACTATGTGTGTCATTGATGGCGTCTACCCTGCATGTCTTACTTGGTTTATCCATAGTCGCCCATGGTGGCCTTAGCGGGTCTACATAGATTAATAAACAATTATCTGTAGGTAACTGTTGTATATTATGTGACATTTACTCTAGTTTAGGTTCTCGAATTATACTTAATGCACTCTGTTGAGCACTTTCTTTTTCTTGTGGTGCACTGTTTCAGTTTTTTTCTAGATGTTTTGAGAAAGGGAGATGTTTTATATAGTGGCTGGTTACTGCATGTCCCATCGTGGAATGTTTTCCTGCTGTTTCCTGAGGTAGGCAATATTCTGGAATCAGAAGTTGAGTCAGTTGGGAGCTGTGTGGCCAGGGATAATTTCCTGTATGCCTTAACAGAAATAAATCCGTTATGTATTCTTCAATTTGTGGATCTTATCTTTGCTAAAGGCTTACCAACGAAATGTCATTACATACACTGCAAAAACATGCATACCCTTCTAGGGTTATGCTTGTATACCATTGACAACACAAACCTTTGCTGCCTTCTTACAATCTCTATAAGCAACTTCTTATGATGATGGCCTCATTTTGCCTTTTTTCATTACACCCCAGTCTCTCAGAGGCCCTTTTAATCAGCCTTAAGTTCATCAACACCTCTTTTCCCACTGGTATCTTCTTTTCTTCTTCGAAAACTGATGAAATCCATCCACTACTCAGAAACTCAAGCCTTGATCCAGATGAGTTCTGCAACTACAGCTGAGCTCTGCAACTACAGCTCAACATCTCCCTACCTTGGAAAACGTGTTGAGAGCAGTAGCTAGCCAGTTTCAAGAGCATATCAATTTACACAATCTTCTCTACACCTATAATTTTGTTTTTCACTTACACTGTAGTATAAAGATTGCCATCATCCAAGTAGTAGATGACATTCTGTCAATCATTCGCTCTGTTGAGCCATGTCTCTGGTACTGCTATCATACGGTCAACCACAAATCCCTACTCGAAATTCTCATGTCATGTATTATTCATATCAAAGATACTGTTTTGCCTCAATTCAACTCAGCCCTCTTTGGCAGAAAATAATTTGCATATATGGTCCAACCGTGTTGTATTCTTTCTACCATGATGTTTAACTACCTGGAGCCGTTATGAAAACGTGTAGGCCAGCAAGAAATTGCTTTCAACCAATATGCTGGCAGTAGCCAACAATACCTTAAGGTGCTTTCTGTTAAAGAAATACTTAAAATCCTATGTTGCTTGGGTCTTTTTCAATCCTAATTATCTATTGTATATCTCAATTTCAACTCAACATACTGAATTTTCCTTGTAAATGGAGGAGCCACTACACCATTTATCTAGTATCCCCTTCAGGCTGCTGGTCAGCAGGAAACTGGCGGCACCTGTCCTGGAGAAAAATGCTGAAGCAGCAGTTCAGGCATAGGAGACAACTCTCCCCAGTTGTCTATGCAGAAAAGCGGGAAATATTCAGTGCATCTGGTATGAAGGTTTCCTTTCCTCTTTAAATGTAGGCAGGTTAGCTTCTTTTAGTTGGTCACATAGAATATTTTAAAATAATATTGAAAGGTTCCTCACTCAAAATGTGCATCAAAGAAATGCACTTCCTTTCCTGGATTCATTCTTATGACTTCAAAACTGCCCCAAGTTTCCATATACCACAGATTAATAATTGTAATTACACGGTCTGCTTAGCAGAGTTCTCTACTTCAACCCACCACCTCCTATGGCTATCCTAGGTCAAGTACCTTCAAAGGAAATATTCTCCTCTCAGCCAATATTTGCCAATATTTCCTTTTGAATGGAAAATGTATTTGCAAAATGTATTCAGTCACAGGTGGTCCTAATTGGCAGTCCCTTTGGGTTGCTTCCCATCCATTTGATTTGATTTTAATTTTTTATAGCGTTCCAATGCCCGGGGGTGTCTTGGTGCTGCAACTGACCTAGGGCCATATGTATCAAAATTAGGTTTTGCGATTCTCAAATAGCGAATTTTTGAGAATCGCTATTTGAGATTCGTAAAACAAGATGTATGTAGGATTTGCAAAAAAAACTGCGAATCCTACATATTCCTTAATTGCGAATCGCAAATTGCGATTCGCAATTAAGGAAACCCTCCCCATTCATTCCTATGGTGTAGTCCAGCAAGCTGTGAGTGTCAATGAATGACATAAGTTCCGGGTTCAAAGCTTTCTCCAGTAGTTTAACTGGAGAAGGTAACCTAGAGAGGGCCTATAACTACTGGGCTCTTGTGGATTGAGACCGTTTTTTTAATTAAAGGTATAATAGTCCTTCCATTGGAGAGGGAGCTTACCAGTGTTGATTATTTCGTTAAAAATCGTGGTAAGTTGAGTGCTTAGGATTTCTGGAACAAGAAGAGCGATTTTTAGAGGACAAGGGTCTAATAGAGATCCGGATTTAGCGACTTTGATTAGATTAGAGACACGCTCAGTACTAAGCATAGAGAATGTATCCAAATTGTGTGGCCAGTTGAGCAGACTATCAACATGTGAATAGACTACAGTCAGACAGAAGCATGAATGCTTTTAGAAATGCACGTCAGCTGAGTTTAGACAGAATATGTACCATACCTAATAATACATGAATTTAAATTTTCTCTCTGGTCTTTTTTATCTGAAGTAACCAATACATGTCACATTTAGTTGTGGCACCACTTTTTAATTAAAAGTTAGCAATTAAACTTCAGTTTGCTTTCTCTATAGCAAGAGAGCTCCCTGGGAACAGCAGATGCTATGGGAAAAATAAATCCAAAAGCACATTCTAGGTTTTAGAGGCAGACAACTACACGTGTCACTCGTACTTCTATTTCTGTATTCTGTGCAGCTGTGGATACATTCTGCAAAAAGTGTCCACCAGTGACAGTTATGGCACCAGTGTCAGTTATGGCACCAGTGTCAGTTATGGCACCTGGGAATGAAAGTGGCTCTCCGTTTAACTGGAGCACATGTGGCAGGGCAAGAGCAGCATGCTACAGCTAATACAGATCAAAATACCTGCTGCCTAGAACAAATCAAATGAGGAACAAAGCAAACTGATGGATTTTCCTATATGTTTAATGGTAATTTTCTCACAGTGGCATATGTATTCAGAAAATAGTACAATAATTCAATATAGTAAGATTATGTGCATGGGTGACGACGGTTGGTGGCTGTTGGCAGGACGGAAATATCCAATACTTATATATATTTTATAGTCTGATCAACTGAGTAAGAGAAAGACACAAGCCATATACCCGTATTTTAAATAATTTGTACATTATGTGAATTGAACTGATTGCTGCAGCCTTTAAAGGAACTTTCCCATTGATTATATTTTGGAAAGGCAGCACAATTTCAATTTTTAAATAAAAAGCCATTGCTAAGATTTTTTATGTTTCTTTCAAAAAGCTTTGTTGTCTGGCACTTCAATAACAACAGAAATACTCTTCCCCAGGAAATAACACAGGAAAGGAGCTCACAAAATGAGGATTTTATATCCTGCTAATTTTATAACAAGGCACCTCTGTGGAATGAACGGAAAACCCACAAAATTACAGTGTCCTTACTAATTTTGTGTCTACACTGTTTTATTTGGTCACAATTGTCTTACAATTCGATGTTATCAATAATCACTTGTGGTGTAAAAATGGCCCAACATGATTACATTTCTATAGGTATTCGATATACCAACTTCAGCAAAACAGATATGCAAGACATCTCTTGAGTTAGTAAGCTGGCAGAGCCAGAGAATAAACTTTCAAATGATCTTTTAAAGTTAACATCTCATGAAAGAGATTGGGCAAGAAATCCTGTAAGGACCATAGTCTGTTCAATACACAGGGCTCCTAAGTATGCTAAGAGAAAAAATTACAATAAATCTAATTTTATAAGTGTTATCATTATTGTTGCAAACATCCCTGCTATCCTTTATATTGTCTCCGAGTGTTTTCTGGTCTCCAGTGGTATTGGACTACCTCCGTTCCTCTCAGAACCCACGAAGATCAGCTGCGGAGTCCCCCTGGGCTCTTCCCTGAGCCCCACCCTCTTCAACGTCTACATTGCCCCACTCGCTGCCATAGTCAGGAACCATGGACTCAACATCGTCTCCTACGCCGACGACACCCAGCTGATCCTCTCCCTCACCAACGAGCCCACGATCGCCAGAAACAATTACCACGATGGGATGAAGGCCGTCACCAACTGGATGAGAGACAGCTGCCTCAAGCTCAACTTGGACAAGATCGAAGTCCTCATCCTGGGGCCCAACACCTCCTCCTGGTGGCCCGCTGCGTTAGGAACCCCTCCCACACTCACAGACCACGCACGAAACCTCTGCATCATGCTTTCACACTCTTTGTCTGCTTCGAAAGACCTTCAGATGGATCCCCACTGAGGCCAGAAAGACGGTCACTCTCGCACTCATCAGCAGCAGACTCGACTACAGCAATGCACTCTATGCAGGCGTCACCCAGAAACTCCTCAGAAGGTCCAAAACGCCACAACCAGAATGGTCCTCAACATCCCCCACTGCAGCCACATCCCCAAACACCTACGAGAACTCCACTGGCTCCCAGTCAACGAAAGAGTCACCTTCAAGGACCTCACACATGCCTACAAAGCCCTCCATGACTCCGAACCAGCATACCTGAACCACTGCCTCTCATTCCACGTACCCAGCAGACACCTCCGCTCTGCCCATCTGGCCCTTGCCACCGTTCCACGGATCCACAAGACCAGGACTGTAGGAAGATCTTTCACCTACCTCACCGCCAAAACCTAGAACACCCTGCCTCTCCACCTCAGGCTATCCCCGTCGCTGACCCAATTCAGGAAGGATCTCAAGACCTGGCTCTTCAGCTGAACATCAGCTCCCAATCGGACCTTCAGCCCCTCCCCCTCAGTGGATTTAAACCCTCACGGGTGAGTAGTCGCAATTAACAAGTACTGATTGATTGATTGATTGATTGATTGATTGAACAAACAGGCCCTGCAGTTCTACTAATGGCAATCATAGGCAACTCGGGTTGTTTTTCATGTAAGAATGTAAATCTGTAAGCATGTACCTGTATTTGTATGTAAGTAGATATGTTCATCTCCGATTAGGTCTAATCGGGGCATTCGATAGGGATGCATTTTGACACCTTTTTTATTCATTTTTTACATAAATTGATTGGACAGTGATATAGCGTGAAGGTGGAAGGATCTGCATCAAGTAGGGAATTGCCCCATTCCCATTCTTTTATAAGCTGATGCTGTTCTTATTATTGTCAGAACTGCAAATAGCCTTCAAATTTTATTGAAGTCTTTTAGTAGTTTTATGAATGATCTTAAGTTAAAAGTTAATCACCTGAAATCCTTTTATGATCAGCGGCCCAAAAATTACTAGAACTAAATTGCACATAATACAAGGGCCAGTAGTTGCTAAAGTAATTTTTTTTTAACTATTGAGGTATTATCTTTGACTCTTATTTAAAGTGGGGCAAACTATTAAATCAAGGAGCGCAGAACCTCTTATGAGCAATGGAAGAAATATATTTAGGTTCACAGAAAAGTTAGGCCATAAACCCATTAAAGAGATGACCCCACTATATAAAAGTAAATGTCCATCTGTGGGATCTTAAAGGGCAGGAGTGTGGGGCTACATTAATTCTGGGATCCTGCAAAGCCTAGAAAACATTTTTTTGAGTAGGTTGCTTTCTGTCCCCAAGAGTGTTGCGAGTTATATAATGCACTTTGAATTAAGTACTTCCTATATCGAGGACACCATTAGAATAGCACCGTTGTTACTCTCGCTTAAGATTTGGTATACTCCCGAGATTAATTTTTTGCGTCTGATTTTGATACTCTAAGATTGTATCACCTTGGACAACATGGATAAGATCCCCTGGTTATCCTATGTTAAGTAAGCATTTTTTGAACCGGGATTTCAAACTTTTTTCATACCCCTGACATAATATATAAAAATTCCACCGCCTATGTCAAAAACTTTTTTTTTAAAACAGACATGATGTTTGGGCGATCCGCTTACAATGAATGGTTACGGTCACCAAGTATTCCCCGATTTCTACAACTGTTGGGCTGGATCCATACTTAGTTTGGATATCAAATCCACAACATAGATTTTATCTTAGTCATCTCCGCCTATGCACAGTGCACTTTCTAGTAGCAATATGCCACTCCTGCCCGTCTACTGCACATTTTATGCTTTTTTTTGTAGGCTTTATATCATGACCAGAATTACATTTTTGCACCCAGTTTTGCAAGCAGAAAATATGAAGTCTTACAAGTTAGGTTTATGGTTACTACAGCATTCAGAGTCACATTCGATCTGATGTGCAGCCATTTGTTTAATACGCTGGGCATTATTATTTAGAAAAAAGTATATCTCTCAGAATTCAATTAAGTAATTCTGCAATTGAAGTGTTTTGGTATATGTATTATATGGATTATTATGACAATAGGTATTTTTGTAATAACTTTTATCATTTTTTAAATTTTGGATACATTATTGCGATTGAGGCTTACTTAGAACATATAAAAAAATTATCACAAAGATGGCATGTATCTGAATTTTTACTGTTTTTCATGAATTAATTTCTAAATTGTTGGCGTGTTCTTTTATGGCAACAGCCGAAAAAATATGTTGACTAAGTTACTTAATGTAATGTGCTTGGTGAAATCTATTTGCGCCATTTTGTGAGTCCCGGATTACATTTTTAAGTATACTTCCAGTTCTTCAGTATCTATCGTCTTGCAATCATTAGAGTCAACATAGCCCACCACTTCTAGTGTCTTCACATCCAGGCTTGTTGGACTTGGCCCTTTTTACAGGGTCATCCCAGAACTTTTTGCCTTTCTCCAGTATTTTTTCTGACCTGTCGTTGGTGGTTTTAGGACTCTGGGCAATTTATCACTGCTGTTCAGTGCTAAAGTGCATGTGCTCTCTATGGTAAACTTGGTAACATTGGTCTACACCTGTTTGGCATATTTAATTTACCTATCAGTCCCTTGTACACTGGTAGCTCATATACCCGGGCCAGTACATTAAATGCTACTGGTGGGCTTGCAGCGCTGATTGCGCCACCCACCAAAGTGGCCTTTCAAACCTGTCTCAGGCCTCTGCCATTGCAGAGCCTTCACGCACAGTTTACTGCCGCTGTGACGTGGCACATAAAGTGGTTGCCACGTCTGTGACTCCCCTTTTACTACATATCAGTCACCCCTAAAGTAGGCCCTAGCTATCCCTATGGGCAGGGTGCGGTGTAGGTAAAAGGTAGAACATGTGCCTTAACTGTGTGGCATGTCCTGGTAGTGACAAACAGCCTATTTGGTTTCTCACTGCTGTGAGGCTGCCCTCTCATAGGAATGCATGGGGGGGGGGATTCCCTGATAAGTGCTTCAGTGGTAATTCCTGACATGAGAGGAGTAGCGTGATCAAGTTTGGTATTTTTGGAATAGTGATGATAAATGCTGCATACTGGTGTTCACAGATTTATTATCACTATTTTAGAAATACCACTTTTAGAAGTAGGCATTTCTGTGTGCTATGTTGCTTTGTGCCTACCTGTTGTGTATTCACTGTCTGGCCTTGGAGTGACAAGGGCTGGGGAGGTGCAGTGGCTCCAGAGGGTCTGGGTGAGTCAGCACTAGGCTGAATAGGCCTGGTCTGCATTTGGAGTAGTGGGAGGAGTAGCACCTGAACCTGAATAGGGCTGTGCCTGCCTTCCACAATGCTGGCTCCATCCCCTGTGGTGTGTCTGGGGCCAGAGCCTACACTTTCAATGGGGAGTGTTGTGCACTTGATAAGTGCCCACCAGAACTGGTTTGGACTGGGCACAGAGCCCTGTGCCAAGGGGAAGAACAAAGACACCTAGTAATATAAATATTGGGGCTGTGACCCCAGGTCTGCTGAACTGGTGCTTACTGGAGGACTGCTGGGTGCCTGGAGGAACCACCACAAAGGACTTCCCCTCTGCTGGAGGGCCCTGTGAGCTGGCCTACCTGGGCCCAGCTCTGCCCTGTGTGACTTTGTGACTCAGCGCAGGATACACGCTGGAGTTTCACACTGCCTTGGGAGAACTAAGTGCCCTTGCCTCTGGGGAGCGTGCCTGGCGCGAGAAGAGCGCTGCCCAGTCTCTGGGGGGTGTTTCCAGGGTGGAGACAGGCTGGGTGCTGCTGTGGCTGCAGAGAGCGCCGGGTCATTTCCCTCCGTGGTTGTGGAGAGGAGTGGGCCCCGCTGCAGTGGAGCCTGTGGAATGTACATTTGAGCCCCTGACGTGGGCTCGTGTTGCGGTGCTGAACTTGGAGAACGGTCTCCACCTCAAGCGCGCGCCGCCGCCGGAAGCGAGAGGGAGCCGCAACATGACCGCTACAGAGAAGGCAGGAAGCCAGGCAGAAGCGAAGCCTGGTCGTGGGTGGGGCCGCCTTTCTGGTGTGAAGCCGCCTGAGACTTCGCTCCGGGTCCTACTCCTGCCTTGCAAGGAGCTGTGGCAGGTGACCCCTGGGGGGGGCGAATCGAGTCAACGGAGACCTCGCTCCATGTGCGGCCGGCCGTATTTTCCTTTTGGTGTCTATTGAGGTGGGTGGGTGAGTATGGAACCCCTTACCTCCCTCGCCTAGTCAGCAGCTGCCCGTGGGACCGTGGGCAGTTGCCTTGGGCAATGGTGTTTCCTCCCCTACCTTAGGGGAACATTGCCGACTCTGTGGGTGACCGGACAGAAGGGAAGCCTCTACGGAGGTCCCGGTCCAGCTGAGCCTGCTCGCAGCACCGTAGATATTCTCCAGGGCAGGAGACAGGGTGAGTTGCACCCCTGCCCCTTTGCTCATTGCATTGTGTCCCTGAACGGGGTGAGACCTCGATGAAGGCCCCCGGGGATGAGAATTGCCATCTGTTAGGAGATAGGCAGGCACGTGGCTTAAAAGCCTATACCCAGGACACCAAGTACCTTAGAAGAGAAAGCAGGTGTTGCGCTGATTGTGGTGCACCTTTAGGGATATCTACAACCTACAAGTGTTCATGGTACTGCACTGCTGATGATGTGGTGTATGCATAACCTATCGTATAGTTTACGCCTAAGAAAGGGCCTGATGTACTTATGGTATTCCAGGATATGTGTACTGTGTCAGGTGTTTACTGTGGTGCCTTGTGCTGGGGATGTATATGTGTAATATGCTATCCTATGTAATGCTAGGATGTTCTTGCCTTATGCTTGGTGCTAAGTGCGCCCTTACCAGGAGTTACTGGTTGTCTTCACTAACTGTGAGTTGTGATGCACTGACAGTGGCCCGATTGG
This sequence comes from Calotriton arnoldi, assembly GCA_963921515.1. Lineage (NCBI taxonomy): Eukaryota > Metazoa > Chordata > Amphibia > Caudata > Salamandridae > Calotriton > Calotriton arnoldi. Next base: position 924,254 of record CAWUFW010002048.1, read on the forward strand.
CCCTGTGGTGTATATAATCCCTGTAAAGTCATGACAAGTGCCAGGTGGCACAGTGTTTATATGTGATTATGTTCTAATGTGTTTTGTGGATAATACAAAGGCTATTTTTACATAACCTTGTGTGCAGTTTCTTTTGTGGTGTGCCTAGTGTGTCGCTGCTGTGTGAGTGTGTTGCGCAAACGCTTTACACATTGCCTCTGGGATAAGCCTGACTGCTCTGCCAAGCTATCAAGGGGTTGAGCAGGGGTTATCTTCAGTGTGTAACTCCCTTACCCTGACAAGAGTGGTGGTTTCTGCCTGGCTTAGGCGCAAGCCCTAGCCAACCAGAAATCCCATTTCTAACAAGCCTCAATTAAGAAATTACTAAATATGACCAGAGATTTGATTAAATATGTTAATTGATGATGATAAATTAATGCTTTCGGTTTTGTCAGTCGAACAAGATAAACTGTTTTACCATTTTACTTGGTCACCAGACAGTTCTTATTAAGGAGTCATTGCTGAGTGTGCATGGTTTGCATATTAACACTCATTTTAAAATCGCCAAAAAGTATTTGTGCTAAGTAGGTTTTGAAATGCCATTGCTGAGATTTGCTTCCCAGTCGGTTAAAAAATTTGCCAACAGATTTAGGACATCATTTGTTATAATCTTGAAGACCGTGGAAGCAAAATAAAAATAACTTTAACTGCAGCTAACAATTTAGTGATCAGCAGGCTTTTAAATGCTCACATATACACCCATGCTTGGGGATGAATTTCTATGGGATAGGAAACGCATTGCTCGGTCAGACAGCCAGGACTTTTATGATTCACCCCTGCATACAGAAATAAATGAATTTGACATGGATGTGGCTTTTAGAATATACATACTTCCTAATAAAATGTAGGACCAAAACTTAGAAGAATCACTTTGACAGTGTAGTCTTACCATCTGGGTCACAAGCATGAGTGGTGGGACCCACTGGAGTGCGTTCGTCCCCAGTCTTGCGCTGCTTGGAGGTCTCCTTTGCCTGTTTTAATATTTATAACGCTCGCTTTTTATCGGCAAGGCCATCACTCATTCAATTCGTGTGTCAGGCCGCCTGCAGGAGTGCTCATTGAGCTGAATGTTCATCCTTAAAACACGCTGTGACCGGAAGGTCGTGAGTTCGAATCCCGGCAAAGACAGACTGCCTTCCATATGAAAATATCTCTGTTAGCAACACCTCCTATGTCCTAAAAATAGAATACTGAGCTGTGTTTAAAATATGCTATTCTTGAGAAACAAATTGGGAAATTCATATTAAAGAAGGCCATCCATCAAAGCCACAGATAGGCATTGCATAGTGATGTACGGCTCATATAGTGCGCATTATTAGAGAGAAATGAAATGGTGTTAGCTTCTGTCACTCTTTGTGTGCTGGGTCTTGGCTGATGGGTGCCTAGGTCTGAAGTCTGCTGTGTTTATCTGGGCAGCGGCAGTGTCTCCAGTGTCCTCGCTCTGCAGCAGGGTGGAGGGCAGGCGTTGAGCCTGGAGAGGAACTCTTAGCTCATCTGTCTGTGCTGCCCCTTCCCAGTGCAGACGTGATTGTAAAGAGGCAAAATGCTATCCCTCGCTCGGCCTGATTTTCGAAAGACCAATTGACTGTCCAGTGGTCTGACCTAAATTGTGAATGCAAACCAGTGGTTAAGTGGGCAGGCCCACTGCCCCACTCGATGCATAACTATGCACTGATCCAGAATGTGAGCGGCATTTGAAGAAATCGGTGGCTGAAGGGGCTAACAGCCCCTCTAAGTATTTGTATTGCTATGTATTATTTTGCTAATTACAACAGCTCTGAAGAGACAGATAGAGCTGTCCATAGCTTGAGGTAAAAGAAAACGTGACTGAATGTGTTACTTACTCCTGATATGGAAGAACATGAGAACCTTTGAGTCTTGATACTTCCAAGTACAGTTTAATGTAAAATTTACTGAGGTTGACATTTTTTTTGCACAATATTTCTTTTCTATTTCCTGACGTTTAAAGAGTATGGCTCACCCTAAGTGGTTGTATTGGATGAAAGTTGTGAGACAGAATGTGAGGTTGAACTGGCATGTTGTCACTCCCCAACAGGCATGGATTCCAAGCATTTATATTTAGTGGAGTTGCTGGAGGAGGGAAAGTGCAATGGAGCCTGTGCCCCATCTGTAAATGTCCTGACCCTCCCCTACCCCCATTGTTCCCCATCACCGGCAATAGCCACAGACAGCAATAACAGACACTGCTCTCTCAGCCTGGCAACAGGAATGTTCCTGTTTACATTTCACAATTTACTTACTCCTGCATTTCCTAAGAGTGCTTTCCTTTTTCGAGGGTGGTGTGTTTCTGTAGTTTTTTAATCCAACATATTACTCATGTATAGTTTCTTGTGTGAAAAGACTCACTCCTATGTAGTAGTTATGTGAGTTCAGGTTGTGGGTCTGTGAGTCGATGTGAGTGATTGGATGGGTGTGTGATTGTCTGAGTGGGTTTGTGAGTGGGTGTGTGGGTGTGTCTGAGTAGGTCTGTGAGTGGGTGTGTGAGTGTCTGAGTGGGTCTGTCAGTGGGAGTGGGAGTGTCTCAGTGGGTCAGTGAGTGGGTTTGTGAGTGACTTAGTGCATCTGGGAGTGAGTGTCTCAGTGGATCTGTGAGTGGGTGTGCGAGTGACTTAGTGGGTTCTGTCAGTGGGTGTGTGAGTGCCTGTGTGGGTGTTTGAGTGGATGTCTGAGTGTCTTACTGGGTCTGTGAATAGGTGTGCGAGTGTCTTAGTGGGTGTGTGAGTAGGTGTATAAGTGTCTCTGTGGGTCCATGAGTGGGTGTGTGAGTGTCTTAGTGGATGTGTGAGTATCTCTGTGAGTGGCTGTGTGAGTTCCTGTGTGGGTCTGTGAGTAGGTTTCAGTGCCTGTGTGGGTCTGTGAGTGGATGTGTGAGTGCCTGTGAAGGTCTGTAAATGGGTGAGTAAGGTTTTATTTTTTTAATTGTGGCAGGAGTCATGAATCCGCAAATGTAGAAAAAACATTTTAAGGCAATTTCTTGACCTTCATGATTCCCTCTGCGACCCCACTAACACACCGATAGGATCAAGGTACCTCTACCCTGACCCCTTCAATCAATGTGTACTCAAATTTTGCGGCACTGGGACCATGTCCAAATACATAAAATGGCAGCCTCAACTTTCCAGTCAGGTTGCGGCCAGCCAATCACGGTATTGCTGTAGGGACGTCAATTCGCGTAGCGCTGCAAAGAATCTGCGAAGGATTCGCGTCCCTAGATATACAAATGTATTTTTCCTTTAATAACTCCATAACTACTGGACACATTTACACCAAATCACAAAAAGGGCTCCTTCTAGACAAAGAGCTAGCTTTCTGCCAAATTTGATGTAATTCCGTTCATTGGTCCTCCTTCTGCAATGCATCATGGTAGATAAGTTTTAATTAACTTACTTTTTAATTATTTATTCTGTCAAACATTTGTTCGGACATGTTGGAAACCTCCTGATGTGTTTCGTTGTCTTTGTATTCCATTTATTTGTGGGTGCTCTCAAGCTTAGTATATATCACTGTGGTAAATTACCAAAGGTTGTAAAGTGCGTGCCTTAACTCAGAAACCAATATAGCACTTTGTCAAGGTGGATGCAGGAGCACTGGTGGAACGTGTGAGTGTTCCCACCCCATGTGAAAAGTTCACAAATCCTGGGAATTTATTGGAAGCTGAAAGTTTTTCCTCTGTAATTCAGAGGCAATTTGCTACCAACTCATATGATTATCTTTCACCTAACAACAGCAGAGTCACCTCTTCTCAGTGTACCATCCTGTAATAAAGATGAATCTGAGACACTTTAACTAAAAAAATCACTTTTTATCTACTTGTCCATTCTATTGGAATCAGTTCCCCTGATATTTGTAAAAAGTGTTCTGAAGTCAAGGGCATAGCTATGAGTAGGGCAGTAGATGCATTTGCACTGGGCACTGGGAGCATAAGGGTCCCACTTCACCCCAATTAGAGACCGTTTCTTACCACAACATCAAGGAATTAGGGGGAGCATTTTTATAGCTTGTATCAGGGCCTAGGATGCCCTGGCTACAAAACTGCCTGAAGTCGTACCTTCCTACGTGTTAGAAATGGGATTTCTGGTTGGCTAGGGCAAGCGCCTAAGCCAGGCAGAAACCACCACTCTAGTCAGGGCAAGGGAGTTACACACTGAAGATAACCCCTTCTCACCCCCTTGGTAGCTTGGCAGAGCAGTCAGGCTTATCCCAGATGCAATGTGTAAAGCGTTTGCACAACACACTCACACAGCAGCGACACACTAGGCACACCACAAAAGTAACTCCACACAAGGTTATATCAAAATAGCCTTTGTTATAATCATAAAACACATTAGAGCATAATCACATATATACACTGTGCCACCTGGCACTAGGTATCATTTCACAGGGGATTATATACATTACAGGGCCAATCGGGCCACTGTCATCACCATTAGAACTCACAAGTAGCAAAAATCACAACCAGTAACTGCTGGTAACATTGCAGATAGCATAAACACATTATGCATCACATTTTAGGCATACATCCTAAATTACCAGTGTACGACCGTAACACTCAGGAGGTGCACACATCACCTTAGGGCCTTACGCCCCACCAGAACACAAGGTGACTTCAAGGCCAACTGGCCTTCCTCGGGGGCCCGTCTTGGGCTGTCCCGTAATGCCCTCTGTCCTAAAGTCAGGGCTCTATTAGCACGTGGCTTTGTATTAACCACCAGGCTGCCGATGCAGCAGAGTACTCGCCCCAATGGGCTGGTACACAAATGGGGGCAAGGGTGCAACTCACCCGTGTCTCTCAGCGACACAAAAAATGCCCCCCACATTGCAGCTGCCCGCGATCTGGTGGTGCAGCTGGGAACAAGCAGGCACCAACAATGTGCCTTGTGAGCCCCCCTTACCGGGGGCTCCTCTTCGTAGTGAAATCGCAACAAGCAGGCACCAACAGTGTGCCTTGGGAACCCCACTCACCGGGGCTCCTCCTCGTAGGACGATCGGCGCCAGCGGGCAACAACAGTGTGCCTAGGGAGCCCCCCTCACCGGGGCTCCTCTCCGTCGTTGGCAAATCGATACACGGGCAGTCGGGCACGGGGCGAAGCCTCCGTCGCCCCACCCTGAACTAGGCATCCGTCGCCTGACTTCCTCTTCTCCCGGCAGCTCCAGGCAACATGCAGGGCTCTCCCTTTCCTCCCAGGAGCCCCGCCCACAGACAGGTGCCAACTTGCCTGACTCTGGCCGCAGGGATCACTGAGCGTAGTCTCCGTTGGTCCAGCACTCCTCCTCGGATCTCCACGGGACACAGCAATGCGGGGTGGGCTCCCACCTGAATGTTGGCACGACGGCGTCCCTTCTCATCGGTCACCACACCTTCCACCAGGCTCAGTCCTCGCCTGGCTTCCTCTCTCTGCCCACAATTAGGCTCTGCCTGACTTCCGGTTTTGCGAGCCGATTACCGCAGGGCACAGCGCTCGTGAGTGCGAAATTAAAACGCTTGAAGGGCTTCACTCGCCCCCTCACATGCCCGCAGTATGAGGGGATCTGGCCACAGCGCTCCCCACGTCACCGGTGGCCCCAGCAGCACCCGGCCGGTCTCACCTCTGCAGACACTAGTAGGGAGCGGGCAGCACTTCTCTCCCCGATGTGCACAGGCAGGCCAGTACACCGGGTTCCCCTGGATAATAGCAGATCCTTCAACTGCCAAGCAGGGCAGCAGGTCAGTCCCCCCGGTGGTGGCTCCTCCTGGCAGTCCGGCAGCCTGCCGGCCTCAAGTAGGCACCAAGCAGTACACACCTTTTCATGGGGTCACAGCCCCAATATTTATACCCATGTCAGTCTTTGTTCTGCCCTGGCACAGGGCTTGGGACCCAGTCCAAACCAGTTCTGGGGGGCACTTAACAAGTGCACAACAGTCCCCATTGTCAGAGTAGGCTCTGGCCCCAGACACACCACAGGGGGGCGGAGCCAGAATTGTACAAGGCAGGCACAGACCTATTCAGGGTCAGGGGCTACTCCTCCCACTACTCCAAATGCAGTTCAGGCCCGTTCAGCCTATTGCTGACTAACCCAGCCCCTCTGGAGCCACTGCACCTCCCCAGTCTCTGTCACTCCAGAGCCAGACATGCAATACACAACAGGCAGGCACAAAGACACATAGCACACAGAAATTCCAACTTCTAAAAGTAGCATTTCTAAAATAGTGATAATAAATCTGCGCACATCACCATGCAGCATTTATCACCACTATTCCAAACCTACCAAACTTGATCACGCGGCTCCTCTCATATCAGGAATTATCACTGAAACACACATCAGGGAATCCCCAATGCATTCCTATGAGAGGGCAGCCTTACAGCAGTGAGAAACAAAAAATGGCTGTTTGTCACTACCAGGACAGGCCATACAGTTAAAGCACATGTCCTACCTTTTACCTACAGCGCACCCTGCCCATAGGGCTAGCTTGGGCCTACCTTAGGGGTGACTGATATGTAGTTAAAGGGGAGTCACAGGCGTGGCAACCACTTTATGTGCCACGTCACAGCGGCAGTAAACTGCGCGCACAGGCCCTGCAATGGCAGAGGCCTGAGGCAGGTTTGAGAGGCTACTTTGGTGGGTGGCGCAATCAGCACTGCAAGCCCACCAGTAACATTTAATTTACTGGCCCCGGGTATATGAGATACCACTTTACTGGGGACCGATGGGTAAATTAAATAAGCCAAACAGGAGAAGACCAATCTTACCACATTTTACCATAGAGAGCACATGCACTTTACATTGGACAGCAGTGATAAAGTGCCCAGAGTCCTAAAACCACCAACACCAGGTCAGAAAAAATACCAGGAGGAAGGCAAAAAGTTCTGGGATGACCCAGCAAAAAGGGCCAAGTCCAACACTACGCTTGAATGTCGTCCCTCTAATTCCTGATCTCTTCTCCGTTCCTTCTCCCATCCTGTTTTTATTAACCCCTTCCATGCTCATGACGGAATGGTTCCGTCATGAGCACAAGTGCAAGTGTGCTCATGACGGAACCATTCCGTCATGAGCACACTTTCAAAAAATCCCTCTGCTGTAAACAGCATAGGGGTTTCCCATTTTTTTTGCTTAGGGAGGTGGGGAAGAGCTTCCCCAACCTCCCAAAGCATGGTTAGGGTTTTTATTGTAATGACGATCGCGAGCATGGCGCGCTGTTGTCATTACAATGAAAACGAAACTGAAACATAGTTTCAGTTTCACAGTTTCGGTGCTTGTGGGGCTATCTCAGCCCCCCGAGCACCGAAAAACATGGGAGAGGTATCGTTGGAAAGGGGAGTATCTCCCCTTTCCAATGCTACCCTTCACTAGTGGATCCCAGCTTGGGGATTGCCCCAGGAGGGTGATCCCCAAGCAGGGATCCACCCACTAGCCACCAGGGAGGGGGAAGCGTCCCCTTGGGCAAGGGCCTTTGCTCCCCCCCCCATAAAATTTTGCCAGACAGCCTTTCTGCCCCCCCTGGGGGGCAGATGGGGGCAGTAGCCCCCAATCTGCTCCCCCGGTGGGGCATAAAGCACCCTAGACGCGAGGGATATTTTTTATAGGCCATGGGTGGGAGCTGCCCAAAATGGGCATGCCAATGCCCCCACCCTACCCCCCAACGAAGGCATAAGACTTTCCCCGCCCCAGGAGGCAGATGGGGACAATAGCCCCTGATCTGCCCCCCGGGGGGGCAGAAAGCCCACTAGGCCCCAGGGATTTTTTTTATATATATACGTAGGGGTGGGGGCTGCCCAGAATGGGCATGCCAATGCCCCCACCCAAAAAAAAGTAACAGTCTCTCTGCCCCCCCGGGAGGCATATGGGGCAGTTGCCCCTTATCTAAACCCCACTGTGCACCAGGGATATTTTTTTTCCAAAGTTTGGGGCGGGGACTGCCCAGAATAGGAATTCCAATGCCCCACCCCCCCCAAAAAAATGCCACAGTCTTTCTCTCCCCCCCCCAGGAGGCAGATGGGGGCAGTAGCCCCTGATCTGCCACACGGGGGGCAGAAAGCCCACAAGGCACCAGGTATTTTTTTTATATACTTAGGGGTGGGGGCTGCCCAGAATTGGCATGCCAATGCCCCCATCCGGAAAAAAAAATGCTACAGTCTTTCTGCCCCTCCTGGAGGCAGATGGGGCAATAGCCCCTTATCTGCCCCCCCTCCCGGGGGGCAGAAAGCCCCCTATGCACCAGGGATATAATTCCCTCAAAGTTCGAGTTGGAACTGCCCAGAATGGGCATGCCAATGCCCCCAGGCCCCCCAAAAAAATGCCACAGTCTTTCTGCCCCCCCAGGAGGCAGATGGGGGCAGTAGCTCCTGATCTGCCCCCCGGGAGCAGAAAGCCCACTAGGCACCAGGGATTTGTTTTTGTTTTTTATACGTAGGAGTGGGGGCTGCCCAGAATGGGCATGCCAATGCCCCCACCCCCCAAAGAAAATGCCACAGTCTTTCTGCCCCTCCCGGGAGGCAGATGGGGGGCAATAGCCCCTCATCTGTCCCCTCGGGGGGCAGAAAGCCCACTAGGCACCAGGGATAAAAAAAAATATTCAAAATTCAGGGGCGGGGGCTGCCCAGAATGGGTATGCCAATGCCCCCACCTCTCCAAAAAAGATGCCACAGTCTTTCTGCCCCCCTAGGAGGCAGATGGGGGCAGTAGCCCCTGATATGCCCCCCGGGGGGGCAGAGAGCCCACTAGGCGCCAGCGATTATGCTGGCTTTGTTATACTTAGGGGTGGGGGCTGTCCAGAATGGGCATCCCAATGTCCCCACCCACCCAAAAAAAGCCACAGTCTTTCTGCCCCCCTTGAGGGCATATTGGGGCAAGGGCGGCAGAAAGCCCACTAGGCACAGACTTTTTTTTGGAATGTGCCTACCTGTGGATTTTGGGTCCTAGCGCAGCTGGCACCCAAGGAAACCTAGCAAACCTCTACATTTTTGAAAACTAGACACCCAGGGAAATCCAGGATGTGGTGACTTGTGTGGCTCTCACTCGGTTCTGTTACCCAGAATCCCTTGCAAACCTCAAAGTTTATAAAAAAATAAATTCCTCACATTTCTGTGATGGAAAGTTCTGGAATCTGCATGGATCCACAAACTTCCGCCCACCCCGCATTCCCCAAAATCTTCAGAGAAAAAAGGTACCTCACTTTTGTGGTAGGCCTAGTGCCCGCAACAGGGAATGGCACAAAATGCGACATGGACACACCACATTTTTACAGTGACAACTGACCCTTTTTTTGCAAAGTGCCTAGCTGTAGATTTTGAACCCTAGCTCTGCCGGCACCTAGGGAAAACTAGCAAACCTATACATTTTTGAAAAGTAGACACCCAGGGGAATCCAGGATGGGGTAACTTGTCTGGCTCTCACCAGGTTCTGTTACCCAAGATGTATGACGTTTTAAATATTTTGAGGACTTTTACAGGTAATGTTCGTTTCTCTTCCTCGTCACACTTGCGAATTCCCTCCCTCCATCGCACCTCTCTGTGCCGTTTTGCTTTGAACCTTTGCAGTAGGGGCCGGGATCAGTGAATTTAAGATTATCAGTAAACAGCTGCAATGGCATAGCTAAAAGATGACCTGCCCCCTGCATTTGATGGGATGCCCTGAGATTTCAAGGAGGCTGGGTGCTTCAGATACATACAAAGGCAAGGCATTGAGTTGAGCTGCGGCCCAATGCGTTGCTGTGGGCGACCAAACTGCAAAGCGGATTTTAAGAAGCTTAATTTACAATCCAGGACAATTAATGGTGGACCCTATATGTTTGCATTAATCTGTCATCATTTTCCTTTCACGCAAGACTCTGCCGAATCTTACATCCAGTCATCACTGTTTTGTTTATTTTTAGATTTACAAATACAACAAGTTTATTGACTACTATCAGGACCTGGCATTTTCGCCATTTTTGTGCTGCGGTTTGTGATTGAATCATATATTTTACCACTACGAAGGACCTTGTTCCATGATCTGTGTTCTGGAAAGGGTTGTTTTCATTTCTGTCAAGGATTTACAGTACCTCGGTGTTCACATGGCCAGGAGGATCAACTCCCGGCGCAGGCGGTAGGATTAACGCAGCCATCATGTCCGCTCTAGCATCGTTCGTCACCACATTAGGGCGCGCGCTGAGGGGCTGATGGTTTCGCTGTGGGAAGTTCCCGTTTGAAATGGCAGACTCCAATCCCATGAAAGGCGAGTCCAGCAGTGTTTCTCAAAAGAGAGACTCGGTTCCGCTTAGAGCCTTGGGCACTGTAATTTACTCAGGGAGGGGTTTCCTTGTAAGAAGATCCAACTCAAATTGAGCCTGGAGAGTATATTAAATAGATATCCCAAAGGATAAGGGTAGCAAACGTGACCTCACGTCCTTTTATGCCATTTAAATTTTTTTTTCAAAACTTGGCAATGCAACATGTTAACAAACTTTGGCAATACAAAACAGGAACCATCTCTTCATTACTTACATTGAAAAGATCCAAGGCTGAATGACAGTAGAAATAATGCTAGCCAGGGTGGTGTTATTTCCATCTCACAGACAGTAATGCCAGGGAAACAGCGACATAGTTGTCAATAGAGCAGCAAGTACAGTGCCACAGGGACCGAGGGAGCCTGCGAGGCATACTGCATCCCAATTATTGCTGTTTTCCACTCCAAATCCAGCGTATGGAGAGCAGTGCGTGAAATGGAAAAATAGAAGTGCAGGTACTCTGTACCAGAGTACCTGCTTGTTTCTGAGAAGTGCCGGTACTCTCCATTTAAAAGTATAGCATTTCTCTTGAGAAGTGCTGGTGCTCTCTCTTTCAAAATGAAAAAGTGCTGGTACTTCGTACCGGACAGTACCAGCCCATTTAAAGCACTGATGGAACGGCCATTTGCTTTGCTTGCATTAGGGCCAATGGCACCCTTTCCATGAAGGTGTATACAAACTTGTCACTCTCTACCCAAGGGGAAGAAAAATGGCGGACCAGTATATTTGCCTGCCCACCTGCCCTTTGCACATGGTGCTCTATTGGAACATTGGGAACTAAAGTAAACTCTGGCATTGGAGGGTGGGAGGGGAATGGGCCATATAGTCACCTCCCTGCATTAGAGGGTCTACATGACTCACGGTTCCCCAAAGGTGAGTGAGATCCCCTAGGACTCTTGCACAGAGTCCTGCATAAACATTGTCCATGTTGAGACAAGTGAAATCCTAGTCTTGCTATTGGCTTTATTTGTTTACAAAAGCTAACACCCTAACACAAATTTGCTATCACTGGTTCAGTGGGGAGGGAGTTGGACTGCCTATACCAAGGGAATCTTGCAGACAAGTTCACCATCTATGGTGGCTCTCTGCACATCCATAGCCAGGACATCATCAGACTGCAGACTAAGACATGTAAAAATGAGAAAAACAAGGCAGCCAGCAACTTTCATCTATACACCCAAGGTATGGGCAAACATCAGGTCCACCCCAATACTGCTCCAATTTAGGAAAGAGTTGAAGACTCAAATCTTTAAAGAACACTACATCACAGTGGATTAACTGGTCACAACCCAACTTCCACTCCTATTGCTAGTTGACTTTATGCTTGTCTTTGACAATGTGCAGTGCTCCGCTTCCTTATGGCTAGGTGTGCGCTATAGAAATACCATATACATAGATACATAAATACATATATGGGCATATTCATGCTAATTTTGTCCTGCCCACCCATCTGGTCACCAGTGATTTTCAGGGAGTCCCCACCAGTTACAGATGGGAACTATATAATAGGGAGTAGGATGCTGCCTGTTAAGTAATCTCGCCTCAAAAGCCAGATTCATTAAAATACAAGGAAATAAAGCAGGCACATGAGCTTAAAGTGGTAGCAGAGGGAGAACAACTCTTAAAGAGTCCTGGGCGCTGGTACATAATATTTTACTATATGTACTGCTGGTACAGAATGAGCATGTCTTGAGAACATGCACAGCCTACCAGTCTCAGAAAGGTTAGTATACAAACAGAGGGCTTTCATCTTCTCATTAAGGACAAAAAGGAACAAATCATTGTAATTGGACTGTATTGAGTTCTTGATTTTGTGATTAAATACTGTTTAGTGATCATTTCTATGTGTTTGATCACATCTTTAAAAAACAGATGGCAATAAAATGATAAGTGCTGTAAATAAATGCATAGGCTGGTGGACATTCAAGTTGACCAGTTGCCAAAGGTTTCTTCTGCTTATAGTTGTAGCATGTGACTTTCTGACTTTACTCAACAACAAAAAATTCCAGCACGGAAAAACAATAGTAATGTTCGTAAATAGAAATACTGTCTGAAACCTATGAACACCAGTAGATATCAATAACAAGTTCCAAAATGCAACTGGAACCAAGTGCATGATGGCGAACGACCTTTACAACGCGGTCGTTACACCGCGGTACGTTTACATCGCGGTGAATACAACGCAAGTCGTTACAACGACTTGCGCTGGATGGCGCTATACACTAAGGAATAGTATGATTTACTATTCCAACACCTTCCCTACTGTTACGTAGGCTGGAGTTGGAATAGTACATCATACTATTCCTAAGTCCAGCGCCCTCCAACGCAAGTCGTTGTAACGACTTGCGTTGTAATAACTATGATGTATCGTACCGAGATGTAAATCATCGCGTTGTAACGTCACATATTCGTGCATGATTCTCCATTGCAGTTCAGTGCATGTTCAAGCTTATTAACAGCGACTGAACCCAGTGGAAATAATGCTGGTTATCTGGAATTTATATCCGGTTACATAGTTAATTCTCTAGTCCTGGCCATGTGTAGTTATGGTGTTTGCTCCGATCAAAGCTGTACTTGCATGTCATGTTGTCATGTACTTTTGCCCTGATTGCTTTTTAATTAAGTTGCTGTTTTGAGGTCCACTGTCCTTTTAAACATGGCTACATGATCCTAGATAATATAACTTCACCTGGGCTGCTACAACCCATTTTTTTGCACCAGAATATGTGCCAGACTCAAGTTTGATAATGCCAAAGGAGCCAGAGATGTTTTAAGGCATGGGAAAGTGGACAAATGCCCAGGGTCCCCCACCTTTCAAGGGGCCCTCTGGGATAGTGAATCTTCTCTCTATTTTACCTCTGTCTATTCTATGTCTGTATCTAAACCTCTCTTCGTCTGTGTCTACCTCTAACTTCGACTCTCTCTCTCTCTACCCTGTATCATTTTAAGAATTTTATTTAAACTTTTTTGTGTGCCACTATTAAAGATTAACATATAATTTAGTATTGTTTGGTGCCATGAAGGCCTGAATTAGGAGGAAATGGGTAATAAAATTCAAATTTGTTGTGGACAGGGGTCCCCAAATATGTCTTGCCCAAGGCCCCCAAAATCTTTAATATGATACTGGAAGGAGCCAATAGTTCCATTGGAAATAACTAATGCGTTGGCACACTTTACAAGCTCATTCACCTCAAGAGAGGAAACTTATTTAATGAGAGCTGTGAACCAAGAAAGTGAGCTGCTCTCATTGAAAGTCAATTGAAGGTCATCCTCTATCCCTCCCGATTTCAAGGGCATGTCAAGAATGGTGTTTAAAATGTACGCTCTGGTGGAGGTTTAGAGTAGTCAAAGGAACCACCCTAGAGTGAGGACTAGTGCCAGTTGATTGTGTGCTTTAGCTTCTCTCTATCACTTTGTGCTATGCATGATCACAGTTTATCTATTTAAAGTAACAACGCCCAGAACACGTTCGTTAGGAGCTAGTTGTACCGTTTCAGTTACCTGGTTTCAATGCTCATTCTTGCTCTTTGTGTAACTGACTTGGCAGCCTCAGCAAGTACAAAAGACCCATCTCAAAGTCAGTTCCACATTTCATGGTTTCTCACAATAAGGAGATATAGAGGGAAAAATTGATCAGGTCGCCCTCCACTAAAAACATCAACAAACACCATAAAGACCTGATCAGCACGGACTAAATCTTTTGTCATATATAGGATAGGGAATGGGTATTCAACTTATATGCCCCATCAAAAATCTTTTTTCTTTTTGTATTGTCCCAAATTCTTAAAGCCCAAAAGGTTATTACTTTTCTAAAAAATCTTTAAGGTTATCAGTCACTGTGTTTCAGATATACCCCCACTTAAACAGGTGTATATACAACAACAAAAAATTGTGAAAAGGCGAGATAGCACCTCACGTGCGCTACACCATAGGAGCTTACTGGTTGGTTCTCACCAGTTGTGCCCACGTTTCTCATCATAGGTAGCTAGCTCACCTGTGAAAAAAATATATATAACAGTGTCCAGAACAAAAAGGTGAAAAAAAGTGTTTTGTGTGTATCACAAAAAGGAAAAGACCCAGTAAAGTTAAAATTGAGGTAAGCCACACGTCCACCAAATGCCAATTTTATTCAAAACTCGTGAGCCTACTCAAAGTTAAAAACAACTGCATGTTGCAGACCAATTGAAGATGGGCCGACATGTTTCATTGCCTGTTTTTCTTAGTGGCAATTTCGACAGGGCTCGACGTCATTAATCACCTTACTGGACTTTCGTTTTGTACACACAGTGACTGTCAAACACAAAAAGAAAAACCATTAAAAACGTCCAACCAGTTAGACCTCCCTCTTAACCAATCACAACAAATAACATGAGCCTATGTCATCAGAGTAATTATTTACCGGGTATTAGCCAAGGCCCCTCGTACCAGCTATCCACCTCGTCATAGGGTACTTGCTCCTGTTATGAGACCCTTTTATAACACATATGTTGTCATCAATCTATGTGGAGAAACACACAACTGTTAGCCCTTCCTTTCTTATCGATTGTATGTCCATGATTGAAATTCAATGCACCATGATCTCACTCTATATAATTGTGTGCTTATACATGTTTTTACCCTTTTCATAAACAATCTCGTTTGTATTTCTGTATTTAACTGCAAAACGGCTCACCATTAAAACCAAGGGTTGTAGACACTTCACATGCCAACTATACAACAACGGAACCCTGTCCGCCACTTCCCCAGCTCCTGTACTCATACTGGTTACATGCGGATTATCTAACCAGTTCGTGCTCGAGCTCCTTATCTGCCCATATCTCTCGAGTCAAGCAAAAGGTGCGCACACTCACCCGTATCCAAAGCTCACGACCAAGTAATCTTACCGCGTGTACCATAGGATGAGCGTTGTCTCATTCCTGTACATCGTTGCGGTCTGGCGTTCCATTTAATCGGACGACCCACAGCCAGGAAGTCGGGTCGCTTCCACATTAAATGTCACGTGATTCACTGTGTTTTAGAGGCGCCATCTTAGACTGGTATTCCATACACTAAAACGCTCCAAATTGATAGGGTGTTGCTCACTATTTGCTAAGATGAAGAAAATTTACATCATCCTATTTAAAACGAATATGGCAAGGATAACTAGGAAAATTTCCCATGGGTAAATTACTTTAATTTATTTATTTATTTATTTGAGTTTTATATAGCGCTGGCTAGACCCGGAGGTATCAGAGCGCTTTACATAAAGATCCACAGAGTTACAAAATTACATCAGTTGCAAGTTACATCAGTTACAAGAAAACATTTCAAGAGCGTCGGAAGACGGAATACATGGATCTAAGAAGGGTAAGGGGGTGGGGTAAAGGTGTAGGAGGGAGAAAGGATGGAGAAAGGATGGATGAAGAGATGAAGGAGAGTCTGCCCAAAGTCCGGCTGGGTAGGTGACGGCTGAGGGGGAAGTTCACAGCCCATCTACTCTATAGCTATCAGGTAGCTCCACCGGGCATCAGTCAAGCGGCTAGGTCTCAATGAGAAAACAATAAGAGAGCAAAGAGAAGGGATAAATGGAGCGTAAAGGGGAAAGTGGGTGGAGTAAAGGGGTAGGAGGGAGAGTACAACGGAGAGACGAAGTGAGGTCTGCCCAATGTCCGGCTGGGTAGGTGACAGCCGAAGGGGTAGTCCACAGCCCATCTCCTCTATAGCTATCAAGTAGCTCCACCGGGCATCGGCCAAAAGGCTAGGTCTCTACGGTCTCCACAATGTTGTTTTATCCCAGTGTTAAACAATGAAATCCCACAAATGTTTGGGTGGCTGTCAGAAGGTTAGCTTGACGCTTTGGCAGAAGGAAAATGACACATTAAAGGGCTGAGCTTCATGAGAGTTGTAGAGGGCACCGGCACTTTGCGGGATCATCTGATAAGAAACTGGTAATGTTGGTGAAATGCCCCCCAGCATGGTGTAACAGAACAGGGTTGAACTGATCTCTACCTTGCAGCAGTGTCCGACGGCGATATCACTGAATGGATGAGCCGAAAACTGAGTCACGGGAGCCATCTTAGGGTCAGGATCTGCTCGCATGAAGATCGCCGTGGTGTTGAGGTCGGCTTTGCAATGAAGCGCTCTTTACAAACAGCAGGCACTGAATTAAAAATGATTGCCCAAATTGTCTTAGATTTCAACGCGCAGCTCCACAGGAGAAGGTAAAGCACTCCCCGTACTCCTCATAAAGCCGCCATCTTAGGGTCAGGCCGCGTTAGACATAGATCGCAGGGTTGAGATCTTTTTGCGTCGCTGCAAAAGTTAATATACCTTATCTAAAAATGAGGCTGTTCAGATCTTCGTGAAATGGGTGCACAGGAGGGCAATCAGGCAATTACGGTTCCTTCGGTATTGAGGTTGCTAATGTTGCTCATCATCCGCCATTTTGAACCGTCGCATTTCTTCGGTCAGCGGAGTTTCGGGCGGTAATTATGCTACAACCAGCACATTACATCGGTCATTGATGGCACCCACTGTAGCAGCGCTCCACAACTTTGGGTCAGCCCCACACCATCCGCCGATCGGCTCGAAGGTGTCCAAGGCACGAGTCCCGCTCGGAGGCCCGCAGGCAGACCAACCGGGACGAGTTAAGATGCCCGGAGAAATTCCATTTCATGAATTGTATTATGTACATACACAGTGTGGGATTTAAAATGGGGCGGGCATTTCCATTCAGACAGCCCGTTTATTCTTCCTTGTTGTATAAAAAAGGTTTTTTCTTACAAAAAGTTTTTATATAAAACAATATTAGCAGACCGTTTTATCCTTCATCTTTCAGGCTGTATTGTGGGCAAGTGTAACTGCCCCCCAAAATGGAAAGGAGATATCTCTCTTATATTGTCAATCCCATATCACACTGTAGTGTTTACATAAATTCTTCACCGTCTCTGGTTCTAAAGAGCAGTTAGGTACGAATGTGACACATAATAGTTGGAACTGTATAAAGATGAAGCTCTTAATTCAGTTGTTCACCCACTAATCTTGTTCCATTCAATATAATCAGTTAAGTTGCACACTGAACAATTCCCACATGGATAATGTCCAGGGGGAATTGATGAATCTTTGGGGCGCGATATTGTACGAGTGTGAACCAGTTTATCCTTTAAGTTACATGCTCGTCTAAACGCAAACCTAGGCTGTCGCATCTTGAAATCTGCTGTGGACAATGACCAGTTTTTTCGGATGGCCTGGCGGATTTTCGTTGCCAACAGATCATATGTCAACTAAACTGGCAGGCAATCACTGCTCATTCTTGCGTTCTACTCAAGTAAAGCACTCAGTAGTGTATTCAGTGTTCTTTTTCTTGCATGATTCACTATCTTCCCAGGATAGGACCTCTGAACCAATTTGTCTCTCAAACCCTCTGTTTGCTGTATGTAAGCACTTGTCGTGGACCACCCCCGGGCCGCCCAATATTTTCGGGTATACAATCGGTCCATGAACCCTTATCACAATTTGCCGATTTTTTTCTTGAGGGAAGCGGTACTAAAACAACCCTCTTATGTTCAGGATACGATGGACATCCTTAACATCTTGGAGGAGTTACAATTTGATCCCACGTGCGAGTTCCTTGTTACCATAGACATAGTCACTGTATACTTGCATACCCCAAGATGCCACGCTGGTGGCAGCAGGCGGGTGCTTGGGGAGCAGGAGTGATTTTATGATATCCCACAGTCATTTGTATTACAGTGCATACAGATAGCTTTGACACGCAACTATTTCAGTTATAAAAATAACCTCTTTTTACAAGTATCAGGGACATCGATGGGCGCAACCTTTGCACCCATCTGGCCTGCATCTATGTGGGCCAGTTTGAAGATAATTGTATCTATCATCCGTCTAATCTCTTCCAGAGGAATAGTCGCCTCTGGAAGAGGTCTATAGACGATGTGTTATGTATCTGGTCTGGAGCAGAAAGTGGGCTGCTTGAATTCCTGAACTGGCTTAACAACTTGGACCCAAGCCTAAAGTTCACTTGGACATTCAGTAACCAAAAAGCAGTATACCTGGATTTGGACATTGTGGTTACTAACGATAAACTTTGTACCACTGTACATCAGAAAACTACAGACAGGAATTCACTTCTTCACTACCAGTCATTTCACCCCAGGGCTTTGCGAGATAATCTGCCCGTGGGACAGTTCCTGCGGTACCGCAGGAACTGCTCCACGACAAGTGCTTACATACAGCAATCAGAGGGTTTGAGAGACAAATTGGTTCAGAGGGCCTATCCTGGGAAGATAGTGAATCATGCAAGAAAAAGAGCACTGAATACACCACGGAGTGCTTTACTTGAGAAGAACGCAAGAACGAGCAGTGATTGCCTGCCAGTTGAGTTGACATATGATCCGTTGGCGACGAAAATCCGCCAGGCCATCCGAAAAAACTGGTCATTATTGTCCACAGCAGATTTCAAGATGCCACAACCTAGGTTAGTGTTAAGACGAGCATGTAACTTAAAGGATAAACTGGTTCACACTCGTACAATATCGCGCCCCAAAGATTCATCAATTCCCCCTGGACATTATCCATGTGGGAATTGTTCAGTGTGCGACTTAACTGAGAAGACAAACAGTATTCGGTTGCTGAACGGGAAAGAGTGGCACCTGACGAAGTTCAGCAATTGTAATACGGTGAATGTAATTTATCGTCTTACCTGTCAATGTGGGTTACATTATATAGGCCTTACATCGCGTAAGATCAAAATTCGCATTCAGAAACATTTGAGTACGATAAGGGCAGGCAAACTCACTACAAGGTTGGTGCAACACTTTAAAGAACAGAACCACAACGCTAGAACATTGACATGGCTTGTTTTAGAAAGAGTGGCAGGTGAGGCATGCAACATTGAGAGAACACTAGCCAACAGGGAGGCACACTGGATTTTCACAGAAAAGGCTGATCAGATTGGGTTGAATGATTATATTGAATGGAACAAGATTAGTGGGTGAACAACTGAATTAAGAGCTACATCTTTATACAGTTTTATTTTTATTTATTAATTAAACTTATAATGCGCAACAGCTACCCAAAAAGGGTTTCCCGGCGCAAACGCAGAATCAGAGGCTGATGTCAAAGCAAAGGCAGCAGGCTAATGATTAAAAAGCCATGTCTTCAAGGATTTACGGAATTGGATGTAATTAGTTTCGGTACGAAGAGCTAAGGGCATGGCATTCCAGAGTGAGGGGCCAAGATGTGAGAAAGACCTACCGCCCATCCTCGCTAGTTTGATTTTTGGGACAGAAAACCTCCCTGCGTAGATGAGCAAAGGTCACGAAGAGGGACATAGGGATGAACCAGTGATTGAAGGTATTTGGGGGCCGCTCCACTTTTGATTTTAAACATGTAGCTCAGGGCTTTGAACTTAACTCGGTTCTCCACCCTGAGCCAGTGCAAGTCACGAAGATGGCCGGCAACAGAAGAAGTTCTGGGGATCCGGCATAAAAGCCTAGCTGCAGAGTTTTGAACCAGTTGCAGCCTGCGTGTCACCTCTTTGTTAGATCCCAAGTACAGAACATTGCCGTAATCAAGTCTTGAAGTAATCAAGGCATGAACAACAGTCTTCTGAGTGGGTTCTGGTAGCATCCAGATAACTTTTTTAGCCACTTCAAGATAGTGAAGCAGGTAGCGGCTACTTTAACGACTTGGTTGTGCATACTTAGTGTATCATCAATAATTATACCCAAATTTCGAGCTTGGCGGACCGGTATAGGAAGAGCACCCATCTCGCAGGGCCAATGTTGAGGACCCCAAAGTTCCCTATTTTTCCCGAATATAAGAACCTCGGTTTTTCCTCCGTTCAGTTTGAGGTAATTAGATTACATCCATGATGCGATATTCCTCAAACCTAGCTGAAGGGGAGAAATCACTGTCGTACTCTTCATGGATAGAGAAAAAATAATTTGCGAATCATCCGCATAGGAGAAGAGGGTCAGCCCAGACTTCTCTGCAATATCCGCCAGGGGTCTTACGTATAAGTTAAAAAGTAGGGGGCTAAGGATAGAGCCTTGAGGTACCCCATGAGTTAGAGAGTGGATGTCAGAGCTGGTTGTGGGAGAAACCATTATGTGTCACATTCGTACCTAACTGCTCTTCAGAACCAGAGACGGTGAAGAATTTATGTAAACACTACAGTGTGATATGGGATTGACAATGTAAGAGAGATATCTCTTTTCCTTTTTTTGGGGGCAGTTACACTTGCCCACAATACAGTCTGAAAGATGAAGGATAAAACTGTCTGCTAATATTGTTTTATATAAAAACTTTTTGTAAGAAAAAAACCTTTTTTTTGCAACAAGGAAGAATAAACGGGCTGTCTGAATGGAAACGCCCTCCCCATTGTAAATCCCACACTGTGTATGTACATAATACAATTCATAAAATGGAGTTGTTGGATGATAACAATAATCTACCCATGGGAAATTTTCCTGGTTATCCTTGCCATATTCGTTTTAAATAGGATGATGTAAATTTTCTTCATCTTAGCAAATAGTGAGCAAAACCCTATCAATTTGGAGCGTTTTAGTGTATGGAATACCAGTCTAAGATGGCGCCTCTAAAACACAGTGAATCACGTAAAATTTAACGCGGAAGCGACCCGACTTCCTGGCAGTGGGTCGTCCAGTTAAATGGAACGCCAGACCGCAACGATGTACAGGAATGAGACAACGCTCATCCTATGGTACACTTGGTAAGATTACTTGGTCGTGAGCTTTGGATAATGGTGAGTGTGCGCACCTTTTGCTTGACTCGAGAGATATGGGCAGATAAGGAGCTCGAGCACGAACTGATTAGATAATCCGCATGTAACCAGTATGAGTACAGGAGCTGGGGAAGTGGCGGACAGGGTTCCGTTGTTGTATAGTTGGCATGTGAAGTGTCTGCAACCCTTGGTTTTAATGGTGAGCCGTTTTGCAGTTAAATACAGAAATACAAACGAGATTGTTTATGAAAAGGGTAAAAATATGTATAAGCACACAATTATACAGAGTGAGATCATGGTGCATTGAATTTCAATCATGGACATACAATCGATAAGAAAGGAAGGGCTAACAATTGTGTGTTTCTCCACATAGATTGATGACAACATATGTGTTATAAAAGGGTCTCATAACAGGAACAAGTACCCTATGACGAGGTGGATAGCTGGTACGAGGGGCCT
This sequence comes from Calotriton arnoldi, assembly GCA_963921515.1. Taxonomy (NCBI): domain Eukaryota; kingdom Metazoa; phylum Chordata; class Amphibia; order Caudata; family Salamandridae; genus Calotriton; species Calotriton arnoldi. The sequence goes on from CAWUFW010002048.1 coordinate 945,760, forward strand.
TGGCTAATACCCGGTAAATAATTACTCTGATGACATAGGCTCATGTTATTTGTTGTGATTGGTTAAGACAGAGGTCTAACTGGTTGGACGTTTTTAATGGTTTTTCTTTTCGTGTTTGACAGTCACTGTGTGTACAAAACGAAAGTCCAGTAAGGTGATTAATGACCTCGAGCCCTGACGAAATTGCCACTAAGAAAAACAGGCAATGAAACATGTCGGCCCATCTTCAATTGGTCTGCAACATGCAGTTGTTTTTAACTTTGAGTAGGCTCACGAGTTTTGAATAAAATTGGCATTTGGTGGACGTGTGGCTTACCACAATTTTAACTTTATGGGGTCTTTTCCTTTTTGTGATACACACAAAACACTTTTTTTCACCTTTTTGTTCTGGACACTGTTATATATATTTTTTTCACAGGTGAGATCGCTACCTATGATGAGAAACGTGGGCATAACTGGTGAGAACCAACCAGTAAGCTCCTATGGTGTAGCTCACGTGAGGTGCTATCTCGCCTTTTCACAATTTTTTGTTGTTGTATATACACCTGTTTAAGTGGGGGCTATATCTGGAACACAGTGACTGATAACCTTAAAGATTTTTTAGAAAAGTAATAACCTTTTGGGCTTTAAGGATTTGGGACAATACAAAAAGAAAAAAAGATTGTTGATGGGGCATATAAGTTGAATACCCATTCCCTATCCTATATATGACAAAAGATTTAGCCCATGCTGATCAGGTCTTTATGGTGTTTGTCCACATTTCATGGTACCTGTATCCAGATCACTAGTAGTATTTATGCTACGGTGCAACAGATAGAGTAAGACATTCTTTGATTAGTGGTGTTTGCAGTGCAGCAACAAACACCCGAAAGCACCGAGTTAATGACGCATGTTTCTGGGTTCTGGTGGAGTTTGTGCCTTCAGTCCTACAAATTATATGTAGTCCATTAGTGCACACCTGGCCTTTACATTATTTCTTGGCATTGATGGACCAATAGTAATCATCTCTATAGCATGCAGAGACTTCCTTTTCCTGTGCTGTTGGCTGAAAAAACAAGACTTGCTGAAAGACACCAACATGCTTGAGACCAGTGAACAACCATGGGATTCTGCTGCCCAGAGGATGGGGGCATGGGTCAATTATGTTGCTGAAGTCAGAAGCATCTCAGCTTCAAGTGAGTATGATAGGGGTACAGCTGGCATCATTGCAGGTTCTTATCTGGCCAGTCAGCCTAATTCTATGAGGAGCTGATGACTACCGGTAGCCCACCCAGATGCGGATCGGGGCTGCACCCTCCTTGTTTCTAGCCCTTGCTTATTATACCAGTAGTGAAAAATATCCTATTATTCACTATGGACTTAATAAACAAATACTGATCTTAGTTCAGTGGATCAGTCTGATTACTGGTGCCTGTACCAGCCATCAGACAGATTGTCCAGGGCTGGCAAGTCCCAGGCCTGGCCTTAGGGATCTTACATGCCCAGGTTCCGCCCCATCAGTTAATGCAAGGGAGTGTGAGAGGCAGAGTGAGCGAGAGTAAATGTGATGGAGTGTGAGTGAGCGAGAATAAGCGTGAGTGAGTGTGTGCAAGTGATGTGTTACACTTGTGAGTCTGGCCCTAGCATACTGGAGGTAATATTGAATTACAGAGGCACCCATGCAAAAGCTGGCATATTGGAGGCAATTGTTGACATAAGGGGTACTGTTGACAAAGTGCTGGTGCTAGTAGACTAGAGGTAAATCTTGTCATTTGGGACTCCTATGGCAAAATGCTGGCACTAGCTTAATAAATATAATACTTGGCATAAAAGTATCCAGACAGCATGCTGATCCATACTGGACATAATTCTTAACCTAGGAGGCGCCCTTGGCAAAATGATAGTGCTGGCAGACTATGGTAAATTCTTGCCATATGGGAAAACCATGTCAAAATGCTGGCACTGATATAATGGAGGTGATTCTTAGCATTATGGAAAACAACCATAGGACATTTCAGGGGTGGGTTAGAGGCAGGGAACCTTGACAAAACAATGGCCCTGACATACTAGATACGATGTTTGGTCATCCACTGTAAATGGAAGGCAATCAATCAAATATTGTATGCAATTCTTGGCAAAGGAGGGCACCGATGGCATATGGAGAGGTGTCTGTGACCAAATGCTGGCCTTGGCACATTCGATGCAATTATAGACTACATCGATACCCATGGCACATTTGGGAAAAAATGTGTTAAGTCTATTGGCTTGGCACAACATGAAAGTAGATGAACATTTAATGTATTTTCAGATCGAATGCCTTTGAGGAAATCTAAGTGAAAATTGTGCTGTTCCATGCACCATTTGACAGCATTTCTTCTACATTTGCGCCGCCACTTTCAAAGATCGCCCCCCACACTGCTGATGCCTCTTGAGTTGTGCAGTTCTAGATTCATGTAACAGAGCGAAAATACAGCTCTGCTAATAGTCTTGGTTCTCCTCTCGTTGTTCAAAATTCACGGCCCGAATACCCTGAAATAATCGTGAGTTTGGAAGATGAGGCGGTTCAGGGGCAGGCTGCCAAGTGCACCGTTTGCTCAATTACATGTTGTATTTGTTTTGCTAAATTATGGCCTCTGCAAAGATGCATAATACAAAAGGCGGGAACGGAAAAGCTAATAAAGCTTTCAGCATCTAAGATTTAATGGGGTCAAATCTAAAGTGCAATCCAGTTACAAACACACACTGCATGGAAACTCACTTTTGAAATCTCACACAGTCTCAGTTGTTTGCATATTGCTTGTTCTTAATTTGTCCAAGTACTGAAATTGTCAAGCCGTCTTATTGCTTTTTATTGTAATCACGTGAGCGTTAAACACATTTCGCTGAATGTTTCTTTCAGTCTGCAAGTCTGCACCAGCCCTGTGTGATTGTTTGCTTGCCTATTGAGGGCACGTTTTGTATACTTTGTCACTGACAATAACTAATGTTCTATCCTATTTCAGATGTGTTCTATTTCTGGTGCCACCTAACATCTCTGCTTCTGTAATAGATGTGATTTTCTTTAATTTATTCCCCAAGCTTCCTGTGCAGTTTCTATCACAAGTGCACACTCACTCTCACGCAATGTAAAGATGTTGTACCATTCCATATTGTGTGCGTGATCAGGTCAGTAGGGGTCATGAATTATGACAGGGTAGGACTCTCGGGAGAAAGTCTCTGATCAAACAAATAGGGAGAGAGAGGGGGTGAAGGCAAGAAAGCAGAAAAAAAGAGGAAATGAGAGAGAGAGAGAGGCACGAGGAAGGCATGGGTGGAGATTGAAAGATAGAGTAGACAAGAGAGAAAGAAAAGAGGAAGGAGAGAGCGGAAGTGACAGAGTATGGAGAGAATTTGAATGCAAGACAGGAAAAGAGAGGCCGAGTAAACAGGGAGCTAAAGACTCAAGAGAAAGAGACACAAATACAGATACAGGAATCGTGTCAGAGAGAGAAGGTGAAAGTTAAAGTGAGAAAGGGAAAAATGTAGAAATCCAGAATCGAAACACAGATTTAACGATGTGAAATCACATGGCAGTCACTTAAGAAGAATCTCCGACCCCTTAGCTACCACTGGACGTTAAAAAAGATTAGATGCCTGCTCTTAGCTGCTGATTTCTACCTATACCCAACAGAAGCAGGCCTACAGCTGTCTCAAGACAGTTAAAAACTACATAGGTTAACAGTATCTGACAATGAACAAACCGAACGAAGAAACACAACTTTCTGAAGACCCGTAGTAGGGACCAATCAACACTAGTTAAGGATTCACAGGGAAATATTAAACAGACAAAATATACCTACAGGTCCATGAGTCTCCTCACCAGAGGCAAAGGAGATTGCCTCGTTCCAATAGGGCCTTGGTACCAGGCAATGGTGGGGTTTCCCCTTTTGAGTGTGTGCGATTGGTGGACCAACTGCTGCATTCAGTGTTATAGAGGCTCTGTTGCCCTTCATTAACACAAACATCGCCACCTGCAGGGTAAAGGACGAGACCCTTTGCACATAGTATGACACTTAGATAAACAGGACCCCTAATGTGCAGTCGCCTAGAGCAGTGATTCTTAACCTGTGGTCCAGGGACCCCTGGGGGTCCGCAAAGCTTATTCAGGAGGTCCATGTTATGTTATGTTATGTTATCCGTACTATAGAGCGCATGGCTGCCCCAGCAATGGGGCATCCCAGAGCTAACACAGATAGAAGCGGACAGAGAGGCAGTTAGGCTAAAGGTTGGAGAAAAGCCACGTCTTAATCATTTTTCTGAAAGCCCAATGGTCCTGCATGCCACGGGCAGCAAGAGGAAAGGAATTCCAGAGGGCAGGTGCCAGTGCCCTGAAAGAGCGCCCCCCTGCTCTTGTCCTGCGCACCCGTGGGACACAGGCCAGGTGCAGGTCCGCGGAGCGCAAGGCTCGGGCCAGAATATACACCGAGCACAGCTCGTTCAACATTTGCGGACCCAGGCCATGCAGGATCTTGTGTGTAGTGCATAGGGTCTTAAAGTGGACTCTCTGTTCTATAGGCAACCAGTGAAGTCATCGAAGGAGGTCAGAAGCATGGCAGTGCTTAGGCAGTGAAAAAAGCATGCGGGCAGCCGCATTCTGTGCCTGTTAAAGTCTTTTGGTCTCTGCTTTGTTAGCGCCAAGTGATAGCCCATTACAGTAATCAAGTTGTGACAACACGGTGGATTGAACAATCATCTGTCGGGTGGGTGCATCAAAGAATCCCAAAATGGGTTTCAGGCCATGTAAAAGACCAAAACAAGTGCCCGCCACAGCCTTAGCATGCCCCTCGAACAAAAGGGTGCTGTCCATCAAAACTCCCAGATTCTTAACCACGCTTTTCGGCTGGGGAGGGGTACCAAGGGCTATAGGCCACCATTGATTGCCCCATAGATGGGTATCTCGGCCCACCAAAAGCACCTCTGACTTGGTGGAATTCAATTGTAAGTAGTTGTCGGCCATCCATTCAGAGATGGCCGTAAGGTCGCCTTGAAATTTTGCCTGTTCTTGCTTAAAGTTGTTGGAGAATGTAAACACCAATTAGGTATCATCGGCGTATGAAACCATTGCCATGTTCCAGGCTTTGACCAGAAGGGCCAGGGGGTGGACATAAATATTAAATAAAGTGGGGCTCAGAGCAGATCCTATGACTGATTAGATAAGATTAACAGATAAATAAAGTCTATTTAAATGAAGAAGCAATATGTACAATTGAATTGATGTAAAATAAAATTCAGAACTAACAGATTTGTATCACTTGATCTTTACAGTTCAGTTATAGCCATATCATATTCCAAGAGTGTAACATTATTTTGTCTTTGAAAGTTGTCACTCTTATTTGCTTGAGTCTTATTCAGTGGCATTTCTTGTACCATCTTGTTCATCTTTTGCTCATCTTTTCTCTGGAGCATAGACTCTTTCCCTTTCTTTAACTTGGCTGACTTGTATCTTTCCACGGCTCACAAGGAACGCCATTTTCTTTCTGGATAAGCACTCCATAAAAGTGCATGTATTTTCCAGCTCTCTCCCTTATATGCTCCCCCCCCCCCATAATCCCACCCACTGATCCCATGGGCCACATAGATCTCTCCACCGTGTGCTTCCCCTACCCGTTCTCTTTATTACTTTCTCGCTTGAGTGCTTTCCCTCTGCAGAGCCCTACCCCGCATTACATTTTTTCCTCGTGTCTTTCCCCCCACCAAAACTACCCCGCCCTGCTTTCCCTACCCGCAAAACCCCATGATCTACATTGCTCTCTCTTTCATGTTCTTTTCCCCCTGAAACCTCACTTCTAGTGTTGCTCTTTCCCTGGTGTAATTCTCTCCCATGCAAACTCCTCTGCCCACATGCTCTGTGTTGCTCCCCTTGTGTTTCCTCTCCTCCAGAAAGCACTTCTTGTTCCATTTTGCTATTTCCCTTGTGTTCTTCTGCCACCCCCAAAAAAAACACACTCTTCTCTTGCTTTCTGTGTTTAGTGCTGCTCCCTCCTACGTTTGCTTTCCCCCACACAACCCTACCCCTCAGAAACCATCGGTACAGCCAATAGGTCTATGATTTGGGGTTGCGGGCAGTGGCGGCAGCAACAAGGTAGCAACAAGCATTGGCTTAGCCAATAGGTCTTGCCTTTGGGAGCTTATACGTTTATAGCCATTCAGCACATTATCCTGGGTGCTACAACTTCTACTGTTCTTTAACATGGAAGCTTTGACACTAATAGGCACATTACAGCACTGCATTGAGAAGCACTTATTTAAAGTGTTATTTCTGTACAACTGGTAGTCTGAACTTGTGATTGATTGAATGATGCTTGTGATTTTTGTAATGTTATTTTTGGAACACCTTCCTTAATCTTTATTAATTTATCCACTGAACACTACAGGGTAAAGCATTCAATCTGAAGCCAGACTGTTGCTGGGGGTGGGGGGGCTGGTGTTCTAATTCTGATAACGCAGTGGTTTAAGAGAAGAAAGCTGCTACCTAGTCCTGATAAATAAAAATGAAAACCTGGCAGTGACAGGATACACATTAAAAGAATAATTCACTGTGAACCATCAATGTCTAAAACGAATCCTCCTACAACACAATGCAGGATTCACAATTTGTTCATAAAATGAGATACGTCTGCCGCTACTGTAGAAATTCATCTTAAGAAACGGAGACATTTCGCACTGTGCTGGGTTACAGGGTCTCGTTTCTGTGATGGTACATCATGCTGCATCGTTTTCTCAGCAACTTCTCATGAAGCATATTGTGTATCTCTAGTAAGCGATAACGTTTGAGACTAAGCATCCATCTGCACAATCATCATTCACCTTACACAATGCCCTGTACGTGAACCACCCTTTGCAACACTCAAGCAGCCCATTTTTAAAGTGCTTCAATGCCTTATAAGAGGAGCATATAAATACAATAATAAAATACCACGTTCCAAGCGTCACAAGCTATTCATTATCTGTACATGCAAAGTTACAGGACTTTTGCTCATAGTTGCAATTTTATATACAGCAAGCTCAACCCGAAGGTTTTGGAGCGCTTTACCTGAGCACCAGTTATATTGTGCAAGGTAAGATTCTTTTTTAGCACAGAGAGATTAGGTGAACCGACGCAGAGACTCGAACCATGTTCCAAAGTCTGGAGATCTTATAATGCACTCGCTCCAAAGCTTCACCAACGATATTGCGTGTTACAGATAAAACAAGCATTGTGTATAATCCAAAATATATAAGTATTTTTTTATGTAAATCACACATTGCAACATTAGTCCCCAGCACTGCAGGGAACTACTTATTGTACAAATGTGTAAATCGTGCAAAAGCGGAATGTGTCACTCACAATAAGGTAAGCCAATGAATTAAGTGGGCTGTGTCCCTATGCAGTGGTGGACAAGCATCAAAATGTGAGAGACACTACGGCAGACCAATGGATAAAAAGGGCTCATTGACCAGCATTGTAAGCAGTAGCGGCTGCTACAGGACGGGGGTGGTGTGGCAGGTGGGGCTGTGGGAGAGGAATGTAATAAAAAAAAAAAGGAGTTACCTTTAACGGCCGGCCGCTGCCTCCTTCAATCCTCCCTCCTCATCCTCTTCATATTCCTGTCCCAGCCGGTGGCAGCAGGAAGCACCCGGGCAGACAGGCTCCCCTGAGCCAATCACAATGATGCAATGCAGCGTTGTGTTCGGTCTGAGCGCCATGGATCAGCGTTCAGACTGGAACAGGGAGCCTGTGCATGTTCCTGACCAGGCTGTGTAATGCAGCCTGGTAGGAACATGCAAAGTGCGCATGAACTGTTCGGTCGGCCCAAGACGGCCGGCCAAACAGTTCATGCACACTAGAGAGTGCACACCACTCCTCCCCTGCTCTGGCCAGTCCTGCTCTGGCCAGTCCTGCCCGCCCCACCACTGAGTGCAATAGGGAAAATAAAATGATAATAACGATACGTTATTATAATTTTATTTTTCCTTTTGAGCAGTGGGGCAATGCTCCTCCACCTTGGGAAAGAAGCAGTTTACCAAAGAAAGAAAGGAGACAGACAATGTGTTCTAGCCGTGGACCGCAATAACGCACCAGGCCATTCACCGGGAAGTGCTCTGAATATAATTTGTTTGCACGTACTTAGATCCACTCAATTAGGTGATGTGAGGGTGCTGTGTTTATGCTGTATTGGCTCAGGCTGCTCTTGTGACTGAAAACATTTGCACTAATGACCCATGGTACTCAGCGCACTGACAGGGCTGCGCCTCTTGTTGGGTCGGATTGGTTTATTATATTGTTGTTCCGACAGGCTTGGATCAACTTCCATGTTAAAGATGTAACTAAGGTGCAGTGTGTTAAATGCTAAAAAGTTAAATGAGGAGGGTTTTGGCTAGGAACACGGAAATACTTTCACCCTAAATAAAATGCAGAAAAAGGTTGTTTTCCCTAAATCAAAGCAAAAAATATGTATAAACCATCAACAAGCCTGGGTCCCACATTCATGCACTTTCCTAAGGGGGCGTTGGACATTATTATGCTACATTGCAGCTGTGTGAGTCTGTTACAGTCACATCCTGCTCCAGAAAACAAAATATGCAAATGAAATCAAAAGGTATGGGGCTGCAGCACTCCTAAACTAAGGAAATGGGTGTCCAGGGAGAACGGGCTATTTCACTGTGCACTGCCTACATATTTATAGTCCTGAGCGGCGAGTAGGGGCACATTACTTTTCGGTGACAACTGGCCAGCATGGACGTGCCCTGCTTGCCAAGCCGCACACTGTGGCTGCGTCGGCAACTACAGACCTGGCATGCCTCCGCATAGTTTGCATATCCCTTGAGCTGAGCACTCCTCCATGGGGCGCACATTCCCCTCAGTGATGTGAAGTGACAGTCCCAGTACCAGGGGGCAGGGGACCCCGGTTCCCTAGGGTATGCACACACATGCCAGCACTTGGGAAGACCCAAACGGGAGTGCTTGTAAAAAAGAAAGGGGTATTTTAAAAGCTTCCCCCAAACAGTTAGGGGCTTTGGATGTACAACCTTTGCCTCCCGTTTGGTCTCTTGCAAGGCCTGGATCAGGTGCCCTGTCTCAAGAGCTGATTCTGGCATGTCCTGCAGGTTCTTTGCCTGGCAGCACACGTGCATGGTCACTGCCACCGCTCCAGTGAACACAAGCAGAGCCAGAGCATGCATGTCCAGATTCCGGAGTGTTGCTGGCTGAAAAGAATCATGCATGTGGACTTCAGAAGAGTGTGGAGATGGGGTAAACAAAGTGACTTACTCTGTGCCAGTGAAATTTCATCTCCGAGCCGATGCACGGAACAGAAATAAAATATCAATGCATGGTAGACTGAGCCAATTACATCTAGAGGCTGCGGCTTACACAAAAATTTCATTTTTTGCTTAATCATCTGGCAGATAGCATAAAAAACGCATGAAGCGCGGCTTCCGTGAAGTGGGCGCAATGTTAATAAAACAAAAGTCGCCTTCAAGGAGGCATGTAATGCAACCTCACAGGTGCCAGGTCGCCGCGCTGAGCTGGGAAACGCTTGGAATTTTCAAAAAAAGTTCCTGAACAGAAAGTAATATAGAAAAAGGAGACACCTACAAGTCCTAGGGCGATACTCAGGGGGAGTGAACAACTTAAAAAAAAGGAGGGACCAGGAAGCCAAATTACCCACTAGCAAGCCAGGAGTTTTACAAGACAATCAACTAGACAAATCAAAAGACGTGGGAGGAGTCAAAACCCACAAAGTACATACAACACATCATCCTGACAGCATAAGTACTGTCTGGGCTCAACATAAAAATTAGCAGCTCCTTCTGCGCCTGCAGCTCCTCACCATGCTTCTTATGCTTCAGCTGGCACTGTCCCTTCCCGAAGCCTGCATACATTTATCTCCTCGTTCTGGTTTCTCTCCTATCTATTCCACTGCCTTGTCTGCAGGCCACCATTCCCTGCCTCTGCAGGTGGCACACTTTCCTCAGCTCTGTGAATCATGTTATCATTGGTCAGTATGTCTGCTTGCACACTGTGCTGCAATTTCCCTTTACCTCTGCAGCTATAATTCACAGCATTACTGTCAGCGTCACTTATGTGATAATCATCAGGTGTCAACCACAATGGTTGACACCTGGTCAAGCTCCCAGAGAGAATCCAGGGGTATTTGGAGAGACTACATCCAAACTGCATCGGGTGCTGGGAGTACAGAGCCCTACAGGCCTGCACTGAGTTAACCCTCCATATTCAAATGTGGGTCCACTCTATTCATAATAATGTGATTTTTTATGCCCCACACAAGTTACTTAGAAGGATAGCAAGTAGGGCTGAACAGATAGCTTCTGATAGCAAGTACAGCCATGAACATGAATTCACTTTCATGCAGCGTATGCAGACATTAACATGATTCATATTTCAGATGGCATGTATGCTTGAAAACATTATTTTATATTTCAGAAACATGGATGAGTATTTCAAACCGTATGTGCACAGATAAATATGATTATATTTTAGGTACACAGAACCTGTTTGTGATGGTTTTCTTTTTCAAGTGCCTGTCAAGGCTGTTTTGCAGACAGAGCCTTTGCGCAGAGCGACACTTCTCACAGCAGGGTAGCATCCAGCCTGGAGTGCCCACAACAGAGGCACCTAAAGATGTGAACTTTCTTTACCTGGCTAAAACAGCCACACAGACAGTGATAAAGACAAGAAACAAAATACTGGCCTCACCCAAATGTCCTTTTTCACTCTGAAAAATATAGACTGCACTCCCACCATTCCCTACTACCATTTACCAAGTGGCAGTGTTACAGGAAGATGTATTAGTAGTCTGTTAGAACTGGGGGTCTCTAGTTGGCAGAGGTAGGTACCTTTGTTCAAATAGGGACCCTTGCTTCTAGTCAGGGTAAGGGGGATACACTACTAAAATAACCCCTGCTCACCCCTTTGGTAGCTTGGCACGAGCAGGCAGGCTTATCTCAGAGGCAGTGTGTAAAGCATTTGTGAATACATACAGTAATACAGTGACAACACTACAGATGGACACCACACAAGTTGTATATAAAAATAAGTACTCTTTATATAGACTTAACACAAGACCAGAACGACAAAAATCCACAATACAATAGAAATATGACTGTCAAACTGGTAGAAAATAGTTCAGTTCAAATGCAGGTGATAAATGCGACACTCTACGTTCAATGTACCTTTGGATGCGTAACGCGATACAAACAAAAGAGTTGCAGGGAAGGTGATGCGTTGGTTCCTTACATGCAAGAACGGTGATGCGTCGGTTTCTTGCTCCGGGGGAGGTGATGCGTCGGTTCCCTACTGCTGCGTAGGGGATGGTGATGCGTCGGTTCCTTACCGGAGAGGAGGTGATGCGTCGGTTCTTCACTGCGTGGGGAGGTGATACGTCGGTTTCTTACTGCGCTTCTGTGGTGATGCGACCAGCAGCGCCTCGATGCGATGACGACCCGGTGCAATGAAACAAAAATGGCATCTTCTTCTCGATGCGACAACAAAGGGGGCGATGCATGCACGCCCGACGGCCGTGCAGCGACTCAGTGATTCTTCTGAGCCGCGACAGGCCCTGCGACGCGCTTCTCCGATGATGCGACGGCGTCTGCTGCGACGGCGACACTCTTCTCCGGTGATGCGAGGCGCTTCGGTGTTGCGATGGCGACAGCGGCGGCACGCTTTCTCGGTGATGCGACGACAAATGCTGCGGCGGCGACACGCTTCTTCTTCGTGAGTCGCGCTTCCAGCTCCCAGCGACACGCAGTCTCTCAAAAGGCCCAACACAACAGTAGGCACTTCAAATTCCCAGCAAGGTAATTCAGGGGAGCTGGTTGGTGAAGTCTTGTATCCCTGAGACTTCAGCCGGAGGCAAGCTCAATCTTCAAGCCCTTGGAGATTTTTTGCAAGATGATGAAAGTAGGCACAAAGTTCCTTTCTCCTTTCTTTGGCAATCAGGCAACCACTGCAGGCCAATCCCTCAAACAGCACACAGCATAGGGATAGTCTCCTCCTTCAGTTTCTCTGGTTCCTCTCCTCAGCAAAGGTTCTTCTTGTTTCCCAGGAGTGATCTAAAGTCTTGGGGTCTGGGCCCCTATATTTATACTAGCAAATCCTTTGTCCTCTGAAGGCAGCGGGTCCTGTACCTAGTCCAAACCAGTTCTGGGTGCATTCTGCCAGTGCACACCTTCTTCCTTTGTCAATGTGGGCCAGGGACATCAGACACACCACAGGAGGTGGAGCCAGCATTGTGAAAGGCAGGCACAGCCCTATTCAGGCCCAGGTGCTACTCCTCCCACCACTCTACATGCAGATAGGTCTATTCAGCCCTGTGCTGACTCGCCCTGTCTCCTGGAGTCCCCCAGCCCCTGTCACTCAGAAACCCAGACCTACAATACACAAGCTAGCAGAGGCAGGCTGGATGGTTAGGCAAGAAAATACCTACTTTCTAAAAGTGGTATTTTGAAACACAGAATGTTAAAACCAACTTCACTAAAATGTGTATTTTATCATTCTGAGTTCAGGCATACTAAATTCGTTTTTCTACCATGTTCCCTGGGTCAGTTAGGATTATAAGATGTTATAATCAAACTTCCCATTCTGGCCTACGGGGACAGGTAGCCTTGCAATAGTGAAAAACGAAATTGGCTGTAATTCACTATCAGGACATGCCACACACACCAGGGCATGTCCTACCTCTTACATACAATGCACCCTGCCCGCAGGCCTACCTTAGGGGTGACTAACATGCAGAAAAGGGAAGGTTTGGGGACTGGTAAGTGGGTGCACTTACCAAGTCGACATGGCAGTACCAGACTGCACACAGGCTCTGCAATGGCAGGCCTGAGACACACTTTACAAGCTGCTCCTGTGGGTGCCACAACCAGTGCTGCAAGCCCACCAGCAGCATTTGATTCACAGGCCCTGGGCACAACCAGTGCACTGTACTAGGGTCTGACAGTGAATCAAATAGGCCAAACATGGAGTCACTAATCCACACATTAATTTACCATAGGGCGCACTTGCACTTTGGCACTGAATAGCAGTGGCAAAGTGCCCAAAGCATCTAAACCAGCAAAAACATGTCAACAACAGTGGAGGCATAGCGAAAAAATGGAAGGGAGACCCACGCCAAGGATGCCAGGTCTAGCACAGTCCCTTTCATCACGTAATCAAATTTCTATAGAATCCCTTTTTATTTTGTCCTTATATAAGTGTTTAGGTCTCCTCCCTCTTGCTTCAGGAAACTTGGCAATACACTGTCTGGGAAAAAACCTCACCTCTGTCTTGTGCAAATGAACAGGCTAGGGGCTTCCAAAATAGAACCCAGAGGCCTGCATTACTCTGATTCATGAATGCATACAATGCATGTACCATAAAGTCCACATACACAAACACACACAACATACATTTGGGATGTTAGTGCTATGTACCTTTCATTTGTGCGGTTGTACTGCTGTGCCGTAGAAACAACCTACAATGAGATTAGATAACAAAACAAGGATGCGCATTGGTGAGATTCTCTCAGCCGGTCAAGAATAACTAATATTTAGTCAATAAAAGAACATTTAATGCAGAATAGTAAGGGAAGATTGTTAGACCTGGCTTATCCAGCGGGTTTATCCCCAGACTTTTTGCTTTTTGGCCTTCTTTTTCTGACCTGTTTTTGTTGGTTTTCTGACTCTGGCAATTTACCACTGCTGATCAGTGCATTTCCTCTCCCTGTAAATTGTTATGATGGATTGGTGATTCCGTGATTGGCATATCTGATTTACTGGTAAGTCCCTAGTACAGTGCACTGTGTGTGCCCAGGGCCTGTAAATCAAATGCTGCTAGTGGGCCTGCAGCACTGATTATGCCACCCACATGAGCAGCCTGTAAATGTAACTCAGACCTGCCACCGCAGTGTCTGTGCGCAGTTTGGTACTGCCATATCGACCTGGCAAGTGCACCCACTTGCCAGGCTCCAACCTTCCCTTTTCTTACATGTAAGACACCCCTAAGGTAGGCCCAAGGTACCCCTGTGGGCCGGTGTAGTGTATGTGAAAGGTAGGACATGTACTGGTGTGTGTGACATGTCCTGATAGTGTATTTCGTTTTTCACTATTGAAAGGCTATTTGTCCCGTAGGATAGAAAGGGAGTTTATTTATAACATCTTATAAATAAAACTTCGCATTGGGACAAGATAGAAAGATGGAGTTTAGTATGCCTGAACTCATAACATAAAAATGTATCTTTTAGTAAAGATGATTTTTATATTGTGTGTTTTAAAATACCACTTTTAGAAAGGGGGTATTTTCTTGCTTAGCCATCCTGTGTGCCACTGCTGGTTTGTGTACTGACTGTTTTGGAGTGACAGGGGCTGGGGAGGTGCATTCTCTCACACAGCCACCGGGGGGTGGGGTAGGGGTTGACGTGTGTCCTGCCTTTCCTGAATGAATCAGGGCTGAACTGAATAGACCTGGCCTCATTGAGAGTAGGGGGAGGAGTTCTCACTAGCACCTAAATAGGCCAAGTCGGCATTTAGAGTGGTGGGAGGAGATTTCCATTGCACCTGAATAGGCCTGTCTGCCTTACACAATGCTGTCACCAAGAACTTTCCGACGCATCGCCGCTGCCAAAGAATCGACGCAGCGCCTGCTCGCGGCTGAAGTGTATGCCATGTGACGAATCCTGTGCACCAATCTCCGACGTCCGAAATCACCACCTGATTCTGACGCAGGCCCTGTTGTGGAAAAACCGACGCATCGAGGGGATGCGGCTGAAACCATCGCAGCGCATCCCGGGTCTTCACGCATTGCATCGTACCGGATTGTCACACATCGCATCGAAGCGTCAAGTCTGTTGCATCGTTGGGGGATGCAGTAAGAAACTGACTGACCCATCACCCCCCCACGCAGTAAGAAACCCACGCATTACCTCCTCTCCGGTAAGGAACCGACACATCACCTCCCCTGCGCAGCAGTAAGGAACCAACGCATCACCTCCCCTGGAGCAAGGAACCAACGCATAACCTTCCCTGAGTTTAAGGAACGGACGCATCACCTTCCCTGTGACCCTTTTTGCTTGCATTTTTCGACGCATCCAAGGTACTTTGTGTAAAAGTGTTGCATCCAACATTTTCTTGGAACAGAACTGTTTCTACCTTTTAAGAATCATATTTTTAGTACTGCATTGTGGATTTTTGCCGTTTTGGTCTTGTTTTGGTTTAGATAAAGATTACTTATTTTTCTAAACTGGTGTGGTGTCCATTTGTAGTGTTTTCACTATATTACTGTATGTGTTCACAAATGCTTTACACACTGCCTCTGAGATAAGCCTGTCTGCTCGTGCCAAGCTACCAAGGCGTTGAGCAAGGGTTATTTTAGAAGTGTATCTCCCTTACCCTGACTAGGAAGAAGGGCCCCCACTTGGATAAAGGTGCAAACCGTTGCCAACTAGAGACCCCCATTTCTAAGAAAGATCATTAAATGAGACTTTTCCTTTAGAAGTAATCTGCACCACCTTCCCTTGTGCAGTGTACAGACCATGTACCAAGCTTGGGATGCTCCAGACTATGTTTTAAAAATATGCCCTAGGCTTGGCACACATTAGGCTTGGAGTCCTAATGTTTAAATAATTGGAACACTCAAACTTGCTAGTTTAAGTAGTCTGCCTCGGACATGGAGCACTACATATAATGCTGTTATTGTTGTTTCTTTCTACAGTTTTACATACTCAGATTACATCCTATCTCAGGAAGCCTTCTCCCATTATACTCCTAAACCACTGCAGAAAAAAATTTGACCTTGTCTTAGTCTGCTTGATTCTTCTCCTTTCGCTGGGAGTAACCCTCTACTTACTTTTTATCATGTGCATGCTTTCTATTTCTGGGATAGCCTTTTCTCATTCCTTATTGAATAGCTCACAACCTCTCCTTCTTTAAAACCCTATGCCTGCAACCTAACAATAGATATTCTCATCCAGTTTATCTATTTATCTCACTGACCATTTTCCTGAAACCATATAGCTCCCACTAGTGATCATGCATAGCTGGTATTAGTTTTAATCTACCAGAACGTAAATGCATGAAATAGTTCTTTCTTGAAAGCACATGACTAAGTCCAATAACCTAAAATAACCATGGTATTAACCATTGGCCTTGGGTTCTGGAGTAGCATGCTACGTGCCATACAGCACTCCATCGCCTTGCCAGGTATAGTAAGCGCAATATAAATGCAATTACAGTAACAAAACCCCAGGCTTTTGGCTTTGCCAATGCATGTTTTTATATAGCACTTAATACCACACCTCTGGAATTGACAGGTGTTCATTTTGCCCAATTTGATTTTACTTAATGTATTGATTTCAGAAGGATGAAAAGCAGAGTCAGGGCTACCAAAATTCAAACTCATGACCTGCATGTTTTACCAGAGGTCACCCGGGAACACTTAACTCACACAACTCCCCAAAAGACATGTGGCATTTCTTTATGCAAATTTATGAATTGAGCAAGTGTCAATCTTGTGGATGTCTGTTAGAAAACAGTTATTAATGAATTCTTAATTACTGCAATTTGCCGGAAACCAGTTTTGCACAATCCTGATTTACTATTATGCGTTTGCGAATGTATTCTAAATTAACCATCCATTTTTGAGTTTGTTGGTTTTACAGCCAGCTTTGACCTGCAATTTGTGTCATTCGTTTCTGTTCTGGGTTTGTGTTCGTAGGATGGTCAAGATAACAGTTAAGCCATTAAATAAGAGAAGCTCTATGTAGCTCTCTTAGGAATCTAATTAACTTTTTTGTAGTCGTACAAGTCATGTAAACCTTTTAGTTTCTTGATCCCTGAGTGATGATTTATGTCAGCACCAATGGTTTTCTAATTTGTGTGAACCTGTAAGATTTATTTGATACTGAATGTAACCTGACCAGTGATACAATGTTTATGGATTCTTTGGAACATGATCTGGGAAAATATTTTTTCTCTGAAATCAGATATTTATTCTGCAATCCTAGATCTTTTGAATTTATCTCTCATCATGTGTGGCTGTGCAGAAACTCCAAGCACTAAAATCTCTTATTAACACTTTTAGAAAATATTCCATTATATTTGCATTATCTTTAAACTAAAGGATCTATTTGAAGATCATGGGCTTACAGCTTCTCCTAGATTACTAGTGATATCAAAGGCTATCCGTACTTTCCTGTGGTGCATTACATACGTGCTCCAGGACACAAACGTCATTAGTGCCCGTTTTGTGTTCCACGGGGCACTTCTTTATTACAGAAGGGAGCACTGATGCTTGGACAGCCCCTTCTATAATACCAATCACTTGGGTGCATATTTTGCTCTCATGCAAACTCAGTGAGGCCCCATGCACCTGAGGGAATGCCTTTGCCATATGACCATGTTGTATTACCAACATGGGTGCACGGGCAAACAGGTTGTCATGAGGGGCACTAGTGGGCAACTCCTGAGGGTGTCTTATGGGAGGGGCTCCTTGTGCCTCAGGGTCCCCCTAACCAGCCCCGCAGGTAGGTGTAGCCACACTGCAGTTGCCTGTGGTGGAATTCATGCTCCCAACTTCAAAGTCATACCGGTCAGCCTCCTACAGTGAAAGACAGAATGGTGGCTCTTTCAATGCTGTGCTCTCCTCACTTCAGATGCACCCTAAGGAGTCTGTGCTTACTCTGGAGAGAGGGAGCGTGCAAGGTGCTAGTCTGTGTCTGGTGGATCAGATGCATGGCCAAGCTGCTGCAGATTGGCGGCCTCTGGTGTTCCAGTTTTCACATCTTTGAATTCTCTTCTCTAGACCAGCTCCTCAAGTGCGACTAGAAACAACCGCAGAATTGTGAACTAACCCTCAACCTCTGGAGGTGCAAAGCTTTGGGGAAGCAGAAGCTACAAAGGGGTCCTTCCTGTGTTAGTAAGCTATAAACGGGTCTGCTGTAGCCTCTGCCCAAAGACACATTTCTAGAGGAAACCTTTTACGTCACTATTATTTTTTCACCATTTTGACCTTAGACGTGTCATTCTACGCAGGTTTTAGCTGATCCTTTCTCTCATCTGCTAGTAACCACATGAAACCATCCTGTCACAACCAGCTTCCCCAAATACATTCAGATAATATAATCTTTATTTTATAATGTTTTATTGTCAACTTTTTCATGCGTTAATTTCTAACTATAGTGAATAAAATACGATCAACCCAAAAGAGAAGCCTTTTGTCCGACTTAGGTACAACATACTGTGGGGTTCGTAATGGAATTGGAATGTTTGGGAACGTTAGATTCCCGGAGCGGCAGTTGCTGCTGAGGTGGATGGCTGATGGTCATTAAAGATATGTCCTGCTTACCGTAACTTGTTGTGGACATCTTTTCAGTGGCAACGAGTTGACCGTCAGCGTCTCCACCTCCATCGCGTTCCTGGTGTTCGTTTGGGATACTCCATTGATCCCTGCAGTTTCCTTGGATGCCGATTTGCTGTCTTCTGCCTGAAGAAGTCCTGAGGTCGGTTGCCCCGCTGCAGGAGCATCTCTCCCTAATCCGGAGCCGAGCAGGGAAGTTCTTGCCTCTGTATTCCTCTTTGAGGCGTATTTTTGGGGCATACTGCCTGGGAGCAGGATTTGGTTGTCGGCTCGCGGCTCCAGCGCGTGTCATCAGTGAGTGCGCGCGGTGGTGTGCGCGCCTCCCATTGACGTCAAGAACTTGTTCAGACGCCGCTGCTTGCGTCCTCGACGTGCGGCGGCCATCTTGGAGGTATTGTACGGTGATAGGCACACCAAATTCATTGCCTGTCAGTTGTCATTACACAGTGGCATATTTACGGTGATGGGTCACCTTTTGCATTGCGTACCTGCTGAAAATCAGCCCTTCAGTTGTCATTACACAGTGGCATATTTACGGTGATGGGCACACCTTTAACATTGCCTACCTGCTGAAAATTCTTCATTATTGCACAAAGTGATTGACATTCCTGGAATTTTACACCTGTCTTCACACCTATTGTTTACCTCCCATATTCGTGGTGTACATTTCGTCCAGATTTTGCTGTGGTAACTTACTTTAACATTTATTTGTAGCAGCAACTCACTTTGCGTGCATACAGTTATGGAAGGAATATCTCCACCACCTCCATTTTTAGCGAATGCTGGCACTCCACCGTTGAATTGGGTACAATGGCGTGAAGCTTTTGAGGCATATCTAGATGCTATAGATGGAGATACTTTCACCTCTAAGAAGAAAAAGGCATTGGTATACAATTTAGGTCATGAGGGCAGGTCAATTTTGAAAACGTTACATATTGAAACCCAGTGGGGAGGGTGATTCTCAGCCTTTAGTAGATGAATATGTTTCGTTGATTCAAACTTTGAGCAATAGATTTTCACCAAAAAAGAATGTGGTATTGGAAAGACACAGATTTCTGCAACGTGCACAACTACCTGGAGAGTCCATTGATGATTTTGTGTCTTCTCTACGTACTTTATCTTTAAACTGTAATTATCGTGATTTGAAGGAAGAAATTATTCGTGATCAACTTATTGAAAAAACGAGTAATAGGAAAATTCAAGAACGACTGTTAGCTAGTGAAGATCCTTGTTTGGATTTAGCATTGAAAATTGCTAGGAGCATTGAACATTCTGATATTTGCATGAAAGAATTAGCTAGTACTAATTTAGAATGTAAAGAGGTGAAATCTGCACAAAAAGTGGTGGTGAAACTGCACAGAAAAAAGGGGCTGAGAGATTTATGAGTCAAAATTTCAAATCCACCAACCTAGTGGGTCTTCATGGAAACCTGATAGAGAGTATGTTTGTTTTAGATGTGGTAGTAGATCACATGTAGATAATTTTAAACAATGTCCTGCTTTAAGTCAGCCATGTTTCAAATGTGGTAGGAGAGGTCATTTTTCCCGTTTTTGCAAAGCAAGGAGTCAAAAGAAGCAAGTCGTGAATGCCATGTGTGAGGATAATAGTGACAATGAAAATTTGGGTGGTGATGGCTATGTTGTAATGATTAAGGAAGAGGAGCCAGAACAATTAGATGACAATTGTGTTGTCATCATACAAATGAAAAAGAGAAAACCACCATTTTGTCACCTTTTAATTAACGGCCAAAGTGTAAATGTGATGGCAGATTCTGGTTCTCCTGTCACTTTGTTAGGTGAAAATGAGTTTGTCAAATTTCAAGATGTGGTGTTGGAAACAACTAATATTAAGTTGTTTGCTTACGGTGGAAAAAAAGTGGAAGTGGTTGGAAAATTTAGAGCTGATTTGAAGTTTTGTGACAATTGTACTAATACTGATGTGTTCGTGGTGAAAGACAGGTCGAATTTATTGGGTTGGGACGACCAAGGAGAACTTAATATAATTTTAGATCCCAATCATCCTGATGTAGTATTAACTAAGGATCAGTTGATGAATCCTTGTTTGAGTGCTGTTGCAAGAGAGCATGATGTTGAAGGAGTGAAGTGGTTTGATGAATTTAAAGAGGTGTTTTGTGATCGGTTAGGTAAATTGCGAGATTTCAAACATCGCATTGTTTTAAAAAGTAATGCCGTTCCTGTGGTACACAAGGCCTGGAAGGTACCTTTATGTTTGAGACAGGAACTGATAATGGGTAAGAAAACACCTGGGCAAGGTGGATTATAACATATGCGGGCAAAACAAGCTCAAAATAATCCAAACACGATAACAATAGAAGTATGTTGAAAATATATATTTATTAAAAATGGTTTTTTAAAATATTTTTTGATCTATATATATATTTATTAATAGTCTAAACAATTGATCATTTGATATTCAAAACAATATAGCTATCATACAGTGTTATAATCATATGAGTTAATGTTGCACATTTTGATATACAAAGGTCCAAACACCTAGTTAGATACAGCAGATAATTCAATGATAGAATCCATGATTTCAATATATTAATATGGCAATATATGTACACGATGTATAGAAACTGGCGGTGTGTTGTTATTCTACGCGCGTTTCGGCATTGCCTTCATCAGGGTTCCGTCTCAGAATTCACTGAAGAATGGAATGACTTGCTATTCTTCCAAACAATGCTTATCAGTTGAAAGGTAACGGAGGGGGGTAATAACAGTAAATGTTTTTAGGCTGATGGGCTGAGAGGACCAATGTATAAGTCGGGCATATGATGGACTTCTATCTTATAAGTCCTGAGATGCAGGTAGACGCACATGGCACTGGAGGTTGGAAGTTTATATGTGCCCGTGATCCATTTACTTGGAAATACTTTCTCAGAACAGAGATCGCAGGTAGATGATGTCTGGTCTTCGAACTATGGGCGGTAGATGATATCTCGAGTGCAGGATTTTTCACTGCCTCTACGAAGTGATGGTTGTAAACACCTGAAACTATGTGTGGTAGGTAAAATATGATTGGTAAAGTATGAGGCACAGGGCTTCTACCTGCCTCTGCACAGTAAAATGTAAAACCACCTGAACGGTCTCAGCAATTAAGGTCCCTCCATAACTACGCGCATTTCGGCATTGCCTTCATCAGGGTTCCGTCTCAGAATTCACTGAATGAAACATATAATAACACTGTTAGGTATTGAAATTGAATGCCCGCTATTTACATTAGATAAAAAGGGAGAAATTTAACCACATAGGTACCATGTATAATATGCTGTGTTTCACTGTTAACGCTAACATTATCTTACTTGTAGACATTAAGCCCAGCATGTGTGTGGATTAAGCATGCATTCAATGTGAATTGATCCCAAAGTAAGAGGAGGAAAAGTGGGGGATGAAAAGGGGAGGGAGAGGGGGGAAGGGAAAGAGAGGGGGTTGGGTTTTGTTATTTTGGGGTTAAGATGTAGTGCCCCACAAGCAGGCTTTAGTATAGATATCACAAGTTGCATTTTTATAGGTATCCCAGTGGAGCCCTCTTACTCATCAAGTGTGAACATATGTGGATTTCATCAGTAAGGGTAAAATTAACCTTACATACCTATATATACCTAGACTTGATAATGTCTAGAAGATTCCTACTGAGTAAGAAAAATGAAATCATGAGGTGCCTTTGGTTAGATGTACACAAAGGAAACAGTTCATGAACTCTTGTCCTGCGGGCGTAGGAATTTAGAAAAAATCAGTTAAGTATATACGACTGAAATGTCGAGTTTACAAAATTAGGAGAAAGACCCCAACAAAGTCACAAGTATAGAAAATCCATTTATAATAGATACCTGAAGAATGGAATGACTTGCTATTCTTCCAAACAATGCTTATCAGTTGAAAGGCAACGGAGGGGGTAATAACAGTAAATGTTTTTAGGCTGATGGGCTGAAAGAAAAAACCGATATGCTGTCGGAACTCCACCATTAACGAATACTTTTCATAGATGCATAAAAAACAGCCTATTCTTGTGTGCATCAAAATACGCTTCAATGTATACCTGAGAGGTCCGATGTATAAGTCGGGCATATGATGGACTTCTATCTTATAAGTCCTGAGATGAAGGTAGACGCACATGGCACTGAACTGAAACAGGAACAGGAACTGAAACAGGAACTTGACAAGTTGTATGCAATGTCAATCATTGAACCCATCGAAGGATCAGAGTGGTTATCCCCAGTTGTGTTGGCACGTAAAGCTGACAAGTCTTTGCGCTTATGTGTTGATCTCCGCGATCTCAATCGTAATATTTGGGTAGATCGCCAACCTTTGCCAAATATAAATAAGATGTTAGCCACTTTGGATCAGGCTGCTGTTTCTACATCATTGGATATGTCTGCTGCGTATCACCAAATTGAGTTACACCATGACTCCAAACACTTAACTTCATTCGTAACTCCTGAGGGTGCCTTTTGCTATATTCGCATGCCATTCGGGTTGGCGTCTGCATCTTCTGTGTTCCAGAGGGTCATGGATATTTTATTCAAAGGAATGAAAGGGGTAGCATGCTTTCAAGACGATATTTTGATATACGGTAAAGATAATGAAGAACATGATGCACGGGTGAGAATGGTTTTGGATATTTTGAAGGCAAGTGGTATGACTCTGAGAAAGGACAAGTGTAGATTTGCGCGGGTGTTGATTATTTGGGACACCATGTATCTGCTGAAGGGGTGAAACCTAAATTAAAGATTTTGAAGGCGAATGAAGATGCACCATCACCTAAGGACAAGGATCAACTCAGGTCCTTTCTGGGTCTAGTGGAATTTTATGCAAAATTTGTTCCATAATTTGCTAGTAAAACTTCTGTGTTACGCAACTTACTCAGAAAGAATGTGAGATATGAATGGTCTAACGAGTGTGAATTTGTTTTCAAAGAAATATTGTTTCTGCGTGTCCTTTGAAACCTTTTAATACTAGTGATATGAGTATTTTGATGACGGATGCTAGCAGTGTTGGATTAGGGGCGGTATTGTTGCAGAAACGTCCTAATGGCAGTGAAGAGGTTGTAGCTTTCGCCTCCCGTACTTTACGGGGAACTGAAGCCACTTATTCGACCATTGAACGTGAGGCTTTAGCTATGTATTGGGGAACTGAGTACTTCAAGACCTACTTGTGGGGAAGAGAATTCATTCTACATACAGACCACAAGCCTTTAGTGGATTTATTTAGTACTCGGGGTGGAAGGAAAGCTACACCCCGTATTGCCAAATGGCAATATCGTATGCAAGAATTCCAATACGTGTTAGAGCATGTGTCTGGCAAAAAGAACTTTGCCGCAGATTGTTTGTCAAGGTTACCTGTGCAAGATGATTGTGCTGTGAACAATTGTGATGATCATGATTTGCTCATGGTTTGTGTGATGAGTTCTGTGGATGAAGCGTTGGATGGAGCATTGTGTGAAAAGACCTGGAGGGAAATGTTGGACAAAGACAAGGTTTTGTCACTTGTCAAGTTGTATGTAGTACAAGGTTGGCCCAAGGCAAGGATGTTACAAGATAGTCTTGTTGCATTTGAGAAAGTGAGTGACGAATTATCCATTGTTGGTGGCATTGTTCGGAGAGGATGTTTATTGGTAGTTTCTGAAGGTCTGAGAAGCAAGATTTTACATCTGGCACATGTTGGTCATGGTGGTATTAGAGCACTTAAACGGAGGATTAGAGAGCGTTTTTGGTAGCCTGGTGTGGACAGGATGGCGGAACAGTATGTTAAAGATTGCAATGCTTGTGTTATTAGTGATAAGTCTCAAGTCACCGTACCGTCTCCTGTTGTATCGGTTGAGCCACCATCCTTGCCTTGGAACAAGTTAGCTTTAGATATTTCTGGGCCATTTGCAGTGTTGGGTAGCACGCCCAAGTTTGTTTTGGTACTGATTGATTATTTATCAAGGTGGCCTGAGGTAAAGGTGGTTGGGTGTAATTCCACTTCTGTTGTATTAGATTTTCCGAGTGATGTTTTTGACAGAAAAGGTTATCACGAGGAACTAGTCACAGATAATGGAACCCAATTAGTATCTGTAGAGATGACTGAATTCCTGCAAAGAAATGGCATTCGCCATATTAAGACTTCCCTTTACCATCCTAGGAGTAATGGATTGGTGGAAAGGTTTAATCGTGTGATTAAAGATCAGTTACAATTGGCTTTAGTGAATAACCTGAGTTGGAAGAAGGTTATGAAGGATATGTTGTGGGCTTACAGAACAACTCCACATAGTGTGACTGGAGTGTCCCCTTTCACTCTTATGAGGGGAAGAATAGCTGGGTCTCATTTGAATAAAGATTGGATGGACCGCAAACTGGTGGACAGTGATGTGCTTGGAAGAGTGTTGGATGTAGGAAAGGCATTATCTAGTAAAGTTGAGGTGAAAGCTGGTGGGAGAAGACTGTCGGTAAATATTGGTGATTGGGTTTGCATCAAAAAACCTGGTATTGTAAGGAAGGGTTGCTCCAAGTTTTCTACTCCAAAAAGGGTGGTCGGGGTTCGCGATCATGTAATTGTTGTGGAAGGAGGTAAGGTGTGGAGTAAGAGTATGGTTTCTGTGATTCCTAAAAACAAAACCACTGTGGTGCGTGACAGTTTGAGTGGTTGTGATGATGTGCATGTGGGTGAGCATTTTGACGATGATGTTACTGTCTCTGGTGTTGGTTGCTGTAGTACAGCAGGCGGAGGAGCAGTTAGGAACAGGAGGCTCCCATCTAAGTACAATGATTTTGTCATGCATTAATTCACATTGCCATTCCTTTCTTTTGTACCTCGTTAATCTTGTATTTCCTATTACAGCACAATTTGTGTTATGTTGGTTTATTTTTATGTTCATTGTTTTCTTATTATTTGTTTTTTGTGTTTTATGAAAGAAGGGATATATGTGGGGTTCGTAATGGAATTAGAATGTTTGGGAACGTTAGATTCCCGGAGCGGCAGTTGCTGCTGAGGTGGATGGCTGACGGTCATTAAAGATATGTCCTGCTTACCGTAACTTGTTGTGGACATCTTTTCACATACTGACAACCTTACTTATTTAAGAAGACACTACGCTATTCAGAGCACGTGAAACTAATTAGAACAAGTGGTGTAACATAAGCCCCGCGGTGCGGGGTGTGGGGGGCCGAGGACTGGGGAGGTAGGTGGTAGGTGGTGGGCTGGGGACTGGGGAGGGGTCCCTCTCCCTGTACTTTGCAGGGGGAACCCCTTAAGTTTCGTTATGCCACTGATTGGAACCTTACACTGGCCTTGAGTGAATGGGACCTTAACCTCTTTTTAGAAAAGTCTCTTTCAACATTCTGACTTCCCCAAACTTTCTTGAGCCGAAATGTCATAGTCAAAATTCCCTCTTCAGCCTCTATAGGCACATGTCCATCGAGAGGAATCTCCTTTTTCACCCTCCATATGTGAAGCAATATGGAGCCTGCAGTCCCCTCCCATTCTATAGAGATGAATGGACATGAACTCTGAACTCCACTCACACGCTACTGAGAGTATATGAGGCATGGAGTCTGAACTCCAATCTGACCCAAAGGTGAATGGATATGTAACTCCAAGATTACTGTTGCGTATGGGTCATGATTGGGCACTAAATGTAAACTCCTTTCACCCCATCTAGAGAAGAAGAGGCTTGATTAATGCTCTACATACAACCCACATACGAATGACCACATGATCGAGCTCTCCCTCTCATCACTCACCATGGTTAGGCCTTCATTGCGAGTAGCCTGTTGTTTCCGTCGCCTAAATTTACCATTATCAGGGGTCTTAGCAATTTCAGAAGGGGGATGAATAACGTGCATGTATCAGATTTTACCATACTGATTTCTGCACATTTTTTAGGGTGTTCCATGCACAGACTTTGACTGATTGAAACAGGTGAAATCTCCTGGTGGAATACCACTTAGCAGTGTTCCTGCTGAACTCCAATTTCCGGCAGGCCTGGTAGCAACCAGGATAAATGGACCTCTCATACGGAGGGCCTCAGATGAGAAGACATAGAATGCATTCTGTTCCAACTCTGAAGAGATAAATGAGTACACATTCTACATTCCTCTAACCTTGTACAAATGAACTCCTCTCAAAATCATGATAATTAGGCATGGAGTCTAAATTCCCTACTCAAATGCAGAAACGATTTCTCATGCAGTATGAACTCCCTCTCATTTGTTGAGTTGAATGGGCACATACAGGGCCGAATCCCCAAATAGCATTTTGAAGTGTGTAAAGTAGTACTACAGTAGCACTACTCATGTACTACAAAATGCTATTCACAAACCTGCATGCCTAGATCTCTGACTCTACTATCTTTTGTATGAAGACATCTCCACCAAAGTAGCAGAGATCTTTACATACGCAAGTCTATGATTTAGATGTAAATGTGGAAGGGACAAGGGGAGTGGTGGGAAATGGGGAATGCATACTACTTAATGGGAGGAGTTTTGGGAGGAGTAAGAAGGGGTTTAATGAGGGGACAAGAGGGGTTTTCGAGGGTGTATGCTAATATGCTAATATATTTATTTAAAATTTAATTAATAAATGTAATTATTTTACAATTTTAAAGAAATAATTAAACTTCAAAAAAGGTGAAATTAAATCAAACGTACATAAATGTAAATTTAATTAACTAAATGTTGAATATTAAAATAATTTTGAGGGATCCAGACACCTGAGGTGATAAGGATGGTGACAGGTGACAGATGGTGATAGGGTTCCCATTACAAACTCAAGACTTTGTTGGTAAAGGTTTTTTTTATTAATTTTGAAACTTTATTCGGGTAAATAAGCATTACAAGTTGTGCATTTGAATGTACAATATTTTCAAGGCATCTTCAGCATGGATAAGTGAGCATTGCCAGTTAGTGATAGCACACATGACAACATTTACAAATACTGAGCATAAGAACGACCTTCAGGATTGATCTATCGGAATTCACTGTGTCATATTAGCATAGAGGTTTGTATCATCATTTTCCACATTAGCTAGATCAATCGCACATGAGTCTGTTGCAGTGTTGTCAGGGGTATGATTGTCTTCATCAGTCCGCTGTAAATACCTCACCAGGGGAGCCCATATATCATGTGGCCTGCTTGCGTGGGGCATTAGATTCCAGTATTCGCTTAAGTGGGCCTGACAATGTGCTGCGTCCCCCAGCCAGGCCTTGGGAGATGTTGCAGGCTTCCGGCCCCAGTGAATTGCCACCCTACGCAGGGCAAGTATCAGCAGCATCGCGACCAAGCGTCGGCTAGCGTCTGGAATCTCCTTGACATACCCTAGGAGGCAAGTCATGGGGTCTAGTGCAAGAGTGTCCATAGTGATGTCGCTTGTGATGCGGCATATGTCACGCCAGAAAGACGCGATTCTGGGGCACGTCCAAGCTTGGTGCACAAACGATGCATTAGGAGCAGAGTATCTCACACAGTTAGCGTCTGCAGTCAGTCCCATTTGATAGAGAACTGTGGGCGTGCAGTACAATCTATGTAAATATTTGAAATGTATGAGGCGTAAACAATAATTGGGAGAGAGTTTTTGAGATTGATTGCAGCAGTATAGCCACTGTTCAGGCGTGGGTTAATCTCCTAGATCAGACATTCAGGCAAGACGTGCCCGTTCAGTGTCAACTGGGGAAGCTGCAAGAGTCAATGCGTGAAGTCTTGTAACCAGTTTGCGCGGAGAAGTGGCAGTGTGAATGTATTCTAGTGTAGCGCTCGGGGACGGGTAATTGGGGAAGGAAGCATTAGCGCCCCTACATGTAGCTCTGATCTGAAAGTATAGTAATTTATCTAGTGGAGTTGCGTTCTCTGGGAGGGGAATAAATTGACCATTGGGATACAGATCGGCATTGGTGCTAATGCCTAGTGCGGCCGTGCGGCGTGCCATGCCAGTCGTCTATAGCGGGGGAAATGAGGGGTTGTTTGCCAGTTGCATCACAGGAGCATATAATGTCTTAACTCCTGTGTGTCTGCGAATCCCATCCCAGGCCCAACGCATGCATTCTACTGTGTCTATTTCGCCCTTTGGGGCCGTGTAAGGAAGGAATATGGTCGTCCGCAGAGGCCACGGGGAGGCAAGGTCAGTTTTGACCGCAACATGTGGTTGGAATGGTGTGGGGTGTAGCCAAAAGTGGAGAAAACTGGCCTGAGCTGAGTATGTGTAGAGTTTGAAATTTGGGGCGCCCATCCCACCGCGAGAGAAAGGTAGAGTTAGTGTTTCGTTTGCTATGCGTGGTTGGCGGCCCACCCAGAAGAGCGAGATCATATTGGAGCGCAGTCTCTGAAAAAAGTGAGATGTGAGCGGCATCGGGATGTTTAAAAACAGGTATAGGAATTTGGGCAGGACCACCATCTTGGCGATTGCGATTCTTCCTGCTAGGGAGAGTGGGAGGGTTTTCTCAATAAGTATTTTTGACTCGAGCCAGTCCATTGCTTTGCCGTAGTTTGCTCTCCACAGCTCTTCAGTATCCCTTGTGAGCCAGATGCCCAAATATTTGGTCGGGCCAGCTGCCCACTGTATCGGGTATTCCGTGAGGAAGGGATGGGTTGCATCCGTTAAAGGAAACAGGATTGATTTTGCCCAATTGATCTGTACCCCGGAGTAAACGCCGAATCGGATTACCTCTCTGGTCATGGGGGCTAGGTTTTCTTGAGGTTTGCGAATAAAAAGTGCAACATCATCTGCATACATAGACGTAACCAGAAGACAGATGAGAACCCATTGACCCTTTGCATGTGATGTTGCCGCAGCCGTGCCGCGAGTGGCTCCATGGCAATGGCAAAAAGCATAGGAGACAGAGGACAACCCTGCCTGGTGCCTCTGGTGATGCATATAGGTTCAGTAAGTTGACCATTTATATGGATACGTGCCGCTGGTAGCGTGTATAATAGCTTAATTTTACTAATGAAGGATGGACTGAGCCCCAGACGGCCAAGCAGGGCAAAGAGAAAAGGCCATTCTAAAGAGTCGAATGCCTTAGTGGCATCCAACAACGCGTCAACTGCTGGCAGATCAGGATTGATTTGATGTATAATGGAAAAGATGGTGCGCAAATTGTGTGAAGTGGCACGGCCAGGAATAAAACCGGATTGATCCAGGCGAGCAATAAGAGACATGAGAGGGAGAAGGCGGTTAGCGAGCAGTTTTGCATAAATCTTGTTATCCGTGTTGATTAATGAGAGTGGGCGATACGAGTCGCAAGATTCGGGAGGTTAGCCAGGCTTAAGCAAGAGAGTGATTAGTGCCTCGCGGAGAGTAGTTGGGAAGTGGCCCACCGTGACAGATTTGTTATACATTGCGGCCAGATGTGGGATGAGGATGGACGCGTATTCTTTATAAAAGGCTGCCGTCAGCCCGTCCGCTCCAGGCGCCTTATCACTGGGGAGGCTAGAGATCACTTGTGCAATCTCTTCAGAAGTGAAGGGTTCGTCCAAATATTCCCGATGCGCATTACTGAGCCATAGCAGCTCAATAGTGTCAAAATATTGTGTGAGGACGTCAGAAGGAGTCTCGGCGCCAACGGTATATAAGTTAGAATAAAATGTAGAGATTTTGTCGAGTATGCCTTGAGGGGTGATGATTCTGCCCCGTTTATCATCGTGTAGTTCTGTAATGTAGGAGGAGGTGTGAGGCTTTCTTAGTAAATGTGCAAGGGTCCTGCCTGGACGGTCTCCCTCGCCATACTGGCGCGCTTGCGTTTCGCGGCCCTGGGTTGTAACCTCACGTTTGGCTTCCGACTGGTATTCGGTCATTTTTAGGCATATGTCAGCTAATAAAGAAGGGTATGGGTTGCTGCTATAATTTAAGTCAAGCTGTTTGAGTTCCGCCTCTAGTCTCTCCAGAGTACCCCTAAGGGATCTGAGGACCCCAGATTGTCTCGCTTTACATTCACCTCTGATCACGACTTTAAATGTTTACCAGAGAGTAGAAGGGGAGTCGACTGAGCCAACGTTCAATTAAAAAAATTCAACAATGGCCCCACGGAGCTCCTTTCGAAACACTGCATCACGAAGTGCGTGTGGGGGAAGGCGCCATGCAAACATGTGTTTAGGCGTGTCAGGGAGTTGGATGGCCAGGAGCACCGGTGAGTGGTCCGATAGTGTTTGCGCAAGGTGAGAGGTAGACGTGATCCAGCCCAGCACATCTCGGGTGACGAGCCACAGATCGATGCGGGACCAGAAGTTGTGAGTGGTGGAAATGCAAGTGCCTTCGCGCTTCTCGGGGTGGTGGTGTCTCCAGCCGTCGGTCAGGCAGTTGTCCTGTATTATGGAGCGCAGTGTGGCAGTAGCCTGTGGGTGGAGTGTGCGTGAGCCAGAGCGATCAAGAGTGTTGTGTGGGGCAATGTTGAAGTCTCCGCCCCATAGCAGTGGGAGTGGGCCGAGGGAGGAGATAAGTTTCCAAACGTGGGTATGGAATTCTGGACTGTCCGTGTTTGGGCCATAGACAGCTGCAAGGATCACGGGTTGGGCATATAGAGTGCCCGTGATAATCACATAGCTACCGTCAGATCAGTAAAGGTGTGTGCGGGGCACCATGGTAGGCCCTTCCTAATCAAAATCACAACGCCCCTGGCGTAATTAGAATAAAAGGAAGAATAGGTATCACCCCACTGTCTCGATCTGAGCCTAGCAGCATTCTGGATTGTCAGATGGGTCTCTTGGAGAAAGCAGATATCTGTTTTGTGTCTGGTAAGATAAGCATGTATGAGACGGGCTTTTCGAAAGTCGTTCATTCCTCTGATGTTCCACGTCGTGAGTGTTAGCTCAGTCACTGGGTCGATGTAAGGCAGTCATGCGTGCATAATCATGGGCATTTGTCTTGGTGCTAAGAGTAGGTGCAAAAGAGAGTGCGATGTGTGTACCGTCAAATGCTTTTCCAAAGAAGAGTATATGGAGAGAAATGCATTCGTAAAACATGTCACTGCACAGTAGTTGAATAGTGGCATACATTTCCACAAATGACCCCCCCACCCACTCCAACCCCCCAACATGGTTGAGACATTACCCTCCCACCTCCCAGGGAACCCCAACTTGGCAAACACATACTTGTGGCGGAAATCATCCCAATGGGGTACGTGGGCTCAGCCAGGCATCCCCCAACCCGAGAGGCAGGGTGGCCAAGCGTGGCTAAGTTGAGCAAGGGGAGAAGGTAAGGAACCTAGGAGCATAAAGAAGGGAATGAGCCAAGGCACAGCAAAAAATCAGCATAAACATCTGCAGATATAGACAGTCATTGCATGAATAAACCGGGCTCAATCAATTACAGGTAAAGACAGTCAGTCATTATCACTTGTGCGGTCCTCCTCGGTTGGCAACTGGTGATCGCAGGAGAGTGGCTTTTGTAGTTGCTTGACAAAAGCCAGGGCAGCTTTTGGATCAGTGAAGTAGCAGGGTTTATTTCCAAAGTCTATACGCAGCTTGGCAGGGTACATGAGAGCATAAGAAATTATAATTTGTTGGAGGATGCGCTTAGCTGGGAGAAAGTCTCTACAGGCAGTTTTCGCAGATATGGTGAAATCAGGATAGAAGGACAGTATGTTGCCTTGATGTCGGACCTCCCCTAGCTCTCTCGCCCTGCGGAGTATGGCATTGCGGTCGCGATAGTTCAATAAGCGAGCCACAATTGGCCTGGCCGGGGCCCCAGGAGGGGGGTGTGGGCCCAGCGATCTGTGCGCTCGTTCAACGACAAATAGGCCTGACAGGACTTCTCCGTACAGCTCTCTCAGAAGTCTTTCCAGGTAAGTCTCCATTTTATCGATGGCGGTGGACTCAGGGAGGCCAACGATGCGAATGTTGTTTGTCTGCTGCCCCAGCATTGTCCAGATCTGAAACCCTCGCCTCTAGCTGTGCAATGCGGGCATCATGTGAATCTACTTGTTGGTTTATCTGATCCAGGTGGGAAGTGAGGTTATCAATCTTTGCATCGATAGTTTTAAGACTGGACTTTACCTCGAGGAGCAGAGAGCGGATGCTGTTGTCTTGGGCCTCCGCGGTCTCTGTCTGCGTGGCGCGCTCCCCAGCGTCCTGAGATAGCTCCCCCAGCCTGCCAGCCCTACGGCCCTCGAAAGTGAGTATGGATTGCTTTGCGTCAGCCTTCCCCATGGCAGATGTCGAGCCTAGGGGCCAGGTCACACAGCAACAGTGTCGTCGATCAGCAGATGTCTCCCCGGCGTGAACAGCGCGGGGAAAGCGTGTGGGTGGCTGGTTGGGTCCCAGCAAGGCCGGTAGCAATCAAATGGGGGATGGCAGGCAGGGGGAGCGGCGACAGTACCTTTATGTACTTTCCTTGGAGTCAGGCCAGAGAGGAGGGCGATTGGCACAAATCTCCAGGCCAGGGGAATGGGTAATGACTGCCTCCTCGCCAAACCTCAAGCCCCACAAATGGCACAGGTGGGGAGGGCCCCTCTGCTGATTGAACAAGTGCTTCAGCCCGTGATTAGGGGCCAGGTCCTGAGCGTCGCGGTGTGCGCGGGGGTCCCCAGTGAGTCAGCAGTAGCGCGGGCAGGCAGGGGCTGGATGCGGGCACCAGCTGTCGCACCAGCGTCGTGGCAGGCCCTCCATCGGCCCAGCGGAGGGAGGCAACGCCGGCAGAGGAGCATAGAAGAGGAGGAGCAGGTAGGGTGGTTAGCCGTTGGATGGGTAAAGCAGGCAGATCAATATCGCAGTGTGCGTTGCTACAGCGAGCAGCCTTGCACCTTGTATGCCAGCAGGGTCAACCGAGGCAGCCTGGAAGAGTTCAGGTATTGCAGGCGCGTGTGACTCCCACCACCTCCACTCCTTACCGGGCATTTGGATGCGGTGCAGGGCCAGGCCCGGGCCGTCCCCACAGGCCTCCGGGACGCGCCGTGCCAGCCAGGGCTCATGGGGCCGGGATCGGGGCCGGGCAGGCGGGACCGCGCCCCCCGCACAGGCCTCACGGTGGTAGGGGCTCAGGATTCAGTCGGCCCCCGGGCCACACACCGCGGCACCCCGCCAGAGCCTATGAACCTCGGCCGGGCCCGGCCGCTGCACCCAGGAGGTCGGACAGAGGCTGGAAGCCAGGGCACGGCCACGCCGCAGCGGCCACAGGCGACTAGGTCGTGCAGGTCAGGCAGGAGGCCGCGCGGTCCCGGGAAAGATGGCGGCCCACAGGATTCCGGCAGCGGTGATTACAGCGTTGCCGACCTCCCAATTGCCAAGATGCACAGCTCAGCGGATTCCTTGAGTGCTATGGGGCCAGGGCGCACCCAATGCGCGAGTCGAGCCCCCTCACTCAAGCAGGATGATGCAGGGTTCTTCGCTCGAACGGCAGAGCTCACCTAAGGCGCAGCCATCTTGCCGCTGGCAAAACCACGCCCCCCCGTTGGTAAAGGGTTGCGATTTAGACTTCCTGAAGCACTTCCTTTTGGGAGATGGTAGCAAGGTGAAGGGGCCCTTTATAGAGGCCAATCCATTTATCTTTTTCGATCACATTTTCAGTGCAGAAACCTCATACCCCTTTGCACGTCTGTTGTGGGTGCTCCAGACTGGAGACTACCCTGTGTCACTACACAAAGGCTGTGTCTGGAGAGCAACCTGGAAAAGGGCATCTGAAAGGAGGACCACCCCAAACCAGTTCTGAAGCATGAGCCAGTGGTGCACATGAAGTGCAAATCAAGTAGAAATTCTGTTTTCACACTGTAGGCAGATTGTTGAATGCACAATGGGACACAGGGACCTCTTATTTAAACATTTCACAGAACAATGACAGTGCATTCCACATGTTCTTATGAGTATGAATGGAAACTGACTGTGATAAAGCTGTGGAAGGTGCTCTCACCAGTCAATACAGACCAAGTGAAATCCAAACATGAATACAGTAACTTCTGGGGTTCATGCAGCCTCCTTTGCTGTGGGATATCCCCACCGTTGGTTGAAAGTTATCGGCTGCGATGAGTGCTGGGAATTTAAACACCACAACAGTGGTAACAACTGAGCCAACGATTTTGGTATTTATTTATCTTCCTTAAATACCTCATAAAGTAACTCTGTTACGAAATAATGCATGTCCCTATGGTGCAGTGTCCATCTACATGACGACCCCAAAAAGGGCAATATTTTAAGCAATTTTTTGTTGGGTGCTGTCATGCTTGTTTAAAGAACAAGCATGTTTTGGTGGAAGAGGTGTGGCGCAGCGGCCAGGGTGCCTGACTTCGGACCACGGGGTTCACGGTTCAATTCCTGGTGCCGGCGGCAGGTTAACCCAGCACCATGTGACTCTGGGCAATAGCTCACTTACTCTTCCTCAGGGCCCCCAGCGCCGGGACACCTCTCCGGAGGTAGCTGTGCTTTACAAATGCTAGTATTTCATTTATGAAACAAACATGGGCATAAATCAAGTGTTCCTGCCTTGTCGCATCCAAAAATCCTAATTCTGAGCCGTTGTGTGTATCCATTACGAGTCGAAGGTGCAATTTCCCTGTTTTTGGAATCAAGCGCTAGATGTAGAATCATTAGTAAAAGCGATTACGAAATGGCGATTTTTTTTGTGATTCACTATTTGGTAATCGCTATTACTAATGTACTAAAGTGGAATCTAGCCCTGATTTCTGAATTAGCAATTCCTAGTGGGTAGCAAATAGACCTACCTCATGAATATTAATGAGCAATTTGTGACCCACTAGGATTCCCTCATTCGGAAATTAGGGCCAGATTTCACTTTAGTACATTAGGGATGGTGGCCTGCTGGGGTAAGCAGCCCACCATATTTGTGATTGCTTTTAAATAAAGCATTATTTTTTTTCAAACACAGCCCATTTTCCTTAAAGGAAAACAGGATGTATTTCAAAAGAAAAATGAAACATTTCATTTTTATTTATTAGGAGTAGGTAGTAGTCGGTCGGACCCCTGCCTGCTTTAAAAAAATATTTTTCCAAACATTCTCCAAGGGGAAGCCGTCTCAAGGGGACCCCCTTCCCATTTGCGAATTAGTTATCACCAACTTTTAATTGGTGGTAAAGTGCAAACATTTTGCGACCGCATATTAGTCGCAAAACATTAGTACATACCATTCAGATTCCCTATTTGTATGGAATGCCCTGAGCACGCCCCTTCCAAATAGAGATTCTATTTTTTTGTTCACATAACTGAACTGCGATTTGGTTACAAGTTACCGAATCGCAATTTGGTGTTTGCATATTACAAAAAGCATTTTTTCGGTTGAAAACAGCCATCTGCGATCGCTAAAATATTTTGTACATGTAGCCCTAAAATCGTAGTAAGCTTTATGGTCGGAGGCTTGCACAGCAGCGGCGTAATGTTACACAATGGGCCTCTCTGCATTTTTCTGTTTACCGCAGTCAGCACATCCAGACCAGGTATCTTTTTTCAATACGGAATATCTGCATGGACAGCAGAACGTCTGCATGCAAAACTAGATTATTTAGCCCACTTCTGAATTTTGGATGCACAGGTTTAGACATGTTCTCTATCTGACTTGCACACTGAAACCATTTTGAACCAGCCTCTCTCATTATGCAAGGCCTGCAATACCTCAGAATGTTATGGGAGTATCCCTCAAAGACCCATAACCGAGTACACCAGCCCAAGGACAACACTGCTGGCTACCGCACAAATCCTGCTGCTTTAGTTTAAATCATATGGATGTAGATTTCCTTTGCATTCTGGGAATTGTAGTTCCATACTCATCATTGAAAAATGAAACTACAAATACCTGATTGCAAAAATATATATTTATGTAAAATACAAAAAACCAACACTGAATAAGTTCAGTCTGTGCTGGGCATCGAAGTGTCTAGTAATGGCATCAGTATGCCAATTAGAAGAGTTCAGCTCTGATTTTGTTTTTGCCATAGAACGTTGGCAAGTATCCAACACTTGTCACACCACAAATGTATCCTGCAGTGTTTTGTATCAAGCACACCGGGACCCTTCCCCCCCCCCCCCTATAATCTGGGGCTATAATCCTGTTCCCTCCGAGACAGGCATGAATGAATGAATAGTATTTCTATCGTTAGCTGTTTTCCCAAGCAAGGGGTTACCTGGCCTGGAACAAACTTTAAGAAGTCCATTACAGCTGTTGAAAAAAACTGTTTTTTAAGGACTTTCTAACGGAAAAATAGTCAGGTGACAGCCTCAACGTGCCCGGCAAGGAGTTCCACAACTCAGCATCATGGTAGAAGAAGGAGCCTCCCTTCCTTTCAGCATCGTCTACATTTAGGGACCTGCAGAAGTCTGGATCCAGAAGAACGTAGAGGGCATTTAGGGGAATTAAAGACAAAGCTTTCTTGATAGGTATGCAGGGCCCTTTCCTTCAAAAGCCAGTCAGAGAGCCTTGAAAACACATCAGTGGCAGATGGGGAGCAAGTGAAGGGAAGGCAGAAGAGGCTTCACTAGAATCCTTCGAGGACTTTTTTACCACCAGGAGCCTTTCTGTATGACATGATGACATGCTAAGGTAGAGGGCATGGATATGGTCTAATCAAGAAGAAATAGCCTGGAACATGGTTTTTGGTGCAGAAACAGACAATTGAGGCAAGGTTTTATGTATAGCTTGGAGCATCACAAAGCATTTGAGAGCGACTAAGGTAATATGGAATACAAAATAAAGATCAGTATCAAATATTACTCTCTAGTTTCTAGCACAGGACGAGCGATCCAGTAGCGGACCTAATTTTAATTTTCAGAAAAATGGGGTTCATCCACTTCAAGATGGCTAGCCTACAAGCAGAGAACCGGCCCGCTAACTCCACCAGCTCTCAGCTCAACCATTAAGTGCCCCGGGTCACAGCCCCAACTTCAGCCATGGATCACTCTCTCCTCCATCCACTTCCATAAAGGCATCTTCACCATCTGCCCCTCTTTCCTGGAGCGCCCCATAGATCCTAGAGCTCTCCAACCCCTCCACTCAGTCCTAATCCAGGCACTTCCTCACTCATACATATTGCCTCACTCCACCTAGGACAGGTAACAGTTCATCCTCACCTTGCAGCACTGTTGAACACATGTACTTAAGCCTTGCTCCATGAAGATTCTCTCTTAATCCTTCCTGTTTCAGAGATACTTTTCACGCTTAAAATTTAAAACCCAGGAGTCTGAAGACTGTAAGGAGCAGCATAAGCAAGACATGATAATGCAATTCGTATTTAGACATAGAGGGGCATATTTACTAAGTTTTAGCACTGTGTTTGCATCACAAAAGTGACGCAAATCAAAGCTAAATCTTTTTCTACTAATCTACTTTGAAGCACTACCCTAGTTGCAAAGGTATGTACGTGGTGCACAGCAGCACACTTCTGCACCAGCACTAGGGAGAGGGGAGGAGATTGCCATATTTCTGTAAATATGGCGCTCTCCTGCTCTCTCCTTATCACGAAGCGCAGCATTTGCGGCTTCTGTGCTGTGCTGCATGATAAACTAGTAAAGCTGGGCCAGAGTCCCTGGATACCCCTCTGTATGGAAGGACGCACTGAGGAAGGGCAGAGCTTTCTGTCTAATAAAATGTGGTGAAAGTGGCACATCTTGCAGCAGTGAACTGAAGTAGGCTGATGAGGTCGAGCTAATGCACCTCTGCTGTGAAGAGGGCTCCAAGTTCAATTTTCAAGCCACTCCCAATTGTTCCTCCAACTTTTACTAAATTCTATATTTACATGTGTGAAGATCTCTTTACAGAAAAGCTAGAGGAGGCAGAGTTCTCCGGCCACAGGTTTGTGAATTGCATTTTGGAGTACGTAAAGCAGTACTACTACTTTACATTCTACAAAACAGCTTTTGTGAATACGCCACATAGTGATCTCTGAACAGTCGGAAGAAGTGCATTTTCTAGTCTGTTTTAGATAGCTTTTCCTCCAGAAATCATAAGATGTTCCATTATCACACATGTCTAAAGCCCTGGGACTGGTATATTTTCAAAATGTTGACATTTGAATAAGTGCAGACAAGATTGAAATACAGAACTAGAGGGGGCAAGTGAGGAACGTCATTTGCTGTTCTTACCATTATGCATGATGAAGTGGAGCGTGGGCTTGTGAATTAGACAACAAAAATACGCATTTATACATAATAGATTCAGTTACAAAGGGAAATGCAGCATTGATAAGAAAGCATTCATCTTAGAAGATGAAAAGTGGAGTGGAAAACTTATACATGAATATTTATTAACTAAGCAAAGAAAGAGGGAGAAATTTTAGCTTCAATGCAAAACAACACATATATCATTTAAGAGAGCTAAGATTACAATGTGTGCACTCATTGACATTTAAAGCAATGACAAAATGGGATGATATTGAGTTTTTCTGGCAGAATTTCCTTCCAACAGTGTGGCGATATATGTTCTCAGACCAGTGATTAATTTGTAAAATAATAAGTGCTGGGGCCCAAAGTTGTGATCATAATCCCAGATGGCACTATCAAATGCCAAGCAAGAGTGCT
Source organism: Calotriton arnoldi (assembly GCA_963921515.1). NCBI lineage: Eukaryota > Metazoa > Chordata > Amphibia > Caudata > Salamandridae > Calotriton > Calotriton arnoldi. Next base: position 984,559 of record CAWUFW010002048.1, read on the forward strand.
GGATACCAGAGCTGCCTAGTCGTGATTCCACCTTCTGCCTCTTTCATACACCTTTGTCTTACTCTTGCAGGTTCTATCCTCTGTCCTTGTTTTCTTCCTTTGTGTTAGACTTGGCCCTCTCTGCAGGGTCATCACCACACGTTTTCCCTTCACTCCTATTTTTTGCTGAATCTGTTTTTGTTGGCCGTAGAACTCTGCACACTTTCCCACTGCTAACCCGTGCTAAAGTGCTTGTGCTCTCCTATAAACATGGTGAAATCGGCTAACACCCAATTAGCAAATTTAATTTACTTTTACTTCAAGGGTAAAGTGGTATTTCATGTATGCTGGGCCTGTAAGTTAAGTACTACTAGTGGGCCTGCAGCACTTATTGTGCCATCCACTTAAGTAGCCCTTCAAACATTTCTCAGGCCAGCCATTGCAGCCTGTGTGCAGTTTTAAGCTTTTGCCAGGCATAAACCTTTCTTTTTAATACATATGTCGCCCCAAGGGTAGGGAGATTGTTGTATTTAAATAGTTGGACATGTACTTTTAAGTTTTACATGTCCTGATAGTGAAACTTTCAAATCTGTTTTTACTACTGCAAAGCCTACATCTCCAATTGGGTTACCTTATTACATTTATTATGTGATAACCTTTGATTGGGAGCAGGTAAGAAAGCCATCTTTGGTGTCTGAGGAACTGTAATTTAAAACCCTCTTCAATGGTAAAGTCACAAATCTGAAAATGCTTCTTTTAGAAAGTTGCATAATTTCTTGTCCTAACCATTTGGTGCCTGCAGTCTGTTTCCTTGGTCACATGACTAGGTGTAGCTAGCAGTTGGCCTTTGTGTATTCCTCCTAGACAGCCACACACAATGAGAGCTTACGTGTGACTGGATGGGCCATCATTGCAGGATGGGAAGGAGGGGCTGGGCCTAGTTTCACTTACACCTTAATAGGCTGTGTCCTGTATTCCTCCCAGGCAGCATCACAATAGAGGGTCTGGGAGTTGGCAGGATGGGTCATCTTGATAGGGGGTGAAGCTGTCACCTACCACACTTGTACTTCAAAGGCACCGGCTCAGCTCACATACAAAGGTCTGTGCCCCCTAAAAGACTGGGACTGGAGCAGGGAGGTTCTAGAGACCTTTGTAGTGGAAAACTCCAGAAGCTTTTTACCACTTAAAAAGTAAGCACCAAGTATACATTTGGACCCTCAGATCCAACTCTTCAGTACACTCTTGAACCTGTGGATACTACAGAAGGACACCTTACTGCTCTGCTGCTTGAGTCCGTCCCTGCTTACTGAGAAGGAAGACTAGACCTGCTCCCTTCATCCCAGGTTGGGTGACTCCAAGGGTCAGTTGATTGACATTATGTTCTGGCTTACAGGGACATAACAAGCTCTGCAGGATAGTCGCTCTACAGTGACGACAGTCTATGACACCCGGTCTGCTCTTCACACTACAGTGACGACCATCCGTGAGGCTGTCCCTGCTCCTCGCCGCCTCCTCCGCTGCAAACAGAACTCTTCGTGCTTGACTTTAGAAGGTAACTCTTTTAGAGGGACTAACCTGATCCCTGTATCTAGCCTGTGCTCCATCGTAGTAGGCCTGAACTTGTGACTTTCACCCAGTCTTGCACGACCAGATAACTGTGAATGGTGCTTTGTGCTTTTAGGTACTATACGTACCTGAAATCTTGGAAATTGCATACCTCCGGTTCTACTGATTGGATTTTTGGATTTTTGAGTTCAAATAATTTATTAAATTTTATTCTATTTTTCTAAATTGGTGTGGGATTCTTCTTGTATTGTGTTTTCACTTTATTAGTGTTCCTGTGATGCATAAATACTTTACACATAGCCTCTAAGTTATGCGTGACTGCTTTTGTGCCAAGCTAACACAGGGTTGAGCTTAGGTTATTTTACGGACATTTTGTGGTTTACCATGAGAAGGATTGTTTCACCACCTCGGCTCAGTAGTTTTTGAGATATTAAGTTTCAAAAATATTTGCACTGATGCGGGCAGGGAATCAGTATAACGGATTGCTACTGCCTGGAGGGAGCAGCATAAATAACTGTTTACTCCGGGCGAGAGCAAAGCCAGCTCCTGCACCATGTGGGGAGCTAGATTGGACTGTGGGGTCCTGGGGCCCCCCTGCAACCCCTAATGTGTGTATGGATGGGGTCCTGGGTGGGCAACTGGGTTCCCCCACGATTTATAATGGAGGCCCCGGTGGATGGGGTCCTCAGGGAAAAAATTGGCTTGGAGAGGGATCCACACAGCCCCCTTCCTATTTAAAAAAAAGGCTCTATGAGATAGGGTCCCCAGGGCCTAAGGAGGCTCGGGGGCCACAGGGCCCCCTCCTCTTTAAAATAATTAGGGCCCTGGGGAATGGGGTCTCCAGGGCCTAATGAGGCTCGTGGAGGGGGGACACGCAGCCACCCTCCCCATTAAAATAAATACGGCTCTAGGGGATGGGGTCCCAAGGGCCTGATGAGGCATTGGGAGGGTGGCCACATGGCCCCCTTTCCCTTTAAAATAAATATGCCCTTGGGGATGGAGCCCCCAGGGCCTAATGAGGCACAGGGTGGGGGGACATGCGGCCCTCCTCCCCATTAAAATAAATATGGCCCTGGGGAATGGGGTCCCCAGAGCCCAATAAGGCTCAAGCAGTGGGGCCATGAGACCCCCTCCCCTTTTTAATAAGGCACAGCTTTAAAGTACCCACGGCCTATAAAGTCTCAGGGATGGGAGCCGTATGGGCCCTACCACCCCCTTTTATTTACATTTCGGGCCCGGGGTATGGAGTCTTCAGTGCCTAATTTGGCTCGTGGAGGGTGGCTGCAAACCACTCTACCTTTATTAATTACTCTGCCCCAGGGTTGGGGTCCCCGGGGCCTAATAAGGCTCAGGGAGGGGGGGGGGGCTGTGTTCCTTCCTCCACTGTTTAATTGTATTTGGTCCTTGAGGATGGCGACTCTGGGGCTAATTTAGGGTCGGGGAGGTTATAGGGCATTAGAGACCTCAAACTAAGTACAAAATAGCTCAGAATTATATGAAGCATCATTAATGCCATCACAGATACAACTCCCTTAGACGGAGCATGCATATGTTATGTGCAGCATTGACCCTATACCATGCACTTCACGGGTAACCTAGTTCACATTGACAGTCAACCACAGGTAGACCCATACTGCACATGGTGTTCAATCTGTATACAACTGTTCAGAGAAAACCAAGGTCCTCGATGTTAGAAATTAGGTTACTGGTTGACTGGGGTATAAGTCCTAGTCAAGCAGCAACCACAATCCTAGTCCATGTGAGACGCAAGCAAACCCCAGATTAACCTGTGCCCAAACCCCTTGTAGTGTGGCACAGACCAGTCAGGCGTAACTTGGAGACAATGAGTAAAGTATTTGTGCAACACTTCAAAAGTAAAACATTGCAAACACCACGCAAAAAGAATCACACAACACGTTAGAAAAATAGAGCTTAATTTAATAAATAAAACAAGACCAAAATGACAACAGTCCAATCAGTAGATCCGGAGTTATGAATTTTTAAAGAATAAAATGAAAGATAGTGCCTAAAAGCAGAAAGCACCAACTGTGGCTATCTGGTCATGCTGGACAAGGTCAAAGTCAAATATTCAGGCCAACTGCGATGGAACATGGATCGGCTAGAGTCCCAGATTAGTCCCGCTGAAGATTTAACCTTCTAAAATTTGGTGCCAAGAGTCCCGTTTGCATTGGAAAGGGTTGCAGGGACAAAGGAGAGAGTTGCTGGCAGTGGTCAGCGTGTGGCAAAGCGCAGGCTAAGTATCGCAGACGGGCAGGCTGGAGCTTCATGGTAGTCCTCCATCGGCGATCGATGCTTGTTGTGCAAAGAGATGGGCTGGTGGTGGCTCATGCCGAATTGTGGCATGAGCAGTGTGGTTCCAGTGTGAACGGGGCCCATTCACAGTCTCAAAGAGCCCAAAAGCTTGATTTAAAGAGCCTGTAAGTGACACCAAGGGGGTCAGGACCTAAAAGACACTACTTAGAGTTCAGGAACTTGCTGCAACTGCGTCCAAGAGCTGGTTGGGGAGACCTTTGTGTCCCTAAGGCTCAGATCAGGATTCCTGCAGATTAGTCTTTTGAGTCACTCTGGGGTTGTGGGTGCAAGATAAAGTTGCAATTCCAGTTCTTCTTCGCCAGGCAAGAGGGCAGCAGGCAGCAGATCAGCGGAGCAGGGCAGCAGTTCCTTTAGAGCAGCAGTCCTGCAGAATGGCAGTGCTTGTAGGAGCACCGCAGTTCTTCTTCCTGGCAGAGTATCCACAGGTCCAGAAGTGTACTGAAGTGGTGGTGTCTGAGGTCCTTCTTTTATACAAAGTTGTGCCTTTGAAGTGGGGAGAAACTTCTATAGGCATGCCTTTGAAGTGCATAGATGCCCTTCCCTCCCTGCCCTGGCTCCAAGCTACCTACAGGGGATATGCAGCCCTTTGTGTGGAGACATGAGACAGCCTATTCAGGTGTAAATGAGGTGGGTCCAGCTTCTCCTTATATACACACACTGTAGAAGCTACCCTGAAGTAATTGTCACTTAAATAATGTAACCGTGACCCTACAAGCACTAAATAGATTGAGGGCTCGGCATCTCAAAAAATGTCAAGGACTGTCCTCACACACCACCAGGCGTCATGCTTTATCATAGGCAGTCCTCGCTCTCTAAAAACTCGGTTTGATAGAGAGCGGGCTACACCTGAGGACAGGGAGACACTTCTAATAATATAAGTGGGGGCCCGTGCAGAAAGTGATTTAAAAACCAATGTATTACCCCAAATTACATTTAATCATAGGGTATTACTTGGTATTAAAAGCTGGAATGTGGGGATTAGGGGAACTATTACCCCATCACCACTCTAATCATCAACATGTTTCTGCCGTTGGCTCAAGTGAGTCCGCGGCATTCATCAGGACGAGACTTGGGCTCCTATCTTACCAGATTGGTTTCAGATATTGCCACTGTGTTCGGGTGACCTATATCAACCTCTAACTTAAAACTGGTGTTCTCAGATACCAGATGCCCCATGGGAAGAGGGTATAGGGACCCCTGTAGTCACACTTGAGGCAATTACCCAAACCATTCCTTTTTTGAACACCAATCCCTAGTGTCTAGTAGGCATTCTGCTTCCTGTGGCAAAAGGATAAGATGTGTACCTTCAAGTATTTCACTTAAGGGAGGGCAGAAATCCTGTCTATTGCCCAGGGATGGGGGCTGCAGGTAAATACTATGATGGGAAGCGCCACAATCTATTCTGGTTTTTTTTTCCCAACGGCAAACGGCAGAAACATGTTGATGATTAGAGTGGTAATAGTTCCCCTAATTCCCACATTCCAGCATTTAATACCAAGTAATGCCTTATGATTAAATGTAATTTGGGGTAATACATTGGTTTTTAAATCACTTTCTGCATGGGCCTCCACTTATATAATTAGAAGTGCCTCCCTGTCCTCAGGTGTAGGCCCACTCTCTATCAATTTTAGAGAGCGAGGACTGCCTATGATGAAGCATGACACCTGGTGATGTGTGAGGACAGTCCTTAACATTTTTTGAGATGCTCAGCACTCAATCCTTTTAGTGCTTGTAGGGACACAGTTACAATATTTAAGTAACCATTACCTCAGGGTAGCTTCTACAGTGTGTGTATTTGATATGTTTGGAGGCCTGCTCACCCAGAAGACCCCGAAGCCTCTAGTTCCCTCCCTTGGATAGTTCTAAGGTCTCTGTATTTGTGTCCAGCTTCTCTTTCCCATCCTGCCATTGATTTTCCATCCAGTCATGTCTGAACTCCCATTGAGTGTGGTTTTCTAGGAGGAATACACAAATCCCAGCTGCCACCTACACTAGTCATGTGGCAAGAGGCAGGCTGCAGGCACCAAATGCTAAGGCAAGAAAATTGCAACTTTCTAAAAGTGGTATTTTCAGAATTGTAATTAAAAATCCAACTTCACCATAAGCAGGGATTTGGGATTCTAGAGACACCAAACATGAACCAGTTAGCTCTCCCCTATTACACTTATTAGATGTAGTATGGCAACTCCAATGTTATCCTATGCAAGAGATAGGCCTTGCAGTATTGAAAAACGAATTTGAATTTTTCACTGCCAGGGCATATAAAACTTTAAAGAACATGTCCAACTTTTGAAATACACCACCCCCTGCCCTTGGGGCTGTCGTGGGTCTACCTCAGGGGTGTCTTATATGTATTAAAAAAGGAAGGCTTGGGCCAGGCAAAAGGTTTATTTGGCCAGGTCAAAATGACAGGTTAATAATGTACACATAGGGTCTGCAATGGCAGGCCTGAGACATATTAAAATGACTACTTAAGTGGGTGGCACAATCCGTGCTGCAGGCCCACTAGTAGCATTTAATTTACAGGCCTTGGGCACATGTAATGCAATTTACTAGGGGCTTAAAAGTAAATTAAATATGCCAGTTGGGTATAAGCCACTTCTACCATGTTTTGAGAAGGGAACACAAGCACCTTAGCACTCGTTAGCAGTAGTAAAGTGCACAGAGTCCTAAAGCCAACAATAAAAAAGAATTTAGCAAAATTGGAAGAAAGGCAAAAGGTTTGGTGATGACCCTGCAGAAATGGCAGGTCCAAAAATCCAGATACCCAACTTCTGTTTTAAAAGTAATGCCCTGCTATGGACAGCCTTTATCTGTATCAAACCCTTCATAGTCACCCAACCCACAGTGAGAAATGAAGTGGATATTAGTCGAAAAGTGTTTACTTTATGGAGAGAGTTTACTGTGTACCACACTGTTTGCAGACAGTGAACCTCACAGAGTATTAAAAAGTACCTACTAAGAACAGTGCACACTTTATGCAACACTTGTCAAAAAATACACTTTTCGCCTAAAATACCCAAGGCCTGAAGTTGCTAAAGATTATACTACATACAGACTTCATACTGTGGTGAAAACTTTACAGATAGCCCAACTTCTGAACAACAGAAGCACAAGTTCATAGGTTAGTACCTGGTGCACACAGTCTTCTACATTAGGTAGAAATCGTCATGCTGAGACAATTCTGTCTAATAGCTCAAGGCTACTTAATTGGCCCTGTTGAAAACTTTTTCTGCAGAACCAAAAAGCTTGTGTGGAACATACAGGACACAAGTCATCAACTGTCATCTGCACACAGTTACTCTTCAGTACAAAGATTTATAACATGTTCATTACCTCTACACACATATGATGCATTAGCAACACATGTTTTTTGTAAACACTTACACTCATTTGCTGGACATAGGCAGTACAAAATTAGGTAAAGAAGTAATATGGTAGTTAACAGCCACTATGTAAACTATAAAATAAACTATCACACTTATTGTATGATGTCATCGGTGATGTCATCAATGATGTCATCAGTGATAAATGAATAAATGAAAGCTGAGCATTCTGACCCTAGCTCCAACACCATTGCTCAATATTCCTCAGTTCAACCACTGCAAAAAATAAATCAGTCTGAAGCACCTAAAAAGTAAACAAAGAAGACAGAAAGATTGAAGAACCTTGAGAGCAAAAGCGAGTTGGATTAGGCAAAGACACAGTGCATCCGGGGCCGAGAACACCCACTTAAAACTGGGTTCATTAGTATTCAGTCAAAAATAACCAGGAAGTTGGTTCCAAGCCTTGGAACCCAAGGCAGCAAAAGATTTGCCACGTATAGACTTTAGCCTGTTGGTAGGAGGTTTTAACAGATTAAAATTTGAAGTTCTGAGGGTCCTCTGTGTCCTATAGTGACACAAGCAATCAGATAAATATTTGCAGCCAGTAGCGTGGAAAGCCCTAAAAACCAGAACCAGAGTTTTAAAAAGAACCCTCTTATGAATAGGCAGCCAATGCAACTTTCTGAGGGCTTGAGAAGCAGAGCTATTCTGCATAGTCTGAGCACTAGTCTAGTGGCCTAGACTAGTTACAGTAGTCCAACCCTGAGGTTAAAAGTGCAAAGGTTACCATTTTCCTTGCAGCTAAAGTGAGGAAATAAAAGATTTTTTTTGTGATTTAATCAAGGCAGAACATGTGCCCCCAACTGACAAAACTAGTGGCCAAAAAGACAACACATTGTCAAATGTTACTCCTAAATTTCTGGCCACCTCAACAGGAGGTGGGGGTGGCACCACTTCAGGCAGCCACATTATGGAGGAGAACAAATTATGATTCTCAAACAAGAGTATTTCTGTTTTGTCTGTGTTGCATTTCAGATGATTGCTTTCCATCCAGCAAATAATATCAGTAAAACAATTCCTAAAATTGTGTTCTGAGCCAAAGAAGTTTTTGTCCGAGCACAAAATCAATTGAGTGTCATCAGCAGAGTAGGTAGTTGAAATGCCAAAAGAGCTAATCAGCAATACCAGTGGGGCCATGTAAACATTAAATAAATCAGGGCTAAGTGAAGAGTCCTGTGGAATGCCAGATGTTAGTACTTTCTCTCCCGATGAAAACTGCCCAGTCGACACCAATTGCCTTCTCTCTGCAAGAAAAGACTTAAACCAGGACCAAGCCTTGCCAGTGATACCGATTTCAAAGAGATGCTAAAGGAGTATACAATGCGAGATGGTATCCGATAAATCCAAAAGGATCATGACAGCATTATGGTCAATATACAGCGTCATCTTTTTTGTGTCAGAAATATCCACCAGAGCTGATTCTGTAGGGTGCCTGGGCCTAAACCCTTAGTATTTTTCCAAAAAGTTGTCAACTGATCATTTAACAGTTTCCAACATTTTGAACAGAGCAGGAAGTAGCAAGACCGGCATAAAGTTGGCCAGAATCAAAAGATCGGCCGAAAGTTTTTTCAAGATAAGTTTAACCACTGACACTTTCTCCGGCACTGGAACTAATGCCAGAGAGAGTGAGGAATTTAGTATGTGATTAATAATTGGATTCACCATTTCAATAGCCGTACTGAAGTTGACAGGTTGACACTGATGAAGAGGGGAGCCAGATTTGCAGGAAAGAATAGCAAGTTTTGATTACAGCAGAGAAATAGGCTGAAAGACTGCTAGAGAAGATTTTGCAGACAGAAGAGCCTGACCAACACCTTGAGAATGACTCATCTCAGGGCCATTAACCACAAAACCCTTTTGGATCGCTATAGTTTTTTCTTTGAAATAATTTGACAACCTATCACAGAGGGATTGTGATGGAAGAGTATCTCTTTATGAGGCTGTAGGTTTTGGAAAGGACTTGGAGATTTGAAAAATATTCTTAGAGTCATAGTTGGTAAGCACCACTTGAAAGTAAAGTAGGTCTTTTTTGCCTCCCTTTTTAATACGTTTTCAAGACAATTTTAAATCTCATTTGTATGCCAGATGCCATTAATGTTCTAATTGCTTACAAAGAAGCTTTTCTTTAGCTAGCAAAGGCATAAACCAAGGAACAGAAGGGACATAACAACTTTTGTCAGGATGTACTAAGGGAGCTAAATCATCTACAGCAGCCAAAATTCACTGTTTAAATTAGTATAAATCATTGGGAAACTCTCCTGTGAGGAGGGGGGACACAGCTAAGCAGCTAGCCAATTTAGAACTCGTGATCTTCCCCCAATTCCAGATTATGTAATAAATGATGCCATAGAACATGTCGTGAATAATGTAATATGTGAGGTCGTAAGCAGTGCATGGCGGGGGCGCAAGTGTGCAAGTTAAAATTAGCTCTGCTAACTATGACGGGTGAATTTCTGTGTTTTTTCCAGTTCAAAACGTTAATGTTGTCACTGACATATTCGCTTAACTATGTTACTTGAACCTTTTTTTCAGTGAATAAACTAATTTAATTCATTAACCTAACTTTAGTTCCTATGGGTTATTATTTTTATGTCCCTGTCTCTATTGTTTTCTATGGAAGTGTGTTTCAGAACCTGTGAATAGTTTTCATCTGTTTGCATGCGTAACTCAAACGCTGAACTGGAGTATATGTCAACGTGTTTTGGCAACTTTAGCTCTGTAGTAACTTTAGAAGTGTAGTTTATGAATAGCCATGATTTTACTCTTTGTGGGTGTGTGTTTGTATTCTCATGCCCATCCCCTGATGCCTCTCATGTAGGCCCTCATTACAAGTGTCCCAGATCATTGCGATACTTGCAGTAAGTACTGTTACTGCACACATTGCAATTTTGAGTTTTAAGCTAAATATTGGCAGATCAAACCTGCTGATGTTTTTCTGGTAAAAAATGCCAGATATTTACTGGAACATGCAGATTCTGGTGCGGTAAGCACCAATATCTGTATGTTATTCCACAAAAACTTGTAATTGGTTGGTATTTATCAAACCTGATAAATTCTTCAGCATAGCTGGATTTTATCAGCTGCAATAAATATCACACCAGTTACCCGGCCACTCGTAATGAGGGCCTAGGTAGTAAATATTCCACATTTTCCAGCCAATTTCCCTTGTCCCTCCCAAATTTACTACACCAACCTATATATCCATGTGTGGAGATCTCTGCCACCTTGATAGAGATCTCCCCACAGAAAAGATAGGGGAGGCGGAGGTCTTCAGATGTAGGTTTGTGAATGGCACTTTGTAGTACATGATTTGTACTTCTGTAGCACTACTTTAAGTACTGCAAGATGCAGTTTGTGAATCGGGCTCCAAGTGTTTCTGATAAATAAAGATGTGGATTTCACTCTGACATTGACATTGTTAACTCTTGAGGTGCAGGACATCTCTCTTCGAGGGAAGGGGCACGCACCATTGACTATTAAAAAAAGAAATAAAAAACAAATAAAGTTCTCTGTAGGTCTTCCTCTCCTGACTGAGCAGTAAATGTTTAAACGAATTAAATAGAAAGTTATTTCTTTTTATTTTAATCTCTCTTGGTGATCTCGACTATAGGGAGAGATTAAAAAATATGTCTTAGAAATACTGAAATATGTTACGTTTGCAAAAGTGAAACTATTTTGAATCTCTCCCAGTGCAGAGACACTGAAAAAAAGAAACCACTTCTTTTATGAGATTGTATTTGCAATTTTTTCTGGTACTGCTCTACTTATGCGGGAAGCCGGCAGAGCATTTCTATTTTTTTTATTCTCTTTCTTGTAGTTAGAACTCACGCCCCCACAGACAATTTGGCCCTCACCCTTCCTGGAATTGCCCAAGGCTGGCGCTGTTGTTCGCTATCATTCACTCCCTTGTGCAAGGGCAGGGGCCTATTATACACAATTTAAAAGTAACTTTAATCCAGTTGCCATCAGGTAACAACAGTTGATACTTGTCAGGGCCCTCCTTCAGCTATATTCTTACTGAGACGAGAAGTAACAGCTGCATTGTAGAATTGTTCACAGTTGGGAACTCGACAGCGGGCCCGTTAACCACTGTCCTGAACCTCCTTTACCTTAATTGCTTTAGGTTTAAGGCGACCATGGCAGATGACAGGTGCCACAGGGTCTTGTTTGCAATTGATAGTAGGACATTAGGGCAGCTGTTAGCTGTCTACTCCCACCAAGGTCTCAGAAATGCGGGCGTGTAAGGGAGATGGGGGACACCAACAACCTTCAGAGCAGATAAGGCAAGTCGGGCAGTGTACTACTTTGGGACATTGATGTACATCCATGGACGACTCCCTTGATGATCTTTACTGCGCAGGGGGGCAATATGTACCACTTTTATTGATTTGTCCTCTTTCTTCATTTCCATTGTATTGATCTATCGGCCCCTATAGGGTTGCAAGTTTACTTTAATTAAAATCAGGACATGGTGATCTGTCTTGCACTTCACAATCCAAGGTCCTAGTTCTTCGGGACTTCAGACTTCGGTTTGAAGCTGCTTAATCTGGACAAGCCCTGGTGTTTCCTGGAATGTTTTTGCTCTCTAGGAATAGCCCAGAGTATGGAATGGTGCATAATACTTTACGGCCTATGCCTTTGAGTGCCCCTGGCCCACTGCCTCGCTATCATCTAATCCTGGAACTTTGTTTTATGAGTTTATGGGATGGCTTGGCTTGATTCCACCTAACCTATGTCTCACTTCCACAAAGGATATGGATGGGTGAACTTTTAGCAATCAGGAATCTGTACCCATGTGGGTGATCATCTTCAGAGACAAAGACGAGGGCCTCTGCCAACCCAGTGGGCGGCTGTGCTGTCAGACAGACTACGGATCAGCCTTTGATCCTTACCAACCCCTGAAGTTTCAGAGGTTATTCACACTTATCCATGGACTAAAGCCTTATGGATCATGACCAAAGAAAAAAATTACCTGACGTTTGTGGTGAAGTTAAACATGTTAAATCAAGGGGGAGGGAGAAAGAAGGAACTGTGATCCATTCAGCTTCCTTATTCGTAAATTAGATATCAAAATGAGAATGGATCACTTGACCTGAGTAACCAGGGTTTTATGAAATTCGTGCAGTGTACCGATAAAAAACCCTCATTCACGTACAAAAGTCGGAATAGCGGTATATCTTGATTATCCGCCCTGCTCTTAAAAACGTGACAGCATCATCATAGGGTTAGTTTTTGTATGCTTCCTCCATCCGGAGGAAAACCACTGGTTATTGCAGTAGTGATCAAAGAAAGGTGAAAGTGTTTTTAGTGAAGTGAATCTCAAAATGTTAAAAACTCGTAGACCCCGGTTTGTAAAATTTAATCAATCTGGGTTCGAGATATATTAAAATCTGTGTCGTGCGTGGGAAGACTAGTTAGTGGTCTAACGCACTGTGAGTGTCCATAAAAAGGTCGACATGTTTCAGCCCCAGTGAATGCCCTTGTGGGTCAAGTGGGCTTTCTTCAGGACCTAAAAAAAGGAAAAGTGGTGGAGACCTTATTTTGTATGGGTCTCTATGTATCAGGGTGTATTGACCCGATTCTCATGCGGTCAAGTAGTACCTTGAGTCTTAAATTGTGGATTTCAACGGGCAACCAGGGAGCTTGTTACTTGCTGCTGTGCAGTGTAGTACGACTTGTGCTGACACTTCCTCTGGTTGCCTGGCATCCAGCACAAGTAGTACTACACTGCACAGCAGCAGGTAACAAGCTCCCTGGTTGCCCGTTGAAATCCACAATTTAAGACTCAAGGTACTACTTGACCGCATGAGAATCGGGTCAATACACCCTGATACATAGAGACCCATACAAAATAAGGTCTCCACCACTTTTCCTTTTTTAGGTCCTGAAGAAAGCCCACTTGACCCACAAGGGCAATCACTGGGGCTGAAACATGTCGACCTTTTTATGGACACTCACAGTGCGTTAGACCACTAACTAGTCTTCCCACGCACGACACAGATTTTAATATATCTCGAACCCAGATTGATTAAATTTTACAAATCGGGGTCTACGAGTTTTTAACATTTTGAGATTCACTTCACTAAAAACACTTTCACCTTTCTTTGATCACTACTGCAATAACCAGTGGTTTTCCTCCGGATGGAGGAAGCATACAAAAACTAACCCTATGATGATGCTGTCACGTTTTAAGAGCAGGGCGGATAATCAAGATATACCGCTATTCCGACTTTTGTACGTGAATGAGGGTTTTTTATCGGTACACTGCACGAATTTCATAAAACCCTGGTTACTCAGGTCAAGTGATCCATTCTCATTTTGATATCTAAGTGAAGTTAAACAACCATTTTAAACCATAAAGCAAAATATCATATTAATTATATTCTACGGGTCATATGTGCTGCTTTCTTTAAAAAAATTAAATATCAATGTATCCGATTGTCTTATTCTTCTTCTAAAATATTCATAGGTTTTGCCTCATTAGTACCGCCCAGTTAGGGCTTGAGGCAAAACATTATGTTGTCGTTGTTATTGTAAAACTAAGTACTTGTTGCTTTGATATGGGAATTCCAGCATTCTGTCTTACCAAAGATGTACTTTAGTTCCAAACAATGTACAATAAAGTTCAACCTCCCAATATATACCCTTGAATACCTTGTGGTGTTCTTCCTGTATTAAATTAAGCAAGGTCTTGGATTTGACCCCCACAATTTGATTTTGCCAATTCAGGAAATTACCGGGACCCATGCTGACTTAAGCAACACCTCCAATCTAATCACTTCATAAGGAACAGAAGTCCTGAAACGCTACAACGTGGGACCTTTCTGATTGTCAACATCATGGTTATACTCTACAAACCACACACCCCCTCCTCTTTCTCAAGGGCAATGGAATGATTTACAAAGAAGCACCCTCACCCTGAGTAATGAAAAAGGGAGAAATGCTCCCACAGCCACTCCTCACCAAGGGTAAGTTGGGGTTCACAGACAATGAACCCTTCGCCATGCGTATGTGTGGGGTGGGTAAGTGAAGGTGAAATGCCCAGACAGGGTCCTTTTGCCTTGCCCAAGAGCAAGAAATGCCCAATGGCGAGTGGCACCTTAAAAAAACACAAAGAGCACAATGCTTCTGACCACGGTTGAGCACTGCAGCTTGGCTTGCCAGCTGACCTGCTTCTCAAGGGCGCAGAGCATTGTGTGGACCATAGAGGAGCAGGTGGGATGGCGCCCACTCATGCTTCCTGTTCGCTATTGGTAAGAGGGCGCAGGAGCAACTGATCTACTCCTTGGCCTTGCACAATGTTCTGAGACACAGAGGAGCAGCTGCATAGAAAATATAAAAAAAGAGTCTGCAAGTTAGTGTTTCGATCATGGTGAGTAGAAAAAGAGAAAAGAATTTCTCCACCAGAACGGAGGCTGTTGACATGACATTATATTTTCCTACTAGCAGGATCTATGTACCCCCTCCCCCCACACACACAAGAGCGAGCATATCACAACTCTTCTCCTTAATTTCTGGTCCACAAAGTAGTTATTTCCGATCTGGCAGCCAAATCACAGCCATCTGTCAATCTACTGAGGCCCACCCGTTCACCCCTTCTCCAAGCAGTGCAAGATGCTCATCTAAGTCCCCTCCCTCCTAGAGAAACTCCTGTCTGCACTCTCCTCTGTATCACTCACCTCTTGCCACTCTGAATCCTCCCCAAGGCACTCCAGTCTAACCTCCTCTGAGGCACTCTCACTTGCCACCCACCCTCCACTCTAGCCTACCCAAGGATTTCCATCTGCCCATTCCTGTGCTGTCTGTGAGTGTATGCATGTGTGTGAATGCTTGAGGAGTGAGTAGGAGTGTTGTGCTTGCTGCCCCCAGTAAAATGCTGGCTCTGGCAAAGTGGTGGAATTTTTTGGCAACCTCTCGATATCAGTGTCTGGTACCCTGTGCCCACCCTTGGTAAAATGCTGACCCTCGCATAATCGTGGTGTTTTTGTTAGCTTGTAGGTATCCGTGGCATAACATTATTATTATTAAAATGCTGACTCTCTCATAATCATGGTATTCTTTCCAACTTGTGGGCATCCAAAGGCATTATGATTCCCATCCAGGGTAACCTGCTGGTGCTGAACTAATGGTGGTAATTCTTGGCAACTTGTTGTAATACTTGACATGATACCAACCTTTTCTAAAATGTTAGCCAGTGAATAATGGTCGTATTTCTATAAAGCTTGTGGGCATCCATACTTCTACTGGCAGAATGGTGGTAGTTGCATATGGTGGAAATCCATGTTATGCTGGTGTCAACCACTGGCATAATTCTGGACTTGAATGAATGGTGATCATTATTGACATATTGTGTGCATCCATGGTGACGTCGTCATGCCACCCATGTCGTAATGCCAGTCCTGGCTCTAAGGTACTAACCAGAACACTGGTAATAATTCCAGGCATGTAATTTGCATCGAGTACAATACTGGTTCTGGCATTATAGTGGAGACCGTTGCCATATTGTGGGCATCCATTGCACAATGTGTAATTCTTAACATAATGTGGACATCCAAGGCACCCACACCTGGCATATACTGGCCCTGCATTATGGTAGTAATTACAGTAATATTGTGGGGATGAATGCGATGATAGTGCCCACAGTGGTAATATGCAGGACCTGCCATAATGAAGGTAATTCCGGACATATTGCGGGCAGTAGTGGTATAATGGTGCCAAGGTATTATTGTAAATACTTTTGAATTCAACAAGTTCAAACAGGCTCAGAAAAGAGAGAAGCTAGTGTATTTAAACATAAGCAACACGCATTATAATATACGTGCATAGCCAACCTGCTGTCCAAAACCGAGGACAGGTATGTTTTTGTCGAAGCACAGTTTGTTTGACAAGAGGGTTGGGTAAAGTGAAATTGATTGCATTCGTAAATGTTTGTTCTATTTTTTTCTGCCAAGACCATTTTTTGCTAATCACAAATAATTTAGGCTTGTAATCATTGAGACTGACTCACAATGGTCTTGATTTAGACGTATAAATTATGCAGCATGTTATTTGTACTTGTATAGCTCAATTTCACTTCCCGCAGCTGCAGGCAGCCACTTGCAAAATATATTGGAAACACTTAGGAGTGCATCTCATAAGAATCTGATAAACAGAAAACAGATAAATACATCTATATAATGCAAATGTCTCAACCAGGGAAAAAAACACAGAAATATCCATCTAGGGAAAAGCAGTGCCCTTCATCTCTGCATTACTAAACTTTGATATAAGGCTCAATTTAAATACCCTGAGATTATAAATAAATCATCACAGCTTTCTTAATTGTACAGGCCTAAAACCATTTCCATCCAAGTGCTATTAGAATCAATCTCTAGCCTAAGTATCAACAGTTTAATAAAAGAAGTCCTCTGTTAAAAATAGAGGGGCATATTTACGTTCCCTGGCGCATCCCTGCATATCAGCAGGGATGCGCCAGGGAAAATGCGTCACGCAAGTTTACCCTTGCGCCACGTCCAATGCGCCGCATTTACAATGCGGCGCATCGCGGCGCAAGGATAAGCAGATGCGTGACGCATCTGCCGGCGGAAGGTTGGCGCAGTGCTGAAGCTGTGTCGCAAGCGCGACGCAACTCCAGCACTGTTCCAACCTTCCTATCCCTAACATGGTGCGTCAATCCTTACGCCTGCTTGAAGCAGGCGTAAGGATTTGACGCACCAGCGTCGAGAAAAGTGACTGCGTGAAATCTTGTAGATTTCACTGCGTCACTTTTCCGAGGCGTTCCTGCACCGGAACGCCCCCCCCTGCGCCGGTACGCCCACATGAAACCTGACGCAGGTTTCATTTGGCGCAGGGGTTTACTACGTGACGCATCTCCCTAGATGCGTCACGTTGTAAATATAGCGCAACGCGGCGCATGGTTTGCGTCGCCGCTGCGTCACATGCGTGACGCAACGGCGGCGCAAAAGTGGCGCAAGGGGCTTGTAAATATGCCCCAGAGTCTCCATTTGGCAGAGGTTTGCACTCTGTCCAAGTAGGGACCACCACTCTAGTCAGATTAAGTCAGATACACATCCTGAATTAACCTGTGCTTACACAATAGTAGCTTGGCACAGAGCAGTCAGCTTAACTTAAGAGGCAATATGTAAAGTATTTGTTCAACACTTAAATTACAGTAGCTCAATGAAAACACCACACAAAGACTCCACACAGGTTTAGAAAAATAGAGAATATTTATCTGAGTAAAACGAGAACAAAACAACAAAAATTCAATGATTAGAAGTCGAGATGTGAATTTTTAAAGATTAAATGTGAAACCGTGTTTAGAAGTCAAAAGCGGACAAAAGATTACTTGAAGTCATGAGAGACGGGTGAAAATTCAAAGTTCAGGTTAACTATGATGGAGGGCAGGCGGCTACAGGACCCAGACAGGTCCTGCTGAAGAAATACCTTGGATGGAGCTTTTGTCGATGTCGAGAATCTACTGTGTCGTCGTCAAGCCGCGCAAAAGGGGTCCCACCTCGTCATCGAGGTCCGTTGAAGTGTATGCTATGCGTTGTTGCTGAGTCACAGAGAGCGTCGTTGTCGAGTCACGCAGACTGTGGATTCTTTGTCGTCAAGTGGCCTCTGCATCGGAGGCGAAGGGCGATGCAGCGGAAATTCTCACGCATTCGAGGCAATGTGTCGATTTCTCCAGAAATCAGCTGCAGAACCCACTTCTGAGACCCAGGATTAGAGGGGGCACTTCAGGCAAGGGTAGGTCTCAAAGAAGGCAGTGTCCAGCAGCACCAGCAGGATTGCAAGATGTCTTTTGTGGCCATGAGACTTCAGAAAACAAGAGGCAAGCCAACAAGCCCTTGGAGTCACTCTGGGTTCAGGTGGGATGGGTCCAGTCCTTGTCCTCAGCAGGACAGAGATCAGCAGAGCAGCTCAGCAAAGCAGAGAACAAGCTCCTCAGAACAGTCAGTCATGGGAATGTGACAATCCTTACAGCACAGCAGTCTTTCTCCAGCCGTAGAGTACTGATTTGGCAGAGTCAGAGCCCTGGTACATATACCCAAAAGTGCCTTTGATATAGGGGGTGACTTCAAAGGTGTTCTCTGAAGTGCACAAGGATCCCTGTCAACCCAGTCCTTTCAGCCAGGCTATCTGTGGGGGGTAATCAGCACTTTGTGTAAGGACAGGACACAGTCTATTCAGATGTAAGCGTGAGTCACCTCTCCCCCTTCCTGCCCAGGCAGGCTATCAGAATGCAGATGAATGCAGATGAGTCCTCTGTTACACCCAGCCCTTCCTATGTTTGTGGCTTTCTAGAAGGAATGCACAAAGTATAGCTGTCACCCACCCCAGATGTGTATTGGAGACAGGCTGCAGGCACAGATAGCAAAGTTAAGATCAGATAGAAGTCCACTTTCGAAAAGTGGAATTTCTAAAATGGTAATGTCAAATCCAACTTTACCACTAAAGAGGGTTTATTACCACAATTTCAAGGATATGAAATATGATGCATCTACCTCTTTCTGATCAGGAATTACAGATTTAAGAGTGTTTTAAGGAATCCCCAATGCTAGCTTATGAGAGGAGTAGGCCTCACAGAGGTGAAAATAAATGTAGCTGTTTGTCACTGCCAGGACATGTAAAACTTAAAAGTACATGTCCTGCCTTTTAGTTACACAGCACCCTCGCCTTAGGGTCTTATAGGTTATGAATAACTTCATTTCGGCAACCAGTGCTATAAAAGGTTTGTACAATATACATTACATGCGTCAAAATATAAGTAAATACATACAGCAATGATTAAATGATTCCTCATTGAAACAGCACGACACTGGAAAGTTAAAATATCAATTATGTTTCTATAAGACAGAAGTTGGAACAGAGACACTAAAATGTGGACGAATCACTAGTCTAAAAGCAGCTAAGAAAGCCATAGATGCGGTACGCATATTACTAGAATTTGCTGTTACATCTCATATAAAAGAAGCATTAGATTAATGGCCTCAGCCCCACAAAGTGAAACATTCTACTGATAGCAGGCAGAATAAAGGGAATAATGCAAATAACATGGTCACCAATGTCGACAACAGCTAGCTTAGTGTCTTATTAGGCATGTAGAATATATGGGCTGAATTGTTATTACACCTTGGTCAGTAGAACCTTCCTCCTGATGATCACCATCCTTCCCAAGAACTTAGCAGTAGCACAGGCAAGTGGAGTACTGGGGTCGGATCTGAATATACGTATCACAGTTTCAAGGTTTCGTGTGCCCAACAGTGTACAGATTGGTTTAATCAACTGAGAGTGTGGGCATGCATCGCAAGCGCAAAACATGTGTGCTACACTTTCATTTGTGGCTTTGAAGCCTGGGCACAGAATAGAGGTTGATGAATTTGCTGACCATTTGCTTGTGAAAGCATTAAGAGGAAGTGAGCCTATCCTAAACTGGTTGTAGAGTTATCTGTCCATTGGAACCAAAATGATGTCTAGATAAAGTTCCAATGTGCCGGCTGGTTTGAAATCCAGAAACTCAATAACTAGTGAGCCTCTGGATGCAGCATTGAACTCTTTCTGAGCTACCCACTCCCAATAGTGTGCCTTCACTTGTTCTTTGGGGGGGAAGGACTCCAAGGAACTACAATTCCAGGCCTCTTGCATACCCAGGGAGAACAGCCTCTTTCTTACATTACTAATCCATGCTATCTTTCTTGAGCCTACTAGAGTAGTGACTTCCTGTAGTGCATCAGCATAGGATGACAATTCAGGTGTAGACCTAATTCTCCTCCAGAATAGCAATTGGTGCAGCATGGCTTTATTTGAATCGATTTTCTACCCATATCAAACTTTAAGGGACAGAGCGGGTTACTCGGGGCAAAAGAACCAGGGGCCAGATGAACTACCATTTTAAGCGGTGGCAAACGAAAAATCTGCCCGTTTGCGACCGCTAAAAAGTGTTGTGTGTATGTACAAACTCTATTTTGCAAGACGGTAACCTATTACTGACTCGCAAAATAGGGTTTGCGAGTCGCTATTAGGAAGAGGTATGCCAAGGGCGTCCCTTCCTAATAGCGAGCTACACTGGTATGTAGGATTGTTTTGCTACTGTCATGCGGTCGCAAAACAATTGCAGTTACCACTTACTTAAAGTAGGTGGTAAGTCAGTCGCAAACAGGAAGGGGTCCCCAGGGTACCCCTTCCCCTTCGTAAATGTATGTGAAAATATTTTTTAAGAGG
This sequence comes from Calotriton arnoldi, assembly GCA_963921515.1. Classification (NCBI taxonomy): domain Eukaryota; kingdom Metazoa; phylum Chordata; class Amphibia; order Caudata; family Salamandridae; genus Calotriton; species Calotriton arnoldi. Next base: position 1,005,051 of record CAWUFW010002048.1, read on the forward strand.
AGGCAGTGGTCCCATGGACCACATCCTGCCCTTAAAAAATGAAAAGAAAACTTTTCATTTTTTCTTTTAAACGCATCCCATTTTCCTTTAAGGAAAACGGGCTGCATTTGCTTCATTTAAAAAGCAAACACAGACATGGTGGTCAGCTACCCCCAGCAGGGCACCATCCCTTTGATATGTGAGATTCCGAAGGGGCCACAAATTGCGACCTACCTCATTAATATTAATGAGGTAGGTCTTTAGGGACCTCATTAGGAATCGCAAACAGTGTGGGAGACACTGTTGTACATTTCATTTTGCGAGTCACAAAATGCCACGACTTGCGAATCGCAAAATCGAATGGTCATACATCTGGCCCTAGATTCATCAGGAACTTGTGTTAGGTTCTGGTCAGATCGACAAAGTTAGCAAAACCCCCAGAGTTCGGCCCCATAGAGGGCTGAGCCCACCGCTTTTGAATTGTATATCTGAAGTGCAACTGCGACTGGTTGGTTGTGTGATGTTCTTTCAATAGGACACCAACAATTTGCCTATGCTTCATGGTCATCTTTTCCACATGAGGTTTCCAAGACATGCTAGCTGAAAGTTTTATGCCCAAATACTCAAAGGTGTCTACCCTTTCAAGTGCAACCCCCCTAGAATAGGCCTCCCTCTATATGTTTTGTGTGGATTAATCGCCATAAATTTGGTCTTTGATGTATTTATCTCCAGGCCTCACATTGTACAAAATCCCTCGAACCGATTTAGTAAATAGTGAAGAACGTCTGGGGTTTTTGAAACCAATAAGGTATCATCGGGAAAGAGGAATGTAGAATCTGTGGGTTATGAGGAAAGAAATTGGACTACGTTGTTCAAGTATAATGAAAATAAAAGTTGGGGCCAGCATGCATCCCTGGTGAACACCCTTGTTTACAGGAATAGGCTCGGTGAGCAGCCCTTGCTCACCACAGCGTACTCTGGTGTGATGATCCACATGGAGGGGAATAATTAGGGATAAAATATCGGATGGCATACCCATGCAAAGGAGCACGTGCCAGAGCTTATATCTTGGGACCAGGTCAAATGCTGATTTTAAGTCGACAAAGGCGCCAAAGACTGCCCTTGCCGATTGCAACGATTTCCAGAACAAAAGTCGGAAACAAAAGACCTGGTCAATTGTGCTAGTTTTGTGTCTGAAACCGGCCTGGTACAGTGTTAAGATATCATTGGCGTCAATCCATTCGTGAATCTTGGCTAGAACAGCGCAATGGAATACTTTCTGCATAGAATCGAGCAGGCTGATAGGCCTATAGTTAAGGGGTGAGTTCTATCTCCCTTATTGAATATAGGCATCACCTCTGTGCCTTTCCAAGACTCTTGGCACCACTTGCAATTGCATTTGACAATAGTAAAACCAGTTGTTCCTCCAGTGTAAAAAAAAGATGACTCCTGGTATGCCGTCAGGGCCGGGGGCTTTGACACTTACTATGGCATCAATGGAAACTTCAGTGTTGCCTAAGTCAAACAAGTCACCGAATGATGACTGGGCAGGTACAGGGAGGGCTTCCTGTAGTTGTATCTTGCTTGCTTCTGTGTAGAGAGTTTTGAAGTGATTACACCAGACAGTTGCGTAAATGTGATTTTTGTGTTGGGGCAGCCTTGCTGTCACCCTAGGTGGCCAGGGAACAGAACTTATTTGAATCTTTGCTTTCACATGCATCCGTAATGTCCCGCCACCTCTTCTCATCGTATCCCATTTTGGCTTTAATTTCGACCTGCTTTTATGCCCTTCTAAGGGTGCTTGTTGAGACCACGTCTTTTGCTTTTATGGCCAAAGCGAATTGATTTCTAAGTTGCCTGCACTCCTTATAGTACCAAAAGTGAACATTTTTTTGTTTTTTTCCGGGATGAGATTTGGGCACTGTGAACTACAGTGCTAGCTCCTCAAAGAAGTGAGAGTGAGTGGCCATGGGAGCATTTGGATATTCCATGGCTTGCAGGCCCTCCCAAACAGATGTTCTTTCTAGTAGATCGTGATTGAGTAGTTGGAGGGTGTCCTTCTGGTCAGATAGATAATGCCACTAGATAGAGTCACTTCCTGAGTTGACTGGTATTAGCGAGGGAGGTTGGACTGGCTACTCCACAGGGACAGCAAGATGAAGCATAGGGGGTTATGGTCACTCTCTAATCGCCCCCTGATTTCCATGTCATCTACATTGTACCAGAGCCTCAGGTCTACTAAGACATAATCAATACGACTCATACTGTTGATTCTGTTAAATGGGGGTGCTCCTGACTTATCAGATTTAGTTCTGCCATTGGCTGCCTTTAGCCCAAACTCGAGGGCCAAAGCCTTCAACTGGAGTGCGACTCAAGTCCATTTTTTCACTGGTGCTAGATCTAGATGTGGGATAGCTCACTGATCATCTTCTTCATTTGCTATACCCACATCATCCTTTTCCAGGGGTTTGAAGGTGACATTAAAGTCACCTGCTAGGATCAGACGACGTTTGAAATCTCTTTTTTCAAGATGTTCCTCGAGTAACTGAATGGTTTCTAGTTCCTCACCGTCTTAGGGGAGTTTAAGGCTTCGCAAGTGGCTTTAAATGGCAAGTTGAGGGAGCGGTAATCTGCATATACAGGCCCTACAATGGCAGGCCTGAGACAATTTTGAAAGGCTACTTGTGTGGGTGGCACAACCAGTGCTGCAGGCCTCAATAGTAGCATTTCGATTACAGGCCCTGGGTATATTGTATACAACTTTACAAGGGACTTACAGGTAAACTAAGAATGCCAATCAGGTGTACACCAATGTTGCCATGTTTAGGGGAGAAGCACATGCACTTTAGCCCTGGAGAGGAGTGGTTAAGTGCACAGAGTCCTAAGGCCAACAAAAAGATACAGGAAAAAGTGGAGGGAAGAAGCAAAATGTTAGGGGAAGACCACCCTAAAAATGACAGGTCCAACACCCTTTTTACCAAAACATATACATTTAAGAATACATGTTGCATAGATTTAATTCCCATGGCTGCATCAGTGAGAACCCTGTGATTTCGGAAGAATATGCATGAACACCTTACCATAGGGATAGATTGACATCTGAGTAAACCTGTCTTTGACTACATATAAACCCATAAACTCATTCATAAAGTTTGCTTGATAAGAAATACATACATTTATAGAGATAGTAAAATCACCAACTTTGTTCTCTTTGTAGAAATGCCATTTTTGTTTAATCTTTAAAAGTTTGGCACCATTTCATGAAACTACACAAAACGTTCCTAAAGTTTAAATCACTTTCATTGACCAATTCCTAGAAAGTTTTATCAAGACCTGTCAAGGTAGGGAGGCAAATGTTTGAAGTGGGCTCCAAAAGTGCAAATCTCCATGCTAATTAACCTAAATACTTTTGTCACTACTCCAGCAGAAACTGTTGGAATGGGTTTTAACAAACGTGGATGAGGTGAAGGGCCTGGTCCAACCTGTGGTTTGTGAAATTCTGTTGTGCACTGCACCTTTAACAAAAAAGTCCAAATAACAAGGGGTAAAATGATGTCAAAAACAATATTTGAGAGCTGCACAGCACGCTACGAGTACAGGCCAGGCTCTCGCCTAAAGGTCTTTGTGCATGGCCAGAGGCCATGAGTAGCTGATTCAGTGGTACAGGGCCTGGGCATAGGGACTCATCATAGGCAAGGCCCTATGCCCATAGCCTAATAGCAAGTTCCTTTGGGCAAGACAGGAACTGGCACATGTCCTGGTTCAGTGGAACAGGGGCGGGTGCAGATGTAGTAAATAATGAAGCCCTAGTGGAGGTAGATGTAAACTGTTCTTGTCCCACTCTTCAATGCATATTCATGCTTGGATAGGAGATTTTTTGTGCATGCTTGAGGTTCGGAGACTTATAACTCCCACATACACCTCTTCTGAGTGTTTGGACACAAAGATTTGTCACGTCTAACACTTAATTTATTTTCTCATTCAGGATGGAAACAAAATTTAGACAATGAATTTGGAGGGTGACTTTTTGGTTGCTTCAACTGCCTCAGGGGGAGCATGGTCAAGACTGATTTGCATATGGCTGGGTTTAAACTGGAATAGCATGGTGGGCAAAAAAACAATGGATTTAGGCCCAGATCTCTGTGCTGGGAGTGAACGTTTGACATTGTTCAGCATTTCACCATCACTTTTTGCATTTGTCACCCCGAGTGGGACGGGTATGCCCAGACGTGGGTCCCTTGCTCACCATACGACTGGATTCAAGCTAGCCTGGCTGATGAGGGGTGAAACCCCGAAACCAGTCCCTTTATGCTTGTTTACAGTCCAGTGAAGACCTGGCCTGGCAGTTCAGGCTGGACTGTTCCCATGGGGAACAGGATCAATACTGATTTGCATATGGCTGGGTTTAAAATGGAATGGCATGGTGGACAAAAAAACTATTGATTTAGGCCCAGATCTCTGTACTGGGGGGAATGTTTGACATTGTTCAGCATTCCGCCCTTCAATTGTTCTTTTTGCATTACATAGAAAATTGCTATAACACCTGTTTAGTAAAAAGATATCTCAAGATAGCCCAATAACATTGGATGTATGCATTATATTTAATCTGTACCCTGTAAACAGTTAAAATGCTGTTAATGAAAATTCATCAAATAATGCAAACAGATCTGGCTACAGCTATAGAAAGAGGAAAAGGTTTCTTAATTATAGATAGTACATTATGTAATGACTAATCTCAGATATATGTCTTCCTTCTTCCTAGCATCATGTCCTATAGATATTTTGGACCTATTGAAATATTACCTTTTCAATCAAGAACAGAAATCCACAAACCACTTAGTGCCTTAGAGTTTAGCAGAAGGGATACTCTGTCACAAATGTGGCATATGTCCTGTCCGCCACAATCATAAGTGTGGTATAGCCTATGGCACTTGTAATACAGTGGATGGGATATCCGCCACATTTTGTCAGAGTATCCCATCCACCAAACTCTAAATAGGGCCCTAGGTGTTTACGAAGGATAGTAACATAAGGTTCTTCTTGATGCTGAAATTAAGTAAACCTGTGGTTAACCATTACTATACCATTGTAAACTATATCCAAGCAAACTCTGTATTTATAAGTTGAAACAATATGCATTGCAATACACTACGAATGCCCAGGTCTCATTACAAAGATGTATGATATTGTATTTGTAGTGAAAAATGTTAAATAAAGGTTTTAAATAATGAACAATTCCATTTCCATGGATGGGCCTAAAACTTGTTAAATTGGTTAAAACTCCTAATTGGCACATTTTATCTTACCTCTAAATCCCTAGTATATGGTACCTAGTGTACCCAGGGCATGCACGTTAAATATCACTAGGGGACTGCAGCATCTATTGTGCCGCTACTGAAGTGACAATACAAAGCATATCCCTGCGGCCTGAGAGCACAGTTTTAAAACCACCATTTCAGCCTGGCAAAATAACACTTTTGCCAATACTAAACCTTTATTTCTATGGTGCTGAGCAGGGGTCTGTGCCTAGCCCTGCCTATGGTAGGTTGGTTAATTTAAAAGCCATTGAAGAATTCAAGAAGAGAAGGCTCTGATGTAAAGTGGAGGGCCATTCCACACCTTGGGTGCAATGTGAAAGAGTGCCTATCCTCCTGATCTGGTTCTGTGTTAACATGGGATGTGTGCGGGTAGGAGTTATGTGGAGCAGAGGTGTCTGGGTGGGTGATGGAAGGAGCTGCGACTGTTCAGATAGGTGGGGCTTAAATTATGTAGTGTCCATCAAGAAGGAGCAGATCTAGCAGAAAGGGGATCTTTGGATGCAGATCTTGTGCAGGTGCCTGATGAGGATGGGGTGTGAGACCATGTCAAATGCTGCATAGAGGGGCAAGAGAATGAGGGCTGCTGTGTCTCCTCTGTCAAAGATCATGTAGAGGTCATCTGTGCTGGTGATGAGTGCTGTTTCTGTACTGTGGCTAGGCCTAAATCTGGGCTGTGTGGCATCGAGGAGCTGGTGATTGCTGAGGTGGTTGGTGAGAAACAGTCTTTTTTAAATACTTATATGTCACCCCTAAGATAGGCCCTAAATGCCCAAAGGGCAGGGTGCATGGTATATAAAACGTAGGACATGTGTACTTAAGTTTTACATGTCCTGGCAGTGAAAACTCTTCAAAGTTGTTTTACATTGTGGCAAGGCTAGTTCTCCCATAGAAAGGCACTGTGTTACATTATAATGCATATCATCAGTTTGGGAATAGTAAGAACTATGGGTGGGTGGAAAATATCCATTGCGCCTGAGGAATTGGTGGGATTTTGGCGACACCACGTGGCAGAATTTTTCTCGTGCAAGGCTCCAGAATGGTAAGTTGGCAAGCACAAGTGAGATTTGGTGTCTTAAAGCACAATTTCCGGTCCCTGGGATGACATCCGGTGAGATTTTTCTAATGCAGGCAGTCATGATCATCTGCACTCAGAAGCTGCCGGTCGAGTAGACAATCTACTTGAGCGGCAGCAAAATCAACTGAGGTAGCTGTGCACTCTGGCACGCCATGTGGTGCCCTTCGCTCTGACTTTTCAGCACGGAACATTCTCCCAGTGGCGTCACTAGGGGGGTGCGGGGGGTGCGGACCGCACCGGGTGACACCATCACATGGGGTGACACCTTTCCCAAATGAGACTATTTACTAAATAGTCTCATTTGGGAAAGGTGTCACCCCATGTGATGACACCATCACATGGGGTGACACCACCTTTCCCAAATGAGACTATTTACTAAATAGTCTCATTTGGGAGAGGTGATTCCGCACTAGGTGACACCAACCCTAGTGACGCCGCTGCATTCTCCCAGCGCTAAATCACAGCGCGAGCTGCTTGAGGTGCCTACTTCTGCCCGTTGGTGGAACTCTGCAGAATCATGTGGAGTTTTTATGTAACTCGGTGGAATTCCGCGGAGACAAATTGCATGAGTTCGGCCAACCCCTAGCTAACACCATGGTTCAAGGACTCAATTTAAAATCCAATATGATGGTAAAGTACAGTTTTAAATTGCTATTTTGAAAATGCCACTTTTAAAAAGTTGCCTTTTGCCTGCCTAATTCCTCTTGTAGCCTCTTCAGAGTTAATCCTTAACTGTCACCTGGTAGCCTACTGGCCTCATGAAGGATACCAGGTGACAGCTGGCTCCAAGGAAAGGGAAAAAAGGGCCTTGGCTGGGAGGAGTTGTGACCCCCCGATAGGATGGCTTGGGGATGTACCCACCAACTGCACAAGCTTCAAAGGAGCATCCCCTGTCACAGGCAGATGTAACCCACACCTAGGCCTGCCCCTGCCATTGTCCAAGTAGCCTGAGTGGCAACAATCCCAGTGAGGGGAGGACCTGTTGCAGAACCGTTTTCCAGGGGCATGCCCAGAACTCTGTCCAGGGGAAGAGAGGTTCTGCCATGTTGTATTTTCACAGATAAAGACACCGTGTGATTGATCGGGGCCAACCCCCCAGGAAATGTCAAAGTGGGAATTGTTGCCCCTGGGAACTTTTTCCCTAGTGGCCAGGGAGTTTCCTCCACCCTCAGTCTAGTGTTATTTTATGCTTTGTTGATTTGTATGTTAAAGAAAAACAAGCGTACAAATCACTCAAGAGTGTATCCAGGCGCTTGGGCAGGTGTGTACGTGTGCAGTCCCCAAGGTGCTCATACGAAGAGATAGGTCTTCGGTTTCTTGCGGAACTCAAGAAACAAAGAGCAGGTTCTGATGTGTTGAGGGAGGTCATTCCATGCCTTGGGTGGGATGTAGGAGAATGAGCAACCTCCAGTTTTGCTTTCGCAGATGGAGGGAGTGAGTGTGTGTGAGTGAGAGTGAAGCACAGCGTAGGTGTCTGGTGGGTTGGTGAAAGTGTAGGCAGCTGATCAGGTATTCTGGTTCTGTGTTGTGTAGGGCTTTTTTATGTCTGCTTGATCAGTTTGAATCGGCTGCACATGTGAATGAGGAGCCAATGAAACTTCCTGAGGTGTGGTGTGATGTGTGTGTGGCATGGGAAGAAGTATGTGTTCTGGATTGTCTGGAGTCTGTCTAGGAGTTGTTTGGAGATTCCGGCATAGAGAGTGTTGGTGTAGTCTAGCCTGCTAGTGATGATTGCTTGTGTGACAGTCTGTCTGGTGTTCAAAGGCAACCATTTGGAGATATTTCACAGCATGGGTGGGATGTGGAAGCAGGATGTGCACGCTGCGTTGACTTGAGCCCTCATGTTGAGCTTGTCATCTAGAATGATCCCTAGATTTCTTGCGTGGTGTCTGGGTGTGGGTCCTACCTCTGATAGCCACCAGGTGGAGTCCCATGGGAGGGTCTTGTTTCCAAAGACCAGTACTTCCGTCTTGTCAGAGTTGAACTTCCATGGTCATGCAGTTGGTTAAGTTGGTTCTGGTAGTGGTTGTCTTGTCCATCAGGGAGAGGATGAGTTGGGTGTCATCGTCGTAGGAGATGACATGATGTCTTGTGATCAGATGATGTTGGTGAATGGTGTCATGTATATGTTGAAAAAGGTGGGGGTGAGGGATGATCCCTATGGGACTCCTTATATCAGTTTCTAGGTTTCTGATGTGAAGGGTGGCAGCCTGACCCTTTGGGTTCATCCCTTAAGGAAGGAACAGATCCAATTGAGAGTGTATCCTTGTATTCCAATCTTGTGGAGTCTTCTGATGAGGCTGTTATGGGAGACAGTGTTAAAGGCCACAGAGAGATCGAAGAGGATGAGTGCTGCCTTTTCTCCTCAGTCCAGGATGATTCGAATGCCTTCTGTGGCCGCGATGAGTGCTGTTTTGGTGGTGGTGGTCTTTCTGAATCCAGATTGTTCTCCAGATGATACGATTACTAGTGAGCGTGCACCAGGCAAAAGAAGTCCAAGGCAATCTTGTAGTATGTAAAGTCTTTATTTTGAAATAATATTTTCAGACAATAATGACAACTTCAGCTCAATCAACACGTTTCGTTCTCCTCAGAGAACTTCATCAGGGCTGAAAAGCACATGTACAAGGACACCGTATCAAAATACAAAGATAATAAAATAGAAAACACAAAACAATTCAACATCATAAGACAAGAAGCACAGAACTTGTCTTATGATGTTGAATTGTTTTGTTTTGTTCCTTAGATTGTTCTCCAGATGATGGTGAAGTTCAAGGTGAGTTGTGAGTTGCTTGTTGAATGTAGTGATATGATGGCGACGTGGATGATGTGGGTCAAAGTGGTGCTGATTGGAGATGTTCCCAGGTTGTAGACATGGTGGGGGCATGGGTCTGTTGGGGCTTCTGAGTGGCTGGCTAGCAACAGGCATAAAAATGGAACTCCTGGGTATCTTCTTCATAACACCTCTGTACCTGTGAAAGACATGAAAGACTGCACCTGCTGTTGAACCAGTGGAGAGAAACCTCAAGGGCTGGACCTGCTACTAACTTGCACCCATGTCTGAAGAGCAGACTCCAAGGGCTAGTTGGCTTACCCCCTGCTAAGATCCAGGAACACAAAAGCTGCAAGAAGCCGAAGACTCTACTGAGCCCAGCTGACAAGTTCCAACTGGATTTGCCCTAGACCATGCTGATGGCTTCGGGTAGACCAAGCACTAACCCCCAAGTGGTGCCCAAAAGGTTATGGACTCTTGGAAGGTGTTAGAGTTTACTCTTTTTCCCTAAATAAATGCAACACTGGTCACTAAGTAACTTTTTCTGTACTTTTCACAAAAAGAACCAGAGGCTACTACCAGGCTGCCGCTGAGCCGCAGCCAACGACGTCTAACTGCTGGTCAGACTTTACTTGCTGGTGTGTCCTGCTGAAAGGATCCTGACTTCCATAAAAAAATTCTAAGTCCGAACGAAGAGGACTTCACCAGGACAAAGGCTGAGCAGCACCCCGCCGATAACAACTTCATGGGCCTAATCTTCGGACTTCGCAGCTCGGAGGTTTCCCACCTTCGACGTCGAGAGCATCAAACTTCCCGCCAGTACTGAGACTCCCACCAAGGTCCTGCACTGCAGTCAGCCACCGTCAACCAGTCCCTGCTCAGATCCAGCTGGCACCCAACCCACTGATGACCTTGTTGATGAGGATTTTCTCCAAAAAAAAGACTAAGTCAGAAGGTAAACATTCCACTGGGCCGAGCCTGGTCCATGTATCCGACTTGCCCTCTATTACGGTCGGCCTTAACTTTTGACTTTGACCCGGTTTAGCGCAACCAGATACCTGCAGTTGACGCTTTGTTTTTTAGGACCTAGAAAGAAATAGGATCATTATCACTTGAAGAGGACTACCATCCCGCTCAACTAATAATCTACTTTCTCACAGGGGGAAAGTTGATAGTCTGTTAAAGAGATAGATGCTTATGAATAGGGAAAATACAGCACCTCGGTTTTAGAGGAGCTCAGCATGAGGAATTGTGAAGCCATCCAATGGCACAAAGTAGTGAGGCAATAAGGTATTCATTTTTACATGAAAGGGGAGAAAGTAGGGAATAAGAAAAAGATTTGGGTCTGCATCGATATGTTATGAGAACCCAGATAAGAATATAAGGTGCCCCTTTCTATGGTTCCAAATTAGAGCAGTATTAATTTATGTAATGTCATTTGTAAGGAGACGAGCAGTGCATGGTGGGGGCATGAGTTGTTTTTGCACAGCTTTCAATGAGTGGGAAATATTAGTGCTTTTTTCGGTTTTGTATTGTCCCTTCTACATGTTTCTTTTATGGAATTCCTGATTTTTTTTATAAACAAACATCAACTTTATCTGAGTAAAGGTATCCGAACATACCAGTAATAAATATTTTCTTTCATTGAAAATGTATTTCTTTCCCCAATCGTGGACCTTTCAGTTTAGGAAACAAACACATTTTGCTATCAAATAAATGATTGTACTTTTAGAGAAACAGTGTCTAATCTAAAAAAAAAAAGGTGATCCTTTTCATGAAAAGCATAATGTTGCCCGCAGTAACAGCTTTTTATTTTTAGTAAATGCATGTTTGATACCTAACATCAGTTTGTCATTTTGATCAGCTATTCATTTGTGCGACTGTTACACAGAGACAGATTGTACCATCAGTGCCCCAACCAAAATATGCCAAGAGCTATCCATATTGTGTCAGGACTGGGTTTATCCCAAGGTTGGGCATCATGCCATAAATGCCCATAATATGTCAGGAATTTCCATCATTATGCTAAGGCAAATATTTAACGGGTCGGGCAGTGACCACACCACTCTCTCACCAACACACATCCCTACAAACTTGCACACTCACAGATATGTTTCTCCACACAGCAGTATTATGAACATTGTTCTCATATATACTACCCTGTATCCCACCCTGGCTGCTTTTTAGAACATGCTCGTAAGCTCAGCTGGTCTGTAGGTACAGTGCGCAGTAAGCCCCGCCTCACACTTATAGGGTGATTTACAATGCAGACAATGCAGGGCTTCATTGGCATAAGTGTGAGGCAGACCCTGCATTGGTTATATAGCTCTGATATACAGCGCTCTGCTACTGATGTCTTGATTTTAGGCCCCACCTCTTCCGGGAGAGCTGTGTGCTATGATGTTCGTCCTCACCTCTCTAAAAGAGTACTCTGCTTCACTGCTTTAACCTGTACCAGCTCTGCATGTCTGATGGGATGATCGATGACAGTCAGTGTTTTAGAAATTCAGGGTGGATTTTTCCTCTGTCCCGATTCTAGAATTCAAATGTATTTTATGTAAATGTGCTCTAAGCACATTATACCACAATATAGCAACATTCAAGCACCGTGAGAGCTTCACCTTTATCTTACCCATGATGCTGTTAGAATATAGCAGGAAGACGGTCTCACTCTCTTTCCTTAGTATAAGACAGCATGAGGACTTGGTTTTAAATAGAAGAAATCAACTCCATCAAACAATTAACTGATGCTAATTAGTTCCTTTCTCATTGTCAAGCAGTAGTCACAAGAAGGGTTTTATCACTGCATATAGATTTTATTGAAGAAACAGTAGCAGCCAGTGACAGCTCAGCTTGTCTTCTCACAGGACATTTCTAACTTTATCTGCCATAACTACCAAACCTAAACATTCCACCCATATCATGTCAGAATCAAACACAAACATCACCACAGTTCTACATCAAGAGCCATGACCATTACATCGTCCACATTTTTACAATTTACCTATACATCAGGCAGAAAAAAATAAACGCGTGTAAAGTGATGATAGAGAGAAAACAAGAAAAATGCAAACATAGAAGAGGTAGTAAAAAAATAATAAGAAAACGAATGCATATACAAACGTAGTAAGTAACCTTAAATAAGTGCCTCGCCAAACTCTTGATTGTAGCCAATTTCTCCAAACTTATTTAATTTTTTAAAGTAGGGTTGAAGCACTAGTTGTAGTTTATTTTGTTTAGTGTTAGTGTTTTGAAGTAGAGTGGTTGTTGTGATAGTGTTGATATGTCGTTCGCTTTATATTGTAAAGTGCTTTGAGAGTGCTTGTAATGTTTTATGCTTGGTGTCTGTTAGTTGGTAAAAGGCCATGTGAATTTGTTTGTGTTATAGTGCAAAATGTTAGGATGTAAGAAGTATGTGATTAATATGTGTGTGTAGCATGTGTTAATTTAACCCACAGGGTTTCATAATTTCCACGATTCAACCTTTGAAAAAGACTATGGGGACCATTAGGATGTCGGGCAATGGCACCACCGTGGTGCTGGCGGTGCAGAAAAATGCATTTTTCCGCCCGCGAGCAGCGGGAATCACGTCCGCCATATTAGAATGGCCAAACATAGACCATTTCCCGTCCGCTGCCGTGCGACGCGAACCGCCATCAAAGTGCGCCCGCAAGCGCGGCGGTGGGAGCCAATGGAGACACACCACCGTGCGGAATGATGTCCGCTCCGGTCCACAAATTAGGATGCTCCAAAAAACAAGTCGCACCGCAGCGGAGAAACCGGCCAATCCTACACAGCGGAAACTCAACAGCGGTGCGCGAAACCAGAGACCCGGCCCACAGCGCCCGGACACGACCGCCATGGACCCAGCACTCCACGTTTTCCCGATGCTGTACCTGATACATCACCAGCAAATAATGGACTGTTGCGGACGCCGCCGCAGGTACGCAATAACACAACCCCACACACAACCACAAAACACAAACCATGGACTGGCACAGGGTCCCTAACCACATCAGATACCCTGGTGGGGATAGGAACACATCCCCAAGTGCACACACACATGACCCACCTGCCACCAATACACCCCTCCGCATCCAGGTCACACATCGACCGCGATCGTGCGGCAATGTCACGGCCACGTCACCGCAGTGGTGAAGACAAGGGAATACATGCGCACAATGCAGAAGGCTGGGCCAGCACCTGGCATGGGCAGGGCACAAAGACCACAGGGCCACTACTCCACCCTCACACACTAGCCCCCCACTGAAGGGACATGCCATGTGCCACACCTGTGCACCCCCATGCATAACAACAAGCCAGGTGACACCACACCCTGCACCACACACAAAACAAATAGGGACACAGCCACAGCAGGAGTCGCTGCACAGGAACACACAGCACAGAATCACAGGGCCAGGGCTACACACACACACCACAACAACACCACACCAATGGCAAGTAAACTCAGTACAAGCATCAAATGGACACATACAAGGAACAAACATCTCACTGGACACACAGCCTGTCAAGTCACACACACATACCCCACACTGACACACAGACACATACACACACCACATGCCACCAGCAATGGAGCACACAAAACAGGAAAGCCAAAGTGAGGTGCACACAAATGGAAGGCCAAGGAGACAACCACCAAGCATGTGTACAGCACATGCAAGACAAGGAACATAGAACAACACCCCCAGCCCACCTAATCACACATTGCTTGCATAGTGATTGAAGTCAAACCACAGACAGCACAGTGCAACAACCCAAGGAAACAGCAAGGCAACACATGTAGAGGCACAAGGATGAAATGAAGGCCCTGAAGTCAAACTGTGAACAGCCACAAATATGTATACAAATACTTCACAGGAATACTCCAGCAGCACAACACACAGGGCCCATTGACACACTCCATGACTGTCAAACACTAGTAGGAATCCACACACATACCCCCTCACATCTGCAGTACACAACACCAGTGTCAAACAAACAGAAGGGTGGCAATAATGTCCAGGCAATACACAGACAAACAGTCACACTCCCTGGGGGTAGCCACAAACATCACATACACACAGGGATGCCAGAACCAATATCTGCACAAAAACAACAGACAAACACATAACCCAACAGACCCACACACAGAACCACAACAAGAACAGACATGCCCTGTGCAGCAAAAATGTGGAAAGGCAATGGGAGCACAGACACAACAGGAGTGCACGACCCCATCAGTCAGGAACAATGCACACACAACATACCACAACACAGACAAGAAGTGTACCATCACAGATAAACACAGCCACTGCAAACAAACAACAGATGCACAGCCTAAAAAAGAACACATAGCAAACACAGCAGGACATAAGTGGATGCATACCAGCCAATGACAAGGCAACATACCCCCACAGCACTGCATGCACAACAAGCAGTGTCTGAACAACAAGCATACCAGCCACACACAGAAATGAGTGACACAACATGAACCCACACAACACCAATCAGCACAGCACAAAGACAACATCACACACAGGAAGTGAAGCAGTACCACAGCAAACACACATACATGATGAGCCTGGCCAGCATGCCTGCAATCCTCTGGACAGAATCCCATTCTGAGCTGGCAGTGCACCACAACTTGACATGTGTACAACACAGCCAACATGAACAAACAATGACAACTGCATCACACCTCAAATCTAATACATTGCCCACACAAGTATCAGGGTCAGGAAAAACTGAAGTCCCTCACCCCTGCAAAAAATAGAGTAAGTGAGTATAGAAATTGGCAAGGTTGAAGTGGCACACACAGCATGTGGCATAGTAAACCATATATACACAGCAAAATAACTTTATTCAGTAAGGACACTGACAAAACAGACAACAGGAGCAACTGTCTTTATTCACAAAATGCACAGATAGGCAACAAGAGTAGATAATAGCAAGGCACAAAATGCAGGGCATGTCCATGAGAAGCTGCACAGGCAGGGGCAAAACAGCAAGGCCAGTGGCCAGTCCAAGGTGCAGAGCATGTCCATGAGAAGCTGCACAGGCAGGGGCAAAACAGCAAGGCCAGTGGCCAGTCCAAGGTGTAGAGCATGTCCATGAGAAGCTGCACAGGCAGGGGCAAAACAGCAAGGCCAGTGGCCAGTCCAAGGTGCAGAGCATGTCCATGAGAAGCTGCACAGGCAGGGGCAAAACAGCAAGGCCAGTGGCCAGTCCAAGGTGCAGAGCATGTCCATGAGAAGCTGCACACGCAGGGGCAAAACAGCAAGGCCAGTGGCCAGTCCAAGGTGCAGAGCATGTCCATGAGAAGCTGCACAGGCAGGGGCAAAACAGCAAGGCCAGTGGCCAGTCCAAGGTGCAGAGCATGTCCATGAGAAGCTGCACAGGCAGGGGGTACACAGCAGTGAACGGCAAAGCCAGTGGGCAGGACAAAGTGCAGAGTGAGTCCATGAGAAGCTGCACAGGCAGGGGGCACACAGCAGTGAACGGCAAGGCCAGTGGGCAGGACAAAGTGCAGAGTGAGTCCATGAGAAGCTGCACAGGCAGGGGGCACACAGCAGTGAACGGCAAGGCCAGTGGGCAGGACAAAGTGCAGAGTGAGTCCATGAGAAGCTGCACAGGCAGGGGGCACACAGCAGTGAACGGCAAGGCCAGTGGGCAGGACAAAGTGCAGAGTGAGTCCATGAGAAGCTGCACAGGCAGGGGGCACACAGCAGTGAACGGCAAGGCCAGTGGGCAGGACAAAGTGCAGAGTGAGTCCATGAGAAGCTGCACAGGCAGGGGGCACACAGCAGTGAATGGCAAGGCCAGTGGGCAGGACAAAGTGCAGAGTGAGTTCATGAGAAGCTGCACAGGCAGGGGGCACACAGCAGTGAACGGCAAGGCCAGTGGGCAGGACAAAGTGCAGAGTGAGTCCATGAGAAGCTGCACAGGCAGGGGGCACACAGCAGTGAACGGCAAGGCCAGTGGGCAGGACAAAGTGCAGAGTGAGTCCATGAGAAGCTGCACAGGCAGGGGGCACACAGCAGTGAACGGCAAGGCCAGTGGGCAGGACAAAGTGCAGGGCATGTCCATGAGAAGCTGCACAGGCAGGGGGCACACAGCAGTGAACAGCAAGGCCAGTGGGCAGGACAAAGTGCAGAGTGAGTCCATGAGAAGCTGCACAGGCAGGGGGCACACAGCAGTGAACGGCAAGGCCAGTGGGCAGGACAAAGTGCAGGGCATGTCCATGAGAAGCTGCACAGGCAGGGGGCACACAGCAGTGAACGGCAAGGCCAGTGGGCAGGACAAAATGCAGAGTGAGTCCATGAGAAGATGCACAGGGAATGTGTGCAACTGTACCCAAACCATGGTCAGCAACACTGTCTGGGGTGTCACGATGTGCAGCACAGGCCATGCTGTGTGAGAGACAGGCGTGTGAGGTCTACCAACACTCAGACTTGGCTGTCAGTCGTACTGGGAGCTGGCTGTGTGTCGGGCCCAGTTGGAGCACTTGACTGGGAGAGGGAGGCACAGCTGAGGTATACCTATCAGTGTCTTGGCAAAACGGAGGGCTGCTTGGACCAGGTGGCATAGTGGCACGTGGAGGTGGAGTCATGCAGACATGAGACACAGTGTGGATGGGAGATTGTGGAGGGGTGCCTTTCCACTTCTTGGGGAGTCGCAATGGCTTCACTGTTTTGGGAACAATGGGAAGTGGCGTGGACACATCAGGCTCACTCAACACCAAGGCTGCAGCAGGTGCAGACGCTGGACCTCCTTCTGGTGACGTGCTTGAACCTGCGCAACGCTTTGCATGGCCCTGGCTTTGCCCCTCCATCCCCTGCCTACCAGGTGGTCCCCCCACAGTGCCCTCCATTCCCTGCTTCACTGGGCTTGCTATGGGAGTCGAGGTAGTGGGTGAATCGGACTTGCAGCCCTTCTTATGCCTACCCTTGGCACTCACCACCTTCTCAGTGGGCATGGAAATTGTATGTTTGGTTTTGGGAGACGCTTTCGGGACAGGAGAGTCCTTGGCTGGGGATGTCCCTGAGGCACGTGACCCTGACGCCTGCTTCTTGGCTCTTTGTCCCCTGGTGTTGCCTGATGGGCTCTTGTCTGTGTGCACTGGGGTGGCTTTGGTCATCTGTGGGGATGGTGTCTGCGGCCTGGACCGCTTGGTCTTCTGCTGCTGCTGTGTGCTACGTGTGCCGTATCGTGATTTAGAGGTCTGTGGAGCGTGGTCACTGTCGTCCGACGTGGCCACTGGCATGGGTGTGGACAAAGGGACTTTCGCTGGACTCCCAGATTGTGCCAGTTGAAGGGCTGATGTCACTGCAGTGGACAATGACTGGACAGTCCGGTGCAGCCCACCCACGTCTGAATGTATGCCCTCAATGAATGCAACCACCTGAGCCAATTTACTGTCATGGTCCATGAATGCATTGAGGAGAGCTGTCTGGCCTACACACAGCTGGCGCAAAAGGTCCACAGACTCAGCACTGATGGCAGCAGGGGGGGCAGGGGCTGCGGTGCCGGGGGTGAAGGACACCCTTCCCCTCTTAGCGGTGCGAACACGGGCAGCACCAGAGGAAGTGGCTGGGAGGGTGGGCACTGCACGCTGTGTGGTGGAAGATGATGCAGAGTCCCCGTTCCCTGTGCCCGCCAACATGTCTGCGTCACCGCTGGCATCAGATGACGTACTACTTTGCGTCTCGGGCTGTGATTCCTCCAGCAGACTCCTGTCCTCCTACGAGGCGCTGGTCACATCTGCCTCACAGGGCTCCTCTGCAGCTGTTGTGCTGGTTTCCCCACCACTGGTGTCCGTCCCATGTTCCTCCATGACCACGGGAGATGCTGCATGAGAGAGAGAGATGTAGGGTCAGTACAATGGCAGCAACAGAACAAACATATGCATTACAGACAACCATTAAGATGTCTAGATCTACATGTTGCACGCCACCCTGTGCAATTACATCGCTCAAACCCACCTCTGTCATCACAACAGTGCGTGTGCACTATCAAACCGGGACAAAGTGAGCAATGTGATGACAACACAGCACAACATCCTGCATGTGGCTCCATTACAACTGCAACACAGCTCATACCTGTCTCACACCACCCACAATGCCATTTAAATGCCCCATACCTGTTTCCCAGTGTTAAGTACAGGTAGGACACATGCATGACATCTGCACCCAGCACCGGCACAAGCTGACACTCACAGGCCACTGCATCACACTACCAACATCACATTGCCCAGCGCTGGCACATGCTGTGCACACATGCAGCCACACACAGCCATAGGCACCCTTCCCAGTACACTCACCCCTAATTGCCTGCAGATGCTCCTTCAATCGTGCATCCAGCTCAGGGTGAGTCACGGCCAAGATGTGGCAGATTAGTGGTGTCATGCTGCGCCGTGCCATCCGGCCAGTGCGAGGGATCCGCCCCAGTGTCATCTCCGCAATGTTCTTTGCCAGCCGTGAGATGTCGTCCCACCTCTTGTGGCAGTGGGTGCGCCGTCGGTTTGATACTCCCAGAGCACGCACCTTGTTCGCAATGCCCCTCCACACGGCCTTACGCTGGTGCACCTTGAGCTGCAGGCATGGGAGACAAGAGGGGGCAAACATCAGTGACACAGTGTCATGTGACAAAATCACTCAGGACAGTAGCATGATACAGATTAATCACAAATCCACATACCTTACATGCAGAGACAGAAATGCTTTTCACATGGTACATCTGCATGTGAGAATCACACGTAAATGCATGCATGTATAAGGGGGGACACAATACTTGCACATCTCATGTACAAGCAGGATGCCAGCACAGAAGAGCATGTGTACTCTGCCCACATCTACTAACCATTTTTAGGTAGAGCAAGACATACGTCACAAAACAACATGTGTATGTGGCGAGACCCACTGTGTCCGACAATGCGCAGGCGTCAACGAACATGCACTGTGAGTAGCCCACTGTGTCATGTATATCACATTGAGGGACATGATCTCACAAACCCACCTCCTTTCTCACAGTGCAAGTCGTGTGCAATCTACAGGGTTGACCTGGCACATTGATGGGGAGTCAAATTTGAAAATGAACATGTTACACTCTGTACAGTCAGTGATGTGTTCTTGTTGGATTGGGCGGTGACTGTGCAGGCCAGGTGGGCTCACACTGAGATGGACAACAGGGAAACGCAAAGACATGCACACTAGCAATGACTGGCCTGAATCCTCCATTACCAACTTGCTGCTTCACTGTATGGCTAACAAGACAAGACATGTCCCTCAAATCTTGATGTGCAGGCAGGGAGACTTGAGGAGTAGGGTATACACCCCTTCACCCAATGGAATGCAAGTTAGACAATGCATGACACAAACCCACACTCACATGCACATGCTGCATCAGACCGACTACATGTGTGCCCCCCCTGCACTCTCACACCCACTGTGGAAGACTTACCATGACATTTGGGGCACCATATAGCCTTGGGTACTGTGTGAGCACCTCGTCCACCAGGACCTCAAGCTCCTCGCCGGTGAAGGGACTGGCACGGATCTTCTCTGTCCTTGACATCACTGTTGGTTAGAGACAGCAGCGGCAGCAGGTGAGGGTCTCAGGCAGCAGTCCCTGGAGGCAGCAGCAAGTGAGGGTCTCAGGCAGCAGTCCCTGGAGGCAGCAGCAGGTGAGGGTCTCAGGCAGAAGTCCCTGGAGGCAGCAGCAGATGAGGGTCTCAGGCAGCAGTCCCTGGAGGCAGCAGCAGGTGAGGGTCTCAGGCAGCAGTCCCTGGAGGCAGCAGCAGGTGAGGGTCTCAGGCAGCAGTCCCTGGAGGCTGCAGCAGGTGAGGGTCTCAGGCAGCAGTCCCTAGAGGCAGCAGCAGGTGAGGGTCTCAGGCAGCAGGCTCTGTGAGCAGTGGAAATTCTGGGCACTCTCCCACACATTTATAGCCCCCTGGTGTCGTTCCAGTAGTCCTGGGCTGTTGCAATTGGTCTACCAGGTCAGCCTTTTACAAATGCATCCAATGACTGGCACCGCGGTGGTGTAGCACGCCTACCGCTATTTTCAAAATTGCATCGAGCTTCCGCGATCGCGGAGCCCATTGGCTGTAATGGCATGGACCATGGCGGTGACACACCGCAGGGGCCAGGCGGGCGCTACCGCGGTATTGCATCTTTTGATTGCATCCAATGACCAGCACCGTGGTGGTGTAGCACGCCTACCGCTATTTTCAAAATTGCATCGAGCTTCCGCGATCGCGGAGCCCATTGGCTGTAATGTCATGGACCATGGCGGGGACACACCGCTGGTGCCAGGCGGTAGTTTCCGCAATTTGGGTGCCATAGACACACATGAGGCACCGCCATTTGGGTGGCGGAGCATGCCAACCGCCATTTGGCCATGTCTCTGGGGCTATCAGTACCGCACCTGTGCATTGGGGTGTGTTGCACACACACTGCTGGTGCCAGGAGGTAGTTTCCGCAATTTGGGTGCCATAGACACACATGAGGCACCGCCATTTGGGTGGCGGAGCATGCCAACCGCCATTTGGCCATGTCTCTGGGGCTATCAGTACCGCACCTGTACATTGGGGTGTGTTGCACACACACCGCTGGTGCCAGGCGGTAGTTTCCGCAATTTGGGTGCCATAGACACACATGAGGCACCGCCATTTGGGTGGCGGAGCATGCCAACTGCCATTTGGCCATGTCTCTGGGGCTATCAGTACCGCACCTGTGCATTGGGGTGTGTTGCACACACACCGTTGGTGCCAGGCGGTAGTTTCTGCAATTTGGGTGCCATAGACACACATGAGGCACCGCCATTTGGGTGGTGGAGCATGCCAACCGCCATTTGGCCATGTCTCTGGGGCTATCAGTACCGCACCTGTGCATTGGGGTGTGTTGCACACACACCGCTGGTGCCAGGCGGTACTTTCCGCAATTTGGGTGCCATAGACACACATGAGGCACCGCCATTTGGGTGGCGGAGCATGCCAACCGCCATTTGGGCATCACTTGTCTCTCAGTACCGCACCTACAGTACACTACACTACACTACACTACAGGACAGTGTTGGTATGGACAATACAATGTGCACACATGTCAATGTGTTGATGTGCATTGTCAATCACAGCATTTGTTTCCACAATTGATGATGTTTGTTTTAGCATGTCCTCTCATGTTAGATCATGCACAAACTCGTCATTGATGCTCAGACTGTGGTCATTGTGTTGTTGAGGTGTGCCAAGTTCAATTGACGCCTGAATGTGTGTCATGTACAGCAGCTAGGTAGGATACCGTGGGGTTGCCTTGTCACACATGTGCAGGATGACAGACTCCCAGGTGTGCCCATGGGGAATGTGGCCATATCCCAATGTCCATTCACTTTGACCGAGGTGTTGTTTGGGGGACTTGCTGTGTGTAATCTGACAAGTGTGTGATTTGTGTAGTTGAAGGGGTCCCAACATGTCAGCTGGTCTGTGACTCAATTCATATGACATTCTTTGTTGCCGTTGTGTCAGCCATGATGTGAGATGCTGTGCACATCCCATGATGTATTGCATTACAATGTGTCCACTCTCATCTCAACTAGGAGGAGACCAAATCTGCATCGTCACTTGACAGTGCTGGCAGACATGGAGGATGAGGCGATCATCCGGAAATGCCGTCTGGATAGAGCCACCCTCAAGACCCTTTGTGATTTGTTGGAGCCCCACCTGCAGCCTCGCCGAACATATCCAACAGCTTTCACCCCAACGTATAAGGTGATGGCGGCACTGCATTTTTTTACGACTGGATCATTCCAGAACACGGTGGCCGAGGCAGGTGGGATGTCACAACCCATGTTCAGCATGGTGCTGCGGGATGTTCTGTCCACCATGATGATCTACAAGGACAGATACATCCATTTCCCCAGGGGGGCAGAATTGGCAGCTGTAAAGGGAGATTTCTATCCCCTTGGACACATCCCCCATGTAGTTGGTGCCATTGATTGCACCCATGTTGGGCTAGTGCCACCACAGGTCCGTGAGCACATCTACAGGAATCGTAAACATTACCACTCCATAAATGTCCAAGTGGTATGCCTGGCAGATATGATCATCTCCCACGTGTGTGCAAAATTTCCAGGCTCGGCCCATGACTCATACATCCTGCATAGCAGCATTGTACCCCAGCTGATGGCCAATCTGCTTCCTGAGCGTGCATGGATTGTGGGTGAGTATGCCTAGTCATTTGGCGTGCTGTGTGTGTGACCTGCTGTCCTCTGCATCTGCAACATTGCAATGTTTCTTTGTGTGTCACACATAGGTGACTCTGCATATCCCAACCGTCCTTGGTTGCTGAGCCCACTGCGGAACCCCAGGACACCAGCTGATGTCCGCTACAATGATGCCCATGGGAGGACACGTCGTGTGGTGGAGCGTACCTTTGGACTGCTGAAGTCACGCTTCCGCTGCCTGGACAAGACCGGAGGGGCACTGATGTACTCGCCCAGGAAGGTGTGTCAGATTGTAATGGCATGCTGCATGCTCTACAACCTAGCCATTCGCAAGGAGATTCCCCGGCTCCTGGATGCTGATGAGCAGCCAAGGCCCCCGCCTGCAAACCAACCCGTGTCCAGTGATGATGACAGAGGAGAGGAGGAAGGTGTTGACCTGCGTCAAAAGCTCATCACCCGCTACTTCACTTGAAGGTGGGTGACAATGTACAACGTACCCATTGTCTGATGATGTTGCTGTTGTTGTGACGGTGTAAGTGAGATTTGTGACAGCAGCCAGTTGTAGACTCAGTGTTTGCTGTCAATGTTTATGGGACAGCTCATTTCTGAACATCTACAGGATGTGTATGTTGGCACTTGTTGCCCATTGTTATGTGTGCATGTGGGTTGTTCTTGTTGTGAAGTGTTGTGTGATGTCTGTGATGCCACACCCAGACTAGTGAATGTTGTTTTTTCCTAGGTGCCTTTGACCTCTCCTTGCCTACATACACTCCGTCCCCTGGTACATTGTATTCCTGTTGAAAATTGTACATCCTGGAATAAAGACGGTGCAGGTACAACAACGTGTACCTCGCTGCCCCCTTCTCTGTGTCCAGTTTTGCCTTCTGTTCCCCCTCGTTGCCCCCATTCTCTGTGTCCAGTTTTACTTTTTGTACCCCTCGTTGCCCCCATTCTCTGTGTCCAGTTTTGCTTTCTGTTCCCCCTCGCTGCCCCCTTCTCTGTGTCCAGTTTTGCCTTCTGGTCCCCCTCGTTGCCCCCATTTTCTGTGTCCAGTTTTGCTTTTTGTACCCCTCGTTGCCCCCATTTTCTGTGTCCTGTTTTGCTTTCTGTTCCCCCTCGCTGCCCCCTTTCTCTGTGTCCAGTTTTGCCTTCTGTTCCCCCTCGTTGCCCCCATTTTCTGTGTCCAGTTTTGCTTTTTGTACCCCTCGTTGCCCCCATTTTCTGTGTCCAGTTTTGCTTTCTGTTCCCCCTCGCTGCCCCCTTCTCTGTGTCCAGTTTTGCCTTCTGTTCCCCCTCGTTGCCCCCATTTTCTGTGTCCAGTTTTGCTTTTTGTACCCCTCGCTGCCCCCATTTTCTGTGTCCAGTTTTGCTTTTTGTACCCCTCATTGCCTCCATTTTCTGTGTCCAGTTTTGCTTTCTGTACCCCTCGTTGCCTCTCGACTCCCGCCGCTGCGTCCCCTGCGGCCCCGCCCCCCTGACTGCCCATTCGCTGCCCCTGCCTCCCGCCTCCCAGCTGCTCCTCCCTCCCAGCTGCTCCTCCCTCCCACCTCCCCATATATGGCGCCCGCTGCGCGGTGAGGAGAGCGACCCTTGACCTTGCCAGGTAGGTCGCTCCCCCGCCACACAGCTCCGCCTGTGTTGTCATGCCCGCTGCTGCTGCTGGTAAGCTCGCCCCTCTGATTGTTGCCTCGGTGCCCGTTTACCTTCTGTTCCCCCTTGCTACCCCCTTCTCTGTGTCCAGTTTTGCCTTCTGTTCCCCCTCGTTGCCCCCATTCTCTGTGTCCAGTTTTGCCTTCTGTTCCCCCTCGCTGCCCCCTTCTCTGTGTCCAGTTTTGCCTTCTGTTCCCCCTCGTTGCCCCCATTCTCTGTGTCCAGTTTTGCTTTCTGTTCCCCCTCGCTGCCCCCTTTCTCTGTGTCCAGTTTTGCCTTCTGTTCCCCCTCGTTGCCCCCATTCTCTGTGTCCAGTTTTGCCTTCTGTTCCCCCTCGCTGCCCCATTCTCTGTGTCCAGTTTTGCTTTTTGTACCCCTCGTTGCCCCCATTCTCTGTGTCCAGTTTTGCTTTCTGTTCCCCCTCGCTGCCCCCTTTCTCTGTGTCCAGTTTTGCCTTCTGTTCCCCCTCGCTGCCCCCTTCTCTGTGTCCAGTTTTGCCTTCTGTTCCCCCTCGTTGCCCCCATTTTCTGTGTCCAGTTTTGCTTTCTGTTCCCCCTCGCTGCCCCCTTCTCTGTGTCCAGTTTTGCCTTCTGTTCCCCCTCGTTGCCCCCATTTTCTGTCCAGTTTTACTTTTTGTACCCCTCGCTGCCCCCATTTTCTGTGTCCAGTTTTGCTTTTGTACCTCTCGTTGCCCCCATTTTCTGTGTCCAGTTTTGCTTTCTGTACCCCTCGTTGCCTCTCGACTCCCGCCGCTGCGTCCCCTGCGGCCCCGCCCCCCTGACTGCCCATTCGCTGCCCCTGCCTCCCACCTCCCAGCTGCTCCTCCCTCCCACCTCCCCATATATGGCGGCCGCTGTGCGGACGCGCCGCTGGCGCGCCGAAGGCGCACCTAAGGCAAGCCCGTCTGCGCCCATCCGCGCCTGGACCGCGCCCAGCGCCAGAACCCCTGGGTCGTGCGCCCCCCGCTCCAGCCTCGAGGACCGACGCCGATACGATGCCACCACACTCCACGCTCTCAACCCCGGACGGACGCACAACTGCTTCAAGGCCGCCCCGAAACGCACCCATGGTCCCTTCACCTGCCGGAACTGCAGCTACACCAGCCTCAGAGCCACCGAGGCGCCCGCCAAGAAGTACCTCAACCACCTCCGATGCATCCTACTGAACACCCGCTCCGCACGCAAACACGCCGTCGAGCTCTGGGACCTGCTCGACACATCATCACCAGACGTCGCCTTCCTGACAGAGACCTGGATGAACGACTCCTCCGCCCCCGACATCGCCATAGCCATCCCAGACGGCTATAAGATCACCCCTAGAGACCGCATCAACGCAGTAGGAGGAGGAATCGCCATCGTCCACAAGAACACCATCAGAGTCTCGACCAGCACCGACGACACTCTCAGCATCGCCGAACACATGCACTTCCAGATCCACACGGACCCCAACACCACCCTTAGAGGCACCCTTGTCTACAGACCCCCTGGGCCCCGACCCCAGTTCAGCGACTCCATCGCCGACTTCATCAGCACGCACGCCCTGACCTCTACCGACTACATCCTCCTCGGAGACCTGAACTTTCACCTGGAGAACAACTACGACAGCAACTCCACCACCCTGATCGACAACCTCGCCAACCTCGGTCTGAGCCAGCTCGTCACAACACCGACCCATTCCGCCGGCCACACGCTTGACCCCATCTTCTCCTCAAGCTCCCACGTCTCCTTCAGCCACACCACGGAACTCCTCTGGACCGACCACCGCTGCATCCATTTCACCTTCCAGAAACCCACCACACACCACCGCACCCAACAGATCCCACGCCGCTGCTGGAGCAAAGTCACCGAAGACCAACTATGGGCAAACCTCGCTCTCAGCCCTCCCTCCGACCCATCCAACACCGACGACGCTGCCTGCAACCTCAGACGATGGATAGACGACTGTGCCAACACCCTCGCCCCGCTGAAAAAACCCACCTACAGTGACACCACCAAAAGAGCCAGCTGTTTCACCTCGGAACTCCTAGCTTCCAAACGTACCTGCCGGAAACTAGAGAAGAAATGGCACAGTGATAAGACACCGGACAGCCACGCAGCCCACAAAGACGCCATCCGTAACCACCACCACCTCATCAAGTCCGCCAAGAGAATCTCCTTCAAAGACCACCTGGACAACAACGCACACAACAGCAAGGAGCTCTTCAACATCGTGAAGGAACTCTCCAACCCCAGCTCCAACACCAACGACATCCCGCCGTCGCAAGCCCTCTGCGATTCCCTCGCCACCTTCTTCCACCGCAAGATCGCCGACATCCACGACAGCTTCAACACCCAGACAGCCCCAACTAAGATCGATGCACCAGACCCGCCGCACACCATCGACCACGACCCCCTGCCAGCCTGGGCCAGCGTGAACATCGATGACACCATCAAGACCATGAGCACAATACACTCCGGCTCCCCGTCAGACCCTTTCCCACACCACATCTTCAACAAAGCCAGCATCTCCATCGCACCCCACCTGTGCAACGTCATCAATCTCTCCTTCGAGACCGCGACCTTCCCAGAGAGCTGGAAACACGCAGAGATCAACGCCCTACTCAAAAAACCCAAGGCGGACCCGAGAGACCTCAAGAACTTCCGGCCCATCTCCCTGCTTCCGTTCCCAGCCAAGGTCATCGAGAAGATCGTCAACAAACAGCTAACCCGATACCTCGAAGAAAACAGCATCCTGGACCCATCCCAATCGGGGTTCCACAGCAACCACAGCACTGAGACTGCCCTCATCGCCGCCACCGACGACATCAGGATCCTGCTGGACAATGGTGAGACCGCAGCCCTCATCCTGCTGGACCTCTCCGCCGCCTTCGACACTGTCTGCCACCACACTCTACGCGCACGCCTCCACAACGCAGGGATCTGAGACAAGGCCCTGGAATGGGCCACCTCCTTCCTCGCCGGCAGAACCCAGAGAGTCCGCCTCCCACCATTCCGATCCGAAGCCTCCGAGATCATCTGCGGCGTACCCCAGGGATCATCCCTCAGCCCAACACTGTTCAACATCTACATGGCCCGGCTCGCACGCATCGCCAGACAGCACGACCTCAACATAATCTCCTACGCCGACAACACTCAACTGATCCTCTCCCTCACCAAGGACCCCCTCGCCGCCAAATCCAACCTCCATGAAGGAATGAAGGCCGTCGCCGAGTGGATGAAGATCAGCCGACTAAAACTGAACACAGACAAGACAGAGGTCCTCATCCTGGGCTCCAACCCCTCAGCCTGGGACGACTCCTGGTGGCCAACGACACTAGGAGCAGCCCCGACACCCACCGACCACGCACGCAACCTGGGAGTCATCCTCGACTCAACGCTCTCCATGGCCAAGCAAGTCAACGCAGTCTCCTCCTCCTGCTTCAACACCCTCCGCATGCTTCGCAAGATCTACAGGTGGATCCCGACAGATACAAGAAGAACAGTCACCCAGGCCCTCGTCAGTAGCAGACTTGACTATGGGAACGCCCTCTACGCGGGAGCCCCGGCCAAGCTCATCAAGCGACTGCAACGCATACAAAACGCCTCCGCACGCCTGATCCTCGATGTACCACGCCACAGCCACATCACCCCCACCTGAGGAACCTGCACTGGCTCCCCGTTGACAGGAGAATCTCCTTCAAACTCCTCATCCACGCACACAAGGCACTCCACAAGACTGGCCCAGCCTACCTCAACAGACGACTCCTCTTCTACGTCCCCAACCGCCAGCTCCGCTCCGCCGACCTCTCCCTCGCCACCGTCCCTCGCATTCGAAGAACTACCACCGGCGGCAGATCCTTCTCCCACCTCACCGCCAAGACCTGGAACACCCTTCCACTAAGCCTACGACAGACCCAAGACCTGCTGACCTTCAGGAGGCTCCTCAAGACCTGGTTGTTCGACCAGTAGCAGCACCCCCCCCCCTTTTTTCCCCCCAGCGCCTTGAGACCCTCGCGGGTAAGTAGTGCGCTCTACAAATTCTGTGATTGATTGATTGATTGTAAGGATTTGTTTATTTACAAAGGTGACATGTGAGGGGGGTACATTGACAGCGAGATGATTAGTGGAGCAGTGAGTTGACATTCATGGTAAATGAGATAATCGAGTGGTCACCACATAGGTGTGGTGACCCAGTCCAACAGACGGATGCCATTCACAAGGCAGTGTGGGGAAGGACAGTCCAAAAAGTCAATGCAGTGGTGCAGAGGGTTGCCATCATGGCTGGCTGCGTGACTGGTGTTTGGCAGGTGCTTTGCCAACAGATACTCCCAGGGTTTTCTTCGGACGGCCCCTTTTCCGTTTGGCAGGGGGGGCCTCTGCTATAGGGCCAGTGGGGTCTGAGGACTCACCACTCTCTGTGGCCGCAGGGGAGGATGGTGAACTGTCATCCTGCGGACCACCAGTGGGAGCGGGAGGTGTTGTTTGTGGCGCAGGCCTGTGCCTCAGTACCGCCACTAGTTGGCCCAAGAGGTCCACAATTTGTCCCATGCGGGTGTCCATGGACCTCATCAGCAGGAGGAGCTCACTTGAATCTTGTTCGGACCGGGCCGTTTGTCCCTGGGCCCGTTCATATGCCCCAAGGACTCTGTGGATGTGGTCCAGGGATTCGGTCCCAGGCTGTGTTCGTGTGTGGGTGACCCTGCCCCTCCCACCTGCTCTGCTGCCACAGACCGGTTGCCTCTCCACTGTCGGACCACACATCCTCTCCCTGCCCTCCTCAGTTGCTGGGGTGGTCATCCTGTGGGACAGGGAGGGTGTTGCAGGCAGCACTGGTGGTTGTGGTTGTGGTGGTGGTGGAGGACGCACCGGACGTAACAGCAGGGGCCTGCAGATTGGTTGTTGTAGCTGCAGTTGTGGTAGGGGGGACGATGGGGTCCTGGGACCTGTTGCGCCCTGGAACACCAGATGGCCCGGCCTCAGTCTCCTCGTCCGAAGATTCCTGGAATTCAACATCCGAGAGTCAATGTTCCGGGGGGGCGGGGAGGGGGGTAAGCTGGCCCTGCAGGTTGCTGGTGTCGTCCTCTGCAGTCAATTCTTGGTCACCTGTGGATCAGATGGGAAATGGTCATTGGGGTGCACCACGTAAGATTTGTGTTAGCTGTGTGTCATTCACTGTTAGTACACTACACAGTTGACTGATCATCACATTGTTTCCTATGTGCATACTGTGCCTCCTGACATGCTGCGGTGGTACATGCATTTCTTGTCCATGGTGTGAGGTGTCAATATGTACCATGCGCCATGTGCATGATTTGTGATTACAGGGACATGTTGACATCTAGGGCCTTGCGCAAAATATGATTTTTGTGCGGACTGCATGTGGATTTTTATGACCTGTCAGCCATCACATCTGGGCATGTCCTGGCCATTGTCATCTCCTGCATACCTTTGTCTTGTCATGTGCATATCTGGATTGGTACCACATAACATGCTTTCTTACTGTTCATATGGTCGTTGTTACTCTGGCCCCATGGCACTGAACCTGTCATTCATTGCTGTGCATGATTGTTCCCAGTCTTTCCTCTACATGTGCATTGGTGTGTCACACTTTGGTTGCTGTGACAGTTTCCTTTGCTTAGCTGTGTGCACACTGTGCGTGGCAATATGATCGGTGTGCATATTTGTACATTGAGAGGACTGGTGTTGTCATATGGCACCATTCTTTTTGTGTCAAATGGCTAGGTGCACGTACTGCCTACTTGCCTGTTGTGTGTTAGCATTTGTGTTTATTTTGTGACACATCTGTGTGTGCGTGGTGGAGGCTTGCATCCTGCTCAGTGGTGGCACAAGACAGAATAATATGTCTGGCTAGCTGTTTGTTTATTTGGAGTGATCCATTATATATAGGTGTTTTTTGGCGGTTGATCATAATTTGGCCGCCGGTTTCTCCACGGTGCCGGCGGGCGGTTGTTTTCCGCTTCCATGGCGGTCGGGGTGATT
The DNA here is from genome assembly GCA_963921515.1 of Calotriton arnoldi. Classification (NCBI taxonomy): domain Eukaryota; kingdom Metazoa; phylum Chordata; class Amphibia; order Caudata; family Salamandridae; genus Calotriton; species Calotriton arnoldi. The sequence goes on from CAWUFW010002048.1 coordinate 1,035,042, forward strand.
TACCGACCGCCATCCTAATGAGCCCCATAGTGTTTGGCTGCATAACATTCAGCATTACAGCATCATGAATGTTTCAATGGCAGATGCAGGTTCCACGTCTCTCAGTAGACCAGAAAACTGCATTGTGACGGGTGTACCCTCTACCTGCATGGTATGTAGCATCAGTGAGGTTGCTAAGTGCACATTCGGGTTTCATACTTTTGGTAGCACGCTGTATGTTTTTTATCATTACTCATAAGTTCAGTTTCAGGCATCAGAATCTCCAAAATGATTTGTGCAGGACCACAGATTTTTTTGGTCCAATTTACAACGGAGTTCCCTAACCCAGCCTCCAAGATCAGCAATTAAGTCCTATTCAAAAAAGCAATCACCCCAATCCTTTCAAAAACCATGCTAAGAACGCTTTAACACGAAAATTACCCAACCACTTAAAACACCACTCAAAGCACCGCTCACTGCACCACTCACTGCACTACTCACTGCTCCACAACTGAAAAGATCACTTGAAGTACCACTCACAACATATCTCAAAGATCACTCAGAACATCAGTTAATCCTGACGGCTGACATTGACTAGCGCTATGCACACTGCTAACACTGCTAGTGGTAAACATCACATCTGTAGATAGCACAAGACATGCATTGGTACTGCATTGGTTTCTGAGGACAAATACTCCAGGTCAAAGTCAAACCTCAAGACATTTCTTGCGCAATGGCTTGTGAACACTGATTTCTGCAGGTTATTCTCCATTCCAGTGGGGACCGCTATGGGAGAACGTGTGATCCCCCAGTAATTTCACATCTCAGAAATACTATAAAAAAAATGGAACCACAATAACTGTGGTGGTCAGTCATTACAATTTAATGACAGGATGACAATCTCAGAAGAGTATACCCACGGCTAACTCTGGTAGAGCTGAAAAACACATTCACTGCCATCAGCACACCACGCTCATTGCTGCCGCTGCATCCCTATACACCACACCTGCGGATAACACTGCAAACTCTGAGTAATGTAACCACTGCTAACACTGTCAGCTCTAGACACTGTACCCACTACCAATACAGTCACTCCTTATACAGTACCCACTGCTAACACTGCCCACTCTAAGCAATCTCCTTACTGCTAACATTGACAACTTTAAATGTTATACCCTGCCCTAAGCAATCTACTCACTACATACTCAAATTATTTTTATCAAAATATATAAGTAACAATACAAAATGATTAAAACATATTCAAAATAAACAACTATAGCATGTAAATAAATCAAATGTAATGTATATAAATACATTTTTAAGAAAAACAAAATACTTCCCTCCTTACTACCCAAAAATATCCACAAACACGCACCAAAAATATTAATAAAACAATAACATTAAAATAGTAATTAAATAAAACAAATAAAAATAAGACCAATTATAAATATGCAATTCACTTCACAAGCTCAATAATAACATACACTTATCAACAAATTAACAGTTAGTTAAAATACATCAAATGAATCACCTAACAAATAATCAATAACATAATTTACATTAATTACCAAATAAAAGCTTAATTAACATTAAAAAAACTGTAAAATAATATATAGTTTAAATTACTGTCGACCCTATTCCCCTACAAAACAACCCACTACTGGTTTATGAAAGTCATGAAATGTTATGGAAAAATAATTACATTAAGAATCACATTAAACACTTGAATAATTTTAATAAGAATCGCTATCTAATTTGCATAATTGCAAAATAAATATTTAATTAAAGTAAATTAAAATTAATAAAACAATAATTTATCATTTAAATAACTTTCCACCCTATTGGGCCTTAAGCTCAAAAACTTAGCTCTACGTTAAAAATTACTAATTACATTCCTTAAAATGTAAATTACACATTAAAAATCACAAACTATATTTAAAAATCCATGCCCACTAAACCATTTGGAATAAGACATCTGAATCAAAACAGAAAGCCCAAGACTAGGAAAATGTGGCCCTATGACAGGCAGTGTTCTGCTAATCTTAACCGCAGATATTAGCACACCTAACAGGATTCCCCACACCTATCAATCCAAAGATAGACTTCACAGGACTGTGAAGCCCCCAGGAGCTATGACTTCCTGATTTGGGGAATAAGGCTTTGCTATACTATGAGCAGAGGGTCACTGCCCCAGCCCTGCTGGCCTCTTCCCGCCTACAGACATGAACGAGCTGGCAATGCTTTAGATGCTTTCAATGAGGCAAAGGGCTTGGGTGGGAGCTGTTGATGAGCAGTACTCATCGTGCTGGGCAGAGGAGAACTGCCAGGCTTGTTGGAGTGACCTTGGAGACCAAGGTGTTGAAGGGAATGCCTATTGGAAGTTAATGAAGTTAATGAGATGAAGGTGGGCAGTAGGCGGTTTAAGGTTTCCCCTATGGTGCACCTCTACAAAAGACGATGAGTCAGGGATAGGAGGACTTTGGAGGGTGAATGCTACTGTGAGAGTGAAGCGGTGAGGCATAGCGGGGGCTGGTACAACGGTGGATGACATTTTAAAAAGCAAACCACATTCTTGAAGCCATTCATATCCATTCAAGCATCGAGGTCTCTGTGTTGTATGAAAAGAGTTTGGAAAATGTGTTGACATATGAGTGAATTGAGCACATGTCACGGGAACACTTACCTGCAGACTTTAGTCTTGTGGAATAGCTCAGGAGCTCGCCTTTCTGTTGCTGTGATGTATGCGTAGACTGTGAATTACTGGTTCCAATACAGTAAGATACTTGGTCGGTATATGTGCCTGAGGTACAAACATGTGTATGTGTCAGGGGGTTTTGGCTCGAGTGGGCACGATACAGGAGGAAGCGGTAGTGCTATCCCTTGACGCCCACATGGCCTTCGATATGATCGAATGGCCCTTTTTACTGGCTGTACTGGAGCATATGGGGGTGGGACCGCGGTTTCGAGCATGGATTCGACTCCTATACACGGCGCCGCTGGCGCAAGTGAAGGTGAATGGGAGGGTGTCCCGAATTTTCCAACTACATCGTGGGACCAGACAGGGCTGTCCCCTCTCACCCCAAATATTTGCGTTGGCTCTCGAACCACTGGTGGTCTGGATTCGGGGGGACCAGCTAATACGGGGCCTTCGCTGGTCGGCGGATTGGGAAGACAATGATATCCTCCTGTATGTGGCTTCGCCCAGAGCCTCGATCGCTAGAATACTTAATGTATGTGCTACCTACCGAAGGTTCTCCGGATACACGATTAATTGGACAAAATCAGTGGTCCTTATTCTACACGGGCAGGCACCGAGAATGCCAAAGGAATGCGAAGTGCAAGTGGTGATGGATGGGTTCCGATACCTGGGTATTTTTGTTACGCCTAATCACGAACTTTTTTACGGCTAAAAATCTGCAACCCCCCCTGAGCCGATTGAAGGAGGATGTCCAGCACTGGAGGGCTCATCCTCTTTCACTCTTAGGTAGGGCTACCCTTTTTACCATGATGGCACTCCCACGCTTTCTCTACGTCCTCGATAATACCCCCTTCCCGGTGTCGGACGGCTACTTCAAATCCATACAGGGCGAGATCAGAAAGTTGCTGTGGGATGGTGGGGCTCCAAGAATAGCTCTCAATAAATTCACAAAGGGGTGGTATGATGGAGGAATAGCTCTCCCTGATATCCGGAACCACCACAGAGCAGCGCACCTAATGGTTGTGAATCAATGGGCGCACCAGACCATGACCGAACCCGCATACCAGATGGATTGGCTGACGCTAGGGCCCAGAGGGTACCTACTTGCCCTACACACCCCGCCGAAGAAACTTCAACTGATTGGTCCCACGGCTCTTACACAAACGACTCCCCTATGGGAGTCCCAACTTCTTGACAGTTTGGGAGAGAGACAGGGGTTTGACAAATGGGATTTGCTGGGCGTTTCAACAGTGAGAGACCTGTGGAGGGGAGAGGATGTAAAACCATTCACAGACTTGCAGAAAGATTACAATTTAGCCCCCACCAAGAGGTTCCGCTGCCTACGAATCTGGCACGCCCTGCGGGAGGTCCTGCCGAAAGGGGAACCCCTTCCGGAGTCGTCCCCTCTTGAAAATAGATTGTTGGAGGAACATGTCACCAAAAAGGCGATCTCACTGACATATAAGAAATTAATAAACAATGCACCAGATCAGCTGACCCACCTGAGGGAGAAATGGGAGAATGACATCCCAGACATACAAGAGGAGGAATGGTTGGAGGCACTTGCTTTCCCCCAGGAGGTCGCCATTAGAGCCCGCTTTCGTTTGGTGCAACTCAAAATCCTTCCTAGGGCCTACATCTCATGCACCACATTGGTAAAGATGGGGAAACAAACTGAAGTTTTCTGTCGTAGGGGCTGTAGACTGGAGGGCACATTTTTTCATATAATATGGGCTTGCCCCAAAATCCAAGAGTATTGGGCCGCAGTACTTCAGTGTTTAAACAATGTGTACAGGAGTGAGTTGCTTAGTTCGGCAAAATGGTGTCTCCTTAATGTGTGAAAGGCGACAGATTTGGGGAGAGGAGACCAAATATGGGTGACCCTTGCACTGATGATTGCCAAGAGAAACATAGCAAGAACATGGGGTTCTGATACAACTCCCTCCTTGATGGATTGGAAGAGAGATAAGGACTGGTGTATGGTGGCGGAGAAGGCGGCCTATATTAATAGAGGATGCCCCGGTAAATGGGGGAGGATTTGGAGTAAATGGAATGACTTTGGAGGCAACCCCTGTACATCTCCGAGATCACAGAGGAGGTGGGAGGAAACTCAGGAGGAAATTGACTGAGGAAGGGATGAAGGACGTGATGCCTCGCAAGTGATGTTATACAGAACGCTAAGTAGGTCAAAGATGTGTCCAGGCGAAGTGCTAATATGTTGTATTTGTGGTGAATGTAACTGCGATGTTGTTTTGGAAATTAAAAGATTTTTATTTATTTTTTTAAAACATGTGTATGTGTAAGCTCATTGTTATATCTGTTAGACAACCAATACGTATCTACTTCATCAAGCTGGGGAGCATGAAACAGAGTAACTCGCTCTCCACCACAAGAAAAATTATTTGAAATGTTTGTCTATAAACCTCCAAGTCTCCACAAAGCCCATCAATAAGAAATCAGTGAAAACGTCTTCACTTATCGCAAGTGTGCCTTCTGCATTTAAATAAATCTAGAAAAATACCAACCGCCCCACCTCTCCACCGCCGCGGATGTGGATAAATACGTATACAATTATTTAAAAAATATAGATAAATACAGATGGAAATACCAAAAAAATAAATACCATAAAACCTGGAGTCTCAAGAATACTTACTGCTAACAGTTAGCTGTGAAGAACCTACTCACCCACCCACAGGGTACACTTACCGCACTGGACTATGTATCCACTACTCAGTGACATCCTTAAAAAATCTACCCACCACAAAACTACTTACCCAAATACTATGCTCACTAACGCAGCCAGCATATTACGGAACCCATTGCTAATGCTGCCATCTCTGACAGCTCTAGAGACCTCACACACTGCTAGCCTGACCAAGTGATAAACAAACTACTAATTTAAAAACAAACCAGCACTCTACACTAAACCAACTATTTGACTTTGCATTTACATTTAACGATAAACAATATAATTTAGACAAGAAACTACAGTTGCATTGTTACAACACGTTCTGAGCATTGACTAATTGATCCCCTGCCACAACTGACCAGCATAAGCACTATGCAGCATCACGACTGAACTGGAAACCAAATTCAGTCCTGGCAGAAACGTATAATAAAAAAACAGCCCCCAACTGCAGAAGTCTGTGATGTGAACGGGGTCCTATACTATACTATACTATACCATGCTAACTATACTATAAGATTTGTAAAGCGCATGGCGACCCGGAGGCATCTCAGCGCTGGTTAGGAGGGGTTGCACTATACTGCACAAGGAAGATACCGCAGAGACTAAGTCTATTTGAAAATCCAGGTTTTAAGAGCTTTTTGAAAGCATAGCTCATTGTCTATAACTCAGATGGCCAATGGAAGAAAATTCCAGAGCTTAGCTGCATTGAAACTAAAGTGCCGTCCACCACTTCTGGCTCTTTTAATAGCGGAACAGTAGCCAGATGGAGATTCAAAGATCTAAGTGATCTATTGGGGTGTGAGGGGGAAACAAACTGGCATAGGATAGGTGGACCTTGCCCCTGTATAGCTCGGTGGGAGATGCACAATGACTTGAAATCTATTCTTTGGGCAATGGGGAGCCAGTGAAGGTCTCTCAATCCTTGCCTGACTGACTGAGATCTAGGAATTTAAAGTAACATGCGTGGAACTGCAATTTGCACAACCTGTAGTTTCCAGGTAACTCCTTTGGGAGACCCCAGGTACAGTGAATTGCCATAATCCAAACATGAGAGAACAAGAGCCTGAACCACCACCCGTCTCAAGGTCTGGGGGTGCAAGGGCAGAATCTTCCGCAACATCCACAACAATCCAAGACAACTGGCTGAAATTTTGGTGGCCTGGGCTTCCATTGTCAAGGTATCTTTGAGCCACATCCCCAAGCTTTTTATGGCAGCCTTAGGGGCTGGGGGTGGGGGGGCCGAGGCCAGTAGGCCAGCCCAGACCTTGTTGGATAAAGAAGTTGTTCCCAAGAATCATTAATTCTGTTTTAGCTCCGTTGAGCTTAAGATATCCAGCTGGCTACCTGCTACAGGCTAGGTCCGACGGTGGATGTTAAGGGATCCGAGTCTGGGGTAATAGAGAAAACCAGTTGGGTGTCACCCACATAGGAGACTATGGAGATCCCAAAGGAATCTATAATGTTCACCAGTGGTTGCAGGCAGTAGCGGCTCCTGGTGGGAGTGCTACCGGGCGGTGACGTGGGGCGGGGGAGGGGCAGGGTGGGGGGTAGTAAACACCGGAATACAGATGAATGCAGGTAAGTAGACAATTAAATCAATAAAACGAATTTCGTTGCGCGCGCTGCATCGCATTTTGCAATGCCACTTGCATTCTGATTAACTAGGTTAGTCCCCCCACTTCTTTTTTTAGGACTTGTGCCCTGCTATATGGACAAGAAGAATAACCACTTGGTCGAAAGTGAATAATTTATTGTCAGTAACACAGCTCCTCGAAGTCACCTGCATGAAAACTATAATGGTAACAAAGCCTCAAAAAATAAAATGTGAATGTTTCCGCAACTAAAGTGCTTAGTCTAAAAATGTTTTCTGGTCTTGTCGCTGCCTCTGTCCTGTTCCTGTCTTTGAAATGCATTAGTATGGCGCGCAGCTCAATCAATACCTGTAATGTTCAGTCAAAACTCGGGGAATGTCCCTCTTAAGAAAATCCTTGGCCAGGGAGCCGCTGCTGTCAGCCAAGGTAATATTCGGCTCCGCCCGATCGATGTGCTTGAAAGGCGCCATTTTTCACCGCAGACAGACTGATCAGCATTGACCCTGTGTGGGAGTGAATTGATCGTCCTGCCATCACAAGGGGACAACGCTAGCCTTCGCGCCTGGCTCCTATTCTACGGATGCTGGAGGGGAGGAGGGGCGGGGAAGCGGTGGTTTCCGCTTTTCATGCCCATCACTCAGCAGGCTCTGATCACTTGGGTCATTGGAACGTGACTCGGAAGGAATCCGCCACGTGGCGGGATTTCTCGTAAGTCCAGACGTTATTATTTGCCATACAGTGCGGTTCGTGTGATGTGATTCTGCTTCATGCCATCTGAAGGAAGAAGGCCTCGAGATTTTTTATATTTTAATGTACTGGCACTTTCACATTGCCCATTTAAAATATATATGTAAATCTGAATTCCACATTATGATGGGTGAGACACTGGAAGCACGAGGCAGGCTCGAGCAGATGCCTGGCTCAGCTCGACGTCTTCTATACCCATCGAGCCCAATACGAGGAACCGAAAATGTTTATATTGCTTCTGCCTGTTGCCCTTCTACCCTCTTGTACCAAGGATTAAAGACAAATCAGTGACCTTTTATGTGAAACGGGCAAATACCAGAGCTTTAAGTGGGCCGGGTCCTGCCGGTGCTCAGCACCGGCAGTTCTAAAAAGCAGGTGCTGAGGCGGGTCCCTATCCGGCTCTCCATTTTTGCCCTTACACTCAGGATGAAAAAAAAATCTTAATTCTGCAGCAGTGCTACCCTTAAACACAGATTTTCAGCATGTATTTTTAAGCCACGCCCTTAATTACATTGGCCACTCCCCCCCCCCCCCCAAGTTTTTTCATCCAACTTAAAACCCTGGGAAATACCATCTAGTTTATGAACTGCACTGAGTGAAACAAGAAAATCTGTGATCAATCCGTTCAGCCCTACTCGGAATTGTGTGATCTTGGCAAATATTTTATTTTACCGAACTTCTTTTTTCTGCCTCATCAGATATCAGAGTACCTTCAAATATGTGAGCTCGGGATGTGCGCTGTACAAAAAAACTCTTGTATGTCTAAATTAGTGTTGAAAAACTATTGTTTTTATCACTTTAAAAAGTACCTCTCAATAAGGTGATGCAATCTGATGTGCTAAGCTGAAACGCTTACCATGTTAAATAAATATATATATATATATATACATACATTTTGCAACAAGGCTATCATTTTCATAATATATATATATTTACATTTTGTAAAGAGGCTATCATGATGTTTGTAACATGATTTACATGCCAAATGTTAACAAGGCTCGGCTCAGCACAGGCTCTTAAAGCCCGAACTCACTCTCCTTGTTATTGTGTTGACTCCATCACCTTTAATTTCACACATTATATTTTGTGTTGATTTTACAACATGGATACAGGGAGACAACTGGCAAACTAAAATATAAATACTAAAATATAAATAAAATGCAATTTTCTGCATAACTGCGTAATTATTTTTTATGCAAATCCAGAGTTCATGCAGAGTGCCAAACATTTACAGCCCTGCTCGGCTCGTCGTGAGAGACCTGTCCACACAAATACAAACGTTACACTTGCACAGACGGCGCACGATTAGAGACAATCTAATTCGGCCCAAAAATATTTTCCTGAAATTTGTAAAAAGAAAATCACAAAGATTCTTGACGAGGGCAAGCAGTTTAGTTGAAGACTAACTGATTAATGAATAAACTAAATTGATTTTTGAGGAAAAACGCTTAGTTCAGGACAGAAAAATAATTACAAAAAACAAGTATTCATTAAAATGATTTGTATTAATATGAATCTGTTCGCAAAAAATAACTCATTTGTGAATTTAAATACGCCACATAAAAAACCAACTATTTACTGTCTGCCAGGCAATTTCAGAGATTTATACATTTCTTCCTTGCAGTTCAGTAAATCAATATTCAGCAAGTGCTAGTTAGCGATCGTTTAGAATTTGTCAAGACAAAAATCTGAGACGTAGACATCTAAACACTCAGACAAAGCAATCAGCTCCGGTAGATTTTTTCTAAAACGTTTTAATTTGTTTCCCAAAGATGAATAGACGCGAGGGCGTCTCAGTTTTAGAGGCGCTAACTGGAAGATCTGTATGCTGTTAAGGAAGAGATATCTCTTTCCCGCCCCTCCCCCACACACACCCAGCCTGGTCGCTCTCTCTCTTATTTGCATACTCATTGAAATCTTCTTGCATGACCTGATATTGTGCAGTGGATTGGGCCTGGCGGGGCTCACTCTCCTTTGCAGCGAACCTGTGCTAAGTCACATGCAGTGCTTAATTTGAGCCAGTGTGTGCAGTTGGGGCCCTCTGGTACTCATTTTTGGAACCAGCGCTTATTTTTCGGCATCAGGTTTCATCCAGGGCAAGAGAAAGAGAAACACACAAAGGGAAAAGAAGGAGGAAGAGAAAGATGGAAAAACAGTGACAAAGAGAGAAAGCCGAGATCGGTAAAAGTGAGACAAAGTAGCAGGGAGCATCTGGTTGTCAATGAAAGAGGCATGAGGTGGGAACAAGAGTATGCAGCAATCAAGACCGTCGCTCGCTGGATTCTGAGTAAAAAGTTGGACCTCGGCACTTATGCTCTGAGCGGTTAAACACTGGTCAAATGCTTTTTCTCAACCAAGTCACTAGTCCCAGGTGAGACTTTTTACAACGTTTAAGGAAAGGAATAACTTAGCTGGGCAACATTTCGCTTCTGCACGTCAAGTCCGTATCATGCCTCCCCCACTCCTCAGGCTATGGCCAGGTGCCCAGCCAATTCCCAGCCTGGATTAAAATGGATTTGTTAGGCTCCTTTGGGAGACGACTCGGTTGGAAAACTTCTATAATTTAATTTAATATATTCTCTGACTGACATGCAAGCAATATGGCACAAAAACTGGGCCCCTGGAGAACTTTTGCAGAGAAAGGCTAGGGGTGAAAGGTCATGTCTTGACTAAACTCCCTCAGGACATTTCAATTTTAGTGACAGCTCAGTTTTGATTGGTCTCTAAAGAATGGCAAGCAAATGTGCAAACTGTAAAGGAGCATAGTTAGACCACCTTAATAAGACCTGTATGAAGCCAGGCCTAGGAGAAATTTAAAATATGCTGAAGTAAATCGCATAATTTCGGGTTGCACGTTTTACGCAAAAATCCCCATATTACACCACTATGACCCATCGTCTAATTAACCCACCATTCGTGGCAAAAATACAATACAGGAGCACAGGAATAACCCAAACTACCCGAACAAGAGCGACTATTGCTCACTGCAGGTCTATATTTCCCACAGCCAACAAGGGTCCCTCAAAGTCAGTTTACATTGTTGTTGAGCTCCTACAGAAGCCATGGGTTTTGATGGCAAAAGTTCTGAGTTGGAAAGCTGGATTTTGTAGCCATCAAGTTTTCTTCATCACTGAGTGGATTTGCCACCTTGCCATGGTCCTAAATGTAACTTTAAAATTAGCCATTATTTGGTTCTCAAAATATTCCAGTGGGGCAAGGCTGGAAAATGTAGCCAGCAAGACTCCATGATGCTGAATACCTTTATCGGGAGGACTAGAAGAGCACTTTTGCAGCATGTCAAAAAGCTTAAAGTAGAACGAACATAGCTTTCTTGCCCTCCTTTGGGGTGACTTCACTAGGCAAGCCCCAGCACCTTGCATCGGTCCTCCAAAGATGGAAAAAAATGACTTCGTTCCACTTTTATCCATCTGCACGAAAGTTCTTTATGGTCACTCGCGCAGACCCCAGATCCCCAGGACAGTGTTATAGGCTAAATAAATTTTCAGAAGCTCCAAATCTAAGATGGCTAGATTTGTCCTAACAGGTAGGTCTATGGCTCTCACTAAAGTCGCTCCCTTATTCAAATAAGGTCTCCTCCCTTTTTCCAGGGTCCAAACTAGTTCTCTTTCCTACTAGGGTTGGTGGCAAAGGGTCTAGGAGCAGCTCAGGAAATGAATGGATGATAGCAGCCCCACCTAGCATCTCCAAGTCGAAAGAGATAGTGTTAAGGCTGCAGTTTGTTCTGCACACCTTTCCTGCCCACTGCCAGGGAACAATCTTTGCGGAGTCGACAGTTGTTTTCAAACCTCCTGGCTTCCTGGATTCCTCTGAAGGGCAGGGCCATCAACTCCAGACAGGAATGTGTATTGCCCTCTGGAGGTAGAATGACTGGCAGAACTGTTTCTAAGCCAGTGTTGGAATGGGATGCACAAAGCACATTTTCATAAAGTTACTTTTCCACTGAAGCTATCAAAAATGTGATTTCACCATTAACTCAAATGTCAAATCTATGGGAAAGCAACTTTAAATCACATTGCTAGCATTTGCCAAGCAAAGATACAAATTAATAATTTGAGTTATATCAAGGCTTGTTCCTGGAGAATGCAGCCTAATCGTACACTGTGAAAACATCTTTTGAGCCTTCAGTCACTGTGAGAGAACATATTTCAAATATATGGTGTGTCACTTTTTATATATAAGGCACCCTGCCATGAGGGCTTGCAAGACACACTTTAGAAGTTAATTATTATTATTTAAAAATAGGTGTACTTGCATGTCAAAGGCACTTTTTTCTTCCTTGTGTCACTATAGTACTTTTCAGCTACAGCCCACCTAGAATACAGTGCGGATCCTGGCAGCCATATATATTTGTCATATATGTGTGTGCTATAAATACACAGTGCAGCCCACGTATGAAATTTAATGTCTAATAACTTCCATGCAATTAGAGCATTTTCTGTGCTATTTATTATGACCTTGCATGAAAGTTAATTGGACAAAATGGGTGACACTAGTTTTACCAATACAATTTTGGGGGCAGAAGACATGCACTGTGGCACTGAGTAGCAATGTCACAGTCCTCATACCTAAAATGGGCAAAGGACCAAAGGTGAAAAATCAGGGGCAATCATTCAAAAGGACAGATTTCCTCCAAATTGCTACACACCCATTCCTCCCCCCCCAACCCCTGCTCCCCAGTGAGACTGGAGAAATCACCTAGCACATCAGAGAACATTGCTTTATTGAGATGAAAGAAATGCTGTCTCTAAGGTTTTTTTCCCAGAACTAATAAAATATCGCCCCATGATATGTCAATCTGTGAATTACGTTTTTCCCAAAAGTGCGTCTATTGTACTTTCGGTGAAAATTACCCTAGAAATGTGAGGGATTTCAAAAGAAAGTGGACTGATCTCCCCAAGACTGGCAAAGGAGGAGCCTCCACTGCACCAGCTGCCTGACCATCAAATGTGGATATTGTGCTTTGCAGGGTACCCTTTGTGTCAGTATATTTCGGACCTTACAGCACTAATCCTTTTATCAAGCATCAGCATTGGTGATCCCAAATCTCCATGGGAAAAGGGTTGTAGAGGTTTAGCCAATCCTCTTGATGTGGGTCAGGTGGCCAGCCTCCTCATACAGTAAGCTGCCTTTCTTGCAGGATCAGTGCTCTTATGAAGCACTCTGCAGGTCAGAGGCGACCGGTCCGGAGACAGAGAAAGCACCAGGGAGCTTCATGACAGCCCATACAACTTACTGCTGCATTAATGTATTCCTGAGGACCTTGGCATAACTCTTCATCTGGATGTGGAGTTGGCAGCAGAGGAGAAGGCACCGTCTCGGTGTCACTTTATTGAAAATATGAGACTGGCTTTTAGGAATTGTGCTTGCAGGGTTGCAGCTAAATTTCCCAGCAAATTTGTTTTTCATCGTCTCCTATAGTTGTTTGTAATTGGTAAGTAAACTGTTGGGTGTTAGGTTTTGAAATGGTAAAATCAGAATGGTATTACATTTATACATGCTCTAATCTCTGATAGAAATAAAAATATTCTAGATCATTCACATTCACTGTGTGCTAGCAAACTCTGCGACCACTCACAAAGAATCTACTTTCACCAAGAGCCAGTGTATAATCTGCTCCAGATGAAAATTCTTCAGCGCACAAGCATCCCAGCTCTGGAACAACCTCCCTCGTGATTAGGGCCCAAGACGTCCACCTCCTCTTTAGGTTCAAACTGAGCATATATGATATATCAGGCGCACTGTTCATGCTTGTGCCACTGCACACCTTTAAACAAGTGCACCGGGTGCAACCATAAAGTGCACAGAATTAGAAATAATGCACTGCCCTCAGGGCAGTAATGAATTTGGGGCTGCCCAGGGGACAGTGCCTTCAGTGACGTATGTACCCACTGCTTTAATCAGCTGTTCCTTGTTTCACTCTGCAAGCAGCACCTGCCTGCACTTTAGAGAGGGGACAGGGATCCCCTTGCACACAGGTACAGTGAGTGACTGCACCCACTTGCAGGGGATGTCTGGGGGGTTCCACGGGACCCCTGTTGTCAGGGCTAGACTGGGAATGCAAACCAGCCCTGGCAATTGAGTCAGACCAGCCACGAGGAGGGGTGGGGCAGTGCTTGTGGGAAACACTGCTGCCGCTTTTTGTACAGGGGCTGCAAAACCGGCCCCCTGTACCAATAACAGCCCCCACCAGTTGAAAACCAGCCCCCCACCCTTCAGGACCACCAGGAAAATGCCAGGTGCCCACTACAGCCAGTCCGGCCCTTCCTTTTGTAATTAAAAGGTACTCTCTTCATAAGAAGAAGTCAGGTAGCCAGTTCATGTAGAATAACAGGTTGTAGGTTTATTGAAGAGTTAACAGGTTACATAGTAAAGTACCCCAACAGGAGCAGCATCCTCTCCGCTCAGCCCACTCTCTAATTGTCCCACTTCTTCAGGCACTCGACAACATTTCATGACATCACACACTGGCTGAGAAGCAGGGAACAGGGAGTCTATGGAGAGAATGCATTGCAACAAACAGCGGTTTATGAAACACTCCTTCAGAGGGTTGCCCTCCGGGGGCGCCCTGACAATGCGCCAACTTTATGTGGTGCACTGTCAGTGTGCTTCCTGACAGCTTCTTTGCCTTTGCGCCCACATCCATATTATGGCTCGGGTGCAAAGGCAAAGAGATTCTGTCATTTGCATGAGGTCACACCCCCATACAAATGAGGTAATGCCCCCTGGAGATAGCCCAGACAATGCATGTGTGCGAGGGCTATCATTATTACAGAAGTGGCCGCACAAGCACCCTTTCTATAACAGCAAAGTGCCCTGGGATGCTCAAAGTGGGTGCACACGTCTGTTGTGCCCCCAGGGCACTTGTGTAATACAGCCCCTGGCCTTCTCTTCAAGCTAATTGTGGTTGTTACTAATGTCCTAGAAGTAACACCGATATTGTATGCATACCCTTGCAAGAAATTAAAATAAAAAATAAATATAAATTAAATGAAATAATATCAATCTTAGTACTTACCAAATCTAAGGGCCCAACTCATGACAGAAGGGTAGAAGAATGGAACTGTTGAAATGAGTGTAATGATAATGGCAAGTAATCTAAGCATTACCACTTTGTTCCTCACAACCGTGCAGTACAGGACCTCTGGTCAGGAAAGCAGTCACAGTACTGCAACATACATGTGTAAAATGTATAGTGACACACCACAAAGCCTCATTACAGGAAGGGGGAATCTAGCACATCAGTCAAGGGCAACCGATCAAGAGTCAACCTTAAGCTTATTGTGGGATGCCACGTATTAAAGGAAGCCCATGTTGCAACAGTGGAAATGTCACCTATGCAGACACCACTTGGCACAATAAAACATGTGGCCAATCACCAAGTGCACCTACCTTGCACTTAACCTGAAAGGTAGAACCTGATCAGTTCATAAGCCATCAGGATGGTCTGGTACACTCATTTGTTCAGAGTGATTGTGAAATATTTTTTTCATATTTGAGTCCTCTGTTATCTCAATATTTATCATAGGACCTGCCCAAACCTAAACTGCATGAAGGCCCTTGATAGAACTCGAGTTGGATGTTCAACGCATAGCACTCCATGTCCTGTCGGGAGATATAATGCTTACAAAACACGAAGACTGGTAATGAGGACAAAGCTTTGGTATCCAGCTCCCATGCATGTGATAGGAGTCTTTTATCTGCAAGATATTAGTTTCCATAGAGTTACACAAATATCCCCAAATAGAGTGCATGTACTGCTTAGGCACCAGAGAGTGAACTGCAAATGATAACATACTCGGAATCCAAGCATGATTTTGACTGACACTCAGTTTTGCTCTTACTCAATTCACAGAAATAGCAATTGCTGTAATAAGTGTGTCTGAAGTCAATACTGCTGCAGTCCTTCAACACCAGCCATCAGTGCCTGCCACAACATTTGATTGCTTTTTCCCCAAGAAACTAGCTCCATGTGTCAACATGAGATATAGGGATGTCAAAACATACCAAAATATTTGACATTAAACCATTCCACACCCTTTCACTTTCTGCTGTGCGAGAAACAGACCATGAATGACAGTTTCCAGCCTTATGTCACAATTTAACACTGTTTTGTCTTCCTTATTTGTCCCCCAATTCAAGGCTTATCACTGACAAAGTGGTTTTTAATGGTTCAGCAGTGTTAGCAGCACACCCAAACCAGGAGACAAAGGGCCTTATTTAGAGTTTGGCAGGCAGGGTGATTCTTCAAAACGTGGCAAGTATCCCAAGAGTATTTTACAGGTGGCATAGGCTATAGTGAAGTAAATAGTGAGCTTTTTTATGTGACAGTGTGTGAGAAGCCTGTCTTGCAGCCTTCCCGCTGGCTGTATCTAATTTTCCAGACAATCCAGAATGAAGACCTGACTACCCTAGGCAAGTGAAACTTCAATCTGGAGATTTTCTCAAAAATAATTCAAGGAATGTAGTCAAATACCCACCAATAAACAAGGACAAGAAAATTGGACAAGAAAACAGATACTGAGAAAAGGTGGCGGGGTTAATGGAAACAGGAACAAGGAAGAGGTATGGGGGTATAGAGAGAAGTCAAAGCCCTAGTGTATAGATAGAGGCACTGACTGCAAGTAGTAGTAGTAGTAATCAAGTGTAGGTAGGGATAAACATGATAGGTATAGGCAAAATAGAGGTACCATGTTAGAGGCAGGGATAGAGAAGCTGGGGTGCTAGGAGTATTAGAGAGAGAGCTACTAGAGCAGAGATACTCAAAGTACAGCCCGGGGGTGCTTGCGGCCATCCTGACATTTCCATTCAGCCTCTCAGTGAACAGCAACACTAGTCTGCTGTTTACTTGACTCCGCATTAACATTCAGAATGGATGTAACTAAGGCGTCCTGCACCACTTAACTTTAGAAACACTTTCATTTTTTAAAGACATCTTACAGTAAACGTGTAAAAATATGATAAAGTCTCTTCAAAATTAAAACGTGTGTATTTCATTTACATGCAGTCCTTTTTCTCCTTAGTCTATCTGATTAAAGCACTGCATTGAGAGGTATTTTTTTTTTTTTTTTTTTTAAATGATAGTTTTCAAACATGAATTTAGAAACATTCATGCTTACACCGACCCTGACAACAATCCCAACAGTGAACTAAGAGGCAAGTCACTTGTCATGGGCATCATTTGGATGGTCTGGTTTGCTGTTATAAATGGACAACATCATATGTTATCAAATCAAACACAAGAGAAGTAAAAGGAAGCAAAGTGAAAAATGAGCAATTGCCTAGGGTCACACAGTTTGGTTAAGTGGGGAAGCCAAATTGATCACAGGTTTTCTGGTTTCCCATTGTGCAATTCAGCCACTACATGTACATGCTTTGCTTCCCCTACACCCAGCTTACAAACCCGCTATCACCTGACTGCTACCCTGCTGGCATCCATGCGGCCCCACGTCACACCATAGACCATACTTTGTGGCCCCTGGGAAAATGTTTGTGAGTACCCATGTACTATAGTATAACCAGGGGTAGGAGCACAAGGAATAGGCAGGAGCAGAAATACAAGGGTATAGGCAGAGACAGCTGTACTATAGTATAGGTAGGGGTGATGGTACTAGGTATGTGTATTTTGGAGTTACTGAGTTAAAGGCAAGGGTAGGTGTGCTAGGGTCGGGGTAATGGTACAACTTTACGGTGAGTAATAGCAAAATGAAAGTATAGGTTGTGGATAAGTACTAGAGTATAGACCGAGGTAGAGGTAAAATGGTTTACGTAGGAGGGAGAATCTGGGCTGTAGGTAAAGGTAGATGTGCTAGGGTATCAGTAGGGTTAGAGGTATAAAGGTTTAGGAGGGGTAGAGGGCAACATTTGGAATGAAAAAACATAGTTGAGGAAGACTAGGAAAAGCAATGGAGAGGTGGAAAGGCGAGAGTAGATGGAGCGAAGGAACAAGGACGGTAGGCGGGGAGATTAAAGAGAAACATGGAACCTACGTGATCCAGGAAAAAACAGACTGAAGGGACGTTTTTCAACGATTTGAATTTACCTGCCATGGGACCCCCCTTTTGCAGAATGTGAAGAGAGAAGCCCTCGAGTCTCTCCTATCTCACAGATAGTCATTGGCCTTGGAAAAGGGCCCCCTGAAGGAACTGGGGGTCCCTGAAAGGTTGGTGGCCCTCTGGTCTTCAGGGGCTTGCGTTACGCCCCTGATGGGAATGGCAGTCTTTTAAAATGGGTGCGTAGAATCACATAAAGCCCCTTGATGGGAGCTCTGTGAGTCCAGAGCTGAGCGTCCCCGCAGTCTTTCTTTCATTATTTACACAGTCGCCGAAGAGCAGCGCCCATCTGTTAAGTGACTATTGACTTAGGGGCAAATATCAAGATTTATGAAAGGAACAAAAGATAAACATTGACCAGAGCAGAGAGCCAAGGTCTGTATTGACATTGACGATGATAAATCTTGTACTTTAAGCTCAAGCCGAAGGGAATAAAATTAACTGCGACGGCTGCCTGCAAAGAGTACGAGAGCCCTGGATACTCACTCCTGCCCTGACAGCAAGGACAGCGTGTAAACGTTCCGCAGTAGAGTGGTCTAACACAGCAAAGGGCACTTGAGCGCAAACCCGAGATTACACCGTTTACTTACAATGCCAGAGAGTCAAGGCTTCAGAGAGGCACGCGCAGCGACCCTTGTTAAACGCGGTGATGGAACATGTACGCACTGCGTGTGGCGCGCGAGGGACCGGGCAGGGATGTGATGTCATACATCGAATGTCGGATTCGTTCGAATGGAGCTACTAAGGGTTACAGATATGATGTGATAGGCTTGAAATGCTTTATACATTGTTTAAGCGCTGTACTCTTGTTAAATGCCAATAAAATGTTTATACAAAAAGAGTGACTGGTCAGGGCTTGCTTATTCGGCTGTCAGCGCAGCTGTGGGTGCCCCTGGTAGATTTTCAGTGCTAACAGTTCCAGCGCCGGTTCACATTGCTTTTCAGCTACTGAAACAAAAAATACCTTTATTACACCTAAAAAGGTGTAACCGGGCTATGATTTTCCTAGACAACTGCGAAGCCCTGCGACAAATGCAGTTGTTTATATTCTATTCAGGGCAAATATTTTCATCATGCGGTCAGTGATATATTTTCATTCAATAGCAGACAACACCTGTCTGGAAGACTTATGGGTTTAAGAGTATGTTGTGGGCCCATAAAGCAGACATAACACTATCTCACACTAAACTAAAGTTTCGAAGTGAGTTTGCATTATTCCTGCTGACTCTCTTGACAAACGTTATCAGTCTTTCTGCGGGCTGCTTATCAGTATTCCCAGCTAGAACCTGGGGTGCGGTCATTAGTTATATACTTTTTTACTTTGTTGTTTCACATAGCGCTCGGAGGACACAGATAAGTGACAAGGCACTTTACATAAAACCAGGTTGCAGGACAAGAAACAGTGTGCAGTACACAAATGTCTAATGCACAGGTTAACTTATGAAGTTAGAAAAACGGAACTGAATGAATCTATACAAAGGACTTCCTGTAATTAATAACACTGAGCATGGCAGAAGTTAGAAGCACTTAAATATTAGATAAAATGAGTGCAGAATAATCACCTTTGCATCTACAGTATCCAAGACAGGTGCCACATTGTGAAGAACAGTCTTGTATGTATCATGATTCGAAGTGCAGCTGGAACAGTAAACATTTCAGCTCTCTTGAGGACTATAAAGAGGAGACAGTCCTGATTGTTGGTGGGAAAGAGATCCATACTTTTGGCTCACTCTAGAAGGACTATTTTTTACTTTCTGAAGGCATGGAAGTTTGGAGCAGGCAGGAGTAGGTGTTCTGGAGGGACATCAGACCTCTGGCATGGTCCTTTCATGTTCAAGGCGGTTAGATGTGCCACAGGTTGATGTATAATGAAGGGAGTTCAGAGATAATTCTCGCTTTGATGGTTAGAAATTTAACCATGATCAATACTGGTGCAATGTGTTCCAACTTCTTTGTGGTATTGTCTCCTTTTCGCCGCCGCTAGTGCACCTAGTCTACCTCTCAGATAGTCCTTGTATGCGTCCCAGACTATTCCTATCGAGGAGGAGCCCATATTACTTTCAAAGAACTCTTTTGTCTCCCTATTTAAACCCTCTATGACTTCTTCCTCTAATAGAATCGTACGGTCCAAGGTCCATCTAGATTGCCCAATCCCCTCACTTAAGTTTAAGTGAAGCATCACCGCTGAGTGGTCTGACAGGTGTACCCCCACATGGTTAGTTCCTTGTACCAGATCTTTAAGGCTGTTATCAATTAGGAAATAGTCTATCCTTCACTGGTGGATGTATTTCTTATTATAAAATGTGTATCCTCTCTGAGATCCAGCCCTCTGACGCCAGATATTGCAGAGGCCCATCTGCTCCATTATAAGTCTAATCATCTCTGACATTTTGGTATTAACTGCAGCCCTACTATTTGTAGTTCTATCAAAAGTTTTATCCAGAACGGCATTGAAATCCCCGGCCATAATAATTGGATCCGGGAAGTTCAACAGTTCGGAGAAAAGGTCCTCTAAGGGGGCCGTGTCATCCTTATTTGGGCCATAATACCCCACAAGCGTGAAATTGTACCCAGAAATCCTCAGTTTTACAATAAGCCAACTTCCCATTTTGTCAGAGACACTACCCTCAATAGAAATTCTTGCATCATGTTTCACCAAAGCAGCCACTCCCTTTGTCACAGCTGAGTGCCCTGTGCATAATGCATGTTGAATCCATCTCTTAGCTTTAAAAATCTCCCAGCCCTCTTCCCCCGTCAGGTGGGTTTCCTGTACAATGAAGATCTGCGCGGGGCAGTCTTTTAAGTACTGCAGTAGCCTCTCGCGCCTGCCCCACACCCATAGCCCGGTCACATTCCAGGATAACATTTTTATAGCATTTTCTCGTCTTTCACCCATCCCCCTTAATGTCTGAGTGCGAGTTCCGTGTAAAAGAGGCTCCTGAGGATTTTTTTTTCTTTTTTTCCACATGCTGCCCACCCAGTGCCCCCTCCCCCCCCCAGGAAAACCCATCCCTGTCTCTTCATGGCTTACGCCCTATGGGTGCCCCCCGAAGTGTGCGTTCATATTCTAGAAATAATTAAAAGAATGAAGCAGCCCAAAGGAAATAAGAAAAAAGAGAAAAGCACAATTGTACCGGGATGTTCGGATTCCTACGCCATGATTGCTAACCACCTGGCTGCAGACTTTCAATAAACTCAACGGACTGAACGGTAGGTGTGCATCTTATTATTCAGCATTACTTTCAAGAACGCAGGGAACTTCAACTGCACAGAGGCACCCAGCCTCCTTAGTGGTTCGATCCTCTTCCCTAGTTCCCATTGCCTATTGGAGGTAACGCTTGACACATCAGATCTGAATTCATATTTGACACCGTCCACTTCGATTGAAGGCTTGCTCAAGGCTTTCAACAGTATCTTCTCTTTTAGTGTGTACGTGAGAAAGTTCACTAATATTCTCCTAGGCTTATTCCTATTTGTGTTTAATCTGAAGGGGTCTCTATGAATCCTCTGAATGTCCTTAGCAATGTCCTGCTCTGACTCCTCTAATTGTAGTTCTCTTTTGATCACTTGAACAATGTAGGTCTTAATATCATCTCCTTCTTTGCTTTTCGGGACCCTTCATGTTCAAGGCGGTTAGATGTGCCACAGGTTGATGTATAATGAAGGCGAGTTCGGAGATAATTCTCGCTTTAATGGTTAGCAATTTAACCATGATCAATACTGGTGCAAAGTGTTCTTACCATTCAGCATAAGGAACTAGCCTGGAAAGCACCCTTCAGTGGGGCAAGTGAACCCCAGGGATACTCATAAGTAATGAGTTAATAAAGTCCAATCTTGTCAACACAAGGACCTGAACCACTGTTTTCAAATCCTCTTCAGGAATTTAGGTTTCATTCCTCTGAGCAATCTTCGTTGGATGTATGCACTTTTGTTACTGAGTTAATGTGAAACATCACCTCTGGAAGCCTGAGCCACCCTTCATAGAGGTGTAGTACTTAGTGCTGTACACTTTTCCTATTCTATGACATGTGGCTTAAAGTTCATTATATCATGTCAAGTAGAAAATTGAAACCAAGAAGGGTGAATTATTTATCGGACATGAAGGTGAGCAGATAAATCCTGGTCTAAACCTCCCTCAAGTGAGTAAGGATGTAATGTACTCATTTCTGTAACTAGCCATTTAAGAGTCCTCACTACCTCTTGAATTATGTTACCGCCACCTAAGTCCATCACCGTAGTGCAATTGACTTGTGTTAGACCTGGCCTCCTTGGTGTGGTTTCCCCAGTCTTTTTGCGTCTACCTCCTGTATTTTTGACTGTATGCTGGACTTCGTTTTTGCTGGTTTTTGAACTCTGGGCACTTTACCACTGCTGATCAGTGCTAAAGCACAAGTGCTCCCTGTGTAAATTGTGATTGTTTGGTTATCCATGATTAGCATATTTGATTTACTGTTAAGTCCCTAGTAAAATGCACTGTGTGTGCCCAGGGCCTGTAAATTAAATGCTACTAGTGGGCCTGCAGTACTGATTGTGCCACCCACATGAGTAGCCCTGCAAACATGTCTCAGGCCTGCCACTGCAGAGTCTGCAAGTGCAGTTTTAAACTGCCATGTCACCCACTTGCCAGACCCAAACCTTCCCTTTTATTTCATGTAAGTCACCCCTAAGGTAGGCCCAAGTTAGCTCCATGAGCAGGGGCAGGGTATGTGAAAGGTAGGACATGTAACAGTGTGTTTTACATGTCCTGATAGTGAAATACTGCCACTTTCGTTTTTCACTACTGTAAGGACTATCTCTCCCATAAGTTATCATTGGTGCTGCCTTGTAACCCTTTACAAGTGTAACTTTCAATTATTGGGAAGAGGGTGATTTGGAGTTTGGGGTCCCTGAACTCAGGATTTGAAAACACATCTTTCTGTGAAGGCGGTTTTTAAATTGTGTGTTTGAAAATGACACTTTTAGAAAGTGGGCTTTATCTTGCTTTACCATCCAGTGCCTCTGCCTGCCTGTGGAATCCACGTCTGGTTTAGACTGACAGTTGGGCTGTTTGTACATTCACTCTAGACAGTCACACAAAGGGAGCTGAGGTGTTCTTAGCTTATCCTAATTCCCAATCACAAGGCTGATGGGCTTTCCTGAGCTAGAGTAGTGGGAGTAGCTATCACTGACACCTGAATAGGAGTATGCATACTTCAAAGCAAAATAGGGTATACGTATTGGACCTGTAACCCCAGGTTTTGGAACACCTCTGGGCTGAGATCTCTGCCAAGAAGCAGAAGAGCTGAAAAGCTGTCAGGAGGAGGTCTGCCCCTTTGCTGTGTTGCTTTGCTAAGTTGGCCTGCAGGTTTTGCTTCTGTCGGTGAACAGTGAAAGAACTAGACTTTGCTTCCTGGAATCCTACTTTCCAAGTTCTCCTAGGACTTGTGTGTGCTTGCCTCCTGTTGGAAGTCTCAGGGCCATCAAGGACTTCATCTGCAGCTCCCCTGAACTCCTCTGCTAGGAGTTCTGACCTGCCAAGTGGTACCAACTCTAGTTCTGTGCCCTTGGAGGTGGTTTTGCTGCTTAAAG
Source organism: Calotriton arnoldi (assembly GCA_963921515.1). Classification (NCBI taxonomy): domain Eukaryota; kingdom Metazoa; phylum Chordata; class Amphibia; order Caudata; family Salamandridae; genus Calotriton; species Calotriton arnoldi. Next base: position 1,058,385 of record CAWUFW010002048.1, read on the forward strand.
AACTGAAAATCCACACATCACCCGTCAGCATTTATTTTCCTGCCGCAAGCTTGCCATGCGGTTGAAAAACTAACACATCGCCACAGTGCTGCCAAAAAATCAATGCAGCGCCTGTTCACGGCTGAAAGAACCACTGCAGCCCAAGTCCAGAGTACCGTGTCTCCAATATCTGAGACCTACACTCCGACTTAGACGCAGGCCCTGCTGTGCAGCTGAAGGAATCAACTCATCACCTGCCTGCGGCTGGAAGAATTGATGCAGTGCCTGTTTCGCCGCCACATCAACCCTGTGCACTTGGATTTCCCACACATCGCACCTGTGTGCCAAGTTTCCATCGCATCGCTTTGCAGTAAGGAGCCGTTTTCGGAATTTGGCGCATCGCTTCTCCTCGCAGTAAGGAATCAACTCAACACTTCTCCTGCGTGCAGCAGAACTAACACCTTCATGCCCATGGGACTCAAGAATCGATGCATCGCTGTGTTTTCTGATGCTTTGCTCCTGTGCGGCTGTTTTTCATCTTGGATTTTGACGCTTCAAAGGTACTTTGTGCTAAAATCAATGCATCCATAGAGATCTAAGGACTGAATTGCTTAAACCTTTAAAAAGTGATATTACTGCTTGTGTATGTTAGAGTTTTGTTGTTTTGGTCTTGTTTGATTTAGATAAAGATTGGTTATTTTTCTAAACTGGTGTGGTGTCCAATTGTAGTGTTTTCACTGTATTACTATGTGTTTTATATGTACAAATACTTTACACATTGCCACTGAGATAAGCCTGACTGCTTGTGCCCAGCTACAAAGGGATGAGCAGGGGTTATCTTGGGTGCATAACTCCCTTACCCTGACTATAAGGAAGGGTCCCTACCTGGACAGGGTGCATACCACTGCCAACTAGAGACTCACATTTCTAACAACTTGAGAAAAGCAATCACTTACAGTCGGCGTACGCTCCAGAATCCACTACACACAGAGTTTAACTAAATCTAGTAATACTGTATTAAAAAAAATAAAGTGCAACTTCACTAAATCGTGCAGAGTCGGGTGGAAAAGCAAAAATAACAGGAGAGTTTTTTTTAAGGAATCGGATGACCAGTCGCTTTGTCGATTACCTTCCCCACCTTTCCAAAAGTAGAAGGCAGAATACTTGAAGAACATATGTACACCATCTGCTGAAAAGGCTTTATATCATGAACAAGTTCACACAACCTCGGTTTCCCTTATATATTTTTGCTGATATCCAATTCAGCCTATGGACCATATAGAAGCGGTCTCTCTTTGATATGTTAGACAGAACAATTTAGTATTTAAATAGATACTTAACATTTATCTTCCAGGTTGGCATCTGGAAACCAATATGGGTGTTCTGGCTGGGATTTAAAATTGATATGGATGCATTTGACCAACTATCAAGTGTTGGTTCCAATTGCAAGATGATGTTAAACAACTGCATCAACCATGTCTCCACAACAGTTGCCAACGTGTGATAAATTTCAGGTGGGAGATCATCCAGATCAACAGAATAGAATTTTTTATCTCATCTGATATATTTCCATTTTATTCCTCCTCTGATGCCTCACCCTTAAAATTATGGAGAGCTAGACTGGCTAGCCATATACCTGTATCTTCATCTACCAGAATGAGCTCTTCCATGTAGATTTGCTGAAAACTGTCACAAAAAATGAGACTTATTTCTGAACCCAAATGTAATTTTTCTGAATTAATTGGCTGCTTAAGCTGATATTTCTGATATCTGTTATTTCTTTTAAGGCAAGACTTACATTTCTAAGCAAGTAATTGCCAACATTTTTGCCAATTCAATTTCTTCTAATGTGGTGGCTGTCCACTTTTTTTTAGCTGTCTCTTCTCTTAGAGTTGCACTACGTTTAGCATGTAAATCTACTAGTCTGTCATAGAAGAGGATTAGTATCACCTCCCTCCCAGCTGGCTTCAATAGAAATGCCCTCTGTCAAGGCCATTGGCCACAATCCCAACTGTAGCCCAGTGCCATGTTAGATTACTGTGGCCTAGGACCAGTTGTCATTCCTGTGCCTAAGCAAAAGGAATGTGCCTTTCTGCCAGAGTTCCCTATTAATGGGTCTCCTGTGGTAGTATGTGTTTTGCTCCTAGACAGTGGACAATAGGCTTGGGAGTGGAGAGGTGTTTTTCTTCCTTTAGCAAGATGGCCTGGCGGGGTTGTGCCCAGCACCTTCCTGAGCTTCAAAAGATGCCTGCCCTGCCTCAGGCAGATGTAACTCACACCTAGGCCTAGCTCACGCTGCTTTCCTAGTCAGCTTGGCTCCAAACCCAGAGGGAGGGCAAAGCTGCCCCAGAACTGGTTTGGAAGGACCACAATGGAGAAGATGGCCATTATCATAGCCACAATCCAGGTGGGCACAGGTAGCCCAGGGGGAGAAGGGTTCTGCCATGTTGGATTTAGGTAGAGAAGGGCACTATGGAATAATTTACAGTAAAACATACAGAACATGCTGCAGAAGGGGTATTGTCACCCTTGGGAACCTTTAGTTAGGGAGTGTCCTGGAGATTCCCCCTGCCCACAGGCTGGCATAGGACATAAAAGTGGCATCCCCAGTACCCTCTCAGACCAATCTTGGATCTGTAAAGAATCAGAAGGAGACACTAAAGAAAGACTGGACCTGCTTGCCTTGAACCCAGGACCCCAGAAGTGGCTACAAGGGTCAGTTGGCTGTCCTCCTGTTTGAGCTTTAGGGACACAGCAAGCTTCCAGAAACCTTTCCTGCAGCTGCCCATCTGACCAATTTCAACTAGACCTGCTCTGAACCCTATTGTTGGCCTTTGCTGAAGTGAGTCGTGACCCCCAAGGGCTGTTCCTAAGGTCCTAGACCTTTGGATGGTTTCAAAGTGTACTCCTCATAAAGTTTCCTGAAACCTGGGACTTTTTGCGGTGAGAACCGATGCAGGACCAGGACCAACTTGCCAAACCAGTCCAGCAAAGGTGCATTGCCGCTGGGCCAAAGATTCAGGTTGCTCCTGCAGTGTTGTACTTCACAGCAAAAAATCATATCCAGCTGGACTTTGCAAAGAAGGTGCCTGCCTGTGGCCCTCTTCAGCTACAGCCTTCAGCCCTGTTGGAAAAAACTGAGCTCCAAAAAATCCACTAAGTTCAAAGGTAGAAATCTTCACTGAGCAAAGGAACGAAAAGTATCCAGCTCGTGAGAGACCTTCTCTGGGTGCAAAATTTTAATTTCTCCTGCTCGAAGGATTCCCACAAAATCGCTTCACTGACACCTCATCAAGTGAAAATCCAAAGATGTGGAGCCCTCTTCGGACACAGCCTGCTGCCTTACCCTGCTGAGGATGCTTGACTTCCATTCCAGAGACTAAGGACCTGTTTTAGATCTTGGCGGATGGGTTACTCAGTCACAACAGTAATGAATATCCCCTTCGCTGAAATATAAATCCCATTATATTCTATGGGATTTATATTTCGGCGGACGGGATATCCATCACTGTTGTGATGGAGTAACCTGTCCGCCAAGATCTAAATCAGGCCCTAAATCCGAAGGTAAAATGTTTCACTAGGACCTGCTTAGTCCCTGTATCCGACCTGCAATACATTGTGGTCAGTCTTAACTTTGACTTTGTCCCGGTCAAGCACAACCAGATGACTGCGGTTGCCACTTAATCCTTTTTGGCACTATTTTGAACCTTAAACTTTAAAAAATCATACCTCTGGTTCTACTTATTGTATTTTTTGTCATTTTGGTATAATTTTATTTATCAAAATGTACACTATTTTTCTAAATTTGTTTGATATTTTTCTTGTGATGTTTTCACTTTATTACTTTTTGAGTACTGCATAAATACTTTACACATTGCCTCTGAGTTAAACTTGACTGCGATGTTTCAAGCTATCAGAGGGCTAAACACAGAATTATTTAGTGACTTTTGTGATTCACACTGACATGGAATTTGATCATTATTTGAGGTGGGTTTCCTTGCCTCCCTAAACTAATACTACAATTTCTTATAAAGACTTTGGGCCCGATTTAATTTTTGGTGGAAAGCGTATTCTCTGTTGGCCTGGCGGAGAACTTTACATCCACTAGGCCAAAGCTACTCCACCTTCCAAATTTATAAATGAATGGCAAGCTGTAGGCCATTTATAAAGCATTGGCAGGAACCACCGCCACTGCGGTTCCTCTCAATACATTTTCCTGTTTGCTACAGGGCTCCTTCAAGATGGGCAGAGCCCTGTAGCAAACAAGTTCCTTTTTTTATTTTCAAAAAGAAAATCCTAAAATGGGATTTTCCATTTGAAAATAACAATACAGTGCTCCTGTCGCCACAAAAGTCCTCCCCCATTGCAAAGGGAGGATTTCATTATCCCTTACCGTCAGGATTTTTCAGGCAGTGAGGGGCAGTGAAAACTAACCTGTCATTCCACCCATTTAAATGATGTGGGCAAAATGACAGGTTAGCCTCCGACAGGACTAATCACGGCAGAGACGGAATAGTCTCCGCTGTGATTAAACCTAAGGTCCACCCATATTGAGATGCGGAGGACGGACTGCATTCTTGGAATTAAGAATACTCTGTCGCAACGGAGTATACTTAACGCCAAGAAATAAATCAGGCTCTTTGTGTGAGGTAAGCCTGAGTGAAGTCCACGGAGTTCTGCTACGAGGAACTCCACAAAGTGCAAAAAAAACTCTCTCACGCTACGCGGAGCTCCGCAAGCAGGCGGAGTGAGTTAGAAAAAATGTTGTTCGCAGTAATTTTCAGCGCCGGGTGTTTGTCTGCGGTGTGAAATTATCACGAATGGCACCATGCACAGCACAAGCAGGCGCTTCTTCCTTTCTGCCACTCAAGTAGATTTTCTACTCGAGCGGCAGCTTTCTCAACGCGAACGGACAGTTTCTCAGCGCGAGCAGTCACGAGCATACGCGGCCACTCGCATTGATAAATCTGACCGCCCGTGTTGAGAAATCTCGGCAGGAGGTTGATTTCCCTTGCTTGCGCTCGCCGACTTAACGTTGACAAGCGCGAATGAGGAAACATCTTACCGGGAGGTGGATTTTATCACTCGCCAACTTGATGTTGACGAGCGCTAGGAAAAAAACTCCACAAGCTCCGCGTAATGCGGAGTGCGGAAAACTCTGCAAACTCCGCAAGCGGAGCAGAGTTCACCGCCCAGACTTAGTGTGAGGCTCCTTCAGTCATTCGTTCTTTATGTCAGACTCCATAAATTATTGCTTATTTGAAGTGGCTTTCTCATTTTGGGTCAGTCCATTGAGGTAGTTCCCAGGTTTACTATTTGCATAGACAGCTGATGAGACAACCCCCAGCCAGGCACATAAGCTTCTCTTTGTTGGAATATCATTTCCATGTTGCTGAGGCCAAAATACAGCATACAAGCCTATGCTGCAGCCTGTGCACTAATGAGTTATAGTCAAACAAAGCAGGTTTTAACAGCAGCATCCCATGGTCACTTCAAAATTTCCTGCTCATGCAAGACTGGGGATGCCCCAATCTGGCAATCTCTAAGCACATGGGAATGTGCTGTTCTCCCACTGTGGAGACACAGAGAATGAGAACTCTGTCAGGCGATCTGTGAAGTTTGGTTCCATTTTGCCTTGCTCCACCTAGAACCCTATGCGAGTCACCTGCAGAGATGGATGCATACATAGAGCCATTAAGCACGCCCTACCAGCAGCTGCCTTACACTCTGCCCTCAGATTTGTTTAGTGCTCACAACTTGGAGAGCTTCTATTATCGCTTAAAGCAGAAAATAAAATAACCACTGCTCCAATGTATCATAACTTGAACCAAAAAGCAAGATGTACTGGAAGAGAGAATGGCACAGGCCTCTGGAGCCCCACTGCTGGTCATGGCACTTCAGGTGGAAGTCTATACATCAGCGCATCAGGCAGTCCACCAAGAAGTATCAATTTATTTACAATTTATTGCTTGCAACGTTTCTTACAAAGCAATGTGAGGAAACTGTGCCTTTGTTAAGGCTGAGCATCTCTGCTGTCTGGGGCCTCCTACTTAGGGTGACCATCTGCTGAATTTTCCACACTGTCCTGAATTTGTGTGCCTTGGCCCTGAAAGCATGAGTGCTCCATCATGGACACCTTTTGTCTGTAATTTTACACCAACCTGTAGCGCAAGGATGGGCTCGGTGCCAGCACATTGTTTTTCTTTTCACTGTCTCTTAGGGCTAATTCAGCCGTTGATGCTTGCATTGATCTGGAAAAGAACGCCATTTGTGTTTTTACAAGGAGTATTAATGAAAGGCTATTAGGAGTGAGGTGATCACATTTGCATTTGAAAGTCTATCTGCCCACGAGAAAGCAAGGATTTGCAAAGTCAATATGTTTCACCTACCAGAGCTATTGGCTTTGACAATGATTTTTATCCAAGCTGTACAGCATTGTGGCTGTGTGCAGAATGGGCAAGAATAAAAAGTCAGAGTTCTAAGATGTGCTAATGCGCTTTTTTAAATTAAAGAACAAAAAAACAGGGAGTGGGTTGGGGACGAGGCAACATGGAGGGATGGATAGTGGTAGAGAAGACTGCGGATGGGGAGAATACACACAAGAGGCAGTGTGGCGGCATATAGACAACGGATAGTAGGGGAAACGGGCTATGGTGGCACATAGACAACAAAGGTTTGGAAGGATGGGCTGGGGAGCAAAAAGACAACCGAGTGTGGGCTAAAGGAGTTGGGGTAGCAAGCTGACAATGGAGGATGGGAGGGAGTGGCTGGTGGAGAACGTGGACAATGGGGACAATGGGGATCGGCTGTAGGAATTGGAGAAGCAAGCTGTTATACTTGGCATCTTTGGCGTGGTTTCCCCTGACTTTTTGCCTCTACCTCCTGTATTTTTGATGCTGTGCTGGATTTCGTTTTTGCTGGCTTAGATGCTTTGGGCACTTTGACACTGCTGATCAGTGTCAAAGTGCAAGTGCTCCCTGTGTAAATTGTTACGATTGGTTCTCCCTGATTGGCATAGTTGATTTACTGGTAAGTCCCTAGTAAAGTACACTGAAGTGTGCCTGGGCCTGTAAATCAAATGCTACTAGTGGGCCTGCAGCACTGATTGTGCCGCCCACATGAATAGCTCTGAAAAGGTAACTCAGACCTGCCACTGCAGTGTCTGTGCACAGTTGTTAACTGCCATGTCGACTTGGCAAGTGCACCCACTTGCCAGGCCCTCACCTTCCCTTTTCATACATGTAAGGCACCCCTATGGTAGGCCCAAGGTACCCCCCTGGGCAGGGTGCAGTGTATGTGAAAGGTAGGACATGTACTGGTGCGTGTGACATGTCCTGATAGTGAAATACTGCCAATTTCGTTTTCACTATTGAAAGGCTATCTTGCCCCATAGTATAGAATGGGGAATGCTTTGTAACATCTTACAAATATAACTTACCATTGGGACAAGATAGAGAAATAAAGTTTAGGCTCTCTGAACTCAGAATTTAATAACACATATTTTAGTAAAGATGGTTTTTAAATTATGGGTTTGAAAATGCCACTTTTAGAAAGTAGGAATTTTCTTGTTTAACCATTCTCTGTGCCTCTGCCTGTTTGTGTATGGACTCTCTGGTTTTGGAGTGACAGAGGCTGGGGATGTGCATTCACTGTAGACAGCCACTGGGGGGGTTGAGGTGTGCCTAGCCCTTCCTCGATGACTCAGAGCTGGGCTGAATAGGCCCTGGCTGAATTTAGAGTAGTGGGAGGAGATTTCCCTGTGCCTGAATAGGGCCTGTCTCCCTTGCACAATGCTGTCTCCACCCCCTGTGGTCATACTGCACCAGTGAGAACAGAACTGGTTTGGACTTGTCTCAGAGACCCTTGCACAAAGAGAACAAAGACATTTTGGGTATAAGTATTAGACCTAAAACCCCAGAGATTTAGACTTCTTCTGGAATCAAGAGGAACCTTTGCCAATGAGAAGAGCTGGAGAAACTGGAGGAGGAGTACTGCCCCTTTGCTGTATGCTGTCTGGGGTTGGCCTGCAGTAGCTGTTTCTGCAAGGAAAGGACAAGGACTTTGCTGTGTGCTGGGTCCCCCTGCTTGATGAAGATCTCCAAGGGCTTGAGCAGAGCTTGCCTCCTGTTCTGAAGTCTCAGGTACACAAAGACTTCACCCTCAGCTCCCCTGAACTTCCTTGCTGGGAGTTCTGACCTGCCAAGAGGTGCCTGTGACTGTGTTGGGCCTCTGGAGGATGTTCCTGCTGTTTGGAGCTGGAAAAGCAATGCAACTACAAGAAAATTGACACATCGCTCTTCTTGCGGTTGTTTTTCTGACATAGCACCGCTGAGCGAGAAGAATCTCTGCGCATCGCCGCGCTGCTGCCAAAACCGACGCAGCGCCTGTCACCGCTGCAAGAACCAAAGCATCGAGGGATCGCAGCTGAAGAAACCGACGCAGCGCCTCTCGACGCTGCCGTATCGATCACCGACACATCCTGGATTTCCACACATCGTACCTGTGCGTCAAGTTTTCCCGACGCATCACCCACGGACCAGAACCGTCTCGGAATCGACGAATCATTTCCCCCTACAGACAGGATTCGACGCATCACTTCTCCTGCGTACAGCAGAACTGTTGCATCGCCTCCCCATGGTCTCAGGAACTGACGCATCTTTGTTTTTCAATGCTTCCCATCTCTGTGGCTATTTGGCCTTGTGAATTTTATCGCAGTTACAGGTACTTTTAGAGAAATCACGCATCCATAGTTTTCTAAGGGCCAAGTTGTTTGAAACCTTTTTAAAGTCATATTCTTATTACATGCATGTTTGATTTTTGTCATTTTGGTCTTGTTGAGTTTAGATAAAGATACTTTATTTTTCTAAACTGGTGTTGGGTCCATTTGTGGTGTTATGACTGTGTGTTTTGAGTACAAATACTTTACACATTGCCTTCGGGATAAGTCTGTATGCCTGTGCCAAGCTACCCAGGGGGTGAGCAGGGGTTATCTAAAGTGTGTATCCCCCTTACTCTGACTAGAAGCAAGGGTCCCTATTTGGACAAAGGTACATACCTCTGCCAACTAGAGACCCCCATTTCTAACACAAGCTGACAATGGAGGGTGGACGGCATGAGCGGGGAGAGCAGGCTGATAATGGCAGGTGGATGGCAGGGGATGGGGCAAGATGCTGTCAATGGAGGGCAGAAGGGAGGGGCAGAGGAAGCAAGCTGACACCAGAGGGTGTGAAGGAGGGCTTGTGAAGCAAGCTTACAATGGAGGGTCGGCACAAACGGATGAGGCTGCAAGCTGACAGTGGAGGGTGGGCAGGAGGGGTTGGGGCAGCAATCTGACAACAGAGGTTCGGTAGGAGGGACTGGAGCAGCAAGCTGGCAATGGAGGTTGGGCAGGAGGAAATGGGGCAGCAAGCTGACAACAGATGGTTCGTGGGAGGTGCAAGGCCACAAAGCTAACAATGGGGAGTGGGGGAAGTGCTGGTGTAAAAAGTTGACAACAGACCTTGAGAGGGTCTCAGTGAGCACAAGGACAACAAGAGTAGGCTAGCAGGGACTGGGGGAGCATCTGAACAATGGAAATTGGCAGGAGGGTCTGGGGATTTTTACTTAATGTCATATTATTGCTTGACTTATAAAAAAGTGTCTGTAAAATTGACTTTTTGTCCAAAAATTGTGTCCTGAATTTTGACGCTTTGTCCTGAATATTTACAGTCCCTGCCCAGAATTTGCCTCTGTCAGGTGGTCTCTTTCAAGGCCTGGTTGTGTGCCTTTCAAAGATGGCTGATTCAGTAATGATTCAGTGATGTCCTATGATGTAGGCTGCTTCACGTTCTGGACTGATTGCACAGTGGGTGAGGATCATAGGGATCTGATGGTGGGGGCTGAGAGTCGAGTAAGTCACAGGAACTTCAGGGAGCAGAAGTGTCCTGAGGTGACATCGGTTTCCATTAGGGAAGCAATCAGTGGCGGCGATAATTTTAGCAGGGAGGGGGCAGGCGGGTGTGTCACACATACACACTCACACCCATGCATTCACACACAGGCCCACACACAACCATTCACAGCACTCATTCCCAAATATTCATAAATACACACAGGCACCACACATTAAAAAAACATTACATTTACCTGCTGTTGCTCACGAGGAGGTCCCAGGAGGATTTGGACTGCTGCTGTCTTTCAGTGGTATGGAGTCAGTGAGAGCTGCTGATCCCACACCCTTCTGTGTCGAGATAGACACTTAGGGATCGATTCCGATCCCGGCCGGAAGCGCACCTAACAGTATTTGTCCGGAACAAAAACCAGCCGATTGCGTGTTTCCCGACCGATTCGAACATTCGTCCGGACGAACAAGTACGATGCGTATAACAACCCAGTTTCCGAGCGAGCCGTACTTACCCAATTCAGCTCCTTTTCCCCGCCCGAGCCGGATCCGTAAACGCCGAATCGAGTCGTACGGAAGCAAATACACAGCACCTTCCGGCCGGACGAGTACGATGCGCACTCCGTACGCGCCGAACCCGTCGCTACGTCCGGGACGTTTGAGCATCCGGGCAAGCCGTACATAAGCTCCGTTTCGCGCCACAAGACGATCCACGGCTATGAGACGAACAAGCCTGCTACGAGTACGACTCGAAGACACGAGAAACCCGAACGAGACGATCCAAGCATGAATCCCATTGCGCAGGTCCTACCTATACTCTACATCTATTACCGGGACCGGCACGGACGCGTACGGCACAGACGGTAAGTCAAACACCAACAATACAAACAAACGACACGTACCCGAAATATGTCACACACACATAGGGATGCACAAATTACGTATACTAGCAACAGCAGAACCATAGGGGTGGGATGGCCATCACCAATGCCATACACACCCATAGGGGCCTGGATGCCTGCCACTACCACCACCCCACTCAGGGGGGGCTGGATGCCTGTCACTACTACCATCCCCACCCTTAGGGGGATGGATGCCTACCACTACCACCACCCCTACTCAGGGGGGCCTGGATGCCTACCACTACCACCACCCCTACTCAGGGGGGTGGATGCCTGCCACCACCACCACCCCTACTCAGGGGAGGCTGGATGCCTGCCACTACCACCACCCCTACTCAGGGAGGGCTAGATGCCCATCACTACTACCATCCCCACCCTTAGGGGGCTGGATGCCTGCCACTACCACCACCCCACTCAGGGGTGGCTGGATGCCTGTCACTACTACCATCCCCACCCTTAGGGGATGGATGGCCACCACTACCACCACCCCTACTCAGGGGGCTGGATGCCTACCACTACCACCACCCCTACTCAGGGGTGCCTGGATGCCTGTCACTACTACCATCCCCACCCTCAGGGGGCTGGATGCCTACCACTACCACCACCCCTACTCAGGGGGCCTGGATGCCTGTCACTACTACCATCCCCACCCTCAGGGGGCTGGATGCCTACCACTACCACCACCCCTACTCAGGGGGGCTGGATGCCTGCCACTACCACCACCCCACTCAGGGGGCTTGATGCCTGTCACTACTACCATCCCCACCCTTAGGTGGATGGATGCCTACCACTACCACCACCCCTACTCAGGGGGCCTGGATGCCTACCACTACCACCACCCCTACTCAGGGGGCTGGATGCCTGCCACTACCACCACCCCACTCAGGGGGGCTCGATGCCTGTCACTACTACCATCCCCACCCTTAGGGGATGGATGCCTACCACTACCACCACCCCTACTCAGGGGGCCTGGATGCCTACCACTACCACCACCCCTACTCAGGGGGCTGGATGCCTGCCACTACCACCACCCCTACTCAGGGGGCTGGATGCCCGTCACTACTACCATCCCCACCCTTAGGGGGCTGGATGCCCATCACTACTACCATCCCCACTCATAGGGGCTGGATGCCTGCCACTACCACCACCCCACTCAGGGGGCTGGATGCCTGTCACTACTACCATCCCCACCCTTAGGGGCTGGATGCCTGCCACTACCACCACCCCACTCAGGGGTGCTGGATGCCTGTCACTACTACCATCCCCACCCTTAGGGGATGGATGGCCACCACTACCACCACCCCTACTCAGGGGGGCTGGATGCCCATCACTACTACCATCCCCACCCTTAGGGGGCTGGATGCCTGCCACTACCACCACCCCACTCAGGGGTGGCTGGATGCCTGTCACTACTACCATCCCCACCCTTAGGGGGATGGATGGCCACCACTACCACCACCCCTACTCAGGGGTGCCTGGATGCCTACCACTACCACCACCCCTACTCAGGGGTGCCTGGATGCCTGTCACTACTACCATCCCCACCCTCAGGGGGCTGGATGCCTGTCACCACTACCATCCCCACCCTCAGGGGGCTGGATGCCTACCACTACCACCACCCCTACTCAGGGGGGGCTGGATGCCTGCCACTACCTCCACCCCTACTCATAGGACGGGTAATGCATGAGACAACCAGCATACTCCCACATAAGGAATGTCTGAAAATTACATCCCCCCCAACACCATGACAATCGTGTGTAGTCTGTGACAAATGCCTACAACACTGAACATGACATTGAACATACAATGTGACCCCCTAGCACATGTGTCACACATAAATGTGTGTGGCCTCCACAATGCAAGCCGACCATGGCCACTGTGGCAATGGGGTTGAACACCCCATCACCACAGCGACCAAAAGGTAGGTGTGGGGTCCGTAGCTGATGCACCTTTTGAACAATGTGGCAATGGGGCCCAAAGCCCTATCACCACAGTGATCAAAAGGGAAGTGTGGGGTCCATAGCTGATGCACCTTTTGAACAGTGTGGCAATGGGGCCCAAAGCCCCATCACCACAGTGCCCAAAAGGGAAGTGTGGGGTCCATAGCTGATGCACCTTTTGAACAGTGTGGCAATGGGGCCCAAAGCCCCAACACCACAGTGACCAAAAGGGAAGTGTGGGGTCCATAGCTGATGCACCTTTTGAACAGTGTGGCAATGGGGCCCAAAGCCCCATCACCACAGTGATCAAAAGGGAAGTGTAGTCTGGGTAAAAGCTGCCAAACTGCATGGATGATTCCTGGTCACACAACAACAAACACATCAGTGGCATAGTAGTGCTTGTGTCCCATAGCAACATAGATTGGGTGAGGCAAACAGTGCAGTGCAAATAAAACATACCTTTGGCCATGTGCATACAAACATCACCCATGGGGGCTCACATTGTCAACATTCACAAATAACACAATGACAGAAGTGACCATCATAATGCAGACCCACATATCTGCACCAATGGACACACAAATGTAGATATCCTAGGGAGACTGTAGATGTCAGGTGAACAAATACCATACCATGGCAGCAATGGGACATACAAACCATGATTATTGTGCTGACTGATGACCTAGGAGTCCCAGGGACAGCAGGGGAAAGCCACCAAACAACATACAGCCAATGGCACACTCAAGATATGCCAATGCAGTGGTGCAAATGCACAAACAGGCAGATGGGGGTGTGTGCCAGTGTCCCCAGGCAACCACACAACACATGAGGAGGCCTGAATTCCAATTACACAGATGTATATACAGTGCCATACAAAAGTAACTCATGGATCGGATTCCCCTATGTGGGCAAAGAGGCATTGTTAGATGAGAGGGAGCCCAAATTACACATGTCACACAAGCTAGTATGAACAGAAACTAACACAGCAAGAGACATACCCACCACAGCACAACCCCAGGGACCCCACATTGTGGTGACACTACCCTGCATGATAATCCCACTGTGATGACAAAGGTAGATGTCATTCACACTGTGAACCACAGCCATGTGTCCTGAGCAACAAACTACCATCACACCTACACAAGCACAAATCAAACAGCACGGCCTGCCAGCCATGGCCAATATGGAGGTAGGGGTCTAGCCGTGCAACAACTCACATTTGCACACACTCAACACCACACACCTTGATCTCCACCAATGTGCAGCAGTGAAGCTCACATGGACTGGTGACATTGCACATGCACCCATGACAATCCCAGGGGTGGTGGGGGGAACTAAGGTGCAGAAACCCATCACACATGGCCAGACAACAAGACTCGTGAATGTCTGACACACTGCACATTACGCAATACATGGGCATGACGTGAAATCCACCACAATCAATGGGATCCTGGCCATAGTCACACACCAATGAAGAAGACAAGGTGACACACAAAGAACACACGTACACAACTTCCAACATTGCAGCTCTGACCCTGAGGAGTGGCAGCAGTCACACACACAACGTGTCACAATCACTGAAAGCTACCATAGACTGTAAATTACATGACATGTGTAACCAACAAGTGCCAAGGGAATCCTGAATGTGTCCCATCTGCGTTTGCCCACATCCCCAGCCCTGACAACAAAGACAACCTGGGATGACAACCTGATGAACCTTAGTTAGCCATGCACCCACATCCCGGAGTAACCAGGTCCAAGATGCTTGATGAACACAGAACAACTCAGCAAGCATCAGAAACAGGAACATCCATAGGGACACAGCCTGTGTAGGAAAAGGAAAGGGTACACGCACAGACATGCTTACACAACACAAAACACGGGCCCAGGCAATGTCACGGGATTACACACTGCCATGAGGGCACTCGACTGCTGTGGAAGGTCCGCTGTGCCAAGCCTTGTCTGTGCACGACTCAAACATGTCGGCAGAACACTCGGTCAGTGAGTCAACAACTACAACACACTGAAGGCTCTGCTCACATCAGCCTGGGTACGGGAGTGTCACGTCAGTCATCTGCATACACCCAAAACATGTGTCTAGCAAGGTGCACTGTATACACTGATGAGTCTTTCAACATTGGTGTGCTAAACTGCATGTCCAGTGGAGATGGGCACACAGTCAGGGAAATAGGAACATTGAAAATGGTAAGCCCAGCAGATGTGCATCACTGTAAGACAAAGATGTTAATTTACAAATGCAAAACGTACATCCCTGTGTCATATGCTGAACATCACACCCTCAGACTGCAGCAGAGGATGCCATAGATCCAGACTACAACAGGACACACATCCCATGGACCACATGGAGTCCATCACTGCAACACTTCATTTCCCTGATCTGAACACTATTACAACTGCAAATGCATGATGATAACCATGTACATCATGTACATCAAAAGAAAAACCACAAGTAAACAAAAATAGGCTTTATTCAGCAAATGTCAACAAAAAATCAGAAGTCCAAATTAAACTAAGGCCAATGGCCAGTCCAAATACACAGTCCCAACAGGGTGATATGTGACAACTTGTCACCCATTGCTTGCCTGCACTGGTAGGGACAGGGGACATCCCCCTTGGAGGGGCATACAAGGGGCAGGCCAGGCACCGCAGGGACAGGATCAGGGGATGCCAGAGTGAGGCAGTGAAGGGGTGGTGGGTGCAGGAGTGTCACCAGCAACTGCAGTGGAGGTGTCTGACTCAGGGGGGGCCGGCACCACTGCAGTGCCCGAGTCAGGCAGGGTGGTTGTGGACTCCACTGCAGTGCATGCCTCCAAGGGAGTGGAAGGGGGGCAGATGAGGTAGGCAGGACAGGGGGGACCCGGTCTCCACACCAGTGGCACAAACAGGCTGAGCATCTGGGTTGGGGTGGAAGAGCAAGTGGCAGGGGGAGGGCCTAAGCAGTTTGGGGATACGGTATCGGTGTGTGGGGAACCTGGGGCAGGGTGTGGCGGTGGAACCTGTGGAGTGGTGGCCTGGGGGATGGAGGAGAGAGACTGGGTGGTGGAGCTGCGTGGTGGTGGTGGTGGGGTCTTACCCTTCCTGGTCCGGGGGACTTCCGAATGGGGTCCTCAGTCTGTCTGCGCCTGGGGGAGGGTGTCCGGGGGCGAGGGGCACTCCCCTCTGTGTGGGTGGACTTCCTCTTCCCCCGGTATGCCGGATCTGCAGGATCGGAGGGAAGAGGCCGAGGTCACACAGGAAGATCTGCTGTGTAGGTGGGGTTGCAGGTGAGGCAAGAGAAGGGGTCTTGGAGGGAGAGGATTTGGAGGACTGCGGAGTGACTGTGGATGCCTGTGTGTGTGTCTGTTCCCCATCCCCTGTGTGTGTGGTATCTGTCCCCTGAGGATGCTTGTGTGCATGTCTTGCCTTTCTTTTGGGTGTGTCGGTGCTGCTCGTGTCTGTGTGCTTGGGTGAATGTGCAGGTGTGCATGTGCTTTGGACAGGTAGGGTGCCAGGAAGTGTGTATGGGGCAGAGGTAGGAGGTGGGAGGGACTGCTGGAGGAGGGACACTGCTGCCGTCAGGGAGGAGTCCATGGACTTATTGCTCCTCTGTAGGGCAGACATACCCGTCGAGATGCCCTCCATGAATGACACCAGCTGTGCCAACAGAGTGGTGTGTGCATGGAGGACACTCAGCATTGCTGTCTGCCCTACATGGAGCTGCCGAAGTAGGTACACAGACTCCTCACTCAGGGCAGCAGGGGACACAGGGGCAGGGGGTGCGGTGCCTGGCACGAAGGTGACACGCTCCCGAACACGGGAGCCTCCACGGACGTCTGGAATTGGAGCCAATGGGAGGGCGGTGCTGGTGGTGGTGGTGGTGGTGGCGGGGCCAGACAGACTAGCGGGGGTGTGGTGGCTGCTGACACCCGCCTCCACAAGGGAGTCATCTTCCGAGCTGCTGTGGTCCTCAGCTGAGGTGGATGGTGCTGAGGACTCCTCGGTGTGGCTCCCCTCGCCCTCCGTGCCACTGGGTCCCTCTGACCACTCGTCGGATGCTGACCCAGTCTGGCTCCGCTGCTCCTCCTGGTCCGTAGAGCTGTCCCCTCCTGTGGCCGTGGATGTATCTGCAAACAATTAGGGAAACAGACAAACATCAGTCACCTGCACTGACCGCACACACCACAGTAAGTACAGCACTTACAGAGCCAGCCCTGGCATCCTTAGTAGAACATTGCCAAAACTCCTCACACAGATTTGGAGAAGCCAATTGTCAGTCTGATGGTCAACCATGGGACTCACACCCCTCCTGCCCTTGCACCCATCTGTCTGGTGCCTGTCTGATGGTAAGACCCCAGTGTGGACACATGCACCACCTACACAGTTGTTGGACATTGCAGGGAACACAGTGAAGTATGTGAACATGCACGCATCACATCTCTTGCCACTGAGTCAGTGCAGGTGTCCGGAGAAAGGGATGGCCAGAGTCTAAATAGAAATGCATGTGATGCATACCAGCACCAGACACCATGATGCACCCATGTCCGGATAGTCCATGCCACAATGGGGTGCATGTTGCACATGTCACTCCCCTGCAGGATCACTCTTAGGAAGTTTAATGCCATGACACAGGCATGCCTGCAAAGTCATACATCACTGTCTCCAGTCACATGGCCATGGCAGCCTGCCAACTACAGTCTGCACTGTGTCACAATCCTAGGGCATGGGGAATGCAAGTTATGTAACTGACAAGTGTACATGTCCATCCCCCACACACCACATCATCTGAACTAGTATTTGTCCACGTCATGCCAATTGGACATATGGGGGACATGAAACACAACTCCCAGAACCTGAGCACCTCACAGTGTGCTGTGAATGAATAACAGCTGCCTGAAAGTCACAGTCGCATACACCTGTGTGCACAGTCAAGTGATCAAACATCTATAAGTCACAGAAGTATCGTCTCACATGGTCACATCTCAGATGGCATGCTGAACCCTAACCGACAAACATACCAGTAGTCCTGACAACGAAGCCACAGCACACTGACACAGAGGCAGACACCTGAGGGAACATGTCACTGATCACAACATGTCAGATGATCCACGGGAGTGGGAGTACAGAGTCTATTGTATGCCCTGGAGTAGGCATGACTGTCCAGCTCCACCTTTAAGAGGGATGAGTCCTGGACAGTAGGCAGGTGTCTAAGCATGTGTGACACACTTGATATACATACTCCTGAGGCCCAAACATTGTTCCCACCCACAGCATGGGGGTGTGCCAAATACCCCAGGGACATGTGGTGAATCAGATCAGCAAGTGGACCACATATCAAAGTTACACCCAGATTACATGTCAGGACTTGGGCATTGTGTGAGCAATTGACCCAACCATGAATCCCACAACATAGTCACCGGAACAAATGCTGTCCCCCATCTTGAGCAAAGCAAAATGCAATGACACAGTCCCCAAGTGACACAATTTCCTGACTGTAAGGGCCACACACATCAGATGAGGAGTGGGCATGTCACAATAGAGGGACATGGGTCCTGGACCACAAGACTGATGTACTGTGGAAGTTTAACCAGGCCAGAGGAGGGCACATAGCATGTCAGACAAAGTGCACAGTGCTGTCATGGACTCACCCCCTCCTTGCTGCTGTTTGGCCTTCAGCTGCCCATCCAGGTCAGGGAAGACCACCGCCAGGATCCTGAGCATGTGGGGGGTCAGGGTCCGGTGTCCGCCCCTCCTGTGAAGGACAGACATGACTCACATGACGGTGTTGTACTTGCTGTAGCAGTTAGCATACACAGTGTAATTTAGCAGATCATCAACACCATAACAGTATCCACATTTGAATAACAACAGAGGCAAGTATGGTGTACTAGTGATTTTATTTACAGAAATGTGTGTGTGTATAGTGCACCGGATGGTGGGTGCTGTACATTGGGATTGTGATCCAAAGTTCCCAGATGAGTTGGAAGTCTTGGTAGCAGAAATGTCCTGAGTGTAGTCCACAGTCATATGATACATTAGTCCAACTTGAACTCCCCATGTCATGTGGGAGATTTGTGTTGCATTCGACAGGGTGAAAAGTTTGCACACAAAGGAGATTTTCCGGAACAGGTGTTGGCTTCCTGGGGGATGTACGTGGCCATCAACCTCTCAGTTGTCCTTCCTCGGACGACACCTCTTCTTTGGGGGGGGACCCTCACGTGCAGGCTGCTGCGGTGCAGGGGAGTCTCCGCCAGAGTCCTCCTCCCTCCCTGTGGCGGTGTCAGTTGTTGCAGCACCAGATGTTGTGGGCACACAGGGAGGTGTGGCCATGTTGGTGCTAATCTGGCGGAGGCATGTCAATATGTCCCTATGCACCGCTCTGAGTTCTTGCAATGTGTCCCACTTGGACTCCATGCGAGACATGTGTGTCTCCACACGGGACATGTGGGAGTCCAAGCGGGCATGATGGGCAGCCTGCTGCTGTTGTATGTCCTTGAGGATCCCCACTACCTGTCTGACCTCTCCGGTGCTATCCTGGTACGCATCAGCGATGCGTGCCAGTTGTGGGTCATCATGCAGTCCAGACCCCTCTGCAAGCAGCGACCTATGTCTACCACCCCTCCCACCACCCCTGGCGACACGTGCAGGACCTGCGGTGGCACGCACAGGTGACCCAAGGCCCCCTTGGGGGTTGTTAGTGGTGTTGTTGTCCGTTGCTCCACAGTGGGCCTGGGGCCCTGTGCTGTTATCATCGATGGTCCTTTGCCTGTCCGTGTCGGCGGGGGTGGTCTGTGTGTTGGCAGTTGTTGGAGGGGTGGGTGCAGGGGGTGCAGATGTTGGTCCTGCTGGTGCTGCAGGATGACTCACACCGGAGGTGCCAGGTAGGTCTTCGCCATCCGAGGAGGGCAGAGGCTGTTCCACACCAGTGAGCTCAGTGTCCCCTGGAGCCTGGGACAGGGACTCCTCCTCGCCTGCTGCTGTGTCCCCATCATCATCACCTGTATTTGGATGAGACACACATTGTATGTTATGTTTCTATAGGCATCAATGGTTCACACACCTGACAGTTGTGACTGTACCTCTGGATGCGGGCATCTACATTGCATTGTCCTAAGTTGTCACATTAAGAGGTTGATATTGGTGTAGCACATTGTCCTGCATACTTGGGGCATTTCAATGTGAATGTTGAGGTGTGCATGGCCAGCATTGGTTGTATTTGGTGGACATCCGGCCATCCTTCTCCACCTAGCCCAGTTATCCCACCATGAAGCATGCCACCCTTGCAGTGGGTTCAGGTTGACTCTCAGGATGTCATTCAGTGGTGTTCTGCTGTTTGTTGGTGCACAGTTCCCAGCAGGGCCTTGTGCTCCCCACAGCAGTACCCAGTGTCAGCCATCTTGTCATTCCTTATCCACTCCCTGTGATGTGAGCATGGTTCAGAGTGGTGTTGATGGGCCAATTGTGTGGGTGAGCAATATCTGTGACTACAACTCCCATCATGCTATTGCCTACACCCCTTCCCAGCATGCCCATACTTCCTTCCTTTTGAGTGGACTTCACTGTGTGTGAGTGTGACAGCAATGGCAAGATGGCTGACAGTGTGGTCTTGTTGTTTGTTGGTGCACAGTTCCCAGCAGGGCCTTGTGCTCCCCACAGCAGTACCCAGTGTCAGCCATCTTGTCAGTCCTTATCCACTCCCTGTGATGTGAGCATGGTTCAGAGTGGTGTTGATGGGCCAATTGTGAGGGTGAGCAATATCTGTGACTACAACTCCCATCATGCTATTGCCTACACCCCCCTTCCCAGCATGCCCGTACTTCCTTCCTTTTGACTCTGCTTCCCTGTGGGGTAGTGTGCCTGTGCTGACTGGGAGGCTGACAGTGTTGTCCTTGCGTTTGTTTGGCTACAAGTCCCAAGAGTGTCCCTGTGCTTCACACAGCATTACCCAGGGTGGTGGTTCTTTGTGGGATCTTCATTTGGTGTGTGAGGCATTGCATTCTCCCAGGTGGGTTATGTGGAGTTTGTGTTGAGGGGGTGTGTGAGGAGAGCTGCTTGTAACTATGGTCAGTGCTGTCAGTCCTCCTTCCCACCCAGCCAGATATCCCACCATGCAACGTGCTTGCTTTGCAGGGAGTGCAAGTTGGCTTTCAGGATGTCAGGCAGTGGTGTTCTGCTGTTTGTTGGTGCACAGTTCCCAGCAGGGCCTTGTGCTCCCCACAGCAGTACCCAGTGTCAGCCATCTTGTCAGTCCTTATCCACTCCCTGTGATGTGAGCATGGTTCAGAGTGGTGTTGATGGGCCAATTGTGTGGGTGAGCAATATCTGTGACTACAACTCCCATCATGCTATTGCCTACACCCCCCTTCCCAGCATGCCCATACTTCCTTCCTTTTGAGTGGACTTCACTGTGTGTGAGTGTGACAGCAATGGCAAGATGGCTGACAGTGTGGTCCTGTTGTTTGTTGGTGCACAGTTCCCAGCAGGGCCTTGTGCTCCCCACAGCAGTACCCAGTGTCAGCCATATTGTCAGTCCTTTTCCACTCCCTGTGTTGTGAGCATGGTTCAGAGTGGTGTTGATGGTCCAAATGTGAGGCTGCCCATTATCTGTTACTACGAGTCCCATCATGCTCTTGGCTACACTGACTTCACCAGCATACACAGGATTCCTTCCTTTCTGTGAGCTTCCCTGTGAGGTGGTGTTCTAGTGGTGGCTAAATATCTGACAGTGTTTGTTAGTTAGATTTGTGCCACTGCCTAGCTCTATTTGGTATTGGGTTTGTACATGTCATGACACAGTTACATATCACTATGACATGGCATGTATTGTGTTTATCTGACTAACATACACTTCTTGGGATGATTATCTTTTGGTTGCTGTTGATTTGCTAGGGGTGCATGGTTTGACTATCCCCTTGACAGTGATGTGTGTGTATTGGAACACAATATTGTGTATATTAGTTGTGTACTCACTAGGCTCTGGGATATTTGTTAGTCCATATACGCTCACTGGTGGTAGGATGGCCCGCACCTTCTCCTCCCAGGGCCTGAGGTATACTGGTTTGGCAGGAGGGCCACTGTGCTGGCTCAGGAGGTAATCCTTCTTCAGTAGGTCCCTGACCCTCCTGCGCACATCATACCACCTGTTCTGGATGTCTTCCTTTGTGCGCAAACATGGTGATTGTGCGTTCACCCTGTCGACGATCCTCGCCCACATCTTGGTTTTCTGTGCCATGGGGGTCTGTTGGACCAATGTGCCAAACAACTGTGGCTCTACCCTCAGGATCTCGTCTACCATGACTTCCAATTCACTATCTAGGAACTTTGGATTCTTCTTTAGGGGTATGGTGATGGGTGGTGGTGGTGATTGATGTGTGTGTGTGTGCAGGTGAGGGTGTGTGTGTGTAGGTTTTGCTTTGTGTGTGTGAGGGTGCTATTTGTTGAGGTGCTAATGGTGTGTGGCTTTTGTGTTGGATGAGCTGTGTGTGTGTCTGCTGTCTGCTGGTGTTCTGTGCTGGCAGGTCAGTGGAATTTGCAAAGGATCATGGTAGGGATTTGTGGCCTTTATGTAGGTGGAGTTGGGGGTGTGTTCTTGTTCCATTTTTTCACCCCTGTATTTATTGGCTTTGTCATTGCTTGTTTGGCCCTCTTTTTTGTATTTTTTCATTTGTGATTATTGTGCATGTAGGAGTCGTTCTTCTGACCGAGTAGGACGTTGCAGTTATCTCGTGCGCGCCTCTCCTAGTCGTTCCCGCTGTGTTTCAGCTCAGTTTCATATGCGGCGTACGCGTCGGTCGCGGAGTATTGTGTTTGTTCGGCTGGGTTTTGTATGCGTGTCGGTCGTACGGCTTGGGCTCCGTGCGAATCGGTCTGCTTTTGCACCCATTGCATCGTACTGCGCGGGTCGGAGTTCACGGGTACGTTTTGTTCGGGTTGATTCCTGGTGCGTGTCGGTCGGTTCGATTCGCGTGGTTTCCCGGCCGGATAGCTTGTTTCCGTCCGGGTCGGTCGTTCGCCTTGAGTTCCGTACGAGTCGGTCGTGATTCACATGCATTTCATCGTACTTCCCAGGTCGGGCAACGCCGGTACGTGTCGGTCGGACTATGATCCCGTACCGAGTCGTCGGTATTTTTTCCGGCCCGAATCGGATTTGGCCCCTTAGACATGGGCACTTCATGGCTTAAAACTGAAGCACCCAGGTCTGAGGCTATCCGTGATGCTCCCCCTTGTCACAGGGAGGAGGGCCTCAAGGTGCTTTGCCAAACTAAAGACGTCATACCAACAGGAGCTGTGACATCTTCAGCACAGCAAAGTTCAGCTAAGGCAGCCAGGAGCATTTAGCACATGTCTAGTTCCAGGCTGCCTGACCTGAAAAAAAAGTGTCTGTCAGGGTGATCTTTGTTCAGCCTGACAGACACTCTTCTTGTTGGGGAAAAAGGGGTGTGTGTGTGTGTGTGTGTGACCCATCTGCCCATAAGGATGGGTAATGGATGGTAGCAATAAGTATGAAAGGCCCCCCAACAAGGAGACAGTGTCTCGGGGCTTCACACATGATAATAATACACCTCTAAAATGTGAAATATCTGTTTATATTGCTGTTTCCTCCCAAAAAATTACTTTAGGCACTTATGATCGTGCCCTTAATGTAATTATGCAATTACACTCCTCTTGAGCAGTGGATGTCTTCACTTCTTGCAAGGTCATTGCCTCCTTCAGATCTGAATCTAAAGCACAGGTGCACTGTGCTTCGCCTCGATGGAATGTCAGTGACGTTTCAGTGGAATCCAATACTGGAGAACCATAGCGCTACAATATATGATTCTACTGAGATAAGTGCAGAGCTATTTTTCGAGAAGAAATGTCTCCTGTTATATACAGTGACTCATCAGAATATTCCAGGTCTCTTCACACTCAGGAAAGCAATCTCTTGTAAGCTACTCACTGCAGTTTTGCAATTTAAATGCCCCTGCAGCTATTTATTTGCATAATTTGCACAATTACAAATGCAAGGGAAAAATGAGATTAGCAGATCTGCGATTTGTGTCTGAAATCTGTGGTAAAGCTGAACAGCCAACAGTTTGGGGAATAGCTAGACTATGCAAATGTGGAGACTACCCAACAGTTACTGCACTCTTGTGTTTCACTGCAGATCTCTTCCAACTCACTGTTGACTCATCCCAAACATTCTCTGAATTTTGTTATGTCACAGCCAAGAGACCCGCCATGTCTGTAAATGGAAATGGACACCTGTTAACTTTAAATTTATAGACACATATACAGTGTCCTGCATGGACAGGGCCACTCCACAATTACACAAAGCTTAAATGAGGTATATGGGAAATTGGGTTACTGTTTGAGGTGGGTGAAACACTATTCGAGCTGCAACTATAACTCTTGTCAGGGTGAAACACAAGTAAACCCCAAATTAACCCATGCTTAACCTTCTAGTAGCTGGGCACAAAGCAGTCAGGCTTAACTTACAGACAATGTGTAAAGTATTTATACAGCACTTCAACCAGTGATAAAGTGAAAATACTACTCAAGAAAAATTACACACCAATTTTTGAAAAATAGAGTAAAATGTAATACATTATTTATTTGAGAACAAAATTACAAAAATCCAAATAGTAGATCCGGAGAACTTAAATTTTAAAGGTTTAGATAGTGCCAACTGTGGCAATCTGGTCATGCTGGACCAGGATAATGTCACAAGTTACAGGGACCACGTTAGCCCACTGAACAAAGTACCTTAAATTATGGTTGTGGGGTGTTGCAAGATCCCATGTTGAGGATGCGTCATGCAGCAGTGGTTCTGATGAGCTGCGGGCTGCAATGTGAGGTCCTGCTTCGAGAATGCGTTGTGCAGCTGCGATTTCAGGGAGCTGCGGGTCTGCGATGTGAGATCCTGCATTGAGGATGTGATGCTCAGTGGCGGGTCCAAGGAGTTGTGGGAGAGTGAGGCAAGGTCCTGCGTCAAGGAGGCATTGCACAGCAGCGGTTCTGAAGAGTAGCGGGGTCCTGTGCCACGAATGCGTCCTTCAGCAGCATTGCAATGCGGAGCTTTGAGAAAATGCATACGCTGCATCAGGTCTGCCCAAAAAGACAACAGCTGGACTGGCAGAGCACCTTCAGGCCCACTTCCAAGGGTCCAGGACTGGGGTGGCACCACTTGGGGGGGGATAGGACTCTCAGCAGGCAGAGTCCAGGTGCAGGGTTCAAGAGAGTAGGAGCCTTTTCTGTCCTCAAGGCTCTGATCAGGAGGCCAGCCACCTAACCCATAGAGTCACTTTGGTGGTCCTGGGTTCAAGGCGCAGGTCCAGTCCTTCTCACTCAGAAAGCAGAGTAGCTAAATAGCAGGGCAGCAAAGTAGCAGCCCTTCTTGCAGAAAAGCTGTACAGCAGTCTTTATGAGCCTTCCACAAGTCCAGAAGTGTATTGAAGAGTTGGGTTTGAGGGTTCAATATTTATACCTGGTGCCAGCTTTGAAGTAGGAGAAGTTTCTAGAGGGTTCCACCCCCAGAGGTGTTTGGAATCTCCTTCCTCCCTGCCCTGGTCCCAGCTTGTCTGGGGGCACAAATGACTAGTATGTAACCCTTTGTGAGTTTGCTGAGGCAGAGTCTTTGTGATGTGCAAGTGTGGCAGGTGACATATCCCCACCACCCCATCAAAGTCAGAGATGGCCCATCCCACCAACCTTGTCTCACTGTCTGTCAGCAATACACCTAGTCATGTGTCCCAGGCTGCAGGCACCAAATGGTTAGGACAAGAAACTGCCAACTTTCTAAAAGTGGAATTTTCTGAATTGCTAATAAAAATCCAACTTTACCAGTAAAGAGGATTTTAAATTACAATTCTTTTGAGACCATACTCGACTTTCCTACCTGCTCCCAATTGAAAGTTATCAATTATTAAATTTTTATACGGTAGCTCAATGTTATTCTAAGGGAGAGCCAGGCCATGCAGTAGTGGAAAACGAATTTAAGAGTTTTTCACTACCAGGATATATAAAAGCTAAAAGTACAAGTTCAACATTTTGAATTTAATGCACCCTGCCCTATTGGCTGTTTAGTGCCTACCCTCGAGTGTCCTATATGTAATAAAAAGGAAGGTTTAGGCCTGGCAAAACGTTTACTTTGCCAGGTTGAAATGGCAGTTCAAAACTGCCCACACAGGCTACAATAGCAGGCCTGAGACATATTTTAAAACGCTACTTAAGTGGGGGGCACAGTAAGTGCTGCAGGCCCACTAGTAGCTTTTAATGTGCAAGTGCTGGGTACATGTAGTACCACTTTACTAGGGACTTACAAGTAAATTAAACATGCCAGTTAAGTGTAAGCCAATTCTACCATGATTAAAGGAGATGGCGCAAACACTTTAGACTAGTTAGCAGTGGCAAAGTGCACAGAGTCCTGAAAGTCAACAAAACCGGGTTCAGAAAACAGGTGGGTGAAGGCAAAAAAATTGGAAATGACCATGCCAAGATGGCCAAGTCCAACAAGGTACATAGTACATCTGCAAATATCAAATGGTGAAGCAGTGTGAGAGAGAGACTGTATAAAATTCGATGGGTGGTTGTACCTGTGTGTCTCCTTATGTTTCTATACTTATGTCTGTGGAGATGCTTGTGTCTGGTTTCTGTAGCCAACTGAAGCAAGTTCACATGCCGTTCTACATATGTGCGCGTCTTTGTCTCTTTGGAGGGGGCTTTGTGTGTATATATGCGTAAAAGAGTATCTAATTATAGGTATTTGTCAGGTTTTGCGTGTATTTTAAGTGCAAGATATATATATATATAGCTAAAGAATCTTAAGAATATGATGACTAAATACTACAAATACTAGAAATTACACGAAAATTGGATGAAAAAAATATAACAGTGGTGCTTTAAATCTTTAAAACTGCATATCTTCCCTTCTACTGATTTGATTTCTGTCATTTTAGTGTCAAATAGTTTATTACATTTTACTTTATTTTTCTAAATAAGCGTGGGATTTGTTGTGTGTTTTCACTTTATTACTGCTTTATTACTGCTTAACTGTTTCATAAATACTTTACACATTGCCTCTAAGTTAAGCCTGACTGCTTTTGTGCCAAGCTAGCAGAGGATTAAGAACAAGTTAAATTAGCAACGTTTTGTGGTTCAACCTGACAAGGATTGTGGCTGTTGTTTGAGCAGGGTTACATCCCCCCCTCAACCAGCAACCTAATTTCTCACAGATGGGGTTTTAAGTAGAGGAGTGTAAAGTTGTAAAGTTAGCTGACTCACAACTTTTGTATTGTCTAAACTTCTTAAGTTTTGTGGAATGGAAAGCTTATGATGTTCTTTTTTTTAAAAAAAACAAATAAGCTGGCCTCAGATCTGAGTACTCCCTCCCACATGTCTTACCTGAAGTGGAGGGTATCCAGCCTCCACACTCAACATGTTTCTGTTGGAGGATGTCCTACCTGAGACATTCTGCATCAGGAAAGCATCACACCTGAAAAGCCCTGAGGGATACACTTCCCTCAAGAAATGTTAGGAAACTTAATCTGCTTTGTAAAGTGTGGAGTTTCATAATTCCATCCAACAACGTAAGTGAAGTTTTATTTTAACTAGTCACTAATTTAAAATAACTTTAGAGCTTGGAGTATATCCATAAAAGACATTTTGGGAAATTAGTGGCAAACAGTATGTTTTAAACATTTTAGGGCTGCAACAATGGTGAAAACGAAATCGAATTTAAATGTAATTTTACATTTGATCAAAAACACCAGTCAAAATTGCATGGACTTGAAGCAGGCTCTGACATTGGCATATGCCCCTCATAGTTACAGGCAGGTTGTGAGAAAGATGCTGTGCAAAATGAGACCTTAGTCAGACGTCAACCAGCAAGACATGTAGGTATGGTAAAGGATAGGTAATTGTGTGAGCCTTGGGTGGGTCCATATGCTGTACAAAATGAGACTGAAGAAAGACGAGGAGTCGGGCAAGTACCACAATAACTATTTATTAGCAGAGGAATAAAGATGCGTAGAAACAGGAGACAACAGCAATGGCACCTTCTTCCAGCACCCTCCAACCGGCTCTGCCCAACCGCTATCTCAAGTGCTGCTCACGAACGTTCCCTAACGGAACCCTTGAGAGCATGACTCACGAGCATATCTCGGACACAACACACAAGCATGACTCGGACACAACAGTGTGTTTTAAACATTTTAGGGCTGCAACAATGGAGAAAACCAAATCGAATTTAAATGTCATTTTACTGGGAAGGTTGGGAAGGTCCACAATGAATTTCACTATAAGGTTGTGACAAAATATGGACAGTTCAATTACATTTGATCAAAAGAACTAGACTAAACTGTAGACTTGAAGCAGGCTCTGACATTGACATGTACCCCTCATAGTCACAGGCAGGTTGTGAGAAAGATGCTGTACAAAATGAGACCTTTGTCAGACGTCGACCAGCAAGACATATAGGTATGGTAAAGGATAGGTGATTGTGTGAGCCTTGGGTGAGTCCATTCGAGGCCAGTGGCCTGGCTGAGTACATAAGTTCCATCCCAGTTAGAGAAGCTGTAGATGGTCAGGCATCAGCACTACTCTGAGGCTCTGAGTGGTGGTTTCATGGATTGCATATAGGATCCCGCCCTGTTGCAACATTTCTTGAGGCTGCTTGCATGGTGCCACCCATGTGGATTCTGCTGAGTTTTCTACTCCCGGAATTATGGACATTCTTCTCTCCTTCATGTGCAGTACACTCCTTGCATAGAATCCTCAAGGTAGCAAGGTAGCACCCTGTGTGTGCTAAACACTGCTGATACAAGTATGTACATTTCTGACTGGCTAATATAAATAGCATGCCATGTGTACTAACAATGGAAAATATTTAGCTGCAGAGGGATTGTTCAGCATTACTACAGATGCAGCTAAAAGTTATAATATATAATAGAACTTGGACTTTTCAGCAAGTATGTTATACTTTTTCAGCGACTATAGTAGCAAATATAGACATGGCTAATATGCATTAAAAGGGAATGTGTCCTCATTTCTCACCAAAAGTATGTTGTAACAAATAACAAGGTGGTGCCATTGCTATGCAATTTGTCAAATGCAATGTGGATCATGAAACAATGGTTAGACCTTTACAGAACTTCAAAGATCACTATGCACCATGCGTTTTGGACCTTAAACTAAAATACATTTTAGAAAGTAAGTTCAAAATTGTGCATTGAAGTCACCGTGGGCCAGCTCTATTAGCAAAAACTGAAATTCTCAAGTCACCATTTCTCCATGTGTACCTAGCTCTTAATTTCCTCCTTGAGGCTCTATTTTACTTTCTCTCCTCATCTCCGAATCCCTGTTCCACAGCTTCTCTCACCCTTTATCACTACTCCTTTCTGTTTGCAGCTGCATCTGTCTACCTTCCTCTTCCTGTCTCTCCTGCTCTTTCTCTTACTTTTTCTATTTGCTATCCTTTCTTTCTCTCCTCTCCTTTTCTAGTTTTATAGAACCTCTTCACTCTAGATTCTCTGTACTTTTCAATATTTTATATTCTCCCCATAGCCCTCTCCTCCAAACACGATGTATGGCAACGGAAACTTTCTCTTGGCTGTAGCCTTTTTGACATGGCAGGCTATATTGGGTCATTTCAAATTCACACAGCTGGCACCTTTCTTTAGCCACTGTGCTTTTTGCTGTTCACCAGTCCCGTAAACCTACTATTCTGGGGGCCTTCTGTTGTCCATTCTTGTTGGACATGAAATCAGGCTGCATAAATTTGGTGAGTTTCAACTGCTTTAGGGCAGAAGACAACCTGTTGACATTCACCGGTCTACCTTAACAGTGCAGTGAACTTCAAGGGGTCGTCAACAGTGCTGGATAAAGAAATGTTTCTGGTAAAAAAATAATTAAAAAACCCAAGATGTTAGTGAAATGCTTTCCTCAAGTCTGGTATTTTTATTCTTGTTTTGCTGTATTTTGTAGCAGGATGTGCGTGCTGATGTTGCAGCAAAACAAAGGCTAAAGCAGACCACGCTGATGGAATTTGCAGGGATCCACAAATGTCCTACCATACAGTATTCCTACACTTCTACCAATACCAATAGTACCCCACTTGTGAGACTGGGCTATATTCTGTGAAAGAAAAGGCCACAAATGTGACAAGAAAACATCAAAATTGTGCTAATTGACCCAGTCTGTTCATGTGGGTACCTGCAGTATTTAGGCCATGGCTTTGTTAGCACCCAAGAAAATTTGCCAAGTATAGACATTTCTGAAAGCAAGGTAACTTGTGTAGTCAATGGGGGTGTGGCTAGTGTAAATGCCAAATCATTTTTATCCCAAAATGCCAGGCAAACACCAAACTTTGGCTAAATTACTGATTTGCCTTATATTTCTGTGAAGTAAAATTCCAGAATCTTTGACAATCCATAAAAATCCTACCACAAAGCATTTCCACACTTCCCCCAATACAAACGATACATCAAACGTTCATCAAGTATTATGCATTTAGTACATTAAATACATAGGACCTCATAACAGCAATTTATTTGCTATGACCAAAAATCAGAAAAACATAAAGCTGAATTTCAAAGAAGTCAATAAATTTCAAAAATCAGATTTATACTATGCAGATCTGAGATTACAATATACAAAAATCTGAAAATGTTAGTCAATGCTGGACTGAAATGTCAAGAGAGGTCAATTATAAATCAAATGCTTTCAACCTCAGATGCCCTAATTATGATTTCCACAATGTTTGGTTCAAGAAGATGAATTGTTCGCGTGTTGGCCCTGGCAAGGTTATCTAGATATTAAACCATTTTTTGAGACATAGCTAGTCTGTTATAGCAGCCCCTTATGACATGGCAAGCTATATTGGGTTACTTCAGATTCCCAATAGTCCTAGCTAGGGTATTTGCAGACCTCTGCAGCACGCATGTTAACATAACAAACCTTCTGGCTCCTGCAAACAAAATAAGGATCTCTAGGTCGGATTATTACCCTCGGTAAGTAGAGCGCTTTAAAACTCCTTTTTTCATTTCATTTCATTTCATTTTCATATTTCAGGCCAGTGTCTCTAAAAAGATTGTGGCCATGAGCAATGTCAGTCAAAAGTCGTACCTGATCTGTGATGTTTCTGCCCTAGCCCAATTGGCTAATCAAAGCATTATGCAATAAAGAAATGCGGAGATTGTGTTTGCACATTGCTTCTGAATGACTTTTATTATTAGGCAGTGACAACCACTTATGTATCAGGGATAGGAAAGTTCATGAAAGTTGCTGGCTTAAGAACAACATGTCATAATGTCCTGCACAGTTGTACAATCTTTTTACACAGCAAATTCTTGTTTGACAACATACTAAATGTGAAAGGTAAGAAGGGATGGTTAATGGTTTATGGGTTAAAGAAATTTAAATATACGTCCTATATGGTCAATATTGCTAAAATCAGTCCTGTTTTCACCTTTCCATATATGGGGGGTACAATTTGATTAACACCTGTAGAGGGAGCATGCTCGGGCGCACAAAGTCATCAGACTTTGCAAGGAAGTGTGGAGGCTGACTTTAATTTTACATCAAAACTTGATATCAAACGAATTAAAGAAACTGTGATGATTCGCAAATCTAAATGTTTATTGATTGCCACGTATGGCACTGAGCTTTGAGGTATCCGGTAATTCCACCCTTACAGAAGTTAAAGAATGGGTTCCTGTGCAGACTCCTGGAAGTTCCAAAGAGTACTTCTACCTATATGTCATGCTGAATTGTGGGTCGACTACATAAGTGACCTGATTAAGTACTGACCGCTTCTCTTATGACTGTCTACTTAAACTAAGCAGGAACTGTCTTTAATGGTTTGGTGCTGCCTGATTGCATTACATCTGATAAAGCTATGAAGTTTCCATGGCTCGTTATATTAAAAATGTCTTTTTTACTTTGAAATTGCCTGAATACTTTTATGATCCGATGTCTGTGAACTTAACTGGAAAAAATCTAGTTAAGGCACGTTTTTGGCCCTGTGCAAAATGAACAGGGAATGTAATGAGTGGCAGAAGCATGCATACTGAGGCTAATCACATGCTAGTTAATGCTACCTTTGCCATGGAGCCCTATCTTGCATGGGTCCACAATAGTCCCCACAGATTTGCACTGACAGTACAGAGGTTACGGTATATTTTATGGTTGCTTTTCCTGAACCTTAAATGTATCATGCCAAACTACTGGCATGTCATGTGACTCTTTTTCTCCACAGAATACAATGGATTTTATACTTTATTGTAAATGTTGTGTGCCAATTAGGCTACACCTTTTCTTACACCTGTTTACTTTAGTTTCTAGCTGCTGCTTCTACTTCTACTTACTTCTCATCTTATGCTGCCCACTTATTTTCTACCTACCACTACTTATTCTTACTCCTACTTACAACTAAGCTTTCTTCTACCTATTTCCACACTTTTTCTTACTCCCATGCACTCCTAGTTATATTCATCTACTATCTCCATATATTGCCATCTACTCACTCTTAAGCATTAATTCAACAACCACAACAAAACATGTATCCATTCACTCACACTTGCATCCATCCAGGCATACAGTATGTTTATACAAACAATGGCTCACATGGAGAAAAATCAGTATTAAAGTTTCACCAGCTGGGAAACAGAGATGGTCTATGCAACAAAACAATTTTTTGAAAATATTTAATGAAAACAGGGTCATTAACACATACATATATATAGGAAAGGATACTGTTTTGTTCGATTAAAATAGTTTTGGTTTTTTGTAATCAATGAAATATATAGGTGCATTAGGTAGTGATAGATGAATTAACAAACAGTGCATCACTTTAAAAACGACAAATGACTCCTATCTTGATAGGGGTTTTTAACAATAAAAAGGAGTCTATGTAGGTCTGGTGTCGATGACGTTTCGGCCTCTGTTATTCTGAGGTCATCATCAGGACAGAGGAAGAACGCTATAAGTCTAGAGAAAAGAGTAAATTAAGAATTAGAAAAGAAAATTAGACACTGGAAGTGTAATTCGCATAAGTACAGACTAAGGGAGTCACTTGCCTCTAGTATAAGGGCCAGATGTAACAATGAATGATCAGCAGAAGTCGGTAATGATGGATCCCGGATGCCGACGTCTCTGAATGCTGCTTGGGCCAGGTCAAGACAGGTATAATATCCTGAGTCCCCAGGCAAAACCATCAGGTACTCAGGGCCTAATTACGAAGGGCGTTGGACGAGCATCCAACCACTATCACACCGGGTTGGAACCTGACCGACATGCAGTCAGCGGGGCCACCCGCCAAATCATGATGCGACTGCTATGTAGGTGGTCAGAAACATCCCCTTTTTCATTGCAGCTTGTGCTGCAGCCCAGAAAAGGACCACAGCACAAGCCACTGTTGAAAAGGGGATGTTTTGAAACATCCATGCCCGCGAGCCAGGCACCATATAGTGCCTGGCACATGCGGCATGGATTTTTGGGGGGGGAACCACAGGTGCTCCATGGCCTCATAGCGGAGGCCAATTTGGGCCCTGCTAGGAGCCACAAAAGACCGTTTCTGACAGCCTTTCCATGGCAGTCAGACCGTTATGAAATGGCTGTTTGAAAGGGACATTGTAATGTGGGTGTCTGCTTAGGTACCTCCCTGTTGTAGGGATTACGATCCGACTGATGGCTCAATGGGCTCCTTGAGCCTGTCGGAGGCATCGTTTGGTCCCTCTGACCACAGAGTCTGGACCAACCGCCTAATCGGGCCCTAATTGTGGCTGTAACTACAGTAAAGACAAGAATTGTAGAGCCATGATAATGACCCTCCCCAGAATTGATGAGGTTGGGAAAATGGAGCAAAGAGTTAGAAACCGGTACAGGAAACTGACTTTGAGGGTAAGTGTACTGCAAGCCACTCAGCAATACCTAGATTCCAAGGAGTTGGGAGCAAGTGAGGCTGATTACTGTGGGGATGGCACAGTAAGAAACACATGCCAACTGTGAGTCACACTGTGTTCATTACACAAGGAATCAGGGAGCATAACCAAAAGACTTTTCAGCCAAACCCACCTGTAATGTCAGTAAGCTGCCGTATTAATCAGCTTACCGTAACTATAACAAAAGGACGTACTTCCTAATTGCAAGAACTTTGCATCCTATTTGATAACAGAAAGACCAGACTTTTTATTGTGTATGCTGAACTGTTACAAGTCTTCAGAAAAATAGGTTTAAAATTCTTCTTTCTGAACAAAGATGACTATATGACTCATGACACCACAGTACTCCATCTAAAATCCACTTTCCAGCCACTGACGAACCTCATGCCCCCTGAGATAATTACGTTTGAATTTTTTTTTAAAAAGACTTTGAAGTACTAAGAAAAAGTTGCCTCTTTGTCCCATACAATATCAGTGCCCTGGAAAAAGACACCCTTTTTTCATTAAAAGCAAGGGCTGATATAGTCATCAAACCATGTGACAAAGGAGGTGGCATTGTCATCCAGGATAAAGTGCAGTACGATAATGAGATTCACCGACAATTGAGCAATTCTGATGATTATGAGCAACTCACTTGTAATGCTATATGAGACATACAAAGTGACATTCACACTATCACTAAGGCTACAGAGGAAGAAGGTTTCATCTGTCACAATGAATACTTATTTCTCAACAACCAGAACCCATGGACTCCAGTCATACACACAATTCCCAAGATTCATAAAAATGTGCAAAATCCTCCTGGCAGACCAATATTTTCAGGGTGTGAGTCAATTTTAGGATCGTTAGGACACTATATTTTACATTATATTTGGGCACTATATTGATTTTTTCATAAAAGACTGAGGGACTTATTTACAAGCCCCTTGCGCCACCGGTGCGTCACTTTTTGTGATGCACTTGCTGGCACAATCCCCTGCCCCATATTTACAAGGCCACGTAAAGCCATCCTGCGTAGCTTTTCCTGTCCTTGTAAATATGGCCCCTTCCCACACAACACTTTGTGTGAAAGGGGCGTGACATGGGTGTTGCAGTGGGTGTTCCCACGCAACACTCATGTATTCCTCAGCATTTCCAGATTTACGAGAATTCGTAAACCTGGAAATGTGTCACTATACTACGCCACTCCAAGGGTGGCATAGCAAGGCGCAACAACGAGAAATATTTACATTTTCCTTGTGTTTTTCTCTTTCTAGAGGTGCTGCATTCTGCAGCACACTTAGGAAGAGGAAATCACATCTTTTTATTGTTTTTGTTATTGTTTTTGTGCAGGAAGGTACTCCTTCCTGCACTGAAGCAATCTCCCCACAATGCAGGCACCCTTGCACCATGGCACAAGGGTGCCTGCATGGTGCATGGCAGCTGATTGTGTGCTAGCGCAGGGGAACACACAGGGATGCGTCATATTGTTGTAAATATGACGTATCCCTGTGTTTTGAAAGTGCCGCAGCGAGGTGCAGCCAAAGGGCCTGCGGTTCTGCGCTGCAGCACTTTCTTGTAAATAAGGCCCATAGTCCCTACTACAGCTACTAATGTGAAAGAGACCACACATTTCATCAATATCATTGAGACAATAACTTTCAAATCTGAAATAGAAATTTTGGTGACTCTAGACATAGTCATTGTATACCAGAATACCCCAAGAGGGAGGTATACAGGTAATAAGATGGGCCACCTGAACTCTAGAATGGCATCCATGGCGGTACCTACAGATTTCATTATCTCTTTACTTAAAAGTGCCCAATCCAGAATCCTGTTTGAAGAAAAATACTATTGCCAAAGGAAAGGAACTTCAGTGGGAGCAGTTTTTGCTCCAAAGTTTGCAATACTCTTTGTAGACAGCATCAAAACCAAATACACTTTAAATGCCATCAACCCCTTTGTGCACAAGATACACATTTTGAAAAGATATACTGATGACGTTTTTATGATTTGGGCAGGTTTGGAATTTGAATTGTTATCCTTCTGTGCAATGCCAACCAGATTTAAAATCCACACAACACCATAGCAATACTGAAATAGATTATCTGGACATCACCATCAAAACCTCTGACAACCAATTTTATAATACCCTATTTCGTAAGCCCACAGAAAGGAATACTCTATTACAGTACTCTAGCTGCCATCCCAGAGCACTCAAAGACGGGCTCCCCTATGGGCAGTTCCTGCGCATCCGCAGACATTCGAAGTATAAAGAGGACTTCTTTGGAGCGGCTGACACTCTTTCTACTAAACTCGTAGAGAGAGGGTATCCCAGAAGGCTGATCAAATGCTCTTTGAAACATGCATGGTACACACACAGAGAAGTGCTCATGTAAGCAAAAACAAAAACCCCTATGACTAGAATCACCTGTGTTACCACTTTCTGTTTGATCACCAATAAAGTAACCAAGAGTATTAATCACCAATAAAGTAACCAAGAGTATTAAGAAAAATTGGAATGTTCTATCATACATGAATTTGGCAATTGATACAACACTTCGCACCTTTATAGAGGTCGAAACATCAAAGACCATTTGGTCAGAGCTGAAAAAGTGGTACCGAACAACAACACAATCCACTCAATCCTGGGCCTGCCCCAAATACATGGCCACTACAAGTGTAGAACCTGTCTAGCTTGTAATCAGACAGTAAATACAAAGAGTTTTGATTTTAATACAACCCACCAAATCCAAAACTCTTTTTTAACTGCAATACCAGTAATGTTGTGTATTGCATCTGATGTACATGCAATCTAATATGCAACACAAAAAGATGATGGATGGAATGTTGAACATTGTCAAGCATTCACCCCCAGTCACAGACCTAAGTTTAATCTATCGTTATTTTGCTCACCACGCCATTCCAGTTTGCACCCAGCCATATACAAATCAGCCTTGACCCTGTTCCCCATGGGAACAGTCCAGCCCAGACTTCCAGGCCAGGTCCTCCCTGGACAGGAAAACAAGCATCCTGGGACCGGTTTATGGACATCACCCCACATCAGCAAGTCTAGCTTGAAACTGGTGGCTTAGCGAGCACGGGACCCACATCTGGGCATACCCTCCCCACTTAGGGTGAAAATGCAACACAAAAAGATGATGGACTGAATGTTGAACATTGTCAAACATTCATCCCCAGTCACAGATCTGGGTTTAATCCATCGTTAATTTGCTCGGCACCCCATTCCAGTTTGGACCCAGCCATATGCAAATCAGCCTTGACCCTGTTCCCCATGGGAACAGTCTAGCCCGAACTGCCAGGCCAGGTCCTCTCGGGACCAGAAAACAAGCAGTCTAGGACCGGTTTCGGGACCTCACTCCTCATGAGCCAGGCTAGCTTGAAACCGGTGATGTAGAGAGCACGGAACCCACGTTTGGGCATACCCTCCCCACTTAGGGTGAAAATGCAACACAAAAAGATGATGGATGAAATGTTGAACATTGTCAAACATTCACCCCAATCACAGACCTGGGTTTAATCCATTGTTATTTTGCTCACCACGCCATCCCAGTTTGGACCAACCCATATGTAAAGCAGTCTTGACCCTGCTCCCCAGGGGAACAGACCTGCCCGAACTGCCAGGCCAAGCCCTCCCTGGACTGGAAGACAAGCATTCTGGGAACAGTTTTGGGACATCACCCCTCATCTGCCAGGCTAGCTTGAAACTGATGGCGTAGCGAACACAGGCCCCATGTCTGGCATACCCTTCCCACTTAAGTTGAAAATGCAACACAAAAAGATGATGGCCGGAACGTTGAACATTGTCAAACTTTCACCCACAGTCACAGATCTGGGTTTAATCCATTGTTATTTTGCTCGTCATGCCATTCCGGTTGGGACCCAGTCATATGCAAATCAGCCTTGACCCTGTTCCCCATTGGAACAGTCCAGCCCGAACTGCCAGGCCAGGTCCTCCCTGGACCAGAAAACAAGCATCCTGGGACCGGTTTCGTGACATCAACCCTCATCAGCCAGGTCCCTTGCTCACTCTGCCACTGAATTCAAGCTAGCCTGACTGATGAGGGGTGATACCCCTAAACCGGTCCCAGGATGCTTGTTTCCAGTCCAGGGAGTATCTGGCCTGGCAGTCCAGGCTGGACTGTTTCCATGAGGAACAGGGTCAAGACTGATTTACAAATGGCTGGGTCCAAACTGGGGTGGCATTTTGAGCAAATGAACGATAGATTCAAACCAGATCTGTGACTGGTGGTGAGTGGTTGAAAAGTTTCAGCACTCCGTCCATCATCTTGTTGTGTTTGCTATGTTTGCCCTAAGTGGCCAAGGGTATGTCCAGATGTGCGCCCCTTGCTCACTGTTCCACTGGATTCAAGCTAGCCTGGCTGATGAGGGGTAATACCCCGAAACCAGTCCCAGGATGCTTGTTTCCAGTCCAGGGAGGACCTGGCGTGGCAGTCTGGGATGGACTGTTCCCAAGAGGAACAGGGTCAAGACTGATTTGCATATGGCTTGGTCCAAACTGGGGTGACATTGTGAGCAAAAGAACAATGGATTAAACCCAGATCTGTGACTAGAGGTGAGTGGTTGAAAAATTTCAGCACTCCTTCCATCATCTTGTTTTATTTATTTATTGATTTTATTTGAAACGTTTTATAAAGCGCGAACAAGACCCAAACGGGTATCACAGCACTGTACAAAGTGGCGAAAGTATGAGTACAACAACTAAATGGATCAAAAGAGATAACTTAACAAGCAAAAGGTCAAGGGGGGAACACACAAGGTCAAAGGGGGGCAGAGGGAGACTGTCTATCTAGTGGGACCTGTAAGGTTTCAGCAGAGAAGAAACAAAACAAAAACACGTTAAAAAGAGTATCCAGAACGGAGACAGAAGTAGATAGCAATAGTATCTGGGTGAATGGTGTTGAAAGTCATCCAGGAGTAGCCATTTGACATGTTTTTGAAAGAGGCAGTAGATGGGTTGGTTCTGATCTCAGGCAGAAGAGCGTTCCATATTCTTGGAGCAAGACCCGAAAAAGCACGATTGTAAGTTCTTTTCTTGTTGAATTTGGGAGTTTTCAATAAAAGGGTGTTAGAGCTTCTTAAGTTCCGACTTAGTTTTTTTGCCAGGTAAGCGGGGGTGTTGTGATGAATAGCTTTGTGCGTCAGGCAAGCTATCTTGAATCTGATCCTCTGTTCAATGGTCAGCCAGTTTAGTTGAATTAGGTCTGGCATGATGTGGTCATGTTTTCTGGAGCCAGTGATGAGTCT
Organism: Calotriton arnoldi; assembly: GCA_963921515.1. NCBI lineage: Eukaryota > Metazoa > Chordata > Amphibia > Caudata > Salamandridae > Calotriton > Calotriton arnoldi. The sequence goes on from CAWUFW010002048.1 coordinate 1,097,269, forward strand.
GACTAAAGCGTTCCGGGTGGCTCTATGCGGAGCCAAACTAGGTAGGGTCACCAAACCATATTCCAGGTGTGAGATAACTAGGGATTGTACAGTAGGCTGGATGTCCTCAGGTGGAAGGTGTTAAGCTGAAGATTGGCTCCCCTAATAGTTGCATTGACGTGATCTTGCATATTTAGGTATTTGTCCAAGGTTATACCTAAAGATTTAGCCGAGTCGACAACATGCGGAGTGCAGTTAAGCGCAGTAAGATGTTTGAGCCAGTCCGGGATAGGTACAGAGTGGTTTCGGGGGGCAATCAGAAGGTATTCAGTTTTGAGGGCATTTAACAGTAGATGGTTACGGTTTAACCATTGTTGAGTTTTCAGGAGTGCATCATTTAGAGATTTTATGTCTTCAGGAGAAGCAATCTTCAAATATAGTTGTGTGTCATCAGCATACATATGGTACTGGATGTTAGAACAGTTCAGAATATCAGAGAGCGGTTCCATAAAAAGGTTGAAAAGAGTGGGCGAAAGTGCGGAGCCTTGAGGTACTCCAAAGGTGACCGGGGTAGTGGTTGCAAGGGATTGGTAAACTTTGATCCTTTGGGTGCGGTTCTGTAAGAAAGAGGCAAACCAGTTTAAGACAGGGCCTGAAAAGCCCATCCTATATTGAAGAAGAGCAATTAGGTTTTCATGTTTGATGGTGTCAAATGCAGAGGACAGGTCAAGAAGAATCAGAAGACAAGGGACCTTTTGATCAAGGGATCTCAAGGCATCGTGAACTATATGAGTTAGTGCTGTTTCAGTACTGTGCCCCGCTCTGAAACCCGACTGGTAGAGGTCAAGGAGCTGAAATTTCTCAATATGGTTGCAGAGCTGTGTGTGGACGCATTTCTTGAGCAATTTAGCTAGAGTCATGATGCTGGTGATCAGACGGAAGTTATGGGGATCAGCTAAGTCGTATTGGGAGTGACTTGACCTGACTTGAGGCAATCTGGAATCCTCCCCTGTAAGAGGGATTCTTGGATGATCCGGGACCACAGAGGGAGGATGGCTGGGTTGAGGTCTTTAAAAAACTTGGCTGGTAGTGGATCGCTGAAGTGATTGGAAGGTTTTAAGGACGCCAGAGATTGGAGCAGCTCAGAGTCATCTGGTAGAAGAAAAGTATTCCATGATGCATTGTTTTTGGGAGCGCAACTTATGTAGAAGGAAGGTGCACTCGCTGCAGAAGGTTCCCTAGGTTCTTCAATGATGCAGGGGAGTTCAGATGGTGCAGATTAGGAGTGGTAGGTTGCAGCTCAAGTTCAATTTTCCTAGCCTTTTCAGCGAAGTGTGTTGAGAAGTCCTTCCCACTAGGAAAGGAGGTTATGTGTGCCGAGCTAGGGTTGGTAGAGTGGTAAGCTTGCTGTTTGATAATTTCTAATAGTTTTTTGGGTCTGTTTTTAGCCCTGAAGTGATCGGTTTTAGCATTGCGAATACGTTTGTTGTATGTGCTTCTCATCTTCCTTAACTGATTAAGGCTGGTAGTGGAGGGAGAGTTTCTCAAAAGTCTCTCTGAAAGCCTAAGTTTGAGTGGATCATCGTTTAGTGAGCTATTAAACCAGGGTTTGGATTGTTTGATCGGATCCTTTTGAGTTGCTTTGGAGCAATAGAGTCGAAAATACTTGTCATAGAGTAATAGTAGTGATCAGTAAGGTCGTCCAGATTGGTCATGTTAGGGGGTGGCTTTTACTATTCTTGCAAAAGGATGCTAGATCACTAATGTTGATGTCTCCCAGGTTATGAGACAGTTGTTTGGTTTTACGTGGTTGGCCCTGTCTGTGCATGACATTTTCCAGAATGTGGAAGGATATTTGGTAATGATCCGACCAGTCACAAGGCAAAATGTCATCAAGTTGAATGATGTTGTCTTTAGCTATGATAAGGTCGAGGGTGGCGCCCTTGTTGTGGGTAGGTCCCTTGCAGACCTGGGTGAAATAGAGGTCGGAGAGGAGGGCCTTAAAGGAGCATATTAAAGGATCATCAGTGCTGTTCCAATGAAGGTTAAAGTCTCCGAGGAAGATATGGCTGAGTCGGTCTGAGCATGAGGTTATGGACTTCATCATTTGCTCGATGAAGAGAAGATTGTCCCCTGGTGGATGATAAATCGTGTGGAGCACACAGACAATCTTGGAGTTGTTCCAGATTTCGGTGACTAGTTGCTCACAGGAGGACATCAGAGAATTTTGAGTTTGTTTCAGCACGAGATTGGAGCCATATATGCAAGCAATGCCCCTTCCCCCCCCCCAGTTTTAACAGCTCGATCACATCTGATAATGCCATAATCAGGAGGGATTAAGATGTCGAGAACTGGAGAGGAGGAGTCATTAAGCCAAGTTTCAGTAAGGATCAAGAGGTCTAATTTTTGCGAGATGATGAGTTCCGAAATATCTGCTGCGTGTTTCACAGCAGATCTGCAGTTGAGAAGCAACGATTTGATGTGTGTGCTGGTAGTGACTACTTAACTGGAAGTGTGGTGCAGCGGCCAGGGCAGCTGACTTCGGAGCACAGGGTTCACGGTTCGATCCCCGGCTCCGGCGGCAGCTTATCTCAGCACCATGTGACTCTGGGCAATAGCTCACTTAATTTCCACGACGGCCCCCAGCGCCTTGAGACCCGTAAGGGTGAGTAGCTGCGCTATATAAAAACGGACTTACTTACATTTACTCTGAGACGTGGAGATCTGAAGAAGGTTACCCCTATTCACAGATCTTAGATTCACACTGGGTTCTCTACCAGGGTTAGGGGAGATAGTTGGGATGTTGAAAGTAGAGTCAGAGGGGCCATACCCAGAGCCATTGTATGATATAAGAAGAGCGAGGATGTCATCGTCCAACAACTGCAGCAGAAACCTAAGGGGCCTAGGCTGGTGGTTTGGAGAGGCCAGGTTCTTCAGAGAGGGCTAAGTGGGTAAATGTGAGAAGACAGTTCATCCCTCCCGTGTTTCGCCCTTAGGGGAGAACTAGGTTGGTCGGTCCCCAGGGAGGGGAGAAGTTTCCAAAACTTCTCCATCTTCGGGGAGAACTGTAAAAGGGTCGGCAAGTTATCTTTGACAGTAAGGAGATCCAGCTTGAGGTCTGCCATCTTCTCCTCAAGGTAAGGGAGGCTGTCGCAGTCAGTGGTCAGCCTAGAGTACAATAAAGGGGAAGTCCCCTTTGGAAGAGGGGTGTTGGATGGCAAAATAAATCCCTCACAACTGTTGTAGGGGGAGATAGAATCCCTCTTGAGATTAGACCTAATATCAACTAAGGGATGCAGATTGGCATAGAGGGTAGTAGGCAGATGCAGAGATAATCCTTGATTCGTATTGGTGGCGGGTGAGGTGATTTTATCCAAAGAGATGGGGGACCCACTGGGGGAGGAGAAAGTAGGGTGTGGGTAAGTGGGAGAAGTATTGGGGGGAGAAGCTGGGAGCAGGGCCCTCGAGTTGATAGTAACGGAGCCAAGGTTAGGATTACCCTGGTTGTCAGGGTTAGGTATGTGGGTATTACACTCACCTTCCCTGATGGAGGAATTGTCTGACCTGTTCATGTGAAATGAGGGGGAAGCGGAGCAGGAGGAGAGAGAGGCGGAGGGAACCGAAGGTTCTGCATTAGCGGGGAGACAGATATGATGATGACTGGCAGGGTTCGAGTTATTAAGTGTATTTTTAATCCCCATAAATATTCTGTCAAAGCTCTTGAGATTCCGGTCTGAGGCTTGAATGAGGATGTTACCATTATTGTATACGGAGATGGTCAGATCAGCATTAAGGACAGGAGAGGGAAGTATGGTTATACAGAAACCGTGGGGGGTTTTGCTCAGCGGTTTGGAACAAAGCGAAGACGTTAGAGCTCTTCTCCACTGGGTTCTTGTTGTGCATGCAATCTAATATACATTTGGCAAACCACCCAAAAAGTTAAAACATGCATTTTTCTGCGCAAAAGCAGGATTTGGTGTAAAATCACAACTGCACCCTTAGTGGAACATTTCTTGGAAAAAGGCCACACTGAGAATGACTTCTCAAGGCAAGTAATTGATGTCATGGCCCCCCTAGCAAAAGGTGGCAATATCCAACACCAATTGAATCGGTTTCAGTGTAAATGGATTTTCAAATGTAACTTTGTTCAGAATGGTTTGGACTTACATGAGGAATGGAATGGCATTCTTCAATTTTCTGTCTCCCCATGCAATGTAACATTGATCATAGTATTTCTCATAAAGCTCTGGGTAATTAGTATCCTGCTTTAGCAATTTCAGGTATGTTAGACACATATAATGTGAAAAATCTGTATTTTATGTTCTCACTTTTTGTCATAATGTATGTTGGTTTAATATATTTGAAAGCATTTTATGTTTTTGTTAAATGTGGCTTTCCTTATTTGTCTATTCTTTATTTAAGGATGAAAGGCCTTTTGTTTCCTTATTTGTCTATTCTAATTTGTTTCCTATTAAATTCAGGCATTATTCATATATGCCTCGTTGTTTTCCCTTGGGGCTATAGTTTGCCTGTCCTGCCTCCATTTTTCCTCCACATCGACATATTCCCTGGTGGTCTAGTGGTGTAAAGCTCACTGCATCAGCACGCACGGTCTAGCGCGTAACATTGTCATTATCCCTAAACTCAATCCCTCCTCGAGGCAGCCTGGATTAACCCCATCTCCCGAGACTGTGTGAAATTGACTACATATATCCCCGAACACTCAGTGTAAACTGACTAATACGGCACCTGTCTGACAATACAGGTGGTTTCGTTTCTGCTCGGTCACCTGGTACTAACAGAAAGCTTTGCCTTTTTTACAGCAGCTACAATTCGTTTGGTAACGCTGATGTTTAAACTGCTGATCCCTTGTATGTAAACTTCTTACAATTAAGAAGTAAGTAATTTCGTTATGGTTGGGATAAGCTGACTAATACAGCTGTTACTGACATTACGGGAGGGTTGGTTCCCGCTCGGTCACCTTGTACTATCAGGAGGCTTTCCCCTTTTTTACAGCGGGCTATAATTAGGTTGATACTGTTGATGTTTAAATTGTCAATCCCTTGTATGCAAACTTCTTGCAATTCAGCATTCAGAGACATTCGCATCCAGGCTCCATCATTACCGCCCTCTGCTGATCATTCATTATCACCTCTGGCCCCTATACTAGAGGCAAGTGACTACCTTGGTCTGTGCTTATGCGAATTATCCTTCCAGGGTCTATTTTTCTTTTCCAATTCTTGATTTATTCTTTTCTCTAGACTTAGCGCCCTCTTGCTCTGTCCTGATGATGACCTCAGAATAACAGAGGTCGAAACGTTGTCCACACCAGACCTAAATAGACTCCTTTTTATTGTTAAAAACCTATCAAGATGAGAGTCATTTGTTGCTTTTAAAGTGATGCACTGTTTGTTACTTTGTCCATCACACCCCACTGCACCTTCCCTTCACTGAAAAGCACGAGCTCTTTAAACTATTTTAAACTAATAAAACAGTATCCTTTCCTGTAAATATGCGTTAATGACCCTGTTTTCATTCAATGTTTTCAAACGAATCGTTTTGTTGCATAGACCATCTCTGTTTCCCGGCTGGTGAAGCTTTAATGGAGATTTGTCTCCATGTGAACCATTGTTTGTAAAACATAGTATATTACCCCAGGTTCTCGAAATGTATGGGATCACCCTTGTTCTTGCATATTGATCCATCCAGGCATACATTCACACCGTACATCTAACCAAAATCTAACATCCACACAGGCATAAAACCATCCATGCATTCTACCAACATCAACCTTTGTCTGTATGTGTCTTATCAGACACTGTGTGTGTATGTGTGCGCTCACTTTCACACATATGGGTGTTGTCAATTTGCATTTCGGTGTCTGTATATGTATTTCTTGTCTGCACATCCACAGATATTATACAACAGTATGTGGCCACAACAACAAAGGTTGCATACATCAATACAAGCAAGAGTTGTTGGCTTTCCCATTGAGTATTTTTTGCCGGGATAATTTTTGCAAGTAAGTGGAGAACTAGTTTAAACTATTCCCTCATTCCCTTGTTAGATTCTTGGCGTGATTGACAGTGTAAAAAATCACTGACATGTCCTAAACAAATTATGTCGCAGGAGTCTCCTCTGTCAAGGACAGAGGTCGAAACAAACTATATTTTACAATTGTGGTTTCGGTGCTGCAGACATTCCAGAAGCCTGATTGTCAGTTGTCTGTTCTTTTAAGTTGAGTCCCAATAATTATTCCAAGGCCTATAGAGCAAGGGAAGGTTCGAAACTAGGTCAACATGTTTTAAATCATCTGGGAGACACCTGATGTTTTTGGGAATGTGGTGACAACATGCTTTACAGTTGTCCAGCAATTGACCTTGTTTTAGAGAGGTGTAGATGACAATACTCAAATAGCCAATGATGGACAAGCCGATGTTTTGAGTCGAAAGGCAGGAATTCGATCTTTGAAGTAATAAGATCCCAGGGACCACTGCCAACTCTTAAAAAATGAAACTGAAACGTTTCATTTTTGTTATGAAACACATCCTGTTTTCATTTAAGGAAAACTGGCTGCATTTAAAAAAAAAAAAAAAAGTTGCTTTATTTAAAAGCAAACAGACATGGCGGTCTGCTGTCCCCAGCAGGCCACCATCCCTGTGTTTTTAGCAATTCCCAATGTTCCGCAAATTGCGACCTACCTCATGAATATTAATGAGGAAGGCCAATTGCTACCTCATTAGGAATTGTTAAATGTGTCAAGGATTTGTACATAGGTGTTTGCATTTTCCTAATAGCAAATCACAAAAATTTGCAATTAGGAAGTCGCAAAATTAAACCTGCGTACATGTGGCCCTAGATACTTCTTTGGTGAGATGATTGGTGGGTATCATTGAGGGCTGGGCAAATTTCAGAATGGATTTAGACTTTCAGGAGTAAAGAAGTGAAGGAAAGGAAGATACTAAAGAGTAAGTTTTCATTTTAGGCCCAGAACATGATTTATCTATTGTTAAATTTTGACATGGAAGCTTCATAGCGGAGGATGGAAAAAGTAGAGATTGTCATTTTCTGTCCGTAAAAAATGAAAATTTTACAGTGGATCAAAAATTGGTTTTTTGAGTATCTCTTCTCATAAAGCAGTGTTGATGGAGAAAGTTATGAGGTCTGTTTTCCAATATCCACTTCATTAGCAGAAATTGCAGAAAGAAATTAGGGTCTTGGTATACACATTGAGTAGTCTGTACTCGTAGTTAAAGATTCATGCCCTTTGGGAATTAAAGCATCAGGGGATTTTATTCAAGCTGACTCCTGTGGATTTTTAATATTTATTTTGATTAATTTCATTGCTATGCTCAGTTCATCCTGACTGATCCTGATATCACATTGATCTAATTGTTAGTCAGGTTCAGTTCAAATTGATTGTATGTTATCTGGCACAGTTTTTTAATGGGCATGGAATGGCTTTAACTAACTATGCATGATAAATAAATGTGGACATTTGAAGTAGTCCGTGCTTGTAGTTGTTACTGGTGGTCCGGAATAAATGTGTGAGATGAATGACCTTGGAGCACTCGGGTTCTAACCTGCTGTTGGAGATTTAGGAACATCAGGTTTTGGATCCTATGAAGAGTAGGGAAGTGACACTGGGGCTATGGGATCCTCTGAATGTTTCATTAAGCAAACAGACCATGGATTGAGGGAGCACCTCCAGCCGCAGAAGCATCACAAAAGAGTGATTTAAAAATACCTCATACTTGGGTCCTCATTATGAGCGCCCTATAAAAGGGCTCAGGTTCCCCCCACCCTCAGGGGGCATCAGCAACTCCAGGGGATGGAACTCCAGGGGATGGGAAAAATCTGTCAATACAAATGGGACCCTGAGGGTCCCCTTAGAAATGCACATTTATCAGGTGAATCAGTAATTCCAGCTGTGATTCCCCCATTAATAGGTGTGATACCCTCATTAATACCACACAGCGGCAACTGGTAATGAGAGCCTTTGTGTCATACCATTTAAGAGAGCAAGCAGGCAACTCCAAAGAGTTCAGCTTAATTGGTTTGGGTAACCGAACCAATACAAAATAAGCAATGGCATAGCCAGTAGGTCTCGCCGATGGCTTTGCCAATATGTTTTATCCATGTTGTGCTCTAGTGTGGCTGCTATTTAGTATGGCTAAAAGTTATTGGTGTAAAGGGATGTGGAGTGAAGTGTTCTAAAGTTGAGTAGAGTGTAGTGTTATGGAGTGACATGGAGTAGAGTGGCGTGGCATGGAGTGACGTTGCGTAGAGTGGAGTGGCGTTGCACAGAGTGGAGTTGCGTGGAGTGGCGTGGAGTAGAGTGGTGTGAAGTGGCATGGTGTAGAGTGGCGTTGCATAGAGTGCTGTTATGTGGAGGGCAGTTGCGTTGAGCGGAGTGGCATTGCATGGAGTGGAGTGGTGTTGCATGAAATAGCGTAGATGGAGTGAGCCCTTTTTCTTTTATTTTCAATCAAAAACAATTACTTTAGTTTTAGACAGATTAATTTGGATGCTGTTTATTTCACAGTTACTGGCTAGAGCCTCCAAAGATCTCTGCAACCGCATGGCCGTCTGATCTAATAAGATTGTATTATCCGAATATTGTAATGCTTGGATCTTAGTATCAGTTAACGGGAGTGGAATAGCTCTTGCTGAATTAAGTATCAGTTTAATGTCGCCCAGATATAGATTTAATAGGAGAAGGGCTAGAATTCAGCCTGGTTTTAATTATTTATAATCAAAAATGTTATCTAGCGTGGCCTATCTTGCTGTTACCTTACTCTTTAATCAGGTATCTGAGTACAAGTTTATTATGGCATTTACTAGGGGTGGTGGAATTCCCTACTTGGCCAATTTGGCCCACAGATGGCCTCTGATGACATAATGAAATGTTGTTGTAAAACCAATTAATAAGCGTATTACCATGAATAATGGTTCCAGAAAATTAACAAGCAGCAATTTTTAAATGGTTTGTCTTTGTCAATGCTTGTAATGCAATTCAACAAGCATTGATAAAGACAATATTACAAATGTGTCAATGCCAGAGAATGGGTGGAGGCACATGAGCACTGGACGGTGGCAGGGCTAAATCCTACACTTTGAGGGAGGGGGTGTAGTAAAGAGACATTTATGGGGTGGCAGAACAGTGGACAGGTTGCCACAAAAAGCTACTCAAAGCTTCATGAACCTTCCATGAAATGCCATGGCCATTGAGCCAATGGCAACTTCTAAAAAATGCCAGAGGCAAATGGCTCAAATGGGCTGACCAAAAGCTTACTCTTCTGCATACTGAATGCATGTATCAATGTGCATGTCACATGAGGTGTTCGGCAGACAGCAACAGCTGTCTGTACATAAGACCTAAAAGGCATAAAACTAAAAGCCATCATGCTGCCCTGTCTGATAATGGTTTAGATGGGGGATATTTAAAGTCTGTTCAAGTGCTACTGCCTCCCACCATTATTGGGAACATAGCTAACTGAAATAGTAAACCAGTCCAGCTGTTTACTTACTCATTAATAATATATTGTACACTTAGAAGACTTTCTCTTGCACACTGTTGTCAGGCAATTCAGACCTTGCATGGTGCCTGAAATATGGGGAATCCAATCAAATCCAAGTGCATCTTCCTTAATGCACCATTCAGTGCCACTGTAACTAACACCATGAACTGTCTCCAATTCCAAAGTGATGACATGCATCCAATAATGACTAGTTAACCTGAATAGTGTCTGACACCACAGGAATTGTTTAAAAGAACCCTCACACACCAACCTGGTTGGTGTCATGCTTCATCATCGGGTTCCCAGTCGGGTAGCCAAGTGCTACCCAACTGTGCTTCGACACCTGATTACAGTGGAGCAGGTTTTTTGGTTTTTGTGTGATGAGATTGTTAGTGTAGTGACATTAAAAATACCTCAGGGAAACTCACTATTCAATATTTTATTCCCAGTGGCCCAGGGTATGTTTAAAACAAGGTAAAAATGGATAATATGTCAGAAACGCAAATAAGTTTCTGGATTATCCTTAGGTCGACATGTTTCAGCTCTTCAAAAAAGTTAATGGAGCTTTCTTCAGGACCTCACTATATGGTGATTAATGTGAAAAAGTGAGTGGTAAAAATTAAACCACATGTATAACGCATTTTTACACACTCGCTACGGCGTGTTTATCATGCGGGGATGGACTAACCATGAGTAACGGTCCATCAGTAGTAAAATTCCTGTGGGGAGAGAAATAACAAGACAAAACGACATATAACATATAAAAGCACTCGTTTGTTAATTGTTGATTATTGTCACTTCCATACTATTCTTCCCCAAGTGGCGAAATACACATTCAGTGTCACTCATACGTGGGAAACCATTCATACGAACAATAGTTCAGGTAATATAATTAAAAACAGTGCATGCTCGCGATGTTCGTGGGCATGCTTGCGGTGTGGGCAGGTCATGTGTTCATGCTGCACCGATTGTCAATTGCCGCAGTGAAAAAGCGATATATATTCGCTAAATAACCTAGCATGCTTGTGGTCAGAATCGGTGAGCATGCTGAAGTAAAGCGCTCAAAAAGAGCGTCGCGCTAAGCTTGGTAGCGTGCTGTAAAATCGTCCTAAATGAACGTAAGACAAAAATGCCGTAATGCTAGAATTTTAAGCAAACGACCTGCGCGTTACGCGTGAACCATAGTTGCATAGTATTTACGTAAATCATGGTATTTCCATGGCCATACGAGTCCAGGGCGGGAGGAGCTCCTACTAGGTACTCTAAAGGAAAGGTTAAAAAAGCATAGATGAGCCAAATGTCTGGAGCAGGAGTGAAAAGATAGCTGGATGGGCCACTATTGGGATCTGTAAGGAAAGGTCTTACTTGGTCTCGGTGCTCCCCCACGTCTCAACCTACTGCGGCGTCCACTGGAACGAGATGATCTCGAGGGACTGGGAGACGCAGATATAAGAGCAGAGGCTGGGCGGGAGCGCGGGTAGTTAAATGATGACACCTGCGCGCAATAAGCTACAACGCTAACCTGTACTGGGCGTATCGCTCGTGGCGAGCAGGAGCCGTCGGGAATGTCAGTGCACGTAAAAGACGTGCATCACGTCAAAGCACAAATCACTACGTGAAAACTAGAAAGCTGACCACTGTCACGTAGCGGGCGGCTGGGCACTAGTGGTGTATGCTGCCTATAAATAGAGAAATAAAATAGAGAAATTAAAGCCCATAGCACAAGGAGAGTGGGGTGCCAATAAAACTGGAAATTAAACGCGGAATAGATAACGTGCCGCTATGCTGGGTGAGATTATCAAGTGCTGCGTGATAAATTAGTGAGCACGTATGTCGCTGCCAGTATGACGCCTCCGTGTAGTCTAGAGGTGCCTGAACCCCTTCAAGATTGCCAAATTCATGTTTTTTTGGGGGAGGAAAAAAAAGGGGGGTGATAAGTTTACGAGTTTAAGAGTTCAAGGAATAGGAAGCCTAGTTATACAAATAGTAGATAGTCTTTAGTTAGGCCAAGGAGTTACAAAGGACACTGTTGACTCATGTGGTACCATCTATAGGGTCTATCTACTCAGACTGTTCCACGGAATATTGTCATTCAAACCACTGAGATGGGTAGATAACCGATAAATCCAACGTTGTTCTTTTTCTAACAGTTGTTGCTGGAAGTTCCCACTCCTCATTTGCAGATGTTCAATTATTACCCATTCCATATCATTTGTGGTATGACCTGCTTCCAAAAAGTGGTTCGTCATTCGTGTTGTGTTTCGTTTGCAACGAATCGTGCTTCTGTGCTCACATATTCTGGTCTTTACTTTTCGACTTGTCATGCCCACATACCTAAAACCACATGGACATGTGATGAGGTAGATAACATTATCTGTGTTACAATTAGTATGTGTGCGGATTTGCCATACTTTCCCTGGTTCCAGGTTGAGAGTTTTTGATGATTTAGTTAGGTGGCAAATACTACAGTCACCGCAGGGGTAGTGTCCAGTGACCTTTGGGAGACCCCATGCATTATGTATGGTATTTGTTACCGACCTCACTTGTTGCGGTCTTGTGTGTACTAGACTGTCTTTTAAACTTCTGCCTCTTTTGTAGGAAAACATGGGTTTTTCCCATTGGTGGTTGCCTGTATTGAGAATTTGCCAGTGCTTCTGGACAATTTTGGCCACTTGGCATGAAACAGGGTTATATGTGGTTACACAGGTCAGTGGTATTGTGGTTTCCTCCTTGAGTGTGCTTTCTAGTAGGCTCTCTCTGTTTTGATTGCGAGCTCTCTTCATTGCTTTGGTCGCAATCCTGTTAGGGTACCCACGTTGTTGTAATTTTTTAGTTAGGCATTGAGCTTGTTGTTTAAATTCTTCTACGTTACTGCAGTTTCTACGTAACCTCAAGTATTGTCCATAGGGCAAGTTCTCCCTTAATGTTCGGGGGTGAAAACTGGTATAATGGAGTAGCGAGTTTCTCGCCGTCTTTTTGAAATGAGTTTTTGTCTCTAGTCGTCCATTAGCATGGGTGATGTCCAAGTCTAAGAATGTGATGCTCCTCCTGCTGATAGTGCTGGTAAATCTTAAATTAGAGTCACACCCATTGATCCAGATGAGGAAATCATTGAGGGATACTTCTGACCCTTCCCAAATTAAGAATACATCGTCGATGTACCTTTTATAAAAACGAATGTGATGTGACAGTGAAGTACCTGGATGGAATAAGTATGTTTTTTCAAAATTAAAAACATACAACCCTGCCACACTTGGGGCGAAGGTGCTGCCCATCGAAGTTCCATACGTTTGCAGGTTCAGTTGGCCTTCATATTCAAAATAATTTTCTTTTAGTGCAAGTTTTGCACAATCAAGGATGAAAGATTTGGGAGTCATATACTCCCAGATGCCTTCGTTCAAGGAGGATTTCAGTACTCTCAGCGTGTCATCCTGAGGCAAACTCGTGTAGAGGCTTTCTACATCAAGGCTTACCAACAAGGACGTGTTGGGATTGAAAGGTAAATCCTTTATTTGGCCCAGTAAATCTTTAGTATCTTGTAAAGAGGTGGCTTTGACCAATGGTTGTAGAAAAAAGTCACAGAATTGTGAGAGAGGTTCTAGCACTGACCCGATCCCCGACACTATGGGTCGACCGGGTGGCGGCACTTTGTTTTTGTGCACTTTAGGGATGGTGTAAAAATAAGGTATTTTTCCACTGTTGGTTGCTAGGAATTGAGCTTCCTTTTTGCTGATATTTCCTAGATTTTCCGCATCACTCACTAGCTCATGGATGGTAGATTTTAGTCTCTCCGTTGGGTCCTCTTGTAGGGGAAGGTAATTGCGTCTGTCACTTAGTAGACGTAAGCATTCCATATGGTAATCATTTTTGTCCTGAAGAACTATCCCCCCTCCCTTGTCCGCAGGTTTGATGACAATGTTGTTGTTGTTCCTTAGGGAGGACAATGCTTCAAAATCTCCTTTGCTCACATTTTTTAAAAGCTTTTTTTCTTGGAGATTTTCAATGTCTTTGAACACTGCTTGTTCAAAAGTGACCAGCTCACAGGGGATTGAGCTCGGTGGTGGTATGAACTTGGATTTAATTTTGAAATTGGTGTCACCATCTTGTTGTGTTAGTGTTGCCACTGCCTCTGACTGGTTTTCAAGGAGGCTTTGAGTTTCAACTTTCTAAAAAATTCGGCCATTTCACTAGTGACAAATTTTTCCACACACATTCTGACTGAAAGAGAAAAAGACCTTCTGAATAAAGGCCTAGGATTTGTTCCAACGGCCAACCTAGACAAGTTCCGCCTACATTGTGAAATGGCCCAATCTTTTAGAAAGTTGAAACTCAAAGTCAGGAGAGCCTGGGTGTGCTTCCTGGTTGCTGTTCCAGCCCGAGTCCGATAGAGGGGAGACGGAGCAGAGACGCGAGATGCGGCAATAAAGTAAGTGGTTTTAAAAAATAAAAAGAATTACATTCCCCTTCCTCCTTGCTTACAGAACTCCAAAAGGAGCAGAAAGACAGATCCAAAAACATCCCCTAGTTAGTGAGCCAAGTGTGCATTTGCAGTGGGGATCCCTTCCACTGGTGGAGCAGTCAACAAACAGAAGCCTAAACTTATTCAATTGACAAAGCTGGGGATATTACCCTCAATAAAGATGTAAAAACCTATCAACAGTCCCAGTAAACCGGTGCAGTTTGCTGCACGCCAATCACTTACTTGCTTATTGTGCTGAGCAGGGCTTTCTGATTTTTCGCATCAGGGAGGAATTCTACAGGTTGCTTGCCAAATCCATGGAGCTCCAACATAACTTTTGAGGTGCTTTTAGGAATGATATATTGGCATGAAATCATAAATGAATAGTAACCACCTGATCACATTAGTCCTGCGATTACCATCTAAAGTGAACTATGTTACATGTCAGACGCGCATAACGTTATCCTGTCAAGCATGTCTGTTTAATAATGATTAGTAACTTGTTAACTATACCAGAGCTTTTCACCTACTGAATGGAACCCGCACTGTTTGAATTCTTCAATGCTGCTTTTGAAATTAAATACCATATTCCTGCTGCAAACCATCAAAATCTTTTCAGTTCAATAGGCAGCTTGTCGGATTAGCATCCTAAAACAAGGAAACTACCTTCCTGCAGGTTTGACAGGATGAAAGCTTACAAAACCAGGTATATTCCACCTGACCAGCAGTACTGCAAATGGACCTGATGACTTAAAAGCAGAGGTCAGTCCCACATCGTAGGATAAGGAAGACATAGAAGCCTTCACAGAGGGTGTGAGATAGCACCCCGAATGCCATTTCTGACAGTTTGAGGTAATCAGGCGCTGAAAAAAGGTTGCCTTCATAATAATTGTACATGACTCCATACTTCATAAAAAGGTAGAAGTAAAGTGGGAGGGACAGCTGAAAGATAAACATTCCCCTGTGGCTGCAGCCATTGTTGTGCACCTTGATACACAACTTCAATGAGAGCCTTACAGGCAGAGACCTTGGGTCACGTGACACTGACCTGCTGTCCCCCAGACGCCATGGTCTCCTTCACTCTACCACCTCCAAAACTTCCCTCTTGAGCTCGGCCGCTTCCTCTTCTGCTCACAGAGGAAGTATGCAGGGGTGTGGCTAAAGTACCCAGGTTGGACATCCAAAAAAAGCCCAATCCCCCTTAAAAGGAACGCCAAAACAAAACAAATATCCTAACAAAAGAAGCCCAACACAAGATTGACGGTCGACATCTAAAATTGCAAAAAGGCTAAAACCAAGCCCAATCCCCCTTAAAAAGAAGCCCAAAACAAAATGAATATCTCATCAAAAGAAGCCCAACATAAATAAGATTGACGGTTGACAAGCAAAATTGCAAAAAGGCTAAAAAAACAAAAAACATGCGAGTGAGTGTAGAAAAAAGGGTGCGTACAGAAAAATAGAAAGGCGCACTGCCTCCCGAAGCGGCAGTCATGCTTAAAGATGAAGTGCGGTGGCCGTAAAGCGCACGTCTCGCTGGTCAAGGGAAATGCTCAAACTCTTGTGTGAGGTGCTTTTTTACAATAAAAAAAAAAGTCTCTGAGCCAGTCACTAAAATGGGACAAGTGAAAGAATACAAATACTACGGCACTGCTCCTCGGGAGTAAACAATTGACAAAAATGTGGGACAATGAGGAAACAGTAACCACTTACAAGTAAGGATTTTTAAAAGACACTGATATAAACAAATCAAAAACAGTGGGAGGGCTGCAAACCCACAAAGTATATACAACATGTCTTGAAGAGACAGCACAAGCGCTGTCTAGGCTCGACCTAACAAAAAGCCTGTAACAATTATTCTGTTGCACTTAAATTGGACACACAAATAATTCGTGAGCAAAACCATTGTTTTTTTCACACATTGAGAAATATCACTGCAGTCATTTTACGAATTAAACAACATTTTCGTTAATTTATTTTTTGCTTTCCTTAGTTCTACTAATCTGAATAAAGTCAGTTGCTTTTGTTTCCAGTGACCCATAGAAATGACTGGAAAACTCGTTGTAGATTGGAGATTATGACCTCTAAGCAAAGTGTAAAAATACATTGCAGCTGAAAGATCAGTTTACATTTCTGTGTTTCATGTACACATTATGCTCACCATACAGTGTACAAGAAGCACTTACAAATTACAAAACAGAAAGGAAGTTCAGGGAAACAAAACAGATAGGTCATGTTAGAAGAAAATTTGCTGCTGCAGTATTTTTTATTTATTACATATTTTGAAGTTTTTATATGGAGTGTATAAATTCCAATGGGTATGGGAGCACTTCATATAGAACAGTGCAGGTTTGAGGTTTTATTTTCATGCTCCGGTGCTGGTTGAAACAGGAAAGAACTAGCTGCCCCAAGGGTAAGTGGAGCAGCAGGAGCCTAAATGGGACCTGCACAGGCAGCAAGATAAGTACAAAAATGCTTTTGAATGTTGTTTGCATGCATGTGGGTGAAAGGGTTATCTATAATAGAAAGAGCATGTGTATGTGTCATCATGTCTGTGTGTCAGTGAAAGTGTGAGTGACAGAGTATGAGTGAGAATGAATCAGTGCTAGTAATACTGAGTGCAAGTGTGCAAGTGAGAACAAATGAATAAAAGAGTAAGTGAGAGTGAGAAGGAGCAAGAGTGAGTGCAAGTGACTGAGAGTAAGTGAGAATTAATGGGAATGAGAATGGGTGAATGCAAGCAAGTGAATGGGAAGGAGTGAGTGAGAGCAAGAGTGAGTGCAATGTCTAAACATTAATGAATGAATTAATAAATAAATTATTGAATGAGAGCTAGTGTGAGGAAATGGGGTGTATTATATGGTGTGGTTGTGCGACCTCACTTGTAATACACTTACCAACTTCTTTAAGACCAGTAGGTTTCCATTGTCAAACCTTAGGCTCAACCATGGGTAGGTTTGACTCTGAGCATCAAGACTAACACAAAGGAACAAGTGCAAAGAATTTAAACAGCACCAAAATAACTAAAGAAGAGATACATGAGACACTCAAGAATTCCAAAACCAATTTATAAAAATAGACTTATGTTTATGTAGTTTTAGATGCCACAACTGAGGTTTCAGAAGACATATAATTTACAAGGTATAATAAATATGCACTTTTTCACTTAAATGCAAATAAGCACTAGCAAATTCAACAAATCTGACACTTAGAAACGTTTTCAGAGAAAACTTTGGGCAAGTATTGATACAATTACTTAGAGTAACTTTAGGTGACTAACTCTGGCAGGGAGCCAGTCAGGGGGGCCAGCAGGGTCCACAGAAACAGTTCTCTCAAAGGTAGAATCAGTCGTCAGCAAGTTCCAGGTACTTTTTTCCCTTTGATGTAGGTTCCTATGCAGTGGTGCTGATGTAAGAGATACAGGATGCTGAAGATGCTTTAGATGCGATGCAGTCGATGGGGGCCTTGCTGTAGCTACACCTCCACAAGCTTGATGAGGCAGTCCTGGCCATAGGGGTCGACGTCTCTCGAAGTCCTCTTGGTCCTGGCAGACTTCCCATCACCACTGGGCTACCAGTCACCCGGTATCACTGTCACAGCACAATCCTTCTTTGCATGGTAACTCGCCTTCTGATCGATCAAGCTGTACTCTGATGACTCTCCCATGTACAGCCGACTCAGGTGGAACTTTGAGCGTGGGGTCCTGGTCTCTTGTGCTGCAAGGCGACGAGCAGTGGCAGCTTGTAGATTTGGGCTACTACCCCACCTCAGTAGGCTTCTTCAGCTGTAGTGGCCCTGTGCTGCGAGCAGCAGGTCAGTCAACTGACCATTGGAGTTGCATGCTTTGGCTGTGCTCTGGACAAGACACCTCCACAAGTAGGACACAGCAGTCACATTCCCTCTCCTTTGCTAGCCACCAGGGTCAGCGGGTGCAGTCCATGCCGGTGCTGCCTCCTTTGCCGGTTCCACGGTGCAGCAGTGCAGTCCTGTATTTGGTTCGTCTTCCAGGCCAGATGAGATCTACTTTCAGGGAGTCAGTGGTGCCCTTTTATGCCTAGAAAATGACTTCAGGGTGGACACAGTCAGTAGTCAATTGCCTACTAGGTTCCCTCCCTGCCGATGACCACTTTCTGTGAAATGTGTCAGCTGGCTAGCCCAAGATGTACCATTGTGCCCACTTTTACTATAGCAGGACCCCTCTCTCAGCATGTGGAGCTCCCTAGCCCAACACAGAGGTGTGGCTACCAAGGGGGATACATGTCCCTGAAAAATGGTGTAGGAACTGGTTTCCCTTCTTCCCAAGTGCCAGCCTGTCTACCTCAACAGTAGAGCAGCCCCTCTCCCATGTGTTTCCCATTTGCTCTTCAAAGGTGGCTTCACTTAATATGGGACATCTACTGCAAAATGCTGGGATACTGAAGTTAATTCTTGGCATAACAAGCCCCCATGGCAAAATAATCCCTTTGGGATTATTGGAATATGGGACACCCACTGCAAAATGTTGGCATACTAGAGATAATCCTTGGCATATGGGTCACCAGTGGCAAAATGCTGATGCTGTCATTTGTAGGTGGTTTTTAGCATATGGGAGGACAGTCTTTGGCAAATTGTTTTCTGCTTGTGTCTCTGTTATCTGCTGGAAAGCTTTGTGCCTCAAAGCAATTCAGTGTGCACTGTGCAGAAATATGATCATTTGCATTAAGGCAATGGCAGAGGTATCCGTTTGTCTCATCCTAAGAGCGGCTCATTCAAAAAGCCATTTTTGTTTTGCCTTCTTTCTTCGATACTGGTCCTTGTAGTGTGCTTTTTCCATTCTTAATGCAAGTCTTCAGAAACAAGAGGTCAATAGCTCTGCCGATTGAAAAAAACACCACCCTCTAAGAAGACAGCCCAGTGATATCATCTGTATGGCCTGCAAGCCGGAAATGAATTTTGACAAGGCCATCTCAGCCTTTGATCCCTCTACAGCTGATCACTGGTGTACCATTAACTGAGTAATGGTAAAAATGTTTTATTTACAACACTAAAAAAGCCTAAATAAACTGCAGTAATTAAGTGCTGTTAATGAAATGTCAGTGGCAATGACTGTGGAATCCTGGCCAGCTCCACGTTCTGAGCCCCTCGTGTTTCCTGACAATGATGCTCTGTCATGCTGCCAGTGAATGATGATAGCCTATTTCTGGCATGGAACTAAAGTCATAAAACATCTAATCAAGTTAGTGTGTTTCTGCCTTTTTACCCATGTCTGAAGCCACTGATGCAACTGCAGAGACCCCATGAGTATGAGATAACTTCCTGCACTGGTGCTTCAATGGCTGCGTGCTACATTAGCTCTGAATAGTACGCAGTTAAATCACCTCTTACAAAAAACACTGATACTGATTTGAGCAGTGGCAGTATCAACTTTCTGGAATAAATGTGATAGCTTCATAGAGCCTGCGCAGTATCCCTTTTGTTTTGACACTGGTTAATACTAAGAATGTTTCCTCGGGGATGAGGGAACAATTTGTCGCAAGAGAAGTTGGCTTCATATAGTGTTTGGTGGAACCCGTGGGAGAAAGTTGAGATTGAGCCAGCGATACATATTTATATATATACCCACAAAAACACGTGACCGCGTGGATGCTGCCTGCCTCCACGCTGTTTGTGTGAAATCTAGTCTCTCCTACAGATGCTGCAGCATGCTCAGATGAACTGTGGGGCACAGCCTAGGTCACACACATAAGACAGTCTCTTCCTGGGCACCAAGGATCCATGGGACTACTAGGCCCAGAGTCCTGGCTCTGGACAGTCATGAGAGGAATGGAAAGTTAGGGAGACCTCTGCGCACACAGCCTGGCTAAGGCAGCAGACAAACACTTGCCTCAACAGTCCACCTCACCGACGTCTAGTCACGGAGGCTTTGCAAGCATCCCTAGAGCAAAAGAAAAGAAGAGACCAAGGTCACATGAGTGGTCTGCGATCTCAGGACTGTGTCGCAGGCCCTCACTGGGATAACACTGCACTAGTGGCCCAAATCAGCATCAAGACAAACCAGCAACAACAGCACAAGGACCAGAAGGGGGGGGGGGCACAGTGCCACAACCATGCAGATCATCCTGGCCATGGGAGAGGTCTTCATAACCTGCCAACTGCAGTAGTACAAGAAACGTCTGCTCCAGAGCCCCACAGAGAAAGAGTCTTCGATAGGAAGTAGAAGATTCATCCACACAGGTTCTGCAGCATGAAACATTGTTACAGAGGGAACAGCCACACAGGTAAGTTAACATAGTTCTCAACCACTTACAGCACCTTTGGGGACCAATGAAAGACTTCTTTTGTGATCGAAGACTCCACCAGTGTGAGCTTCATCCTCTAGCCTATCCAGCAGTAAAGGATTCTGGGTACTTTAGAGCTGTTCCTGGGTGAGCTTCGTCCAATGAGTGTGTCCTCAGTGCTGTATAACCCCCAGAATTAGAGCTTCATCAATAAATACCGCCGCAGAGCTTCTGCGGTCACAGGTAGCATCAGTTTCCCAGGGCGTAGCTTCAGAGGGGGTGTTTGGGGTGTGACACCCCCAAAAAAATGTATTCTGTAGTAAGTAGTTGAATTCAAGTGCTTTCAGATGGATATAGTGAAGTGCCTGTCAGATTCACTTGAGATGTGTACATACACACAGACAAAGGCACACACACCCCTGCTCTCTTGTCTCCATTTTGAAAGTCTTAAAAAATGTTGCGTAGTTTAATAAATATCGTATTTTAAGTACTCCTAACAACACACACTGCCCCTTAAGCATCCCTCATGCCCGGCATCTCATATAATGTATAGATATGCCAGAGTATTCCTGGGGAAGCTGAAGTTCACACTCCCCCAATCTCACTGACCAGGCTACGCCCCTGCAGTTTGCCTCAGCAGAGTCCTTACTGCTAGAGGTATCTGTTCTGCACCAGCGGCTTCTCCGTGCTCGAAAGCTCTGGCAGTGTGTGTGAGCTTCTGCTTTGGTACTCTCAGTGTCACAGAACATATCAAGCATAACCATCATCTAGTAACGCCTTTTCTTTTGTTAATAAACCATATAATTGTAAGCTTCCTCCTGCAGTGGCTTCTCACTGCTAGAAGGCCCCAGCAGTAAGCTACTTCCAGACGTTCTTTCTCAATTCTGAAGAGCTTTAGAAGTGTGGCCTTCCATCAGAAGTGCCTTTTCACGGTTAGAGGATCCCACCCTCAGTGTGCCTTACCCTCAATAATGCTTCCTCCGTGTTTTATGATGCCAGATAACGCCATCATCCTTAAACAGTGCCTTCACAATGGCAGAGTTCTCCAAAAGAGTGAGCCCTATTCCAGTAATGCTTCCTCAGCGCTTTAGGATCCTGTTTTATTTTGAAGTGCTCTCCCTAAAATGAAAGCACCTCATTAGTGCAAAGCTTTCTGTCAGTGCATGAAGACACATCTGTGTGACCTTTCTAAGGCCTTCTTCCAAGGTCCCCGATACATCAGATTTTCCCACCTCATTTTCCCATTGCCAGGAGGGATAACTATAAACTTTTACTATTTTGCAACATTTGTATTTCCTTTTTTCACTGTTTATTTCGATTTCTGGGGCCGTATTACAGAGAGTGCCCCAGGGATGCAAAGGCCATGTGTGCCCGCTTTGTGTTCTCAAGGGGCACTTTGTTATTACAGAAGGGGCGCACATGCTTGTGCGGCCCCTTCAGCAATACAGATAGCGCTGGCGCACATGTAGCGCCAGAGCTATCATCAGAAGGCGATCCCTGTTTGCATAGGGGTGTCAGCCCATGCAAATGAGGGAATCACTTTGCCTCTGCGCCCGTGCTGTAATATGGATTTGGGCGCAAAGGCAATTATGCCTTTAGGAGGGACACTGAAAGTGCACCACAAAAAGGTGGTGCGCTTTCCGTGGGTCTCATAGAGGCAGCCCTCTGGAGAGGAGAAAAGGGTCCCTTAGACCCTCAGAAATCCTCTTCCAGGTGAGTGCAGTCACTTCCTGCACCTGCCTGCAAGGGAATCTCTCTCCCCTCTTTAAAGTGCAGGCGGGGTGCCACCTGCACAGTGAAACATGGAGCAGCTTTGAAGCAGCCACTCTGCATGTCAGTTGAATGCACTGAATGAGGGCAACACGAGTTTGCGGCAGCCCTGCGGGCACCGTAGTCAAGATAATATGGTGCACTTTGTCTGTTTGCGCACGGTGCACCTATTTAAAAGTGTGACGTGGCACAAACAGAGAAAGTACGTCGTATATGTAATACGGTCCCTGAAGAACTTTGGTTGTTACATATGCTTATTGGAATTTGCAGATGTTGCTTGTTTAGCACCGCTAATTGGGTTGGCTTCGTAGTAATGCCTCAATGGAGTTCCTGTCTCGACCAGAATTTTAGTGTCGCCTATACCTATGCCACTTTCTTGGAATGGACTCTGAAGAGACCTCTGACTTACACAATAGAATAACTAACATAGGATAAAACTCCTATGTACAGTAGTGCATGTGATAAGTATAATACAATAAAACTCCGACATATAGTTTATTTATTAATAGTACTTATAAAGTGCAGACCTTGCCACAAAGGCCTCAGAGCGCTTCAGAAGTAGCTTTTAACAAGAGCAGCTCTATTGGCTCTTGATAGGGAGCGTGAACGGCAACAATACTTGTAGATGGACAAGGTGGCTCTTTTTAGGGTCAATGACAAAGATCGGGGATCCTTCTTCAAATCTCTGGGAGTTACTTTCGGTTTCTTGGCAGTTGGTGTGCTTGAAAATATTTGTTTCATTCTGTTTATCTTTTCAGTTTTTGGAATCCGCATTAGGAGGTTTGATTTGCCTCTAGCGGTCCTCTCACATCCTCAGATGTACAGTTGTTATACAGTTTTATGGACAGGCCGAGATGCATCATTTTTTGAGCGATGAAGACAACTGTAAAGCTAATTTCGTCTTCAGGGGGCAGCCAATGCAGATCTCGCAGGATTGGAATTATAAGGTTTTTTTTTTGTTGTTGTTGATATTTCAGTAGGTGGACTGTTGAGCTTCCTTCAAAGCTAAGTCGGATTTCAGGAAACCTGCAAATATGGGATTGTTTGGTGTGAGGGATGTATGGTTACGTTTAAAAGTAATACAGTGTGTAAATGTACTATTTTGTTAGCCACATATGCCACCTAGATGACTGTTCCTTTAATGTAATGGTAAACCCCCAACTGCATCAATTACTAGGCCTACAACCCAGCTAGTTGTTAATTGCTTAAAATCTGAAACACCACTGAGAGGTGCTTCACAAGATGTCTAATGGGAAAATATAGGTAAGCATTGTGTTTAGTAATATAAATATTACAACAATGTGGACATTCACTTACAGTGAAACACTTGCGTTCCTAGAACTCACAACAATTCATGCGTTTTCCCATTGATAAATACTTATTTGCTTCAAAGTTTACATAACAGGTTATGAACTGTTGTGACACATTGTTGACAAATTTGACCATCCCTTATTGCGATTTTATAGGGTCCATCCAGGTCACAAGGCTGATTGACCTAACGAACAATTATGTGCTCAAATCTCAGAATTTGCAAGTGGAAATTCAACTTTGTCATTTACACAACATTAACTTGCGTCAATTTCCTGATGATGTACTTTACTTTTGAGTAAATGCTCTCACATCGGGCAGGTTTTGGGCGAGGAGGATGAAGAAAGATTTCTTCACAGTTGGTGAACGCGAGCAAACTAGCAGACTTTTGCTATAATATTCAAATGAGGTGCGAAATACATTGTCTCAGGAGACTTCAACTTGTTCCTTTCAGGGAATGCTGGCAACCACCAGCTGGCAGAAGATCTACTACAAGAATGGGGGATCCCACCCCAGGAAGAAAGCAAGTGGGGCAAACAAACCAAGGTATCTAAAGATTTACTGGCGGAACTAACAAGTATGGGTTTGATAGCATCAAACGGTAGATTTCCTGGCGACCGCCCCCAATCAGCTACTTATCACAACTCAACGGTGAGCACAGCAATAGACTATACTTTCCTATCTCTTTCACTTTTTAAATCAGTCAGTGATTTTAAGATCGGAATGCTAGAGTGCAGTGACCATCTGCCACAAGAGCTTACACTTATTGCTCAGGGAACAGCATTAACCTTCCCAATAGAAGCACAAAAATTAACAGTAACATCAAATTTTAAGAGAATTAGATGCAAAACGAACGACCCGGAAAAACTTTTGGCAGAGGCAAAAATTTGCTGGGAAGACTACAGACTGCAAGACGGCGATGGCATTAATGCCTGGGAGAATTTCTTAAATAACTTCAGTTTAGCTAACCCTAAATCAAGCCCAACACAAGTAAAAAGTATCATTAAGGGCGGGCAAAAAACATCCAGCTGGCATAAAAACAACCAAAGAATATATTTTTCAACAAGCCAAAGCCGCAAATTAAGACAAATAAAAAGGGACATTAACAGAACATTTCGCATACTGCGCCGGAAGGGCCCTGACATTAGCATACAGGTAGAACTGAGGAAGCTAAAGTGCAGTAAGAATAAAATCATTTGGCAAGCGAAACAGGAATCTGTAGAGAAGATATGGGCCAAATTATTATACGACGTTAAATCTAACAACAGCACCAGATTCTGGCACACAGTGAATAATTTAGACAATCCAAGGGCTCACGAAATTAACTCGTATATAACAGAGGAAACCTGGGCAAAGTACTTGTCGCTTCACTTTAACAAAACCAACGAAATTACCCAAGACATCGAGGTTCCCCAGCAAAGTCTACAAGCCCAAAAACATCTAGTTGTGGAGTCCCATTTTCCATGCACAACAAAACAGATTAAGAACCGAATCATGAAAGGCAGGAAAGAGGGGCACCCCGGGCCCAACGGAATACCACTAATTCTATATAAGCAGGACCCGATTTAATGGGCAGAGCAACTAAGGACCCTCTTCAAAAATATCCTGAGAGTAGAAAAAATTCCAGATTCCTGGAAGGGATCAATTATTTCTCCTATTTATAAAAAAGGCAGCAGAAATCAAGCAAAGAACTACAGGCTTATAGCACTAATTGATATAGACGCTAAATACTTTGCGGGTCTCTTATTGGACGAACTCACCGAATGGGCATCAACGAAAGGCTTAATTCCCATCAATCAGACCGGCTTCCAAAAAAGCATGGGGACAGCGACAAACATCCTCGCTCTTTCATTGTTAATAGACGCCTGTTGGACTTGGCCCTTTTTGCAGGGTCATCCCTAAACTTTTTGCCTTTCTCCTAGCCTTTTTTCTGACATGGTGTTGGTGGTTTTAGGACTCTGGGCACTTTAGCACTGCTGTTCAGTGTAAAGCGCGTGTGCTCTCTGTGATAAACATGGTAATATTGGTCTACACCTGTTTGGCCTATTTAATTTACCTGTCAGTCCCTTGTAAAGTGGTATCTCATATACCCAGGGCTGGTAAATTAAATGCTACTGGTGGGCTTGCAGTGCTGATTGCGCCACCCACCAAAGTAGCCTTTCAAACCTATCTCAGGCCTGTGCCATAGCAGGGCCTGTGCACGCAGTGTTACTGCTGCTGTGACGTGGCACCTAAAGTGTGTGCCATGTCTGTGACCCCCCTTTTACTGCATGTCAGTCACCCCTGAGGTAGGCCCTAGGTAGCCCTATGGGCAGGGTGCATTGTAGGTAAAAGGTAGGACATGTACCTTAAGTGTGTGACATGTCCTGGTAGTGACAAACAGCCATTTTGGTTTCTCACTACTGTGGGGCTGCCCTCCCATAGGAATGCATTGGGGATTCCCTGATAAGTGTTTCAGTGGTAATTCCTGATATGAGAGGAGAAGCGTGGTCAAGTTTAGTATATTTGGAATGGTAATAATAAATGCTGCGCAATGGTGTGCGCAGATTTATTATCACTATTTTAGAAGTGCCACTTTTAGAAGTTGGCATTTCTGTGTGCTATGTGTCTGCCTGCCTGATGTGGATTGCATGTCTGGCTGTTGAGTGACAGGGGCTGGTGAGGTGTGTGTGGCTCCAGGAGGGGCAGGGTTAGTCAGCGCTAGGCTGAATGGGACATCTACATTTGGAGTAGTGGGAGGAGTAGTCCCTGGTCCCTGAATAGGTCTGTGCCTAGCCTGTACAATGCTGGCTCCGCCCCCTGTGGTGTGTCTGATCACCGAGCCCCCACCTGACAAAGGGGAAGAGGAGCCTTATAAACAAAGTGCTCCAATTCCCCCCCTGAACCAGTTGCATCTGGTTCCCCCAAAGCCCTGTACTGCAGACAAAGGAAGATGCCATATAAATATAGGGGCTGTGACCCCATGAAAGGTGTGCTGTTCCTGGACTTTCTGGGGGCTGGCTGCTGCTGGGGGCCCAGGAGGAACCGCCACGAGGGCTTGCCTCCCTGCTGGAGGGCCCTGTGTGCTGGCCTCCCTGGGCCCAGCTGTGCCCCTAGAAACTTTGCTTTGGAGCTTTCCTTTTTAAGCCCAGGCTCCTAGCACCTTGTGAGCGCTACATTTTAATTTGCCCCAGAAGAGGAGCGCGTGGGCTTCGCAGCGCTGAGCTGCCCATGTTTCAGAGGGAATCCCCGTCGTAGGGATTCCCCTGTGCTGCGTTGTGGAGCGGGTGCCCACCCCGCGTTTTGCCCAACTGAGCGGGAGCCTACCCCGCTTTGTGCATATTTAAACAGCAGGTGCCCACCCCGCGTTTGGTGTCATTGGCGGGTGCCCACCCCGCTTATGTGATGATTTTAAAAGCGGGAGCCCACCCCGCATTGCGCCCGAGAAGAGGAGAAGTGGCCGCCGCGATAGTGCGGTGACCAGGAAGCCAGGTGGCCTTGCCTGACTGTGGGTGGGGCCTCTGATGCAGGCGAGCAGGGAGAGGAAGCCCCGCCCGCCGCTGGAACCGTCCGGAGCCTCGCGGGCTCCCCTCCAAAGTCCCGTGTCCCAGGAGAGGGACCGGGTGAAGGCCGCGTGAAGGGGGAGTCTCGCGGGCTCCTCAGGACTGCGGGACCAGCTGCCAAGAGGAGCGGAGAGGTACCGGTAAGCGCCGTCCCGCCGAGGCACATTGTCGTTGCCTGGGACCCGCGCATGACTGACCAGTGAGTGGGGGCAAGTTGGATTTGAGTCCCGGAGTGGGGCTCAGGAAAGGCACAGTTAGTGCCAGTTCTTCCGGTGATTTATTACCCACAGCTGCCCTGCTGGACAGTGGGCAGCTGCAACAATTGAGCCAATTTGGTGTTCAGAGCCCCAGAGTGGGGCTCCAAAGCGGCACGATGGTGCCAGGGCTGATTTATTGTTCACAGCTGCGCCGCACCAGCGTGGGCAGCTGCAACGGTGGGCACATTTGTTGGCAGAGCCCAGTGGGGGCCCAAAGGGCACAGTGAGTGCCAGTGCCCCAGTATCTTTACAGCTGCACCGCAATTTGCGGCAGCTGCAACGTTTAGGCCAGCGCAATAGCGCACTTTGGATTCTGCTGCAGTGGCAGCCAGCCCTGACATTTGGGACATAGGGCATTTGAGCCCTCTGAGAACGCCAGTTGGCCAGGGGGTCAGTTGGGTTGCTAGGGCGCCAGGCCCTAATGTGATGTATGTGGTGCCTGGGATAAATGTGATTTATGCACCATGATTTATGCCTCTGATGTTTATGTTTAGGTGGTTTTTCCCTAATCTGAGGTTTAGGCTTATGAGGTTATTGCTTAATGAGATTTCTGCTTATGAGGTTATTGCATACTGTGTTTATGCTTGTGAGGTTATTGCATAATGTGTTTATGCTGGTGAGGATATTATTACCTAATGTGTTTAGGCTTATGAGGTTGGCGCATAATGTGTTTTACGCCTAATGTGATGCTTATTGCATAGTGTGGTTTATGTTGCAGGATATAATGCTGAGTACAGTGTTTTGCCAGTAATTACTGGTTGTGTTTTACATTTTCTACTTGTGCATTTGGGATGGTTCTGACAGTGGCCCGATTGGCCCTGTCAGGTGTACATAATCCCCTGTAAATATTGCCTAGTGCCAGTTGGCGCAGTGTATATTGTGTGATTACTATTCTAATGTGTTTTGGATAATACAAAGGCTATTTTCATATATAACCTTGTGTGGAGTTTCTTTTGTGGTGTGCCTAGTGGGTTGCTGCAGTGTGTGTGTGTTGCGCAAACGCTTTACACATTGCCTCTGCCATAAGCCTGACTGCTCGTGCCAAGCTACCAAGGGGGTGAGCAGGGGTTATCGTCAGCGTGTAACTCCCTTGCCCTGACTAGAGTGGTGGTTTCTGTCTGGCTTTGGCGCAGACCCTAGCCAACCAAAAATCCCATTTCTAACAACGCTACTATAAAAATAAAAAATCCACTATTCGTTTGTTTTATCGACTATACGTCCACCTTCGATAGCATAGACAGGGGGAAACTTTGGGCCAAATTATCCGGCTGGGATGTAGATCCGAAACTCTTGAATCAGCTAATTTTACTTCATTCCGAGACATGGATTCAAATAAAACTAGGATCAGGCAACTGTCTATCAAGGAAAATAATGACTACAAATTGGCTGAAGCAGGGATGTGTTCTTGCCCCGACCCTGTTCCACCTCTTTCTCTCAGATCTTTCAGCAGAGCTTGACAACTGCAACCATCACGCGCTCAATTTTGGAGTTCTAACTCTCTCAAACCTACTGTATGCGGACGATTTAATACTGATTAGCAGAACCCCAGTCGGCTTGCAACATCTAATAAGCGCCAGAAGCAGTTTCTCAAATAAGAATGGGTTATCGATAAACTTAGAAAAATCAAAAGTGATGATACTCAACGAAAAGGATAAAAAACACCAACTTCGATGGGAACTGCAAGGTCAACAGCTGGAGGTGGTTAATGAATACAAATACCTGGGCATAATCTTCGATAAAAAGGGGTTGTTTGGGCAAAAAAAGCATCAATTAGAACAAGAGGGATTACACTGGCAGTTGCACTAAAAAACATCAAGCAAAAAATAACGGGTCCAAATCTAATGCCTTAACTAGAAGTGCTTCGAGCAAAACTGCTACCAACTATCACTTATGGCAGCGAAAGTATGAGAGGGAGAGACGAGACAATCTTGGACAAAGTAGTGTCAAAAACAATACGAATAATATTTAACCTCCCACAGTACACCTCGCCAGCATAATTAAGGCTAGAGTTTGGCCTCCAAAAACAGCAAGTAGCCCGCAAGGGCGCCTACACCAAATGCTGGCACAAAATAAAGGGAGCAGAGCCAGGTTCTCTGAACTCATACTTATGGAAAGAGTTGGAAAGGTGCAAGGACAGCCCTGCAATGGTCTACCTCCAAACGGCAATAAGCTCTCTTGCCCTACGAGACCTTTGGGAAATTAATGGGCCTCACAACATTTTTAAGAAGCTTGTCAATAAATCAGTAAAGGTACTATCTATGGAAGAAGACAAGGCTACATTGACTAAGAGGGCTCACAGGTGGCTCATAATGCAGAGTTATACAAGGTCTTCGCCACAAGCTTACTTGAGAACAGGGTTCTCAAGGAAAGTGAAGGAATCCTACTTGAAATTGAGGATGGGAGTCTTACCAGTAAATCAGCACCTCCCACCTTGAGAACGTCCAGAAACTATAATGAACTGCAAAATCTGTGGTGATTTTAAAGAGGACGTCTTCATATACTGTGTAGCTGCAAGGGTTTAGACAAAGAGCGTAGGCTATTACTAAAACCACTCTGGAACCAAAGACGGATTCGAACACGCAGGCAAGCATTAAAAGTCAGTCTTGATGGAAGTGACATTCAGTTAGCATGCAGACTGGTTCGATTCATGAGTATAGCGAAAATCTTGCTAAATCTAACCGCTAATTGACAAATCGATTACAGAAGGCCACAACCAAAATGTAGAACTAGCCTAACTTTTAAGTACTTTTCCAAATTTTTCGTACGAGGACAACCTGCCCCACTATTGTAGATCTCTTATGAGTTTCAGGTTATAGAGAGCAGGGAATCGATCTTGTTTAACAACAGCTAATTCGGCACTTTTTAGGCTCGTTTATCGTATCTTAAACCTTGCACATTAATGAAATTTCATATGTTTTACTTTATTTCACAACAGTATGAATACTTGCAATTTTAAATGATTTTTAAACTAATCTTACTGTAATTCACGCGTATTTTGCACAGGCCGAGTCTGAATGTATTTTTCTACTGCAAAGATTTTAATTAATCATGCAATAAAGATAATTGAATTGAAGGTGCGAAATACAATTTATCATCTTTTAAAATCCCCATGTACGTTGCCGCCTTTGAAAGCCACAAGCAGTAACATAGAAATCGCAAATCCAATCATAGTGCTGCCCCTGTGAGAAGTACTCCGGTCTTATGTCATTTGAGGCTGTTACAGCCACCAAAATATTCAAATATAGCTGGTCTCATTAGAGGAGGATGTTGCACACATATATTGCCAGACAACATTCTGGGGGAGCAGGGGCAAGGTGGGTCTACTGGCCACAGCAGTGGGGCTATGGCTCCTCAAACTCTGCCAAGTAAAGTACCTTCAGTTCTTGATTCTCAGTGGTAGCGCTGGCGAGCAGTCACACGCTTCTCAGGGAGGTTAGTGTGATGGGAAAAAAGGCTCAGCACTCAACAGACCACAGTATAATGATGTGATGTTCAGCACATTCATTATCTTCGTAAAAAGAGCAGTACTTTAATACACAGTAAAACTCAATACTGCACTCTACACAAAAAGGTACTCATGGTCTCTGGAGTGTGACTACTGCCTCCCTCTTCCCCCGCCATCTCCCCAAGTCTAAGGTACCCCAGTGAGGGTTTCAGCAGAGGTGCAGCACTCCCACGCTTTGGTCTGGTAGGCACTAGCCAGCACGCAGTCTCAGTGTTTTTTTCACCACATGTTGGGTCTAAATTAGGCCTCACTCTGGCCTCCCACTCTTCGGTCCAGGTCCTCCTGAGGTGGGGGAGGATGCACCAGCTGCTGGTGCAGCAAGAGGCTGCTCCACTCCTGCCGAGCAGATGCAAGTCCTGTAGTAGTGACTGGCGACAGTGGCAAGCATGTGGCTGTCTTTAGTCTTCGTCCCTCTTCTGGGTAAACAACTTTGGTGATATACAGGTCGCAGCAGGTACCCCTCCTCCTCAACCGGTGCGTTTTCAATTCAGTTGCTTGATCCTACCTGGGTCAAGATGGCAATGAAGTCTACTTCTGGTCGCACATCTAGGGATGGCAGCTGACTCACTTCAGTCATGCAGAGGCTTGGTCTGATTGGGCGCACTTCTGGCCAGTGCCTCAGCAGCCACACAGACACTGTGCTACGTGCCTTGAGGCAACAGTTTCACTTCTTGTAGCATA
Organism: Calotriton arnoldi; assembly: GCA_963921515.1. Taxonomy (NCBI): domain Eukaryota; kingdom Metazoa; phylum Chordata; class Amphibia; order Caudata; family Salamandridae; genus Calotriton; species Calotriton arnoldi. The sequence continues at coordinate 1,128,545 of CAWUFW010002048.1, forward strand.
GTCTCCACTTGAATATTTTGGGCAAGTGCCACAGGGCTAATGACAATACAAGTCCATTCGGGCACACTAAGACACATGCCACAGGCTTACATGGGTCTGTTTTTCAGACACTTGGGCATGTCACATGACTGTGACAGCAAAATCAATTCAGGTCATCTTGGCGCATGCAATGATTTAGTAATAGTCTCTTCTTCTTAAGCAGTGCAAATAACTTGGGCATACTTTGGAGCAAGTTCCACATCTACAACAGTAGAGTCGATGAGGACATCTGCTCAGGCACTGTTCGGTAGTACAGTGAATCCTCCACTTCAGGAACAGTGATCTGGATTTGAAGCACCCCAGTAACACTGCCACAATTCTCTGTCAGGTGGGCTCACAGGATCGGAGTCAACAGCCTTGCTCACACTAGTAGTCAGCTTCTCCTGTAGCTTAATTTCCTCCTGACTTGGCTGTCAGGCAGACACCAGTGATGGTTGTGCAGTATTCTTCTGGGTAGTCTGTGGAGGACACACTCCACAGTCAAAGAGATCTTGGAAATGGAAGGACAAATGGGTCAAAAGCTCATACTCTTATACATGTGCAGCTGATAGGGGATGTGTATTCTCTGCACTTTCAGAAACAGTTTGGGTCAGTTCTTTTTTCATTTGTCCTTCTCAAGCTGTCTTCTAGACTTAGCTTTTGTCTAGAGTGATGCTCCTCACAGTAGGGTCATCGCTGGCTTGGAGAACCCACAACAGAGGCACAGAGAGGTGTGAACATTGTGCACCTTGCTATCAAAGCCACACTTGAGAGTGATAAAGGAATACAGGCAAAAGGCTGATCCCTTTTAAAGGATTCTTCGCTCTCTGAGCACGGCCTGTGTAACAGTAATCTAGCAAGTGGCTGGGTTTAAGGAGACTTATCACCAGCTCTCTGCAGCATAATGATCTCATTGAATTCCTAAAGGCAGTATTTAGGTCCCGTACTTCCAGTTCAAGGAATGTCAGCAGTACACATCCACTGTCTGGGAAAGTAACCTCGCCTTCATCTTGTGCAACTGAATAGGCCAGGGGCTTCCAAAATAGAACCCATAGGCCTTCATTCTGGTTTACTCAGACATGCACAATGTATGTAACCTGCAGAACCCATACGCTTTGAATATAAGCACAGGGTTCAAGGTTCACCTGTTGCAGAGGAACATTTTTAGAGGGCCAAAAGGCCACCACTCTTGTGACACTGATAAAAATGGTCACATTACGAGCACCAAAATCAAGTTATGCTGCAACCCCCACACTACATGTTTGAACCTGTGATAGGAGCAAAGGTGCTTGGTGCACTGCTAAATGTCTAAGACAGGACTCAAATAGGGGACAGGCCAAGGCCTTTGTACCTAGATTAGATTGAGGCTGGGGCCACAAGTCAAAAAAACAGGATATTAGATACTCGCAGTTGGGTACCCCAGAAAGGGAACACTACTGTAGCCCCATGCAGGGAACATTCCAATTTCGACTTTTAACTGCTGAAATTATTGGCTTGGTTATGGTGTCATAGCTAATGGTTAGAAGTTACTTTTGGCAAGTTATTGAGATAAACATTGAACTTGGCTAAATGCTAGGCTACATGAGAAGCTCTGAAGCACTCCACAGGATACACATCCATTAGGAGAAGTAAAAGGAGGAACCTCAGTTTGCTACTAGTGAAGCGTGAGAAAGAATGCAACTAATCTCTATGTCTTCAGTACTGGGAGAGGTAGTTTGCGTCAGTAAGATTTCTCCTAGTGCATCAGGGCCATTGTGTGTTTGCCTTGCCTGGCAGTCCCTGGCAGCAAAATTGGGAATGATTTGTACATTCTAAGCAAGACACGGTGACTGTTTCTGTAAACTGGTGGCCCAGTGGTGGACAAGATGTCAGATCAGGGTTTGTGACAGATGAGTGACTTGAGGCTCCACAGCCAGAAACCCTTACGTGTACCGACTCTGAATAAGATAGGGGACTTGCTAGTTTTGCATGTGAGAGATACTTATTTTATATTTCTCAGTAAAAGAAACCTGCTTTGGGGGTTTGTTGCAGAAAACCAAAAATTGTGCTGACCAGATTGCATCCCGCTCAGCAATACATTTCACAAAAAAGTGCTCCGCCAATGTCACTTTTGGTGCAAATTGTACAATTGTGCTGACCAGATTGCATACCACTCGGCAATAATTTCACAAAAAAAGTGCTCTGCCAATGTCACTTTTGGTGCAAACTGTACAATTGTGCTGACCAGATTGCATACCTCTCGGCAATACATTTCACAAAAAAAGTGCTCTGCCAATGTCACTTTTGGTGCAAATTGTACAATTGTGCTGACCAGAATGCATACCGCTCGGCAATACATTTCACAAAAAAAGTGCTCTGCCAATGTCACTTTTGGTGTAAATTGTACAATCGTGCTGACCAGATTGCATACCGCTCGGCAATACATTTCACAAAAAAAGTGCTCTGCCAATGTCACTTTTGGTGCAAATTGTACAATTGTGCTGACCAGATTGCATACCGCTCGGCAATACATTTCACAAAAAAAGTGCTCTGCCAATGTCACTTTTGGTAAAAATTCATAGTCTACATGGAAGGAAACTCTAAATAGGACTAGTCACCCATGATCATTATCCCTGAATGGTACAGCATGTCTTTTGGTCTAGGGCTGACTTCTAATCTGCTTTTTTCCTAAACTTTCATTTCTTTTGTTATTTCATTGCTCTGATACATTGTGCTAAATTGCTATATTCATTTGAGGGACATATGATTTTTCCCCATGTGACAAGGTTAGTGCTTTTTTCTTGTAAGTCACCTGATTGGTCAGCTTTAGGACCACTAACGAAGACCTCTCAGTGTGCTGGATCTCAATGATGGGTAATACACTGGGGAAATGTATCTATTCTGAGTGACTTGGGGGTGATGTGATGGATCCCCGATCCCATAATGGATTCCCATTGCTGCTGGCTTGAACTTTTGGACTAGAGATCCTGTTCTGCTGTACTGAGCCTCTGTATGCAGGTCAATGCCCACTCCTGTGCCCAGCGGAAATATTGCAAAGAGGAAACTCCCGCCTTGGCACCACATCAGTTATTTGGAGCAAAGTATCCCGAGCAATGAAGTCGTCCGTGCTCCAAGAAGGGCAGAATGTTATCCAATCACTGCCACAATGGCTTACAAATAGCTGAATAAAGAAATTCTGGGTGCATCAAACAAGCAAGGAACCGACTAGGATTTGCATGACGATATTTGTATTATTCATAGCTATTATGGGACATACACTTCAACATGCATTGAAACACACTTCCCTTGGTTAGTATTCTAGGCAAGTCTATTTTTTGGTGGGTTGGCTTAGTGTATATATCCCTATTGTTGGGAATAAATGTCAGGTGGTTATTGCAAATAACTAGGTATTTGTGAAATATGCTATCCAAAAAGTGTTTATTAAGAATCGGTAACGAGCAGACAATCTATGCGCCAACTTTCAATGGGCCTGTAAAGTATAAAAACTCACAAAACTTGAAACCCAATGATCTACTACAAAAACAAATGCATTCTTCAAGAATCAAAAATAAATATGGTATTTGAAAGCAAAATGTAATGGAGTGGCATCATTAATAACTGAAAATTGTATATGCACACCGAGTACTCCTTGCACGGACAGGCTTAAACTAACCTGCTATGTCTTCTCTTGCAGGAAATGTTTACAGAGAGTGTCTCATTAACGGGACCTGGGCCATGAAAGGGGATTACTCACAGTGCCAGGAGATCCTGAAAGAAGAGGTAGGGGACGTTTCTTTTTTAACTTTATTTCCCGTTTCATTTCGAGAGTGTGGCATTCGATAATCAGCAGCACCATTCGCCACTCTGTATAGCAGGCAGTTTCATGCATTGATGTTTATTTATAGTTTGGCGAGCTGCCCTCCACGCTTAGAGCCAGCAGGGTCTCTGTCTGACAAAAGGGGATTTGCCAGCATTACAGATGCATTTTTGGGACTGCTAATGCTGAACGGGATGCTAAGTGCATTTTTAGACCCGGTCGGCAATTGTTTTTCTTTTCAGTAAGTATCCCTCATGTGGGAGGGGGATTTCCTTTCAAGGTCCCTGACATCTCTAGAGTGGTTGGCAGATGGTGCATTCGACGTTTTGTGCCTGACTTCCATCAACTGCTCAATGAGCCCCTAAAATACCTAGGAGTCCTAAACATCTGGCATTAGGGGATTTGAGTTTGTTGCTACAGGAAAGGCATAACTTCAACTAGTATTCACCATTGAAACCTGTCTGTGTTACCAATTCACGAATTCCTAGTGAGCTGGGTCTGTGCTGCTGCAACTACAGATACACCACTTATGAACAAAGAGATAAGATCCATTTTGACTGTGTTTTCATTCTTTCCTTATGGTTAACCTTCCTTGTGTTCAAGGTTAATTCATAGGCTATGTGGACATTTCATGAGCCATGAACATCAATTAACCTCTCTACTTCACGATGGCACTTAGTCAACAGAACACCACGCTGATTTTGTCACTGGTATGCGAGGTCAGTAACCACATTTTGTTAGAATGCAAGCTGCCCAGACAACTACAGCACTTACACCCACTGTTTATTAATTTGCAAAGATAATTGAGAAAGTAGTTGCCACACAAATGCAAAAATAAAACAATAGGAACTCGGCAATATACAACTATCATTCCGGTATCAGAAGATGCTGCAGCAGAGACGCCCTAACTATCCATGTCATGGCTGACGCCATTTTTATCACAGGCTCTGATGACCCATTTATTCTCTTTCCGATTGACCTTTCAGGATTCTTTTATACTTTTAACCATAAAGGCCTGATCAACCTCCTCTCGAATCTTCTGGGATTCAATAAAACTCTACCCCTTCACCAACACTAACCCACAGTGGGACGCGCCGCAGATGATTAGTGGCGTAACAAAACTTGAGGGGACCCCCCTGCAAGGTACATGGAGGGGCCTGCTCCAGATTAAGCCAGGATCTCTAGGGCTAGAGTAATGTCCTGAGGGAGCCCCCGGCAGCTCGGGCCCCCTGCTCTGCGGGGGCTGCGGGGGCATGTATTACGCCGATATTAGGGATTTCAGTGGCAATTTTCTGGTTTTCCTTAAAGATTCATTCTCTTCATCACCATTTTCAAGCAATTCATTGGGTCGCTTTGAGCTCTCTTGGCCAACAACAGATAAAGAAATGAATTGGAGTTGAAAGTAATTAAGGCTGGATTTAGTGCTCCAATGGCATGTGTGTTAAGATAAATCGGTAGGTTGATATCACTCAACTCCCCATACTAGTAGTAAAATTAACTCAATCTAAAACTGCCTGTTGCTTTTACATTCAAGAGGTACAGTTAAATAGAGCAGGCATTTGCTTAACCATTCAAGTACCAATCTTTAAGCCTGGAGGGTTGTGTGTGACCTGTATTTTTTAAGTTCTGTAAAATAATTAGGATTGCCTTTTGCTCTTGGGTTGGCAAGGATAGTTCCTACAAGAAGGGGTGGGGGTTGTGGCCATCATTGTTTTCTATGGGGCATAGCCTTTAATTTTATATTTTGTGGGGACCGTATGGTCACTTTAGCCTTTGCAGATTTGTGTATTTTGTGGGACCGTATGGTCACTTTAGCCTTTGCAGATTTGTGTTAATGAACCGTATAGACATAATTGTATCTCGAGTCTTCTGTTCTTTTATATTCAATATTGCCCCGTAGGCAGATGTCTTGTTGACTTTGGTTCTTTGCTCATGGCCACCTTTCATTGAAACATGGGCATTAGAAATGCTTTTCATTCCTTGAGCACTCTCACTTGTAAAAGGATATTGCATTTTTGCTGATCCATGACTACATTTATGACCGGATGTAATAGGGCATGCAACGTGGTCCACTTCACAAAGTTGAACTCTTTGCAACTCCAAATTAGCCTTTTGGTAGGTACCAAACCCAAACTGAGATTCAGTAAAACGTTACTGAATCATAATTTGGGTATGCGGCTAAATACAAAATCACGATTTGGAATTGGTGTGTTTAGGGTGTACCTTCCAAATAGCGATTTGTAATGGGATATATTAATGTTTTGTAACAGAAAACTGGTCGCAAAACATTAACATTTTACAGACTATTGTAAGGTAGTGGTAACTCATTTGCAAAAGGGAAGGGGTCCCCAAGCAACCCATTCCACTTTGAGATTATGTAAAAAAAAACATTTTTAAGAAGTAGGCAGCGGTCCCTGGAACCACTGCTTGCTCATAAAAAATATTTGCAAAAGTTTTCCTTTTTTTTAAACACATCCCACTTTTATTTTAGGAAAATGGGCTACATTCAATAAAAATGCTTGTTTTACTTAATAGCATTTTTCAACCTACTTCATGCACATTAATGAGATAGGTCAGATTGCGACTAACTACACCTGGTGATTTTGCGAATCAACCTAAGAGCACATAGGTCAGTTTGCAAAATCAGAGTCGATTCAGAAAAAGTCGGTGTGCAATTTGCAACCACTTTTATCAAATCGGTTCTTAATATTTCCGGCCACTACACTCTTTCTTGACACTATTTAGTTACATTAGTGAGATATGGTAAGATGCACAGTAATTATACACACAGACATATTTTCATCCTCTGTAAAAATGATCTTTACTTTAAAATATCAAAATAGTGCGCCTGTAAGAGACCATCTTTTGGCTGCCTGTTTGCTAGTTATACTTGGCATCTGTCTGCTACTTTCTCAAACACATTTTCAGCCTACATATGTCATTCTCTTGATAAATGTATAAATTTCAAAAACTGATCCCAAAAGCGATGTCCTATCTTCAGACTTTTTTGAGACAGAGCATAGTGTAAAATAATATAAATATATTTATTGTACCAATTGTGAAGGTATCTCTCGGTTTTTTACACATAGCTTGTGACTTCTCAATATGTGACAGTCATCTTTTCTATTTCTATGAATGTTTTCTATGTCTATGAGGGGGCCATGTTATAATGTTTTAACGAAACTGGCGCTTACCAGATTGAGAAAGGCTGCTGTGTCAGCCAAAACGCATCTCTCCAGTCGCTGGGTCGGAGGAGGCCCAATGAATTAAAGAAGCCTTAACCCAACAGCCCTCGTGTGTGCGCTCTCTTCCTTGTGGAATAGGAGTTGTTTGTATAGTATTCAGCGTTTGCGGTTGACGCTATGTATATATATATATATATATATATATATATATATATATATAAAAATACCAATGCTGTTCGCCACTGGATAGTTAGAGTTAGGACCATGTTTCCATAAGAAAAACATTTTTGTTTTCCTAATAACTTTGGCACCGTTTGATGAATCTCCATGAAACTTTCATGTTCTTCCACCTCAGCTCCTAATTGTATAGTTCTGGGGTGATACATCAAGAGGGGGCAAAGAAAAAGGGGGGGAGGGGTCCCAAAATGCATTTTCCCCATTCATTTTTTCATAGGAAAATTAGACATGCATGCAGCCTAACCCGCTGAACAGATTTATACAAAATTTGGCTGAAAGCTATATCTTGGTCCAAAGCATGCTTTTTAAGATTTGGTGTAAATCCATTCAGTAGTTTTTGAGAGATTAAGGTTAAAAAACTTTGTATATTTCATGCAGTGTGGGATGCATGGAGCCGACAGATCTCAATACGAGATCTGATTGGCTGCTACCAACTTAACAATGCAGTTACGCCAGCCATCTTGGGACTCAGCCATTTGACATGAAAAAATGTTGAAAAAAGATATAAGAGGGCAGGTTAGGAATACCCTCCCCCCTAGTCCTAGTGGTGGGCAAAGGGACCCCGCCTGGGGCCAAAAACAGTTTGCTGTAAGGTCATGGTGGATCACAAGAAAATATATATTTTTTTAAAGTGCTTGTTTCCCCCTATGTGTTTAAAAAAGAATACCCCAGGGTGTGCCAGGGCATGGAATAGTTTTTTGAAAGGGGAGGGGGCATGCAGCCCCCTTCCCCAAACCTTTTTCATGCCCCAGGGACCCCATTCCCAAAGGCCAAATCAAATAATAAAGGTAGGGGGCATGTGGCACCCCTCCCGAAGCCTTGTTGAGGCACAGGGGACTCCATCCCCCCAAAGGTCAATATACATTTAAAGGAGAGGAAGCCATGTGCCCCCCCAACCCTCTTTAGGCCCCAGGGACACAATCACTTTGACAATTAATTTTAATAAGGGTAGGAGAGCGGCCTGCCCCCTCCCCCAGCCTCAATGAGGCCCTGGGGCAGTTTTCAAATGTAGGAGATGGGGGCACATAGCCCCACTCCCTGAGCCAACATCCACCCCGGGGCCCCCATCTCCATCTCTCTACTTTTTGCAGTGTCCTGGGGAGCCTACCCCCAGGACACTGTAGTGCCCTGCCTGGGAGAGTGTGGGCATACCCTGCTCGTGCTCCCCCAGGAAGGGAACAAATGTTTCCTCTCATCTCTCAGTAGAAAATGTTGTTCCTGTCTGGGCAGGAGCAAAGGAATTGTGCCGGATCCTGCCAGCACCCTTTATGGTGCTGGCCGGGGAGCCAGCAGGGGCCACTGGGGCCTTAGTGCTCCCCCACAGTCCACAATATGCCCTGAATTGTGGGTGCCCAAGGTGGGGACCGGGGCACCCTCCAAAAAATTTATAAATAACTGGCTTCCACCAGGAGAGCTAGCAGGGGCCACAGTGGCCCTGGGACTGCCCCAAGGGGCCCCAATGATATTCAAATGTTGTGGATGCCACAGCTGGGCACCGGGGCAGCCAAGAAATAAATTAAAAAGTAAAAACAGAATAATAAATGAACGGCAGGAGCAGTTCATTTATTATCTACTGCTCCAGTATGGTCATCTTATAATGCCCTGTGAACACTTTTTCAGCATTGTTTTAGGTGCCCCTAGAAGATGCACAGGCACCATCAGGTATTTTTTTTTTATGTGGTGGGGGGGCGTCTGAGAGTGCAGCAGCACGCCAGCAACATAAAAAAATAAAATTAAGTCTCATGGGTCATTAAATCAATGGCCCGAGGAGAGCCTACCATATGTTTTTTTAACCACTCCAAGCGGGAGCTTTATGTTCTTCAGCAGGAATGTGGGGCACCTTATGGTTGTTTCTATGGTTGCATTTTATGGCCTGAAAAATGTTGAAAGAAAGACATATCGATGTTTATTTTTGTATTATTTTTATATGAAGTTGACTTTTTTTTTTAAACATTGCAATGTGTGAAATTATGAAATATAGATTTAATTATAATTATTGGTGATTTCTTGACAAAGACAGTAGGTCTGCTTTATATATTCTGCTATGCCGTCCCCTTGATAAAGCCAATAGGCCCACATTTTATATTTTGGTGTTCTGACCCTTTGACAAAGTCTGTAGTTCTGCCCCTTTATATTAAGCCATGCCCATGAGGGTTTGGACACCAGGCCCTGCGCTTAGTCCCCCGCTGTGCATGGCTCATGTGCAGCAGGAGGTGGGCGCATGCTTCACATGTTGATGAAGGCCATCTGTGGCGTGGTGTTGGCGTTACATATGGTAATAAAATATTACTTTATTTTTAAAAACCTACAAATTCACTGAAATTGCCCTAAAGGACTTATAATGTGCACCCTCACCATTCACTGCTAATTACCTCCCATATTACATCACTCATGGCATGCTCTGTAACATCATTGGTAACATTTCTGCAACATCTGAAATGACATCATTGATAACAGCACTGTGCATGGCAGAGATGCCAGTATTAGTCAGTTTAGGGCACAAGCTACAGTTACTTGTGATAACTATAACTAATACATTTCAGTGGTTTTGTTCATTTCTACTGGTATGTTTCAACTGACATTTTCACCCAACTATAAAGTTCCTTTAACCTTTGGTTTTTCAGTGAATTTCTCGGTTTTGTTTTAATGCAAAGTAAGATATTATTACCATACTTAACTATAATGTCACTTTTAAAAAAGATATTTTTTTATTGATTTAATAAGAGAGTACCAAGGTAAAAAACACTCAACTAAGAAGATATACCGATAAGAAAATATGGTACTGTTATGGTGGAAAAAGACTGTAAAATACTACCTTATGCTATAGAATAAATAAAAAGAGATTAGGGTACCTATTAAACATTAGTTATTTAGATATTATAAGATAAAGAAAAAGAAAAGAAATAGGGAAAGGAAGGGAATAGAAGAGGAGAAGGGAGGAGAAAGGGGTAGTCAAATAATTATTAGTATAAAGATGAGCGTGAAGATAAGAAAGTAGTAAAAGGTAACCAGAGTAAATCAGACTTGATTTTTTGAGATAACAATGAAGTTGAAACAGTAGAAATTCTGTGTTCGTCACAAATAAGATTCCACGATGTTAGAGTAAATATTTTAGAGTTATCTTTCCAGCAAGTAAGAATAACTTTAAATGCAAGAGAAATAAAAAGGTCAAATAATTTCAACTTCGACGAGGTGTCATGAAAATCAACAGACATGGATCCAGGAAAAACATTTTGAATTGATAATGGAATACAACAGTGAAATATCTTAGAACATTTAGACCAAATGGATTTCCAAAATTTAGAAACATTAGAGCAATAATATATTAAATGAAGTAATGTGCCATTAGAGGACAAACATGACCAGCAAAGAGGAGAAGTAGAGGGATTGATTTTATGGATAACGACGGGTGTCCGAACCACTGTATTGTATAAGAAAAATAGCGATTTAATGATATTGGCAGCTCTGGAGGTGATAAGAATTTTGTGCCATAATTTATCCCATTTTTGAGTCAAGACAGACATGGAGAGGTCTTGTTCCTAGGCTATTTCAATTGGGGATTTTGGTCTTTCAGAGATAGGAGCAGATAAAGTGTATATATAAAAGAAGCTTTAGGGTTAGAATCAGAAGAGATATTGTATAAAGGAGTCAAGCGAGTAAATGGAATAGAGTTGGCAGGAAAATGTTTGGTTAATAAAAAAGATTGAAGTTCCTGTGATAATTGGGAATATTGGGGTAAGCAAGAAGAGGTTAAATAATAGCGTTCTTGAAGTGTAGGAAAGGGTATAACAGAGTTTTGGGATACAAGTTGGTGAACATATAGAAGATCCTTCTCTTTCCAGTGTTTGAAATCGAATGATTCATGGCGAAACTTAATGAATTTATTGTACCAGATAGAGGAGGCAAGAAAAGCTTGATAAAAATTAGAGCCATCTGTAAACAGTGAATGCATCAGGTGTTGGGAATATTTTAAGATAGGATGTTTGGAAATAAAAGTGCAATTGGACAAATGTCAGAAAAAGAGAATTCATGTAATAGAGAACGTTCAAAATTGATCCAGCTAGGTATTGGTGCATCTTGATATTGTCTATTTAATGCATACATTTGTCTAATTAAAAAAGCAGTATGATAGAATTTAAAATTAGGGAATCGTACACTCCCCTAATTTTTTGGTTTAATTAATTTAGATAAAGCAATACGGGCAGGTTTGTTATTCCAGAGAAATTTAGTACAGAGAGAATTAATTTGGTTAAAATAGTAATAAGGGATTTTAAAAGGTAAAATAGAAAGCAAGAATAGAATGGGTGGTACAATCATCATTTTGATAGTATCCAGTCTACCCCACCAGGATAAATGGAGAGGAGACTAAGAAGAAAGTGAGTTTTGAATCTTAAGTTTTAATGCACTAAAATTGTGGGCAAGAGTTTAAGGTATGGTAGGAGAGAACCAGACACCTAGGTATTTAATTTTAGTGGACACCATTTAAAGTTGGTGTCATAGAACATGAATTGGTAACATAAGGAGTTTAAAGGTAAAATCTCAGTTTTAGAGAAATTCAATTTATATGCAGATATTTTAGAGTATAAATCAATCTCCTGCAAAAAGGGAGGCAGGTAGGTTGAGGGTTTCGAAAGGTAGACCAGAATATCGTCTGCATAAGCAGATAGTTTAGTTTCATGGGAGTTGTGTTGGAAACCAGTTATCAGAGGACTATGGCGAATGCGTTCAAGAAAGGGTTTGAGACATAGAAGAAATAAGAGGAGAGAGGGGACAACCTTGCCTGGTGCCTCTGTGCAAATTAAAGTAAGGGGATAAAAAACCATTAACAGAAACACAAACCTATTTGGATTTTATAAGCATCGGTTGTAGCCTGTTTGTTTAAATCAGATTTAGCCTTGATAAGGTCCCGGAGGTGGACAGGGGATTTGGAAGTATAATAAGTGTGTTCAAGAGTCTTAATATGTTTAAGGGTAGAAAGGTATTGGGAATTTAATAACTTTTTCTTTCTGGCAGTGTAGGCAATGGTAAAGGCTCTAAAAGAGGCTTTAAAGGCATCCCAGTTATTTGGAACAGAGGCATCATTGATTTGTTAAACTGAAAGAATTCTCTTATAAAGGAGGTAACTTCTAAAATATAAGTTTGATCGGATAGTAAGGAGTTGTTGAATCTCCATCTAGCATGTTTGGGGGCAGCAAGGGACAAATCAAAAGAGGCTGAAACAGGGGCATGGTCGGAGATAAAAATGGAGCCAATCTCAGAAGATTGGAGAGAAGGAAGTAAAGGTTTAGAGACCAAAATATAATCAATACGAGACATGGTGTGATGAACATTTGAAAAGAATGTAAATTCATGTTTGTCAGGGTTACTAGTTTTCCATTCATCATAGAGTGGACACAGAGGCAATAGCAGATTGAAATGCTTTATGTGATTTATTTGGTTTAAATTTACAGTTTGATTTTCTGTCTGAAAAGGGGTCTAGCCAATTGTTGAAATCCCCAGCAACAATAATATTAGGGTTAGTAATGGAAGACAATTTAAGTTTAATAATATGCCAAAAATCTGAATTAGACTTAACCGGCCTATAAATATTGAAGAAGGTGAACTGTTTATTATAGACCGTGGCATTAAGTATCACCCTTCGTCCACTCGTGTCACATTCAGTTGATAAAATTTGAATTGTTTTAGATTTATGACATAGGATGGCAACACCACCCTTTCAGTTGACAGCAGGAGAGAAAACAACCTGACCCTCCCATTGACGTTTGAGCTTGAGTGATCCAACATCATTACAGTGGGTTTCTTGCAGAAAAGCAATCTGACAGTTAAGTTTTGATAAATGGGAAAGTACTTTTTGACGCTTAACAGGATGACCCAGACCACGGACTTTGCACGACACAACATCAAACATGTTGATGTTTAAAAACAGGGGTACAGTCACAATGATGGCGAACTGCAAAGACAACAATGGAAACAAAAAGACACCGTTCGTCAAAAATCGGGTAACCTGAAGGAATTACTGAAAACAGAAAGAAGTGAAACAAATAGACACTTGTGTAATTATAGAGAAAGGAAAAGGAAAATAGAAAAGGAAGAAGAGAGTGAAAAGGAGGGTATAGAAATAGAGGGAATAAGGGAAGAATAAAGAAGATTGAGAAAAAAAGGGACAGATCAAGGAAATAAAGCCAGATCTGAAGTAAAAAAAGGAAGAAACAAGGACCGGGCATGTCAGCACCCAGAAACAAGCACAACAACAGAGAGAAAAAAAGAAAGAGAGAAAAATAGAGAGATTCATGCTGTATAACCCGTATTTGAAAAGCAAAGATTCGAGATTACAACCAGAAGCGAGAAGCCTAGAAGTATTAACAGTTTAACAGTTTAAGGGCATTGAGCATTTGCGTCCATAGGTATCTTAGTGATGGTTTGCAAAAACAGTTTTAGTTTAGTCGGATCTTCGAACGAGCGAGAAACACCTTCATAAGTAATTTTGCAGAGACAGAAGGACATGATGAAGGTCAGGCAGAGAAAACAAAAGTTCAAAGTTGGTCCACAGCATAATTGTGCCAAAGATGCATAAATAAAGATGAAGAGTGAAAGGAACCTCACCCAAGCGTTGTTTGCCGCATTAGAGACCGGAGGAAAAATAATACAAGCCACGTTCTAACAAAATGGCGGTCACTCGTGTGTGTGGAAAATCGTAGTCGTTGCAGAATTAGGTGAAGGACGGGTTTGCAAACTCTCCCATTAGTTCACGAGTGTTCCACCACACTATGAGCACTATGTGGCATGAGACCAGCTTAGGGAGCGTTGGGCATGGTCTCGGTGTGGCCGAAAATCGCTTCGGAAACTCCGTGAAGAGACAGAGCTTAGCGGTCCGCCGCCAACTTGTTCCAGCACATCAACTATAATGTCACTTTAACCTTTGTTTTTTTCAGAGAATATACATATAACATCTCAGAATGTCAGAAAGTGACTCTGTACAGTCATAAAAATGCACCAGCACTCTGAAGACTCATTTGTAATCCTTGAAATTAATTTTATTAGCCAGATGGCAGTGGTAACGTGTTTCAGTCTTAAAAATACCTTTGTCATACCAGTGTGCTACCAAAACAGAGTGCCATAGATATAGAAACACTTGTAAACTAAGAAATTTGAAGGATTACAAACAAGTCTTCTGAGTGTCGGTGAATGTTTGTGTCTGTTACAGAGCCACTTTCTGTGAGGATTTGTGTTTGGGTCGTTAGCCCCACGAATCTCACCAAGCACGAAATGAATAAGAGAGTCATGGACGTTTTGGGAGTTTTGATATATGTATATATATATATATGTGTGTGTGTATATATATATATATATATATATATAATATGTGCATAGATATCCTCCTAAGATGCTGCAGTTATGCTGGTGTGCACCAGATCGCTGGAGGTGAATGGAAGGGCACCACTGCTGGTGCCTTCAAAATGGCATTCTGTCCCCCAAACTCCCATACGAGAGAGAGCCAGCACTTGAAGACAGGAGAAGTTGAACCTATTTATTAAATAAGGCCACTCCAGACCCAGAGAACAGAGAGACGCATTTCAGCTGTGCAACAGCCTTTTTAATTGTAAAACGCACCATTTTTGTTTCCTTACATATTATATGCTTAACAAGTAATGTTGTACATTTTTATACAGTTGGACCTATTACCATGGGACATCATGTGACAAAAGTTGCTGAAAATTTTTAAAATACCACACATACGGTCAAATGTTAAAAATGGCATAAACTGTGAAATGTTTCCGTGCACGGTAACAGGTCCGAGTGTATACAAATGTACAACTTTACATATTAAGCAAGTATAATCACTGCAAACAAGAGCTTCATAGTATATTGTCTATGTTGATTCTATGGAGAGTATATGTAAGTGTATAGTTGGGACCGAATTACCCTAGGAAATGAATTTTTTGGTTTGCTAATAAATATGAGGTTGCTTAATGATTCTTCACAAAACTTTCCCCAAAAAATTCATCCAGAACAGCTCCTTCCTGGAAAGTTTTGGGGTGATTCCTCAAGCAGGGGCTAATAAAATGGGAGGGGGGTCCCAAGATGGAAATTCCCCAAGCAATTTCAGTAGCATATTTTAGTCACTGCTACAGCCAAAAAGGCTGAACAAAATTACACCACATTTGGCAGAAAGCTAGACCTTCACCCAAAAAGTGTGCTTTTTGTAATTTGGTATAATGCGATTCAATAGTTGTAAACAATTTAAGATTCAACATTTATAGATATCTGAGCAGTTGTGTTCTTTGGACTCTCGTGGTAGTGCCACTTCAAATAATAGAAGGATCTGACTGGCCAATATGGCTTTTTTTCCAGTCATCCTCCTCGATCACCTGGTAGCAAGAGGCTCCTGCAAGCGCCGAAGGAGCTTGCTCTCTGATTGGCTGGCCACAAGATGAAGAGAAATGTAATCCCCACTATTAAAGGACACGGGGACTTGGTCTTCATTTCCTGAAAAAAATAAGATATAAGCGGGTAGGGTAGGAGTACCCTGACACCCTGAACCTTGCAAAGGGAGGGGGTCTCAGAGGAATCATCCCTGCTTCCAAATTTACATTTATTTTGTGGGGGGCATAAGTGTCTGTAGTGGGAAGGCCGCATTTGGGTGGTTGGCCCTGTGGTAAACCCAAGCAGCAGGGGGTGGCCACCAGTGGAGGGGGTCGGGCGCAGGACCTGACCACAGGCCAGTCCCTGTAGCCAACTCCATGCTGTACACAGCCAAAAGTGTCCGTTTAATCGTAACATTTAAAACTAAAAAACACTGAAATTACCCAGTTATAGTTAACTAATGCAACTATAACTCGCTCCCTCGCCATGCACTGCTCCTGACCTCACTTATTACATCATTCATGACATCTTCTATGACATTATTGATAACATCACTGATGACATATGAAATGACATAATTGATGACAACACTGTGCATGGCGAGGAGCGAGCTATAGTGCACTGGGGCACCCACTTATAATTAAGACAAGCCCTGGGAGATGGGGACCCTGGGGCCAAAACAGGCTTCAGGGACATGGGTTTCTTATTGCAATTGGCCCTTGGAGATAGGGTCCCTGGGGCCTATGAAGGCTTTGGGAGGATGGGTTGTGCACTCCCCCTCAACTATAGTTTAGTAATAGCCCTAGGGGTTGGGTGCCCAGGGCCCCTTGTGACTCGGGGAGGGCAGCCACGCACCCCAAGCCCCTGTTAAAAAAAAAAAGGCCTCAGGGAATGGGGTCGCAGGGTCCCGAAGTGACTTGTTGAGGTGGGGTTTGCATGTGGTGTTATGTTGGCTGCTATCGGGGAGTTGGCTGTGGGGGGTTTGCTTTACATACGGTAACAAAATATTACTTTAAAAAAATAATAATAGAAATTCACTTAAAAAAAAAAAATTCAAGTAACGTTATAGTTAGGTGAGAATTTCAGTGGCAACGTAATGTTTTAATCGTACAAACTACTGAATTTCACCAGTTATACTTATCTCAAGTAACTTTAACTCGTGCCCTACGGTAACTATAACACACACCCTCTTCTATGAAATCATTGATTGTATCACTGCAACATTTCCAGTGAACTGTGCATGACAGAGGCGCGAGTTATAGTTACCGTAGGGCATGAGCTATGGTTACATGAGAAAACTATAATTGGTGAATTTCAGTGGTTGTGTACGTTTAAAATGTTAAATTGT
This sequence comes from Calotriton arnoldi, assembly GCA_963921515.1. Classification (NCBI taxonomy): domain Eukaryota; kingdom Metazoa; phylum Chordata; class Amphibia; order Caudata; family Salamandridae; genus Calotriton; species Calotriton arnoldi. The sequence goes on from CAWUFW010002048.1 coordinate 1,145,493, forward strand.
CAATGAAATCTCACCCAACTATAATGGTACTTACAAAACATGTATCTGAAGTGTGTACATGTAAGATACTGTGTACACTAAGCGATTCACTAACACCTACATTGCCTTTAGAAAAGAAGCCAGTGAGATGAGGAAATCAAAGGATCAGGCGAAGGAGTAAACATTATAGAATTCCTGGAAAAGAGAAAGAATTATAAGTGTTTACCTAAAGCAGTGTGGGGACACTGACATGAGCATGTAAAACAATAATTTCAGACAATGGAAGTCCTTTTTCAAAAATATGAATCGTAAGGCCCTGGCCCTAAGGATGGAGCAATACTTTCTCCCAGCACAAAAATGTGTTAGACTGAGAAATGTAAAAGCTTTTGTTCAGTTTCCAAAGCATACAGAGAAAACACCATTTCTGTTTTGTTCAGGTTTCAAGGTGAGGGCAGAATCTGCCTTTGTGAATAGACAAGGACGCTGCATTCTTATAAATCAAGAACATTTCATTTCTCAGAAGCTTTGTTGCACATTTTTCTCCACCTCTCTGCTTGAACTCCATCGCAGTTGCCTCTGCTCCATGCTCCCATGCGTGGTAGCTGGCCCTCGGGCTGATAACTTTATTTGTCCATCAAGCCTATGAGAGAGGAGCTGGTTTCCAGTTATTAGCCTACTCGTAACTTGCAGAGTTTCTGCATTTCTTATGTCTCCGCGAAGTTTTCTCACGCAAGTGTTAGTTGGCACTGGTTATGTCTGAGCATTTTGTATGCAAAGGCGTTTGCTTGCTTTGACTTTTCTTGCAAGTACTCTGAAACCACATTGCATGGGTAACTCACATGCGCTTCGCGTACCTGATTAACTTTTCGCATGAGTTCTTTGCAGCTGTTGTGCTGATGACTCACAAGCATTCGGTATAAGCGCCTACCTCCAAAGCTCTAGGAGTGTGTCAACACAACACTTGTGTAAAAATGCTTAGGAAAGTCCGAGTTTTCACATGGGAATGAGCTACAAGTGTTGGGCTTTCATAATTTTTTGTGACAACAGTACATACTTCGTGAGGAAAAATATGGTTGAATTTCAGAATATCATATACAGAAATATCTTCTCACATGAATATCGTGTCCTAAATATAATTCGTGAAATTGTCTCATCGGGTGTAAATCTTCTATTATTAACTCCAGTTGGGTGATATGCTTGGTACAGATTTTTAAGGCACCAAATTTACGTCCGGCAAAATTCTGGCCGCTATATTTTTGTTTCATACCAAAACACACTACAAGAGCTTCGCACACCCCTAGTATCCTCTGTTGTATTCCTCTGCTTCCTTGTGAACATTAGCGTACACCAGTTGAGCAAGCGGTTTCCTGGCACAGCTTTCTGCTTACCTCTACACAAACTGTCTGCCTTCCCTTCCCTCACACCTCTGCTTTCCCTTTCCCCTCAGTCCCTGACGATAGTGCCTTGACTGAATGATCTCACTCTGTCACTCGCGATGTTACAAACTCTTGAGAGTGATTACGCTGAAGTGACATCAGGCGGCCATAGAGTGGAGCAGCAAATCTATCGGGAGACGTAAGTCCTATTTAAGGTTGGGCGGTGCGGGGCATCCACCAAAGAGTGGACGAGGGTCCATCTGCCACATATAGAGTGCCGTTGACATCACTGCACTTGCAATAAGGTGGAGGGAGAATCTGCCACTTTCTGGTAGATGTCCTACATCAGCCATCTTTAAGTATGACCCCCTGTCTGTTGGAGCCTGCGTAGGAAAGGAAGGGAATTAGGGGACAAGAGCAAACATGGTAAAATGAATGTGCAAAATGATAACGGTTAGTGTAAGAATATCAGAAACATGAGTATATTACTTGGAAAAACAAGTTATTTAGGAAATTGGATGGTGTAATACTGGAAACTACAATTTGCACAAAGGTATTAGTAGATGTTGGAATGGAGGAAAGTATGTCAAGGCTGTAAGGACTTCAGGAGAGTAGGTGATAAGGGGGGCATCGGTATAACAGTGGGGAAATAGCCAAGTAGATGCCGTTCCCTAATGCAGCACTATATAATTATTTTGAACATGATTTTCCTAACCCTTCTGCTGGTGTTGATTCAATTATTTTTCACAAACCGTAACTATACAAAGTCCCTGCAAATGTTCTTGATGAGGAGATTATATGCCCACAGCGCATTAACTTAGAGTTATTTTCTTAAAAAGGTGTTCTAATTTGAAACTAACATTTTGGTGTTTTGTGGATCTTGTCAAGGATTAACCCTGCAGTCTTATAGAGCTCTCTCCAGCTCATTGTGTTCTCTAACAATGTGTTCTAGACTGGGCTGAAACAAGTTCATTTCTCAAAGTGAGGTACAACATTTGTCAAAGCCGTTGGCACACACCTGAGGCCGTATTATGAAAGTGCCCCGGGGGCGCAAAGGGTGTTTGCGCCTACTTTGCGCCCCGGGGCACTTTGGTATTACATAGGGGCTGCAGACACTTGTGCAGCCCCTTCTGTAATGCCGATAGTGCTAGCGCACATAAAGCGCCATCGTTATCTTCAAGGGGAATTCCCTCATTTGCATGGGGGCATGCCCCATGCAAATGACGGGATCCCTTTGCCTCTGCGCCCGCATCGTATTACAGACGCAGGCGCAGAGGCAAAGAAGCTGTTAGGAGGCGCACTGACAGTGCGCCACCTAGAAGTTGGCGCACTGTCAGTATGCCCCCTGCGAGCAACCCTCTCGTTAGAGGAAAGGGGGACCCATGCCCCCCTCCCCCGACATCCCCTTTCAGGTGGGTGCAGTCACTGACTGCAGCTTCCTGTAAGGGGATCTCTAATTTCCTTCAAAAGTGCAGGCGGGTTGCTGCCTGCACTGTGAAAACAGGGAGCGGCTTTAAAGCAGCCGCCCCGTTTTTCACATTAATACGCTGCCCATAGAGAGCAGCACATTCCATGTAATAGGGGGCACTTTCCCTGTTTGCGCCCGCCGCACCTGTTTTACGGTGCGCTGGGCGCAAACAGGGAAAGTGCGCCCTTTACATAACTGGGCCCCAGGTTTTTCTCCCTTAATAAATATAGTTTGAGGATTTTCTACCTCAAAATATCAGAACAGGGCATCTGCCCAGGTTCCATAAGATGCTTGTTGTCACTTTATCCAGAAGGTATGTCATTTATAATTGGAAAAAATTCTTTGAAGTCTTTTCAATTGAAAACTCTTCTGACGCAATTAATCTGTACCTCCACAAAACAGTGGCAATCAAGCTCTTCAATGAATGCAGTGGATTACCATCTTGTATTCTGGCCCCATTACATAATTTATTTATGTATTTTATGCATTTAATATTACAACAGAATGTTTAGACCTATTGCAGTGGCTGCAGTGTAAAGGCATCTTCTCCCAAATGGTGCCAGCGAAATGCATGAAATTTCACAGATGTCACAGGTGCGTCTTTGCAGACTGCTAATTATCCAACTTGTAGGCTTTTGCCAATATGCATATTTGCAAAACCCACAGCGTTCAGATCAGGGGACCTTTCTGATGCAAAGCAAATATTTCTTCAAAGTTCCCTTGTTTTGCCTCAATGCACACAGCAATACAATTAAAGGCTAAAGACTGTTAGATGGCTAATTTAGGGCTGAAATATCTTCTCTATTGACAGCAATTTTATCACATCTGGCCACAAATGTCACCGTGTGCAATAAGTGAAATAAAAATTCAGATTTTCATTTGGCGCATATATAATAATTTTCTCCTCACACAGTACCATATTAGAATATATCTAAATTAAAAATCACAGATGTCTTACAATATTCAGTGGCTCTTTTGTCTCTGTCTCTCGTATCACATTCTCCTTTCCCTGGTTCTACTTATAACCAACATAGCATTCTATGTCTGGCCAGTGTGCTTGCAGGGTAATTTGGAAGCGTATATCATACCAGTTGGTTTCAAACTACAAAATTAGTGCATTCTGATAGGGTAGAAATGCAATTGGGGAAGACCTTATAAAATTATTCAGTCTGATAAATAACTTGACTGATGTCCCATTAGTCAAAAACAATTTTGAAGGAGCACATAGTACCTAAAGGAAAACCAAGTGCCAGGAGGGTAAACCAGTTAAAAGTGCTGCATACGCTAACCAATGTGACCTCCAGGTGAAGTATAAACTTTAAGTATCATAAAAACATTTCTGCTTATGACTAAAGACCTGATTATGAGTTGGAGGTGGGGGAGCAGGCCGACACGCCAGTGCCCTGTTCCCACACTGCCAAATTCCACCACCGGCTGCCCGCTAAATTAGGAGTTGTCTCTCTGTCTCTCCGGCAGTGATTTGGAGGTCCCAGGCGATGAGCCTTAGAAAGGCACCACAATGGGAATACCAAAGCCTGTTCCTACACGCCATGGACTGTGAAGTCCATGCCGTGCAAGAACAGGGGTTACAGATATACAGGGGGACACAACATGTGCCCCCTGCATGCATCCCCTGGCCCTGAGGCAACAGGGGCCCCTGTAGGCCCCCTTTGTTTCCTCACTGCCACAGTTTTCATGGCAGTCACACTGCCATGAAAACTGTGACAGTGAGGAAACTCCTAATATGCTCAGCGGTGCCGCAGTGGCACCACCAGCATATTAGGGCCTCACTCCGCTGCACCACTGCCGCTGGATCCATGATACCCGGTGGTTGCGGTGGGCCTGTTGTGGTGGGCCTGTTGTGGTGGGACCGCCACACTCGTAATGCGGCGGTCTGACTACCAGTGCGTTAGTTAACACCATGCCACCGCGACTTTGGCGGTCCGATGAACCGCCAAACTCGTAATCAGCCCCTAAATACAAAACCACAGTAATACTTAGAGCACAGACTCTAATTCAGTTTAGACAGTCTTACTACAATGGTTTATAATCTGTGAAAATAATCTCATTTTTTCTAGGATCTTTTCTAGGATTATTCTTGCTCGTAAATTCTATATATTGCATGTTATGAAATAAAACCAATAAAACTCATAGTTGACTTAACATTTTTGTCCACTACCGCTTCACTTCAATCATTTATAAGCATAGTTTTTGGATGTTTACCTCCATGTAAATCAGCATTTTCTTTTGTCTCTTAAGGTTATCTTGGTTGTAAATCCAAAAATCGTGATTGTTGGTCTGTGACCTGTCCCTGGCGACTACTTACCCCTAAGGCCACATTGGCCACCCCTGTAGAGGTATGACCAGTGGGTGGTTTCTTAGGACAGACAGAGTCCCTCTGCTTGTGTCCTAACTAGGAACAATCAAACCACCGCTCGCTAGAACCTCCTCCTTGTTTCTCAGAAGTGGCATAAGAACGCATTCCTTTCCCCTTACCCTGGGGCCTGTCTGTGTCTCCTTTGACTTCCCCCTCACCCTCCTGGGGGGATCCTGTACCTCCCTTCTTGGGGTCACTCCCAGATACCTTCTTTTGGACCTTGGTGCTGATCCAGAGGTCCCCCACCTTAGCAAGCTCACTGGAGTCAGTGAACTTACTATTGATCAGGTGTTGGCGCAGATCTGGAAAACAGAAACTGAACATGTGCTCCCTTGCAACCAACCTTGATAATCCCTTACTTCACCGCCCTTCACCCAACCATCCAGTGCCTTGGAAAAATATTCAACACAAACCATCTAGGTCTGTTGGGCCAGCTTCTGACTGCCCCTGAACTTCTGCCTATACCTTTCTGGGGGTCAAACCATATTTCCTGATGCGGTCCTCTTTCATTGGGGGGATACTTCATCCTGTCCTCCTTCTCCAGGGCCAGTAGGGTGTACCTCTCCTCACTAGGGATGTACCTCCATAGACTAGCTCCCCTATACTCCTCAGGGATCCTGTGCATAAATAAGGCAATCTCATAAACCTCAAACCACTTATCAATATTGTCTCCGACCACAAAGTCAGGCACCAGACCTTTTAGAATGTGGACCCTCTTGTCAGAGGGCACTGAAGAATTGCTTCCATGATCACTGCTGAACTCTAACTTCCTGGCCTTGAGGTCTAGCTCCTTAAGGCTCCACTCATGAGCCAAATGCTCCAAAGTAATCCTCTCCTCTATAGCCAATTTCTTTTGCTCTGCTTCCAATTTTATCTTGGTCAGCTCCAACTTGAGCTTTCTCTCTTCCTGCCTGTCCTACAGCTTCTCTGGATACAGGTCTCTGGACGACACACTGCTCTGGGAGGGATGCCCATCCTGGGAGTATGTTATGCCCCTCCTCAACAGGTTACAGTTCAAGACCGTCCTGTGGGTCTTGTTGCAACTCCTCCTAATCATCCAACTCATCCTTCTCATCTGTTGGGGTCTGGTGAGCCTCTGCCCATGCCCTTAAGACCTTCTGGATCTCTACAGTTTAGGTGCTCCTCTTAGCAGGCAGCCTCCTGTCCTGACAGAACTCCTTAAGCTGGGGTATGGTGTAGCTCTCCAGGTTGGCCACTTCACACTCCATCTCTGCAGGTAGGGGTCACAGACACAACGGGCAGGTAGAGTGAAAATGAATTTGTAAAAAGCAAAAAGGCCAATCAGGGTGAATTGTCTCGAATTGGTCTTAGAAGTGGAATAGTAGTGTACAGCAAGTCACTGTAAGACACCACACAAACACAAGTTCTATCCTCACCACTGATCACCAATGTTAGAAACTGGGTTTCTGCTTGGCAGAGATATGCACCCTGTACAAGGAGGAACCACAATCTTAGTCAGGGTAAGTCACAAACACACCCTAAATTAACCTGTGCTCACCCTCTGGTAGCTTGGCACAGAGCAGTCAGGCTTAACTTAAGAGGCAATGTCTAAAGTATTTTTTGCAACACATCAAACAGTAAAATAGTGCGAACACCACACAAAAAGATATCATACCTGGTTAGAGAAATAGAGCTTAATTTAATTAACAAAACAAGACCAAAACGGCAAAAATCCAATAAGTAGAACCAGAGTTATGAATTTTTAAAAATAAACTGAAATATAGTGCTTAAAAGCATAAAGCGCCAACCCGGGCTATCTGGTTACGCTAGATCGGGTCAAATCCAAAAGTTCAGATCAAGCACTATGGAGTGCGGGGCGGATACAGGGACCAGCGTTGGCCCCCTGAAAAGTACCCTGGTTGTGTCGTCATTACAGACGAAATGCGGGGTGCAGAGGAGGAGATGGGTCATCATCGAAGACGAGATGCAAGGTGCAGATGAGGTGATGCCATTGATGTCCTCACAGGTATGCGATGCGTCGGTTCAGAGCCATGCAACGGTGAGGATACATCAAAACTGTAGTCGATGTGGCGCGCAGTAGGCGATGTGTCGGAGTTGCTCCTTGCAATGGTGGCAATGTGTACGCAGTGGAGGAGATTCCCCTGTTCTGAGCCCTTCACATTGGCAGCAATGTGTTGATTTTGCTGAAGCAGCACTTTAAATCCACTTCTAAGGATCCAGGACTGGGTTGGCACCACATGGTAAGGCAGACTCGCAGATGGCAGAGTGCAGGTGCTGTAGCAGGTGAGTTGAAAGTCTTTTATGTCCCTGAGGCTTCAATCAGGAGACAAGCCAGCAATCCCTTGGAGTCACTCTGGTTCTGGGTTCAAGTAATATGGGTCCAGTTCTTCTCACCCAGGCTAGGTTACCACAGCAGAGCAAGAGTCCAGCCGAGTTGCAGTCCAGCAGTGTGGCAGTCCATTCAGCAGCACAGCATTCCTTCTTCCTTGAAGATTATCCACAGGTCCAGAAGTATACTGCAGTGGTAGGGTCAGAAGTCCAATTCTTTTAATTTCAATAAATGTTATTGATTTTTAGAAAAACAATGCCAGGAAAACAAGGCAAAACAAAGAAATCACATACAATAAAGCTCTCGTCATTAGGCAGAAAGGATAGAAGGCAATTGTTCTGATAATGCTATTTGGCACTGGCACTTAAAGGTACATGTCTTACTTTTTAAATACACTCCACCCCTCCCTTGGGCTGGCTAGGGCCTACCTAAGGGGTGAGTTTATATGTATTAAAAAGGAAGGTTTGGGCCTGGCCAGTGGGTTAACTTGCCTGGTTTAAAACTGCACACACAGGCTCTGCAGTGGCAGGCCTGAGACATGTTTCAAGGGCTACGTAAGTGGTGAACAAAATCAGTGCTGCAGGACCACTAGTAGCATTTAGTTTACAGGCCCTGGACACATGTAGTGGACTTTACTAGGGACTTATAAGTAAATTAAGTCTGCCAATTGTGGTTAAGCCAATGTTACCATGTTTTAAGTTGAGTACACATGCACTTTAGCACTGGTTAGCAGTGGTAGAGTGCAATGTTACCATGTTTTAAGTTGAGTACACATGCACTTTAGCACTGGTTAGCAGTGGTAGAGTGCCCAGAATCCTAAAGCCAACAAAAACAAATTCAGCAAAAAAGGGAGGAGGAAGGCAAAACATTTGGGGGTAACCCTGTGGAAAGGGCCATTTCCAACACTAAGTTTAGGTTAATGGCTAAAATTGTTATAATACAGATGGGTATATTGCTGAAATGGTTCTGCCTGTATCAGAAAGTGTTGCTAAAAGCTTTATGAAAGTACATTATTTTTTTAAGTATAACCTTGAATGTTTTTATGTGGCCCATTTTGAAAACAAAAGAGTGTGATAGGGCTTTTATTACTTGGATTTCAGGATGAATCATAAAGTATAACTCTTCTGTCATTGAAAAAGGCACCTTTTAAATTCTTAGAATAGGGCACATATTGTATATAATTGAAGTGAACAACAGGGAAACTACACATTTGGACTTGAAGGATTTAATATTTACTTTTTAATTTTTTTAAATTTATTCATAAAGCTGCTATTAAAAACCACTGCATACAAAATCGCTAAAATAATTCATTCACATAAATACAAGTTAAATAAAACTACAGGTTTTGGCAATATTGTATGAGTTCAAATCACTAGATATTGAATTTTTACATAAAAAAACAAAAGATCAAGCTATATCATAAGAATTTGGCAGAATGATTATTCATTTGCTGGCTCAAATATGCTGTCATCCTTAAGTGAGACGTTCAAAGGGAGCTAGGTTTCTTTGCTGCACAAGTCAAAAATTTGATGAAACAGTCTGTAATCTGTGACTTGCAGGGACTCGATCACAGCTCTTCTCCACGTGCGGATCCCTCATGTTAAACAAAAATGGGTTTTAGCCAATATCTGCGGTCTGTCTGCAGGGCAAGGCAAGTACATGATATGTTTAATTGTGTCCCATTGATAATTACATACCCTGCATTGCTTTCTGCCGTCCAGGTTGCACCAGCTCAGAACCAGGTCTAAAGTCGGTAGCTCATGAGGTCAATGCATGATGAGCTGCGGTTTAACTGGGAAGACAAGCGAGCTGTCAAATAGGGGTGGGGTGCAAGGCCTTGTAGCTGTTAATACCAAGATGGGCATCGGATCACCTTGCCAACATACTCTTGTCAGTGGTGGAGGAGAACCACCACATGGCTTTAACTGCAGTTTTGAGAATTGATAAGGGAGGCGATGAGTGCCAGAGGTCGTCTAGTTGTAAAGTTGCGATTGCCTGATCAAGACTAACTTGGGTCGGGGGTGATGGCCCTTGAATCTGCATTTCTGAATATAGGAGCTGCTTTAAAGTGTCAGATTTCGAACTGTGAAGTTTATGGTAGAGTTTTATATGGGACTCCTGGTACACAACATTTTGGCTGGTGAGTCCAAACTCCAGCCGTATTTGGGATGGCGATGTGCCATTTAGTGATTTCCTTAATGTATGTGCTCGAGACCAGGCTGTTAAAAAGCTGCGCATCACTGCCACGCAGGGCTTCAGAACCATATAAGATGGTCGGGAACTATTTTTCCCAGATACAACTAAGTGGCCTTAATGAGGGTCCGGACATGTGCTTTCTAGTTTTAAAAATGGAATTTTGTGGTGTTTTCGGCAGTTGTTGTAGTCCTATTTTTGTCCGACTCATGAGGAGTGTATTGTTTACATAAAACAAACAGCCAAGATGCCTTCCGCCTATTTTGGGGGGATGGGCCGAGAGATCATTTAAAGAGGTTGAGAGGTCAACCAAAAAGAGGTTGAAAAGGAGTTGGGCTAGTTCGCATCCCAGCTTCAAGCCAGTGGTGGTTGGAATTTTTCTAGAGACAGTACTCCCATCCCCCACTTTTATGCACACCCACGTGTTGGAATGCAGCTCAATAACTGCTCAGTGTAGATGTTGTAGGATCCCAAGTGCTTCCAATTATGCCTATAGGAGTTATCCTGAGACTGAGTCAAAAGCTGCCTTGAAGTTTGCAAGGCAAAAGGGTGCTATTTGATTTAATTTTGTCAATCATGAGAGAAATGGTCAATAGGTTGGTGATGGTGCCCATTCCATTTCTAAATCCTGTCTGATTTATTAGCACAGTGTTGTTCTCAGATACCTAGAACTCAAGTTCCTCTAGGAGTAAGCCTCCATGTATGATGGCTCCTCGCCATGTGTCTGGGATCTGACCTGCTGTGGTCGCTTAGTTGTAGAGCAGTGTGTGCTCATGAGGACGGATTTGCTTTGAATAGCACCTGAGGAAGGCCATTGGGGCCGGGCTGTCCGTCAGCCCTGCTTTTGCTGATAATATGCTCTATTGTCGATCAAGACCAAAAGGTGGGCAGAGCCGTTCAGGCATGTTGATGGACTGCCACAACTAAGGTTTGAGGGCCCCTCAGTGGCTGCGATGATCGAAAGTATGTGACCCAGACATCTTCAGAGATGCTAGTAGTGTTGGAAGCTACATGACCTTTTTCAAGATTATTGATTATTCCACAACAATTTCTGGAGGTGCTACTTTTGCAGGCAGAGGTATGACTGTGATATGTCATGTTCCTATGGACAAAAGTACTCTGTGAGACTGAAATAGATTAAACAGTTAACTGAGCAAGAATACGCTAGTTTGAGTCTTTGGGTGTGTTATTTTTTTACTTAGCACTTCTAAATATGGAAAGATCTTTGACACATAGAAATTGAGTAAATTATAGCACCTCTTCAAAGTCACTAAATGAATGTATGGAGCTCTTTTATTGACAAATTGATTACATCAATGATGATATGTTTTGTGAAATTGCTTGGAGTCTACAGTTCTCTACTTTCTTTCTTATAAATGTTATATGTACTGTTCGATATAACAGAACTATGGTATATTAGAACATTGGAATGTTGGGAGCTCCATTGAAAACAATGGAGTAGCTCCGGGCTTATAATGGCTGGTATAAGCCCGGAGCTCCAACATTCCAATGTTTCTTTGTTCACAGCTGTGGCTGTGAACAAAGACTTCAGGGATCCTGAGGGGATTTCAATCCCCTCACGCTCCCTGAAGCCCTTGTTTTATTTGTTAGAGCATTCTGCCCTCTAGTGGCAGAATGTTCTAATAGCCTTAAAGTCCTTCGTAGCTGGGCTATACCGGCTATTAAAGTTCCGCTCCCTTGTTAAAGGCCCTCGATTAATGCTGGAGTGGCCCTTTAATAGCCGGTATAGCCCGCTACGGCGGTCTATAAGGCTATAATATAATATAATAATATGGTATAATAGTTAATTACTATGATATAGAGTTTTAAGTAACATGGTATAAAAGCTGGAGTTGTAGTCGTAAGGTGCATATTTAGAAAGAAAAAGTCTAATTATAAATACAATTGTGCTGGGAAGGAGTATTACCTGTATTTTTCTGTTTCTCAATAAATAAAAAACAGATTATATTTTCCAAATTATTTTAATAAAAATGAAAGGGAGATTCATTAACTATAGATACAAGACACAGAGGAAAATGAGCAGGTATTTGCAAGACCAGATGTTATTACAGACCTCTATGGAAACCAGTACAAGCCTGCGTAAAAACTAAAGCAAATGAAAAATATGTGCGTATGGATATTTGTAGTGGGCATTTGGTAAGAAATAATCTGAAACGTGAGGGCACATGGTGAGAAATTTAATAGTGGGTAAGGCCGAGCGAGGAAAGATAACTACAGACAGACTACAGCCTGACTTGGGCCCTACTTGAGAGTTAGGGTATTTCACCCTGAGCAATAGCCTGGGTGAAATTCCCTAATGTTTAATTACAAGTCTCTCCCAGTCGAGAATTAGCTAGTGTGCAAGCGTGGGGCACACATTCTGGGCCTGGAGACACAAGACCTGACTTTGCTGCTACAAGGGCAGGGGCAGTGGCTATGAGCAGCAGCAGAGCCTGGCCCATGCCCCTGAACCCTGTAGAATGGGCGGAGCAGACAATCCTCTCCTGGGCAAACAGAAGCCTGGCCAGGGCCTCCCCCCTCCACCCCAAAAGCACTCCCACTGACTCTTTACACCTGCTCAGGGCAAGCAGAAAATGCATCACTGTTTTAACCAAAACTGGAAAAAACTGTGTGGTGAAGGTTGAGATATCTTCGAGTCCAAGCAGTTACTCCCTATTCTGAGGAAAAACTAGTCATCCTCAGAATTTGGTTTGGGAATGCCACCCAGAATCATAGATTCCGCTCCCCTAGTATCCCAACACCAAATTCCGGCCAACTCGGAAAAAGAGGGCTTTAAGGTCGTAATTTGGAGGTTGGCTTAAAACATCATGGAAATTCTGTCCTGTGCATTACGAGGTCATAATAGTGAATTGCACTCCAAATACGGCGCGTGGGAGTTGGGACATGCATTGTATTTTCATGCCATGTGTGTCATGTCAGCCAAAGTGTACATACGGCCCTCAGTCACTTCCTTGAGCTAAAACCTCTTTGGATGTTTGGACCTTGTGCTATCCACTGATAAGTGCTTCATAATTTCAAGTAGGCCGTTATGGTCATTGTGCTGAAGAGGAAAACAAAAGTTGCAAAATTCTGAAGTGGTAAAAGGTGCCCACTATTGACAGCGCTAAATGCAATGTTGTCACATATGCTAGGAGGCATTGCTCATTTGGTTCACTAGTTGTGGCTTTACTGAGTTTTTCTCGATCCAGAAATCAGGGATTTGTTGTTCTAGATATAGATGGGGGACCTTCTGATGGAGGGGAATTTTGAGAGAGTTAAAAAAGTGTTACTAATAGTTAGGGCCAGCAAGGAGGTCACTTTCCCTTGGTTTTCTGCTAGAAAAAAGTTTTTCTAACTGAAGTTCTTCACCAGAGCAATTTTACCATCCAATGGTGCCAAATAAAATTATAAAAAATCCGCAGTTGAGGATTTGCTGATTTTATTCCTCTTAAAACAGTCTTCTGGCACAGATCCTACACTTAGGGGCCGATTCCGATTCGGGCCGGAAATCTCTCCGACCGAGCCGGATCCGGAGAGATTTCCGACCGAGCCGGACTCCCGCAGTCCGACCGAGCGAGTACGATGCGGCCGTATGCTGCCCGACTCGATTCGGTCGGACTCCCATTGAAGTCAATGGGAGCCGGTCGTACAACGCGTACACGGGCTCCCATTGACTGAATGGGTACGTCACGAACAGGTGGCCCCCCTACAGTGGGTACGCGTCGGTGCGACTCGCACCGTACATGCATGTTTAGGGGGGACCCTTGGGTCCCCCCTGTGTGCGACTCGTGCGGCTACGCGTGCAGGGGGGTCCGACACGGACCACCGAAGTCCGGCTCCGACAGCTATTTGGAGCCGGACACTACGAGTCGGTCGGGCTGTTCGAAGCGCGCATCGTACTTGCTCGGTCGGGTAACGTCTCCATTGCGTGGTGCGAGTCGTGTCCGTACGAGTCGGTCGGAGCAGTTAGGAGCCGGGAACGAGTCGGTCGGCGATTTCGCGTACGTTCGCATCGTACTTGCTCGCGCGGACGACCGTACGAATCGGTCGGAAACTAGGCCTCCGAATCGGATCCGGTTAAGCCGAATCCGATTCGGTGCCCTACCGGCCGAGATCGGAATCGGCCCCTAAATCTGTGCGCAGATAAGCATAGAGCCTAAAGCCCCAACAGGCAACACAGCTTACATTTTTAACACCCGCAAGAAAGCTAAAAAAGCATACAAGACGAGGTCCAAGGGTGAATTAGAGAGCTGACAGGTTTTATTCTTGTACAAATGATTATGTCCAGTGGTGTTCCTGGTACAGGATGACATATTTAATATTATCTCAATAATTTGGAAGGGAATAGTTTGCAGGTTTAGAACTGCTAAAATACTCACAGAGCCTTTGCGAGGTACTATGCAGGCAAATACCAGGTTTCTATATGTAGTGTCTTTAAACATGAAGACAAAGCCCCAGGGACATGTTGTGCCTAAACAAACATTCGGTAAGTGCCCTCAGCAAAATATAGTGAGAGATGCATTGATTTGTCTAAAACCTCATGTGTGGATTTCAGTAATTCTTGTTTGAAGGGGAGTGAAATTAACATTAAATACAAACTTCTTGACTGCTGTATTCCAATGTTTGCAGTGCTTCAATAAGGTCCCCTATGGTAGGTCTTCCAGGGTTAGATGTGGAGCCTTGCTTCTAATAAGGACAGGTGAGTCGTTGAGCTGTCACCTGCATAGAGATTGTGAAGTCCTGGGCAAAGTCTCTGGGTTTAACCTACTCTTGTGTGTTTTTACGGAAAGTTCAGAAACATACATTTAAATTCTACTCATACCTTTCAGGAAAAGCCAACGCAAGGTCATTTGGATTTTTGGGTTGAATTTTATAACCTTTTTTAAAATATCAATATTAGAAACATAATACCCTCCAATAAATATCTAACATGTCAGGGCAAGCTACTTGTATTGTTGGGAAAGGACTGTACCCTGCATGGTTTATGGATGTGTACCCCTGCCTTGAATGACACAACTGCATGTGAAATTGGCATCCTAACTTTTTGTCTGCTTAGGTAACCCACTAATCTGGTGTGGGTACTGCAGCATAGGCCTTTCCATGGTAATGCAAAGTTCCAGAACTTGTTCTTTGACCTGGTGGGTGCACGAAGTGTTTTTCAGAATAGGAGTCCTGTCCATGTCCTGGGCTGCTAACATAAAGCGGTTGTGGTGACATACCGATTTTTGCACATTGATAGTCCTGAACAGACATTTTTCCTATGTCAGAGAGGAATTCGGCCTACCGACCACACAAATTTCCACTTCTATGTAATAACCAACAGTTGGACTTACATGTCCTGTGCGTGTCGAGTGTGTGTGCAAATTGTGTGTGTGGTGCATACCTGATGGTGATACTCTGTGTGCAATGTGAGTGTGGTTGCTAGGAACAGTGGGGTTCATTTGTTATAGCCCTCTGGGTTTGCATAGCACAATATCGAGGGTGATACAGCTTCTCTTAACAGTGGAAGTGTATTGCATTTAGTCCTTTGGTTGGAGGGTGGAGACTAAGGCACTGAAGTGAAGGAAAATGGAAACAGGGCTATAAGGCCCTTTTGGCAGGGGATTAATGATATGATTTTCCTGAGCATTGCCATTTGGTGTATACTGTGGTAAATCAGTAGACTGTTTTGTTAAAGGTGCAGATATTTCTAGGCAGGGTTTGCCAGTTTTAGGTCGAGCATTCAAGACCTCTTGTATATTCTTTAGTATATACTTTTATGTGTATGTACTTTGTGGGCTCTGGAGATCATCCCTAGGACTTGTCTGCTTCCGCTTAGGGACTTTTTTTTCTGTTCAACTGCCTCTATTTAACTGTCTTGATAGAAAACGACCAGTAGAGGTCAGTAAAATACCAGAATTGCTTTCTGCTTGTTCAACTGCCTCTATTTAACTGTCTTGATAGAAAACGATCAGTAGAGGTCAGTAAAATACCAGAATTGCTTTCTGCTGAGGGACTTTCTTTTTTAAATTTTTCTGGCAACTGCCTTTATTTAACTTTCTTGATAGAAAACGACCAGCAGAGGTCAGTAAAATACCAGAATTACTTTATCATTCTCTAGATTCCAGTCCATAGAAATTGTCTTCCACGAGAACCCGTAGACAATAATATTTTTTTCAAATCTTGTATTTTCATTGATATGACCACCGAAGGCCCTGATTTTATATTAAAAACAGAGCTTTGGACTATACCATTTCCTGCTGAAAGGCAATATTTCTCTCCATGTGTTCCCATACCTGGCGTGTCACGCAGTTTGGTGCTTACTTTCCCTCCATGTTAAAGAACAGTAGATGTTTCAGCACCCAGGCTAATGTGCTGCATAGCTAAATACAAATAAGGTCCCAAAGGCGAGACCGATTGCATTGCAAATGCTTGTTTTTGGAAGGAAATGCCCGAACAGTACTCCAAGAGCTGCTATGAGACCAGAGTTTGTGTTTGCATAACAGCTAGTCTCCCAGAGTTGAGGGGACATCTCCTAAAGTCCACACAATTTCCTGTTGAAGCTGTGGGTCTCCTTGCTGATTAGATGCCTGCCTGCTCAGAGAAGGAAGGAGAGTGCCTGCTTCTGCAAGAGGAAAGACTCTCCAGGAGTAGAAGCCCGGCCATGTTCTTGGAATATGGAACACACTGAAGAAGCTGAATGCCAAGTAGTTTCAGTATTGCGCTGCATGAAGAAACTTTAAGCCAAGCAACATGCAGTCTGGAATCCCTGCAGCATGCCTGAAGGACTGGTGATGCTGCCAACAAATGGCACATCCCACAGAGGAACCACATCACTGCTGCCGAAGTGGAAGATATGCCTGCAACTTGTAGGCCACCTTTGATCAGGTCTATCACTCTAATTGCCTCAGCGGCCCGGGTGAGGCTGCTGCTGTGGGCGAGTAATGCCGCAGAAGGCTCTAAAGGTGCGAACCCAATTAGTGAACCATCCTTCGCCAGCCAAGCAGTGCCTCCATTGAGCAGGTAATGCAAGGCCCATTCTCAAAAAGCCTGATGATTTGTCATGAACACAAAAGGATATTCCTGCTCTGTCATGTTACTGGTACTAGAGAGAACTGTTTGGGCTCAAGAACTGTTCAAACTGACCTACAAGTTGCGTATGCCGTGATGGCTTAGTGAACTTGCGCCTGTGCCTAATCTTGCCTCAGACCAAAATGCAGGGAAGTCAATATAGACAGTAGGGGTCACAGAAGAATATGGAGAGAAGCATTGTACATGGTTAATCCTATGTACTATTTAATTTTAGTGTGATATAAAAGCATTTTTTACTAAACAACAAGCACTGGCCATTGAATTATTATGTCTGGTGTTTGACTGTTTGAGTTCTGAGTCTCTGACCCCCACACGACCTCCCTAAAAAGCATTTGACTGCTCACCTTCCCCTGAGAGTCAAGTGTAGAAAGGGTCACTTGACCAGTTTTCAGAGCCACACTAGGATAGGCACCATGACTTCAGAGGGAATTGCCCACAACCACCATAGTTATGGCCCATTAGTCCCGTCTGTTGTGTCGCCCCTCCCCGAACAGGTCAAAGAAATAGCTAAGATAAGATAATAATTATATGTGTAAACATTTAAGAGAGAAGTAACTTTCCATACACTGTTCTCTAACCCTCTAAGGGCCAATCATAGCAGGTGTATTGCAGAAACATGGCAATTTAGGAGGTAAGGCATTTCTAGACAGAGTACCGTTTCTAAAGCACAGATGCAGTAGGCTTTAATTTACCATACAAGCTACATTATACACTGAATGGTCTTTATGTAAACAGCATAGGACTAAACTTAGGGTGGGTTTCTCTTCTGGCTTAAGTGTGCTGTGTTCATATGGTTTACCTTTCTAACAGAAGATCTTTAGGGCTAATGTATGTTTAGAGGCCTTAGGTCTCAGGCAAAGGGTTTACAAAAAGTGATTAGACTCCAAAAGCAGATTGTAAACTTCTGTACTGTCCCCAATTTTGACCAATAGCATTTGCTAATGAGCTATACGGTTTAGTACAGATGAGTGTTTCTTAAAATAAATGAACATGCACAATCAGTGTATGGCCCACACACAGCTGTGCGAGCACATGGTAGAAGCCAAATAAACCTCTGAGCCATAGAACTCAGGTTAAATGCTCTCAGGGCAAGCATTTACGTTTGTCCTTTTTTCGTGTGCATGGCGAGTAGGAGTTGTGAAGCATAGTTCATCACTTTATCTGCTTGTTCAGTGGCTTGTCAAAAGCCACACTAGAAACCACACTTACAGCCTGATGTAGAGTTCGGCAGATGTGTAAGATATAATGCACTTGTAATAAGGCAGGCAGGATATCTGTCACATTTGTGAAGGAGTACACGTCAGGTGTATTATAAATCTGGTACATAATCTACACACAGCCCAGAAGCAATCTAGGGCTACTGTAGTTCCACGAATACATTTTTTATCATTATTAATAATTGCAAAGTAATTTGTAGGTATGATACAAAGAATGGGCAAATATAGAGCGCTTTTTCATTGTTATTAGTAATTCATATTTACTCTAAATTGCATGTGGCTTAATTGAAAAGTTGAACAATGATTCCAATATTTATTTACACATAAATGCACTAAGTGCACAGTGGACCCAATTCACAAATGTAAATCTATATGCAGAGATATCTGCCCATGTAGATTTCTACCAACTCCAGGGCGCAAATATCAGCCTAAATGCAATTTAGCAACTTCGGGCAGAGAGTTATCCCTCGGGCAGAGAGTAGTGGCCATGCATGTACCCACCCCTTACTTGAGATGTTATAAGGGGTTCTCAATTTCCAAATCAATATGACCATTTTTCCCCTTAATTTGTTTTTTACTTTTTATTTTTATTTTTGGACTTTGTGCTGCAGCATTAATTTCTGTATCATTTCCTAGCAGTTCCTGTGAGTGGTCATTTCTGTGTGACTTACTGCAAGGCTTGGCTAGAGGAGGTTTGATCCTTTTTAGGCTGCACTGCTATTGGAGTAGATGTGCGCATAAATGTGTGGGATAGGGGTAGATCTATTCCGGTATGTTTTATTAAACTTTTTTTTAACATCTTTTTATTTTGAACACAGCCATAAAAATATAGTGCAGTGAATATAATTCAGGGTGCAGGACATTAGAATGGTATATATTGACATAACATAGTGACACATTGGTAGTCAAGAGTAGATAAATAACTGTGCAACCCCAACACCCTGGTCTCAATGCTTCAGGCCTCCTCATCATTTCGGCTTCATCACATCTACCCCTAGGTATCCCTGTGCCCATGGTGGGTACACTAGCCACCCTATATCTTTACCCATTTTTTGGGGGCAACCCCTGCTCTGGTACACCACTTGTGCAAAACAGTCCAAAAATAAAACTTAAAATCTGGGGTAAGGTAAATGGAAAAAACCCAGCACTTACCTGCATGTCGTTTCCTCTCTGTCCTCTTTGGCTCTTCGGTGGAGTCCAGGAGCAGGAAGGAAGCAGGAACCAGGAAGCACCCAGGCTCCCAGTCTCTCCCAGCCAATCACAACACTGCCTTACAGCAGCGTTGTGATTGGTCTGAGTGCCGTGGTTCGGTGCTCAGAGAGGGACTGGGGGCCTGGGCATGTTCTCCACCCAGGCTGTAATGCAGCCTGGGTGGAGAACATGCAAAGTGCGCATGAATGTTTGTTCCGCCTGAGACGGCCGGCCAAACATTCATGCGCACTTAAACGAGTACCACCACTTTTCCGGTGACGTGCAGCCCCGCCCCACCTCTAACCAGGTGAGACATAGATGGAAAAATAAAATGATAATAACGATTGTTATTATCATTTTATTTTTCCTTTTGTCAACTGCTCACAGAGCAGTGGGGCAATGCTCCTCCGCCTTAGCAGAGGAGCCGCCCCTGGACAGATGCATCTGTATTAAATATCCAGAATCAATTGCGTTTAATAAGGTCCCTTATTACACCAACTTTTATTTCTTAAATACAAAGACCTAAAACAAATTCACTGCAGCACAGTAACAATAAATGCATCTACTAACATTTCAGGTTACCCTGACCTTTCTTGAAACCTACTACAGAAATCAGCGAAAAGAGTTTTCAATCACTAAGACTAGGATTTTAACTAAGACACAATAGGCTATAGTGCAATAGGTCTCATGAAGACTCATCAATAACTTAAGCCATGACTTCTGCTCTACAAAGATCATGTTTTTCTGACATTATTAGAATCATTGGAATGTATTGTTAATTCTGAATTCGGACTGAATTTAATCATATAGAGGAAAATAGCATGCAATCAGACATGATCATTATTAATTATTTTTGCATTGTTGTATGAATGTGTGACTATATGCAGATTCAAGGGTTGTCCTTCATTTTATGTAGTATTGTGGCTACATTTTTGCATTTCGTATATCAGGGTTTTAAAGATGTTATGCACATAATAAAATATACTGAGCTTTTATTCGTTAGTCTGCTGGCCCATTTATATAGTAATCATGTACTTTATATGTATATCTAGTTGCTCAGGGGTGTTGTCTATACAATAGTGCAATAGGGGCCAAGGTATTACCTTGCCATTTTGAAAGTTTCATTTTAAGACATGACTTTTTGAGTCTGCTTTCCAAAAAAATATTCTAAACACTTCTTTATTCGAAAAACAAGTGTTTACTTTCCAAAAGTTAAGGAAACGCAAGGACATAGTGTGCAGCCTTGACAAAAACAAGCAACTTGAATGTTCAGGGAAAGAATATCCAGGCTCATCAAATATCGAAGCCCAATGCGGATGGGGGAATGCAAGGTAAGAGGAGAAATGTAACATGTAACATAATGGACAAAGCAAGCATTGGCAATGCCAACAGGTCTGACTTATGAATGAAAGTGCCTCTGTGTCAATGATGGGTTTAAGCTCTCAATTGGCCATTATACATGTACTGTGTCACTCATCTTTGCACTCATGCATCCATTTAGCAATCCGAATCATTCTGGCATTCCCCCTCTGACACAATCAGAGCAAAACACACACAAATTCAAATGTCCACTACATATACACAATTATAATTAGAAGAATACAAGTAGAAAAAAAAAACCTGCTGCTGTCTAAACATATGCTTGTGATAACGAAATTACAGGTGTCTGTCGTGCAGAGGTATTGTGAATAGTCTATCATTGTTTTAAAGTTCCAGCACGGACACCAAATTTAGAACCACCATGTTGGCCATCTTGGGATGGTAAAACAATGATACGCTATGCACAACAGCATTCTATCATGGTTTCCCAGTTTAGAACAAGTGGCCATGTGGGATGTGGTGCACTGCAAATTAAACGAGTGGCACGCAAGTGACTCCTTACCACTGCCTGGAGAGCTGTAGTATTGCCTTAAGAAATATTTAAAAAAAGAGGAGAAGCAATTGAATGAAAAGGGAACTATAAAAGTAGAACATTGAAAACTAAAGGACTTGCCAATCAGCCATGACACTCAAGCACACACATTTTCAGATGGATGTACACATCTAATCACAAAATGCCATCATTCACAATGCGAGAGAGCCGATGACTGATGTGGACTGACCCATTACCCCTTGCAGTACGCTGTGATGAATGGAAGCAGAGTGTAATTGACACTCAGACAGACCAATGGCAGAACAGAGCTAAACCAAAAGCCCCTATGTACCTATATGGATATATATTTATATACGTGGATGTATGTGTTATTTAATATATTTTCTTTGTTGACAGATCCTGACGGACAGCTAAGAAGAGATTTTAGGTAGAATTAGTACACTGCAAATCTTCTCCCCCTAATGTTTGTCAAAGGTGGTAACCAACTCCAAAATCCTTCCTACAAAGGTAATCTGTGACATTTCATTTGATAAAATACTTTTTAATACAGAGAAATAGAAATCCACCCTTAAATACCTATTGATTTTAACATATGCATTTCACAATTAATATGTCAGGCATACTTCATTTATCATAACTTTTCATAAGAAACAGATCAGATCTATTGCATCTGAAATATTTTTTCCTAGTGAACCAATCAGGCCGCTAGCTGTTGTCCTTGGCTTGTTAACATAACCAAATCAATGCTACTTTGTGGGTTATAAGCCTTCCTATAAGGCAACCATTAGGAATAGATAATAAAATTACACATATTTATAAACTGCAGTTTAAACAATATAAAATCCCTATCAATAAAGCCTATTTGGAATTACCATGGTTCAAATTGTCTATACACATGGTTTGTTCTGTAAGGTAATTTGTAAGATTCCATGTAACAAAATACCTGCCTCCTGACTTTAGCACAACGTAATAACAATTCACTCCTAAGAGCCTATTGCCTTTAACACGTGCTCTTCACAATAAGTAAGTAAGGCCTACTTGCTTTGCCATAACATTTCCTTATAAACAGTTCACACCCAAGGGATCTAACATATCTTTTGCATTTTGAGCTGATAAGGCCTTTTCCAAAGTCTTGACATTATATAAAACATAGGCCTACGGAGGTGTGCATAAACATTATGTAAAAATAAGGAAAAACCTTGGCAAGTATACCCAGTTATATATATGATCAGGCAAACCAATAATTACAACGTACAGATTTACTCGTAATGCATGGAAATATTATACATAACTCTTGTGCGTCTTGATACAAAGAATGTTTTTTAATTTTTATTTCATTTATCAAAAACAGGCCATAATACATTTTTTACAATATAAAAGCCATCAATACAGTTTCATACATTATCCGACATTACAGTGTTCATGTAAAATGATATATTTTCAATTACACATTTATGAACTGTTTTTTCTTTATGAATTTCAAATACACTTTATAATTATCGATCGGACCATAACGCAATTAGAAGAAAGAGGATCCAAGATGTGAATGGTTGGAATAGAGGAGAAGGCTGGTGGTAGGTTAACACACTGAACATAATGTATGCATACAGCTGTAAAATTACAATTGTGTACAAAATTACATTTGGCAAAGCAATGCACAACCCCTCTATACACGTCCTAACAAGAATAAGTACAGCAAATTTCTGCTCCCTGGGTTTGTCAGACTGGGTGACCAACACCAAAACCCTTGCCTACTATGGTAATCTGTCAGATTACATATAACAACATTTTTTATTATGGAATGTAACACAATGTGATAGCAACCAACAGATAAAGGCTTACTGACTTTAACAAATGCTTTTCACAATAAGCTAGCACAACTTCCTTTGTCATAATGGTTCATAATAAGCTGACCTGACC
This sequence comes from Calotriton arnoldi, assembly GCA_963921515.1. Lineage (NCBI taxonomy): Eukaryota > Metazoa > Chordata > Amphibia > Caudata > Salamandridae > Calotriton > Calotriton arnoldi. The sequence continues at coordinate 1,168,469 of CAWUFW010002048.1, forward strand.
AGACCTATGGCATCAAACATAATGTTTCCCACTGCACAAATCAGGCCTGCAGTTGTCACCATAACCAAAGCATGCATACCGTTTTGGGCGTAAACTTTTCCACTAGGTACAATCAGACACCCAGTCATAAAATTAGAAAGCAATAGAAAATTACAGTAGACTAAGCAAAATACTCTCAACAAGGTTTCTCACAGAACAACCCTATATCCGTGGTTTGTCATACGGGGTAAAAAGCACCAAAACCATTGCCTACTATGGTAATCTATTAGATTCCATGTAACAAAATACCTATCAGTTGGCTTTAAAATATAGTTTGACCAGTAGAATGCCTATTGACTGTAACATATGCTATTCACAATAAATATGTCAGTCCTAGTATCTTTATCATAACATTCAATCGACAGATCAGGCTATACCCACGATAATTGGCTTGCCACCCTTATTACCAGGGTCCTGTATCGAGTATAAGCTTTACCACAAGCCAAAAAGTGCAATACAAGCAGTTATTTTAGTGAAAACACACTACTTTGACCCAATCACATCCTGCACTCTGGTGAACCGCCATGTGGATGGACCCTTAGCCCCTTTCTCAGTAGTACTCTGAAAGTTTTTTTCTGTTGATCACACAAGTTCAGGTGACAGTTGCGCTGTCATGCCAGACCTAAAAAAGATTAGTGTAGCCCTGGTTATCCCATACTGCTCTCAAAAACAAATCTGCCCTCTGAAGTCTAAAGTTAATAATGGAAAGGGGTTCGGGACTACAATACATTCCTAATGGATGCCGTCCTCCCATATGTGCTGTTACCAGAGAAAGATAAACAACATACAGATCTAGTTTTCTAAGGCACTTTTACAGCATTTCAATGTCATGTGTATGTCCCTTAAAGTTTAAGCTCAGGCAGCCAGATAAACAAAATTATCACAGCTGTGCGGAGGGCATGCAATTTTTCTGGAAGCACATAACGTCTGCCCAATTAAAACATGTACTCCAAGCTCCCAACATGTGAGCGAAGCTAAAGCCACTCTCTAGTGATGCTCATATAATTGTCTGACCACAGCTGCGCTGTCAACTCAGACCATACAAAGGGCTTGGGAGACACAGGAAATCTCCCACTTTAAAAGCACCCGACAAATCATCTTCAAGTCAAGACAAACAACAAAAAACTGAAAATGAGAGACGCTATCAGGACAGGGTGAGATGTGGGAGAAGGGATGCATCTGTCTGCAGGACCATATTGAGAATTCTTAAGAGCGGTGCAAAATAGACACTAAGTCAACCTCAATGGGTCTGTCGATTTTATAGGTGAAAGTGTTTCTCCATTTTTTTTGTGTGTAGCTGTGTTGATGAGTTAATGCGTAGGTAAATGTAAGTGTGTCAACGGTTGGATGGGTGAGTTGTTAATGAATGTATGGCTGAAGGAAGGAGTGAGCGTCTGCACAGGATAAGTGATCAGTGAGTGAGTACATTGATAGCTGTGTGCATGGATGAAAAGGTAAGTGTGCAGGTGGATGGAAAACCAGAGGTCCTAGACCCAGATGTCTAAGAAGCCCAATGTGCATGACTGTGGCAGCTAACAGAACTTTTCCTCTCTCTGGTTGTAATAGTACATTATTAGTACTTCTCACGTGGAATACTAACATTTAATGGGATCATACCAGGACTTCTCAGCAGGACTGCTTTATTTCTAATCGGCAATTTCCAGCTCTTCTCAAAAGGGAAAGTAACATTATTTCTCAGCACAGTTCTTTTCTATATTTTCTAAGGCACTGTAGCAGCACATCTCATCAGTGATTACAATGCCGTTAAGGGCACCTTATGAACATTAATCAGTATCTCCACATGCTTGTCGAATTAGAAAGTAACCGTGCTTCTCGGCATAACATCTAATCTTTTAAAGGGAAAGTGCCAGCACTGCCAAGCAAAGCTGGTCGGCTTTTAATGGGCAAGTACAGCAGTTGTCAGGAGTGCTCCAGTACTTCTAATGGGAAAGCAAAGGAACTTTTTTAGAAGGTGTCCTATATTTTTTAAGGACCTAATATCAGCTTGTTGACAGTCATAGCTGAAAGACCAAAGCTCAAATGGGTGGAGACTAAAATCTTCAAGTAGCTGACATTGCCCAAACCATATGAGGCTTTCAGAGACAATATTCAATCAGCCACTCTCCAGATTGCAATACAATATATACCTTTCATGGTTCAGTAATCTTGAACCACAGCAAATCACCTTAGGAACACGTATATGGAAGACACACCACAACCCTACAGCATCACCAGAGGCATTGGCCTGAAATGTCGCTTGATGGTTTAATGTGCCTGCTACCAATATATGCTTGTATTCTAATCCGAAGTGGTTTGATCTCAGCCCAGCCTCACATTTTTCACAGATGGGCTGGTAAGCGTAACAGTCAACAAAATAACTTTTCAGCAAAGCTGCCAGTGTTTGAAGGTTTTTTCCCAACAATTCTGTTAGAAGGTGGTTCTGACCATCTGAGCCGCCCGGATTTTTCACTTTTTGAACACCTATTTGTTGAGCTTTTACTGTGGGAGAGCCTCATAAGTTGGGACTCGCCCACTGTGAACTCATGATGAAAGGGACTGCATGTGTGTTTTACCCCTGGCACGAGTAGGCCGCTGCGCTGCAGCCGGAGTAAGGGACACCGGGCTGGTTACATGCAGACACGTGTGTACATGCATGTGCACAAGTGGAAGGGCTGCGCAGGGGAGATTTCTGGCGTGCGCAGCCCAGGAGCAGCTACAAATTGAATGGTGTGGCAGGAATTATGCAGAGCTGGGTGGTGACATGGAATAGGCTTTATACAATGGGAAGAAACATGTAAGGGAAAGTCAGTGTGCTTTACTGTTTTCACTGAAAGACCACGTCATTATTCCCCTATGAGGATGGGTACTATTTGGGATAGTTTCACTTCCCTAGGGCCTACAAATTCCAGACACGCACTAAAGTCCACTGTAACTTAGGTGAGAAGAAGTATTCTGCAGAGTCCAAAGTCATATCTGTACTGCTTTTGGGTCATCCAGAAATGTCATATTCCTCTGAGTCAGCTCATAACCAGAGCCTGGTTGGGGCTGACCCTGCCAGACTGGATTAATGGCCTTCCTCCCCAAGCTGTAGCATCAGAGGCCTAGCCGTGCATGACAAGCATTCCAAGGGCGAAGGCCTCCTCTCCAAGAAGAGAAGATGGGTGGAGCTACAGGTTAATCCATCAGCAGCTGTCACCTGGTGCCAGGCAAAAAGGGGAGAAGGGGCTTTTCAGAGACCATGTGGCATGAGACCCCTGGACGACGCCATTTTGAACAAACCCAGAGGCCTGGGCAGGAAGGAGGGAGCAGGGGCAGAGAAGTGATGTGTCACTGTTTGATAGGGCAAACAGAGACTTCCTGCCAGCCCCCTCCAAATTCTTTAAAAAGAGTTTGCACAGGAAGAGGAGCTCTCTCTGGGGTGTGGTCTGCTGAGGAAGACTGGTGCTGGAGCCTGGCACCATGGGCAGCTAGAAGGAAGAACCTCCAGACTGGCCCAGGACCCTGAGGTGCACCACAAGGGGAGACCAGGACCAGTGAGCAGAAGCCTGGTCCTCTGCGCAGGAAGAAGAGAGGCCCAGGAGGACAGTCAGGCAAAAGACTGGCACAGGGGGCTAGTGAAGACCGCTCCCTGTTGAGTTCACCCACCTGGAGACCAAGAGGGTAAAAGAAAGTGCTCCCAGTGGCTGTGGAGCGCCACCAGGAGCAAGAAGGGGCCAGAATGGAGCAGATCGGTACCCTGGGGGCTGAGATATGCCCCCCAGAAGGTAGGCGACCTTTGACCTCTACCGGGACCGACGACGAAGCGCGTGGGGCTCCGCCGCTGGCTTAGATGTGCCCCCAGGGTGGGTCAGGTCCCGGGGGCTGCCCCCAGAAGAAGTAAAGTCGGAGAGCGCCGTCGCGCTCCCCGTGAAGTTGCCCAAACGGGGTGCCAGGAGCCCACCCTGGCCCCCGGCGACAACGGAGGGCAGGGAGCGCCGTCGCCCCCCGCGAAGATGTCCTTGGGGCCCGGGATCCCAACTCCGGGCCCCGACGCCCAGAAGGGAAGCCGGGGAGTGCCGTTGCGCTCCCCGTGAAGACTGGCCTGGGGGGGGGAGGGGCCCGGGACCCCATCTCCGGGCCCCTGTGTGCCCCGACGCAAGGAAGTCAAAGCCGGGGAGCGCCATCGCGGTCCCCGTGAAGATGTCCCCGGGGCCCGGGACCCCATCTCCGGGCCCTGATGTGAGGGAAGAGGAGGGGGGAGTGCTGCCGCACTCCCCTGTGGCTGGAGGAAGGCGGCGGGAGTGCCGTCGCACTCCCCCGAAGACCCGCCGGTCAAGCTGCAGCCGCTGTGTCTGCCCACAGGAGCGGGCAGACCAGAAGAGCAGTGCTGGCTCCCCCGGCCGTACACGAGGGTGGGCTCCCCGGGCTGCATTCACCTCCCCAGCGAAGAGGAAAGAAGTACGGGGTGCCCGGAGGGGACTGGGCCCCCGAGAGGAGGAGAGATGTGGCAGAGGCAGCCGGGGGTGGGCTCCCCGAGCTGCCAGCAACTCGCCTGCTGAGAGGGGGGTCCGGGTGGGACCGGGCCCCCACCGAGGATCCAAGGCGGTGTGAGGCCGACAGCAGTGCAGCGCGACTCTCCCCGGAGCAGCGGGAGATCCGCTGCTACAATATGCATGGGCCAGAGAAAGAGCGCCCCATAATGCCTAGTGGGGCAGGTGAAAACCGGCTTGTTGGTGGCGTGTGGTGGCCCCAGGAGGATGGGGTCACCGCCAAAAGAGTGAAAAGGTGCAGGGGAAGCTGCAAGAGCAACGCAGTCTCCCCCAGCACGAAGAGTCAAGTCCCCCCCTGAGTCTCTGGGGACTCCAAGGAAATAACCCCTCAAGGGCTCAGCAGCAGTCATCAGCATCCCGGGGCTGGAACTTTTGTTCTACAGCTAGGGATGCCTTAAGGATTGCATCAAGGTTTGGAGGGCTGTGCTGGGGATGTCTGAAGAAGGGCATGCCCTGGAGGTGAAGAGGTGCAATTGCACGAGAAATTGCATTTACCAATGTTATTTCTATGGAGGGACTGTAAGTCACATGTGTAATGTGAATTCATAAGCAAAGGGGGGTTATGTTGCCAGACATTCCTGCTATGGTGTCTGGCTGTATATGCTTAATCCGGTGATTATAACTGTGATGCCTTTTAGGGGCTGTGATTGCAATGCATTACAACTGTTATCAGCTATGATAAGTACCTAATTTAAAGTGATGCCCAAACATGTATTCTTGCTACTGCGTTAGGGGAAGAACAACTCAGACTGTTAGCCACTAAGATGAAGAGGTGTACTGTATGGACAGTATGGGATGCTCAGTCAGGGTTATGTGTCCCCAGGACAGGTGTACCTATTTTTCATGCTTGTTGAGATGATGGGGTGGGTCGCCACTGGGATGGTGCCAGATGGCAAGGCCCTCGCTCCAGGTTGTGTCAACCCACTGCATTAGGGGGCAAGATGATGTGCATACATGGGAGTGGTGGTACTAGACCCCCCCCCCACTGCGGGAGGGGTGGAGATGTTACGCAATGTCACAAAGTAATTCCAACAGCTTATGTATATTTGTAAATTGATGCATAGTATTGAGTAGTGTGTGTGTTTAATATATGTACTCTTACTTTCATAAAGCAAAGTACAGACTGGACAATCACTTATTGAGTGTTATTTCTGCGTACCTGTAAATGTCGATTACTAGCCTAAACCAGCTCCCTTGAGTAAGCCTTATACTGCTCTGCAACGCTACCCTCTGAGAGTCAAGCGCTACAATAGGGTGTTTGGTTCCCAGTGAAGGACAAATGTATTTGTGCAGGCCTCACAGATACTGCCTCGTTTTCCAACAACTTCTGAACAAGATCACTATACTTTTAATCAGTCGTTTCCTCCCCATGTATTTAGGTAACTATCGTTTAGGTCAGAAAGTGCGGTTGCATCTCAGCAGAGCTGATACACCTGGAATTGGAATGTAATGAGACATTATTTCTGGGTTTATTTCTTGTGGTCCTAATGGAAGAAATCCATTGTTTCCTGGGATGTTCTGATGCAATAATGTATAGACTTTTGTGAGATCTTCTGGTGAGTGCAAGTCTCCTGCCTCTAGCAGAAGAAAAATGAAGGCTGAAATCCTGATTAAGACCAGTCTAAATATTCTTCATACCTATCTTTGTTAATCAAAGAAGGTTGATGCATGATTCGTGAAAGGTACTTTAAAATTATATATTTTGATCTGGTTTAGCAAAATGTATGTGGGGGCGTGGGGTGTTCCTGTCCCGTTTTAGAAATGGCTGCTGATGCATCTTGAACATTATCCCTTCTGAATTATGCCTCACTCCGCTGGAAATTACAGCAAGAACTATGGTTCCCTCAGAGGAAGCCCCATGCCTGTGCCCCCTAAGCAACAAACATGTGCAGACTTGTAACATTGAAGAAACAGTTATTTAATTACTCTACATAGTTATGCAGAGCAAACAGTATAACAAGTAGGTGCACCAAAAATGACACAGTGGCTGTGGTTTGTCAAAGAAGTGAACAAGAAATGCGCAAATGTACACAAACAGATAATGTTAACTTAATGTTCTATAGATTCCCGAAACACAGTCTCAGAATTATAGTACAAATTCGACAGACCAGATTATTCATCTGTTAAAGAAACATAGAAATGCTGTTCGTGCTGCAATTTATATAACCAGGTTCCCTGAAATACCAGGTGGTTCCATATTTTGTTTCACTCTGCTGTAAGTCAGTGGCCAAGGATAGAAAGGAAAGGAGGTGCAAACCCCCACTCCTTCTTCACAGTCCACTTAACTTGCCCTTTGGCTTGGAATCCTAGAAGATCCACAATCTACATTTGTTCTTCAAGTGTGCCCTCATTACCCCATTGATAATCCAGCAGGCCCCTAATGTCCATAAGGCAATGTATTTTTACTGGCATTACCTTTCACCTGCTGGGGCACCAGATCAAATTTCCATATAGTACAGAAGAAAAGACAGTTGTGCTTGTGGGAACCTTACCTACCTTTTACGTGTCCAACTACCCTGTAGCTCTTCCCATTCTCTGTATTTTCACTTAGGTGCCAGGAATCAAACTAGCATAGAATACTGAAAGAACAGGACGTTGCGTGGAGTGGGAAGTTTCCTGCCTGCCACCAGTGACGGCTCCTCCGCTATGGTGGAGGAGCATCACCCCCCCAAACGTCAGTAAAGAAAAATAAAACAACCCTCGTTTTATTTTTTCTTTCCTGCCGAGTGGTGGGGGTGGGGCCTGGTAGTGACAGGCACTGAGGGGAGTGGTAGTGCACTCCCATCACTGCGCTTTATGATTTGGCCGGCCGTCTCAGGCCGGCCAAACCATCATGCGCAGTGAAAGCTCTCTCCAACCAAGCAATGCAGCTGGGTTAGACAGAGCAGGCACAGACTCACAGTCTGTCCTGGAGCTCAAATTGAGGGCGCTCAGGCCAATCCTGAAGCTGCTCTCATTCACAAGAGCAGCTTCAGGATTGGTTGCAGGGCATTCTGGGAGCCTGTGCCTTCCTGAAGAGGCCCCTAGTGCCCCTTCCACCACCTCTCCCACCCACCCACTGCCTCCCGCTCCTCTAGCATACCGGCCGCTCCTGACTGCCACCCACCTGCAACCCTGAATCTGTCACTAAGTCCTGCCTATTGTGGCTAATTAGCTAGCGGAAAGACCAAAAGGAGTTCTGTAGGTGATTTCAGTCCATAAGGTATGAACTACCCTGTCATAGCTATTGGTTCATGTATTACACTTCGGGCGCTCTTCCTTCCCCGTTGCCCATTCAGTCCCTGTTGGACTTGGACCTTTTTGCAGGGTTATCCCAAAACGTTTTGCTTCTTCCTCCTATTTTTTCCTGACCTGTCGTTGTTGACTATAGGACTCCAGGCACTTTACCACTGGTAATCAGTGCTAAAGTGCATATGCTCTCTGTGTAAATTGTTATTACAATTGGTTCTCCCTGATTGGCATGTTTGATTTACTAGTAAGGCCCTAGTAAAGGGCACTGGGTGTGTCAGGGCCTGTAAATCAAATGCTAGTAGTGGGCCTGCACCCACTTGCCAGGTCCTAACCTTCCCCTTTCTTACATGTAAGACACCCCTGTGGTAGGCCCAAGGTACCCCCTGGGCAGGGTGCAGTGTATGTGAAAGGTAGGACATGTACTGGTGTGTGTGACATGTCCTGATGGTGAAATACTGCCAATTTCGTTTTTCACTATTGAAAGGCTATCCTGCCCCGTAGTATAGAATGGAAAATGCTTTGTAATACCTTACAAGTATAACTTCCCATTAGAACAAGATAGAGAAATAAAGTTTAGGCTCTCTGAACTCAGAATTTAATAACACATCTTTTAATAAAGATGGTTTTTAAATTGTGTGTTTGATAATGCCACTTTTAGAGAGTAGGCATTTTCTTATTTAACCATTCTGTGTGCCTCTGCCTGTTTGTGTATTGACTGTCTGGTTTTGGAGTGACAGGGGCTGGGGATGTGCATTCACTGTAGACAGCCACTGGGAGGTTGAGGTGTGCCTGGCCCTTCCTGGATGACTCAGAGCTGAGCGGAATAGACCTTGGCTGAATTTAGAGTAGTGCGAGGAGATTTCTTTGCACCTGAATAGGGCCCTTTTCCCTTGCACAATGCTGTCTCCTCCCCCTGTGGTCATACTGCACCAGTGAAAACAGAACTGGTTTGGACTGGGCTCAGAGACCCTTGCACAAAGACATTTTGTGGTATAAGTATTATACCTAAAACCACAGAACTTTAGACTACTTCTGGAATCAAGAGAAACCTTTGCCAAAGAGAAGCGCTGGAGAAACTGAGGAGAAGTACTGCAACTTTGCTGTGTGTGTGGGGTTAGCCTGCAGTAGCTGTTTCTGCCAAGGAAAGGAGAAGGACTTTGCTGTGTGCTGTGTCCCCTGCCTGAAGAAGCCTGCCTGTGTCCCCTGCCTCCAAGGGCTTGAGTAGAGCTTGCCTCCTCCTGTTTTGAAGTCTCAGGGACACAAAGACTTCCTTCCTGGGAGTTCTGACCTGCCAGGAGGTGCCTGTGACTGTCTTGGGCCTCTGGAGGTTGTTTCTGATGTTGAGAGCTGGAAAAGCAACGCAACTACAAGAAAATCGACGCATCGTTCTTCTTGCAGCAGTTTTTCCGACGCAGCGCAGCGGTGCGAAAAGAATCTCCACGCATTGCTGCACCGCTGCCGAAACCAACACAGCGCCTGTCGCCGCTGCAAGAACCGACGCATTGAGGGGTCGCAGCTGAAGAAACCGATGTAGCACCGCTCAACGCTGCCGCATCGATCACTGATGCACCCCAGATTCCATGCACCGTACCAGTGCGGCAAGTTTTCCCGACACATCATCTATGGATCGGAGTCACCTCAGAATCAACGCATCGCTTTCCCCCTACAGACCGGACCTGACGCACCGCTCTCCTGCGTGCAGCAGAACTGTTGCATCGCATCCCCAAGGTCTCATCTCTTTGTTTTTCTACACCTCCCATCGCTGCGGCTGTTTGGCCTTGTGAATTTTGTCGCAACTACAGGTACTTTGAGAGAAATCACACATCCATAGTTTTCTATGGACCCAGTTGCTTAAAACCTTTTTTAAAGTCATCTTAGTAATACTTGTATGTTGGATTTTTGTTGTTTTGGTCTTGTTGAGTTTAGATAAAGATACTTTATTTTTCTAAACTGGTGTGGTGTAAATTTGTGGTGTTATCACTGTATTACTGTGTGTTTTGAGTACAAATACTTTACACATTGCCTTCAGGATAGGCCTGTCTGCTCGTGCCAAGCAACCCAGGGGGTGAGCAGGGGTTATCTAAAGTGTATATCCCCCTTACCCTGACTAGAAGCAAGGGTCCCTATTTGGACAAAGGTACCTACCTCTGCCAACTAGAGACCCTCATTTCTAACAGTCCCCGGATAGGTTACTCCCCCAATCCGCAACAATATCAGAACTCCAAACACATGCACCCAGAAATCCACCCATCCCTATCCAGTGTGTGATTAGCCCTTCATGCCGACCTGGTTTCTGTCACAATTTAGAATTGCAAAAAAGTGCTTAATGTTTGCTCTCCTAACTGCTGAATGTGTACAGTTCATTTACAGGCATTTACAGTTTGTTGTGTTACAAAAAATGACATCCTACAGCCTTTCGTTTCACAATCGCTGTACCCCAGAAAGATTGTCACATAATTCACTTTACTGTTCTTTCTCCCTCTACAAAGTGAGATTAGTTTGTAAACACCAATCCCCATGTTAAAAAAAAAGCAGCAATTTGTCAGAAGACATAGCCTGACATTTGACCACTGCTTTTGAAGCAGAGCAAATGTGACAAGATAAATACAGAATTTAAAGGCATCTTTATTTATTGCTTGAACATTCACAAAGCACCAAAAATCAGCTCAGTGGCCCTTCAGTGGGTCGCAACCCACAGTTTGGGAAACACTGATCTAAAGCATCACCCCTCTGTTATGTACGGATATATGGTATGTATCAAACCATGAACCCTTTGGAAGAATTGTGCATGATACTTGCACAGGATCTACGCACCTTCAACAACCCTGGTGTGGAGCTACCTAGTCAGTCCATGTATGTCTGAGCAGAGGGTATTAGGAGATAGTGAATCAAGGGGCCTGCAGGCCATGCAGTATAGCAGCATGATGGAAGCACATGCTGTGTGGGCCAGAGAGAGGTAAAACATGGTATAATGAACCTGACGGTGAAGTATCTGTGACAGTATAGAGGTTATTTTGTATGACTGTCCAGTGACAAGCCAGCATATTTTGAGCCAGGGTAAATTAGCAACCACTTATGTAATGCTAACCTGCTTTCAGATTTCATTGGTGTGCATTGGACTGATAGAAGAATTAGCTTGGTAGCAACAAAAGCAAATGATCATTTCTTGAGTAAAATTGTGGCAAAATGTTGGTTGGACCTTCCAAATGAATGTCGCTATGGAGCAATGAAACGTTTTGTAACATAACCGATGTATTTTTTACCTTGGCAGTGAATAACAGGTGGTACATGTTTCCCAAATCAATGATATTCATTTTATTGATCACAGAAGGATGAAAGGCTGGATGGACCTGTCATGATTTGAACATGTGACATTAAGGTCGCACACAGATTCCTGGACTAAATATGATTCGGCTCTGAGCCACCAGACCTTCGTGTACACGGTGTAACTCAAAAAATGGATGCCCTTACCTCCTACCCACAAAATAGTATGCCTGCACCATACCCTCACCCTTCTCTCCCCCACCAGAAAAATAATATGCAGGCATTGCATCCCTAAATAAAAGTGGCAGTACAATCACCTCTAAAAGCAAGATGTGCAAGTACAACCTATCCAGTCTTGACCCTGAAAATGAATGCTATCTCTTATACATTTGACTGAATGCTAGAAATCAATACCGGCGTCGGGAATTTAGTGCTACCAAGAAAATGAGGAACTCTTTCAAAAGTAGATAAATGAAGTGGCATGCACATGCTACACTGTGGCACACTACTAACATGCAGCAAATAATTAGGTCTCGCCTAGACAGCGCATTTACTGTCTCAAATAGACATGTTGTTTTCAATCTGTGGGCTTTAGTTTGCCCATAGGCTTATCATTTGTTCGCTCCTTCATCGCTCTCGTATACTGTGCTCCCATTTATCCATTGCATGATTGCGCCATGCCTCTTCCTGTGTTTGCAAAAGACACACAAATGATGGACGGAATGCAGAATAAATCAAACATTCACCCCCAGTCAAGAGATCTGGGTTAAATCCATCTTACTTTTGCTCACTGTGCCACCCCAGTTTATACCCAGTCATATGCAAATCAGTCTTGACCCAGCTCATCATAGGAACATTCCAGCCTGAACTGGCAAGCCAGGTCCTCCCTAGACCAGAAACAAGGATCCTGGAACTAGTTTCACGGTATCACCCCTCATAAGCCAGGCTAGCTGGAATCCATTGGCACAGTGAGCCCGGGACCCATGTCTGGGCATACCCAGTGCACTTAGGGTGAGAAAGCAAAAGACACACAACTGATGGATGGAATGCGGGACAAATCAAACATTCACCCCCAGTCAAGAGATCTGGGTTAAAGCCATCATTCTTTTGCTCACCATGCCACCTCAGTTTAGACCCAGTCATATGTAAATCAGTCTTGACCCAGCTCCTCATGGGAACAGTACAGCCCAAACTGCCAAGCCAGGCCCTTCCTGAACCAGAAACAAGCATCCTGGACCAGTTTTGGGGTATCACCACTCATCAGCCAGGCTAGGTTGAATCCATTAGCACAGTGAGCCCGGAACTCACATCTGGGCATGCCCAGTGCACTTAGGGCGAGAAACCAAAAGACACAGAAATGATGGATGGAATGCAGAACAAATCAAACTTTCACCCCCTGTCAAGAGATTTGGGTTAAATTCATTGTTCTTTTGCTCACCATGCCACCCCAGTTTAGACCCATCCATATGCAAATCAGTCTTGACCCTGCTCCTCATGGAAACAGTACAGCCCGAACTGCCAAGCCAGGGCCTTCCTGGACGAGAAACAAGCATCTTCGAACGGGTTTTGGGGTATCACCACTCATCTGCCAGACTAGCTTGAATCCAGTGGCACAGTGAGCCCGTGTCCCTCGTTTGGGCATACCCAGTGCACTTAGGGCGAGAAAGCAAAAGACACACACATGAAGGATGGAAAGTGTTTGGCCATCCCCCAGTGCATTGACCAAGTATTCGTGTCCATCCACTGCTCCGGTTTTAGGAGCTACTTTTTTCTTTGTCTTTCAACACTTCACACTAGTGCTCATGTTTAAATTGTCTTCCTCATTTGCTAAATCGTTATACTTTGTCTGTCTTTGTGAAGCACTCCATAAAAGTGCATGTCTTGCAGTGGTCTCCCTTGTATAGGTTGCTCTCCTCCCCATCAATCAATCAATCAATCACGGCATTTATAGAGCGCGCTACTCACCCGGGAGGGTCTCAAGGCCCACGTCCCGTATCGCGCTAAAGCACTGTGTGCTTCTCTGCACCCCAACGTGAAATGCTACGGTTGACCATCAGTTTTTGCCCCCCTCTCTCAACCGCGCTGCTATTGCTCTCTCTACCCTGTGCACTTCTCTGTGCCCAGCTCCCTCTTTTCCTGGCTACTTTCATACTTGCAATATTTGCTGCTTGCCACACCCATATGTATTTTCACTGGACCAAGCCTTTGTTATAAGTGTGTGCAGTGGAAAAGCTTGCCTCCTAGTTTGTTAAAAGCTTTCCTCTTTACTATTCCCCTATGCTTCCTTTTATAAACACTGGGAAAGGATGTGGTGTAACTGCTTGAGGAGCAGACTCTGAAGCTGGGAAAGCGGGTTCGAGTCTCAGTGGGAGGCTCAACATCCTGTGATTTTGAGCAAATCACTTAATCTCTCAGTACCTAAAAATGAATGTGTCCATCCATTATGCAACTGGTGCTCGTGTACAGCACTCCAATACCTTCAGGTCGAGTTTGCTCTATATAAAACTGCAAAACAAATATTGTGCTTTCCTGCTGAATATTTTCCACTCTGGAATGCATTTTAAAATAGGCATGATCGTGTTGTAACGAATTTGCAATTACAAAAATTATTACGCACCCAGTTATTTACACGCTCACACCTACAGCTATTCTACTTGTTTTCATTGCCTGTTACAGCCTTCACGTCATGCCTTTCCTCCAAAGTCCTCTATGAAATCATTTCTCCACAGAATCGAAGTGAAAGTTATTTTCCTCTCATTGGTCACCCCCAGGCTTTAGCTGCCGATGTAAACACTCTATTGAGCTTCATGTATTTGGTTGAATTTCCTTTAATGAAATGAATGCCTTATAGGTCCCTTGAAAACAGTTTAATTAAAAACCGAGAAAGCCGCTGGCTCTATGTTAAATAGTTACCATACATCTTTGTGCCATTAAGTTTCCAGCCCCGCTTTTTCATTACACTCAAAGCAGAACATTATGGGGGTTGTAGTCTAGTTCCGTTGAAATAAATAATTTGGACTAAAGCAAATGAAAAGAATGTCTGTAAAAGATGAGCACAAAGATTGAGTAGCTTGGTGCAAACGATGTATCATTGATGGCTAGCTAGTAAGTGTTGCCTATCTTTTAATTTCAGGGTTTGGCATTGAAGAAAGAGGCTAACACCTTCCTACACATAAACAATCAATGGCGTTTTGCTGTTTCTATGTGTGTTGCACAAAGCAGCACACAAAGAAACAGCAAAAATGAGGAGAAATAAAGCATTTCTCCTCGTTTTGCCTGTTTAAGATCAGGTTTTCCCTGGTCTTAATTTTGGAGCTGCCTCCTATTTACACTACCCTTGTTAATAGGGGGCAGCGTCAAAATCAATGGGTGTTGTGGTGGAACGCACACCACAACACACATTGCCCTCACTTTTCACTCTAAGTATAGCGTGAAATGGTGCCTTATTTACAAGGCAGCGGTAAGCCACGTAAAGTGACTTAATGCTGCTGATCCAGCGCGATATTAGCAAACAGCATTCATACACCATATACTCACTTGGGCCCATACATTCATACTACACTAATACTTACGCTGGGTGTCAGATATACTCTTTTATCAAAATCCCTGCTACCAATTACCTTCTGATTGAAGAGTAATAACTTACCAATGGATCCTTTGCTAATTGGGAAGTTTAAAATGAGTGACATTCACTATAATACATAACCCTGAAATAACCACAGAGTCAAGAAGTTTTAAAAATGTTTATCTAAAGTTTTAGCAGAGTAAATACAGAAAAAGACACGGTATTTGATCAGAATACTCGTGGAAAACCATAGAATGATTATTTCTAATCAATGACGGTGTTTAAGGAAAAGAGGAGATAGGAACAGCAGCGCAACTAAAGGTTGCATATATTTACCTAAACGCGAGAACCAAACCCTTCGCCAAGGAGTTTGAAAGGATAGGACCCTGGAAGGATGAAGAGCAAGGACCTTCTTCGGGATCAGGACCGGACTGGTGACCTCTCTACAACGACTCCTGCGCCGTTCCCCTCTCTGGCACTCGACTTCTCCTCGATTCTTCCCTCTAATGGACTCCGCCGCCCCCTCCTCAGGACCTCTTCTGGATAGGGATTCAGTCAGCAATCGATCAGCTGGGCAGTCTGGAGCTCTTCTGTCTCATCTAAAAGTCTGAGCTAACTAACTACTAATGCTATATTCTATTATACCCTTCTACGCCCATGTACCTCCCCTTAATGTTGCTAAAATATGGGACCACTACTTCTGATTGGGCAGGGACAGGAAGTGGATTCTCGCACCATGACAAATTTTGGCTTAATTTGTGAAGCCTATTGTATTAACGTTCCCTCCCCTTCAATTTAATACATTCACTTTATTTCCCACCCGTCTCACAACAAATTATATACAATTTCTACAGCAATTGTATCTTTTGTTACAATTTTATACATTTAGAACATCCTCTTCGGCCGATAGGTCATGGCCTTGTGAGACGTCCAAGTTGACTTCATTTTGGCAGGCTTTCAGGGGACATGCGCAGAACCTTCTGCTTCTCTAGTTTCAAGTCACCAACCCAGGCCCAAGATTACGATTTACTAAAAGTGCAAGAAGGAAATATTAATATCAAAAATAAATCTTATTTCTAATCCCTTTCAATTATATAAAACCTATCCCGCATTAATTGTGTTAAGAAATGACAATTTAGTAATGACACAGGAGCAAGCTTAAGCATGTGAGAACATTGAGCAGCCATTTTATTGCACACTGCGCAGAAGCAGAAATTTCCACCAAGCAAAGAAAGACGTCACACCATGTGATCAGGTTGTGACATGCGCAGTTAAATTCCCGCGCTTAAGCGGCCATTTTAGACTAGGAACAAGCGTTATTTGTTAGAAAAACAACATAGGCAAGCTTCCTAACTATTCATGTAGTGTGTGCGAATATTAATACAGACAATACAAGTTTTAATATTAATACAATGAGGAAGATTGCATACGAGCAAGTTTCATTTGCGAAACCTTGCTCCATCACTGCTGTATAAATAAGGCAAAGCCCCTATCACCACCTCAAAGTCATTAAAAGTGATGTTGCGGTGTTGATAGGGGCTTGTAAATATACCCCAAAGAGTACAAACTCCAGACAGCACTAAAGGATTGTTTCACTGTGACAAAACACAATGTAGTTTGGTTTAATCCTCCGTTAAACTAAAAGGTAAGTGTTGCGAGAAAAAAAAACAGCTGACTTGGAGTGAGGCGAGCATGGAGTGTATAGAAAGGTCTCTCGCCGAGCCCCATATCACTTTGCCGAGCAGCAGCTCTCTCTTACACATTTGCATTATGCTAGTCCTGCTGTCAAGCTAGTTCTGTTACACCCAGGATCAAGCGTCATGCCCCTGTTACTTACCGGTCATATTCATTACTCCGAATATAGTCTGCCTCGCCACATGCTTTACATAGTGAACTTCAGCTCCCCAACAGAACCCTCCAAGCAATTTAGCTCTCTAGTCCCCCCATCCCTCCCTAACATGGCCGACCTCCTTCACCCCTGACCAATACAAGAGGAGGCATGAGCCACCCCACTTCCTGTTCAACTACCAACCCACCGCACCCAACAACATGAAGCCGATAGTCAAACAGAGAAGGGAGGGATGGGAACTCATGAGGCAAGGAAGACTATACTCAGAGTAATGAAGATTACAGGTAAGTAACTGGGGCCTTACCTCCCCATAAGTCTTCCTCACCATATGCTTTACGTAGTGAGCATATGCTAAACCCAACGCGTCTTCATGGTCACCAAAAAGAAAACCACAGACCAAAGTGCGAGGCAAAAACACAGTTTAATCCAAACACCAAACAGAGGAAAAAAACAGACACCCAACAGGTGGGCGGTAATCAAGCACAGGCACAGCCAACCTGAAGAATAGCCTCAGAAAACCCCCCAGCAGCTGGACCACTCAACACCACCCGATAGCGGTCCATAAACATGAGAGGAGAGGCCCACATTGCGGCCTTACAAATATCCTCAATCGAGACACCCATGAAAGAAGCCCAGGAGACAGATATTTCCCAGGTTGACCTCCCCTGAATCCAGGCAGACACCTCCAACCTTTGGGACCCGTAGGCCAGAAGGCTCATCTGCTTAATCCACCTATTCAAGGTGGAAGGGAAGGCTTATGACCCGACCTCACCGGGCCAAAAGTCATAAACAGATGATATTACTTGCAAGACACCATGGTCTGCTCCAGATACACTAACACCACCCTCCTGACATCCAACAGTGGGGGACCAGCATCCACCCCAAACCCAGGCACCAGAGAGAAGGCGGACAGAACAACCTCCCTGGAATGATCAGCAATGGAGGGGACCTTGGACAAGAACTTAGGATCAGGGCGCAGGACAACCCAATCCCGCAAGACACAAGGGGACCACAAAAACGACCCCAACTCTCCACTTCGACCAGCAGACACAATGGCCACTAAAAACACAACCTTCATGGCCAAGAACTTCACGTCCACCGACCCCAAGGGCTCAAAAGGAGCCTCCTGAAGAGCATGCAACACCAACAGGAGACCCCAGGCTGGAGCAGGACAAATCACCCACCAAAGGATCCAACTCATCCAAATGAGGACTACACAAAGCCTGCAAAGCCACCCACTGTGCCCGAAGCATAGAGTCAGGCACAATGCAAAACCAGCCGACAGAAAATCCATTATCCTGACTGGATCCACCAAACAAGAGTCCAGTCCCTTAGAGACACACCACCTAAAAAGGACCCCCAATGCCGGGCATATGACTGAAGAGTTGCAGGACGTCTGGAACCCTGAAACAGGTTCACCAGTCCCTCTCAAGCGTCAGGCCTGAAGGTGGAGATGCCGCACAACCCCCACAGAAAGACGCGAACACCTCCGAGGATACGGATGGTCAGGAATCGCCCAACACTCCTGAACCGTAAGCTCCCTCAGAGGATATCAAAGGTGGCGAACCCACCCATGCACAATCAACAGAAAAAACACCCTCTCCAGGCTGATCTTGCACAGTACCCTGGCAATCAAAGGAATCGGAGGAAATGCATAAAACAGGGTGTGCGGCCACCTGAACGATATTGCATCCACTCGCCACACCTCCGGACAGGGAGTAATCGTGCAGAAGTGGGGCAGCAGAGCTTTGTCCCTGGCCGCAAACAAGTCCATCGTTGGACACCCAAACCTCATCTGCAACATACGGAACACCTCCGTCAACAGAGAAATCAAACTCATGGGGGGGAAAACCCTGCTCAGGTGGTCTGTCGCACAATTCTCTCTCCCCAGGAGATACACCGCTCGCAGAGACAACACAGTGCCCTCCGCCCAAGTCAGACTCTCCTGAGCCAGGAGCCACAAGGACCGAACCCTGCAGCCCTCCAGGTGATTGAGATAGTCCATTACAACCTGATTTTCCATCCGGGCCAGAACATGATGCCTCCAGAGGGTCGACAAGCAATCTGAACTGCCTTCAGTTCCCGGAAATTGGATGAACAACCAGCCTGCAGGTGATCCCAGGGACCCTGCACATACCAGGAATCCAACATCACCCCCCAGCCCAATGGGCTGGCATCCATCTTCATCACCTGGGAGGAGGACACCTGAAATGGACGACCCCTCACCAGATTGGACTCCTCCATCCACCAACCCAGGGCGATCCGAATCTGAGGGGACACCACCACCTGAAGATCGTTAGCGGCAGAACAAGGGGACCAATGGGACAGGGGATGGTTCGCCAATGGGTACAGGTGTAATCAAGCCCACAGCAGCATATTGACATTAACAGAAAAAAGGCTCGAATAATGAGCCCACTTAACATGGCCTCCACCCCAGGCGTCAGGGCGGGCTATGGGACGACCTCGCCTCACTTACCTGAAAACTTGCTCTCGGAGAGTCTGCAGAGCAGAACCAATAATACAGGAAGTGGGATGGGTCATGCTTCCTCTTGTGTGGGTCAGGGGTGAAGGAGTTCGGCCATGTTAGGGAGGGATGGGAGGGCTAGAGCGCTAAATTGTTTGGAGGGTTCTGTTGGGGAGCTGAAGCACACTACGTAAAGCATGTGGTGAAGAAGACTTATGAAGAGGTAATGCTTTTTTACATGGCTTTTAACTATGCTGAACAGCAGACGTGCTGCTATTCAACATGGATAAAAGACACTGACATTGACAACGTTAATAGATCTGGGATTGCCAAGACCTATTGGTGTTGCCAATGCTTGTTTTTATTAATACCATGGAGCATTCAGGACTTCTCTCTTAGCTTATGGATGTGGGTATCTTTGGAGAGGCACAGTTCTGTCTTGTGACAATGCCTCATTGCCAACATATGGGTAACATTTTTGAAGTATTTCTTGTGCGACCGTAACTAAGCCCTTTAGATTGCTTAACCAATTTGACTAGATCTTGGGGTGCTGACTTCTGTGCACACTATGGTGGTGCCTTATTAATATTCATTAGGCAGGGCAATTTGATTCAATTAATAAAACTTTGTTCGAATGTCAAAAGGCAATCATAAAAGTTCACAATGAATACAGATATATTAGAGTAAAATGATTAGTAATTAAAAACATTCAATTGCGAAAACGAATAGCTCATTTAAAAAAACATCGAACTCCAAAACACATATCCTCTTTATTTTACAGTTGGCAGGTTGTCTGTGACCCCCTGTGACTGGAGAGTTTGTGACACGAACTATGAAGACATAGGTCACATCTCAAAATTATGCGTTGACTACATCCGACTCTAACTTTAAAGATATTTCATTTTATTGAGTTATACTTTGCTGGGGGAGGCATTCAAGTAGGAACCTGTAGAAAATGTAAGTGAGTCATAACCACTTACAAGAATTTTACAGAGGAATCATTCTCCAAGGGTAACTCATTATTTTTAAATATATAAAATATATGTGCATTGTGAATTTTAAGCATCAGCTGTCACTTTCAGTTTCCCCCGGAAAGTCATTGAAATGACTGTCATGAGCTAATAATGAGAGGGTTCTTTATAGCAGCATCTGACAATTTAAAACATTTTATCTGATAATGAAGCATGGCTCATGTAGAACAGCAAGTGCTTATCTATGCACACACAATACCAGTATGATGCCAATGCTCCTCATGATTTTTTAATGTGTCCGCCCACTTTAGTCTGTCACGCTTATACTGTGAAACTGCCCCCTATAGTTGCATGGTCCAGCAACTATACCATGACCTCAATAAACACTGTGTAGTCGCTCATTATTACTGTATCAGAAATAGAATCTCAGTAATTCCTATAATAACATTAATAATCAAAATCATAATAAGCAGCTTTATTCAAGCCTGAAAGTGCTACACAGGATATCAGATAAATTACCCAGAGACATTTACATGTTTGTGTCAGATCCAGGCTTCAAAATACTGGGGATACTCATAAAATTCCCATCATTGTCAGGCTCAGAAGATTGTCCTTCACCTCTGACAGAGGTACGAGATAGTTTAGCCAAAAGTTGCACTCAGTGAGATAGATCCAGCGCTCCCAGTCTCTTAGGCCATACAAACAAATTGGTGGGGGAAAAATTGAAATCCCAGAGTTAAGAATTTAGCAGGTGCAATAGATATTGCATAGTTCAAGTTGAAACCTGTAAAATGGGACATAACATAGATTTCGGTGGTACCAAAAGCTGCATGCACCAGTATTTACCAAAGGAGAATTGCAGGGGATGCGATAATTCATGCAAAAATATACATCACATCAATAAAGACCAAGCCTCTATTAATGATGGCCTTAATGTTGTGAACGCCATCCCCCAGACGGCTAGCAACAAATCTGGAATGTTGTGACTAGTGAAATTTTGAAGGGGCAGGGCATGATTTTCAAGGTTGCTGGTGATTTTGAGAGGTGGGGTAGCAACCACTAGTGCCACAAGAAATGGTCATAAGCTAGGGACCCCATAAATGCCTAGGTAGGCCAAGATAAAAATACATCTTTGATATTCAGACTAGTGCCAACCTTTCTGGTTATTCCCTAGTTTGTACTCCATGCATATGCCAGACTGAAGTTGCCATATGAAAAGAATGCAGCAGGATGAAGAGGGATAAGGTTACCAACTAACACGTATATTGGACCTGTCAGCCTTAGGGTGTTCTTCCCTTACTCCTCCTGTTTTAACTGGATATTTTTGTTGGCCTTAGGACTCTGCACACTTTACCACTGATAACCAGTGCAAAGGTGCTTGGGCTGTCTCCCTAAAACATGGTAACATTGGCTTCCACCCAATTGCCACATTTAATTTAATTGTAAGTCCCTAGAAAAGTAGTAGTCCCCCTTACCCATGGCCTGTAAGTTAAATGCTACTACTGGGTCTGCAGCACAGATTGTGCCACCCACTTAAGTACCTCTTTTTAAACATGTCTCAGGCCTGCCATTGCAACCTGTGTGTGCAGCGTTTAGCTGTCCTTTCGACCTGACAAATAAAGCTTTTGCCCAGGCCTGCACATTCCCTTTTAATAGATATAAGTCACATGTAGGTTAGGCCCTAAACATTAACCCTGGGCGGAGATCTCCGCTCCGCCCGCCGAGTGTGTGGAGATTTGTCTTCTCTGCATTCCACGGAGAACGCGGACAAGGCAAATCTCCGCACACTCCGCTGCGGAGCGGAGTTGGCTAGCCCCCGCCTCCACCCCCCCATTATAAAAGGAAATTAAACATTATTAAAAAATCATTTTAAAACCACTTACCTGGCATGTGGCGTCCCCGGGCTGCCCTCCTCCTCTTCTTCGACGTCTCGCTAATCCTTGTGAGAACTGCGCATGCGCGCGCACCCGTGCTTGCGCATTTCTTGCGAGAAAGTAAGTAAGTGGTTTTAAAATTATTTTTTTAATAATGTTTAATTTCCTTTTATAATGGGGGGGTGGAGGCGGGTGGCGTAGCGGGGTTCCACGGAGTTTGTTTTCAACTCCGCGGACCTCCCCGTAGCCCCGCTACACACACTACGCCCGCGGTTACTAAACATCCCTTACAGAAGAGTGCAGTGTATTTAAAAAGTGGGACATGCACTTTTAACTTTTACATGTCCTGGTAGAGAAAAATGCTTACAGTCATAATTCTGAACATGGCATTTGTAGAAAGTTGGCATTTTCTTGTCCCAACCATTTGGTGTCTGCAGCCTGTATCCTGCAGCACGTGACTAGGTGTAGCTGGCAGTTGGCCTTTGTGTATTACTCCCAGACAGTGAAACAAAGGTGGAATAGTTGTTGGCAAGATGGGCCATATCTGACTTGATAGGGGGAGGAGCTGTCACCTGCTACACTTAAAAATCACAAAGACTCTGCCTCAGCACACTCACAAAGGGGTTGACATTAGTCTTGTGTGCCCCCAGACAAGCTGGGGCCAGGGCAGGGAGGCAGGAAATTCCAGATACCTCTGTAGGGGAAGGACTCTAGAAACTCTCCGTTTTTCAAAGCTGGCACTTAGGATAAATAGTGAACCCTCATACCCAACTTTTCAGTACACATCTGGACTTGTGGAAGACTCAGAAGAAGGACTGTGTACTGCTCTGATGCCAAGAGAACTGCTATTCTGCAGTGATGCTGCCCCGCTGTCTACTGCCTGAGTGAGAAAGATTGGACATCCAGAGTGACTCCAAGGGATATCTGACTGGTCTCCTGATAACAGCCTCATGGACAGAAAATGCTCCAACCACTTGAATGCTGCACCTGGACTCTGCCTGCTGTGAGTCTTGCACCCCAAGTGGTGCCACCCCAGTCCTTGACACATGGAAGCAGGCTTGCATGGAACCGCTGCTGTGCAATGCATTCCTGATGCAGGACTCTGCAGCTCTTCAGAATTGCTGCTGCACAATGCCTCCTCGGTTCAGGACCTGACCTTGCAGCCCCACAGCTCCTCGGAATCACAGTTGTGTGACGCATCCTGGAAGTAGGACCTTGCATCGCAGCCCCGCAGCTGCCCGTAATCACTGCTGTATGATGCATCTTCGAAGCAAGACCTCCCATTGTAGCCTGCAACACAGTGGATCCACCGACCCATCCTCAACACAGGATCTTAGAACGCTCAGCAACCAGGATTTAGGGTACTTTGTTCAGCAGCCTAACTTGGTTCTTGCATCCAGCCCGTGCTGCATCGCAGTTGGCCTGAATTTGTGACTTTGTCCTGGTCTGGCACGACCAGACAACCACAGTTGGCTCTTTGTGTTCTGTTTTTGCTTTATTACTGTTTGTGTGCTGCATACTTTACACATTTACTCTAAATTAAGCTTGACTGCTTTTTTGCCAAGCTGCCAGAGGTCTGAGCAGAGGTTAATTTGGGGTTTGCTTGTGTTTCACCCTGACAAGAATTGGGTTGCTGCTTGAGTAGGTTTTCACCCCACTCAACCAGCAACCAAATCTCCTCCAATGTACATGAAGAACAGCAATGCTATTTCACATGAGTCATGGCCATCCCGAGTTACATACCTTAAATACCTGTCCCCTTTTTTTGAACTAGAGAAGGAAACAAAAGCAGAAAAAAGTGCTGACCCCTCCTATGAAGATTTCAGAATGCGCTTGTGAGACCCCAGTGACATCAAAGTTGTACATCAGTGCACTATTATTTAGTTTCTCTTTAACCCACTGCACTGCCAGCTTCCCTCAATGTCCAGGTGGGAACAAGAGTAAATCTGCCAATGTTCACAGACTCAATCAACCTAGCTAGCTAGATGTATGTATGATGTTCAAACAGGATTCGATGGAGGATAACACAAAGGAGGCTTCCATCTAGTAGTACATCCTCAACACTCAGTTGGAGCCCATATAGGGGGTCTGGGGGAATGCTACAGTTAACTATAAATAATGTAGTTAATATAGTTAATATTTTAATTATAATGGGGTGTATGTGTGTGCATGTGGTGTTTCTCATTTTTTGGGAGAGATTTAGTCCGTTTCTTCGTTTGTATCTCTGTTTGCTATCTTAATAATTAGAATATGTTAGTCATTTACTTTAAGCTTAATTTTCACACTTTCTGTGAATTTTCATGCTTTGTTGATATTGAGAGAGGTAATTAACAAATTAGAAATGGATATGACATAATTCTGTAGTTGCTAAAAAGGTAGGCCTTAAACATGCATGACAAACAAACGTGCACATGTTCCTTTCTCTCTAAAATATAAAATAGTGTGAATTAGTTTGAGCTGCCTGGCTTGTTTGCCTGTTGCATCTTTCCCTGACTAACAGTTGTTATAGTACAAGGACGAAGACTGCAGGGTGTTTTGGCAGATGTGCAATTGTTCTCATATTGTTATATTTTATGATACTTCCTTCAATTATGTAGTACATACAAGAAAATATTGTGCAAAGAAATTATTCAGTTAAATGTTTCTTGAGGATGGTTTTTTCCTTCTGGTGAAAAGTATGTTAATGTAATGAATGCTTGCATACTAAATCATATTTATATTTTAAAGATACATGTTTCAGGACAGAAATTTAGAAAATCTTTTTCATTTTCATGTAACATTTTGGTTTCTGTTATTCACAGAATGTTATGTATTAAATGTGTCACAACTATTTTTAGTTCAGCATACATGAACTGTTTGTATTATTCAAAACTCTGTAAGAAGCCTTGGATTCATAGGAAAGTAGCTCATTTTACAAGCTCATTTTTGAGAAACACGCTTACAGGCACTGTGGTCTTATCGTGCAGAGCCCTCTATTGTTCAGTCTAATGATTTGGCTATTTGATTCTCCTCTATTTATTTGGTTTGCATATTATTTTGTTATTACTATTTTAGTGATCATTGGCACTATTTTTGCTAGCCACATTACTTCTTCAATGTTAAATATATTTACTGAATACATCTAACACACATAACACATTGAGAAGACAAAGTGAGTGCCTTTGGTGGAATTCTTTGCTGCAGAGTATCTGAACTTACTTTGCCTCCCATTGATGCTGCTGATTGCCCTTCTTGGTAGAACATAAGCATCAACAATGTTAATGTTTACAAGGCACCAAATAGGTTTCATCTTGACATCTATACATTTGTACTGTCTTAGTGTGTGTGTTTTCTTCTGAGTTCTTAGGTTTGCCTCATTGCTTGATTGTTTCAAAGATAGAGAGGAAGAATGATCCACCTTTTAATTGCAAATATTCCTTTCACCTTCTTCAGTGATGCCCTAATGTGTACATAAGGCATAAAATGGTGCCCACCTAGATTTGTGTTTTCCAGTCTTAGCTTACAGTATTTTGGCAAAATATCAACGGGGTGTAACATGTCAGTTTTCGCAGATCTACACATGAGAATATTAGTAGTAGTAGTTCTTTATTCGATCAAAATAGAGATCATTCACAAAATTGTAAACAACAATCCTCCTATTAAATTACATTATACAATATTAAAATAGGAAGCATAACATAAAAACTTAAAAAATTTGAAGATAGATAAAAAAGACAAGTAAAAAACATGTGGCCGTAAGCTTTAAAGACAAGTGTTATCATCAGCCTCATAATGACATTTTCTTACTGTGCCTGTACTTGTATTGTACCAGGCTTTACCTTACAGATAGCAACTTGGACCTTTTACGCCAGGTGTATTGTCGTGTAGTTCCTATATTAACTATACAGGATCTGCTTGTTTGGATAGCATGAACTGTGGGATTGGTGGCAGACTGATTCTGTGCACCCCCACCGGATACTTTAGCCTTTCTGTATTAGCTAGCTCACAGTGCCACTATAATCTCCTCTTACCAAGGAGAGAATAGATTCTGGCAACCTCAGAACATGACAACCCTGATCCCTCAGAATCGTGGAAACAATATACTACCTTTCGCTCAGTCACTCGTGCTTACTTAGTTTGTCTCAGCGAGATACACAGAATAAACAGGCTGGGCGTTTTCAATAAGTATTTATTGAACAGTTGTTATTCTAGTGTAGAATAGATGAGCTGCAACAACCATTAGACAGTAGCAGAGATATATGATTAGCAGTACTACGAAAGTAAAGGGATGGTATAGCTCTACCATCTTGCAGAAATCATGAATATATACAAGTACATAAAACACATGATAAAAAGTGTGTACTCCTACGATGTCTCCCTAACTAGATGTACCTAAATGTACCTAGCATCTGTGTAGGTGTTATGCCAAGAATCCCTCTAGGATCTAGTCAACTCCATTACCTGAGAATGAAAGAATATGGGACCCCGTCCTGGTCTCGAGTTGGACATCCCGCAAGGGATGTTAGACCACTACGAGCTGGAGTGTCTGCATGCAGGAACCTCAGCGTCTCTGGTCAGTGTGTCAGCCGGGAAGTCTCGGTCTCCTCTGTCTTCCTAAGCAAGATGTGCTGTATATATACCCAAGGGTCTCCGCAGGGGTCCTACCTTGCTGTGTTAGTGTGTCGGCCCAAAGGATGACGTTGGGCCTGAACTTTATACAGAGATATTATACAGGAGATGGTAATCCTACTGTTAGTCCTGCTGTGCTTCCAAGAAGCCTCATGCATAATGTATGAGAATCGAACCAGGGAAAAACTCATGTTCTGAATGCAGTGTCATATCTAGGTAAAAGGTCAGTACCCAAGAACCGTTATGTGGGTAATGTAGGGAAGAATATAGGTGAAAGGTTACAAGGTTACCTGCTCCTATATAGGGTACCTATATGGAATATAACACCCACTCCTCTTCCAACTGGATGACATATGTAACTTATTACCGTACTACTAAGCTAACGCATATTAGTATAGATTTATAAAAACATTGATTATGCTAATAAATGTTTAAAAATCCTCTAAAATCTCTAAAAACTTTTTTTTTTAAATGTTAAAAAATAATGCAAGCCATAGCTCTAAAGTGTCCATAACTATAGTCCGAAGTACTATAAGCATTAAAAAAGCCATGTATGCCCAAAAAAATGAAAGGAATGTCAATTATTGTTTTTGAGTTCCAATTTTGAGCTTATTTAAAAAAGGGCGAATTTCTTCCCAGCACACGACGAGCCAAATAAGTAAAATGTTTGTGTCCTGGCTGGTAGACGCAACATTTCCTTTGCTTGCTTCTCCCGCAGACGGCCCCTGTAACACCTCGCAGAGTATGTCAATTGAGAACAGATGATGTTCCACACCGTCCGCAGCCGGTGCTGGGGCAGCCTCTGCGCCGTCCAAAGCCTGGGTGTCAGTGGAGGAGCCTGAGTTCATACCAACAGGTGCAGTTACTATCTGTGGTGGCTCAAGGAATGCCGCCATCAACATTGGAATACGCTGAGGACACTGCAGAACATGGGCCGTTATCGGGTCCAGTAACGCATTCATGTCCGGTTGCGCACATGATGGGAGTGTCAAACACAGGTCTAACACGCATTCTTCTCTGAAAAACAGGCATCGGAGGACAGGTAAGATGCAGTCCATCCAGACCGGTCGAAATGACAAGAACCAAGATGCACTTAGTTCTCTTAGGCGAGGTGTGCCCAGATGTTGTACCATGCGGTCACGGTATTTACGCTCCAGGAGTGCTTTTTTCATTTCCTTGGTGACTGGGACGTCCATTGCGTAGCAAATATAAAACAATCAGGATACCTGCTGCTAGGAACAGGATGAGCGGAAGTCCTCCAAAGATGCTTCCAAATCCGGAGTGTATGAAGTATGGGATAACTCCAAGTACCGTCTGAAAGGTGCTCAGAAGTCCAGAACCTATGGTTTTATATAGGTGGACTATGCCTGTCGAATCAGACATGTTAAAGATACGATTGACCATTTCTGCGAAATGGAAAGGGCAGTTTCTATGAATTAGCGCCTGTATCTCTGCCGAAGACCTTGCAATCTGGTGATCAAAAGTATCTCGAGCGGAGGTTAAGGGCACAGACTTCTGTAGAAGCATGGCTTTCATTCTGCTTAGAGTATCAAACCGTATTAAAGAAACATTCAGTGAAGGGCATATCGGCGCCTCCCTGACTGTATATGTCGGTGGAAACAATACTTGCATACAACAAGTAACCCTGGAGCTCACAGTTTACCAGATATGTGATGCCCGGGAGCATGCCGCAGCAGCCTTTACTGTTCAGCATCAAGTAACTCCCATTCGAAGTAGCCTGAATGCTGGAGTAATCACAGCAGCTGGGGCACCCCTCTAATGGCAGGACAGGTTCGCCACAGAACCATTATAAGCCCCGTGCAGCATTATATCCTGGCATATGAGTGATCTACTCAAAGCGTTCTCACAGTTTGTACCGCTCAGAAACACTTCTCGAACCCACTCCGGCATAGATATCTGTATGGTAATACCCATGATTCCTGAATGTATTCCTTACCCATTTCATCATATCTGCCTACTTGCTTTTGTTCAAGGCAATGCTGAAACTGAAAAGTGGTGACCGGTAGAGTTATGTGGCCATGGATTAGCCATTCTGTGGACGGTGATTCTGCCACTGTAAATGCTAATCTATCCAGTTTTTCGATACGCAGCATTGTATATTTTGCTCCCCTTTGTGCCATTTCTATCTGTTTATCTGTGAGATTGTATTCAGAAAACAGAGACGTACTGTTGATATAACGCCAAAGCACGTAGCCTGCACGCAAAGATTGCAGCGTCCAGCTTAATAACATAATAGAACGTAATTGAGGTTGCCCATGTTGTAATATGGCCAAATCTTGTTCTAGTCTGTCTATCGCAGAGGATACAATGTTGCCTAAGAAATATATATCCTGGAGGTCAACGTACTTAACCCATTGTCTACCACTGCTAGAGATCTTTCTAAATTTATACGATCTATTTCACGTAACCTCTCTGTGGCCTCTTGTTGTGATATTTTCATATTTCATTGTAGACAGCATAATAGAAACGTTTCTGACGTGGCTGTCTGGGACCCAATAAAAAATCCCTGAGATCCACATCCTGTGATAGTAAGGATAAGTGTTGTTTCACCTTCATGAGTGTTGAGGTTTTTAGCCAATCAAGGCAGAACTTCCCAAAACTGTAGGATGTCACTACTCCTGGATGTTGTCTCTGTACATAACGTGGATCTGGCCTATGGATACTAAACCCTTCGGCTTTACCCATGAATCTTGCCTGACAACTATTAGTGTCTGTGGGCCAAATCAACCATTTTTTCCAATCGGGGTCTGATCTGTTGTATTGTATGATGTCCTCTACTGTAATCTCTTTCTGTGATGTTTCGTTACCCTCGGTGTGTGATGGAGTTGGCAACCGAGGTGTGTTCAAGTCTTTGTTCTTGGTTAGTCTAAGGCAAGACGTCTGTTGAACTGTCTCGTTCAAAAACATGATTTGTTGAGGGATGAGGCATGCTCTAAACAAAGCTTCTGTTCCCTGAACTTGCCATTCCCTAGTACCCCAGACTGATTTGAAGTCTATGGTGTCTTTCCATAAGTCGAAACCTTGTTCAGACAACTGGGCAATAAAGGAAGCAGAGTAAATCTGTTTGGTGTTTGTTTACATATTTTTCTGTGCTGATGTTGGTGCAACCTTATAATAATATGAGGCTGACTCAGACATATTAAACCCCGAAAAATATGGAAACTTCTGTGTAAATGTTTTTGAACTGCCTTTCAGCCGTGTTGGACAATGTTTCCACTGGTGGTATGTGAACACAGGTCTAGGATTAGCAGATTTATGCAAAAAGTGATGACCATCGTGTTGATAACAATACATAGTTTCGAAATCTGATGTGCTTTCCAATGTTTCACTATTAGAAAATGCAGCAGATTTTTTCCAAATCAGACAGCATGTTATTAACAGTTACGAAATCCCAATCATCAGAAAATGTACTTGAGGTAATGATTTCATTCAATGATATTTTAAATAAATGAGGAATTCTTAAAATTTCGGTCAGACCAAATATATCGAAATCAACCTTGTCCCAAACTATACCATCAGGTATAGGAACTGCTGTAATGTTCACTGATGACAAGTCTCTTTGATGAGATGATAGGTGTGGTTTCAAAAGTAAGTTCACCTTTTGGGCTGCAGAGCTTTGTCGAAGGTATCTTCTATTAACAAGCATACTAAAAACTATTACCAAGCCTACCCAGAAAAGAAAGAAAAGTATCCTGGTGATTACCCATAGTTCTACCCAAGGTGACACCAGGTTAGTCTTTTTAAGAAAGTTCAGAATGTCCTTTACTTGCTGCTTGCGTGATTTTTTGGCTGGCATCGTTTCCGGTTCGCTTGGATCCAAAGAAAACGTATCAAAGTTTATGAAGTAGCCAGAAGCAGTTTGATCAATTATTGGTATTGCATCAGGATTTGTAGAAATCGTAGTTTCTTCTTGTCGAGGCATGTTGACGTAGACATCTGTATTTGGTCGAATAGCGAGTTGTCTTTCATTTTGAGTTTCATTTTGAAATTGAACCTCAGGTTCAAGAGGAACGAGTTCCATAGCATTGTTTCATAGTCCTTCATTCCGTGCAGGGGACTCTTCGAACGTGATGAGTCTCTCCGTTTGAACTTCTTGTATTGTAGCGAGAGGAGGGCGTCTGCTACTTTGGAGTCCACATGGCCAACTACTCAGTATCGGCCACATAGTGTGGTTTGATTAGGTCGATTGAGACAAATCTTTTCTCCTTTTTTCCGGCAAGAGGCGGTAGAAGTACGCTTCTTGTTCCTTCAATTGCTAGGACCGGTACAGGCTTTCTGTATGATGGCCCAAATTCTTTCTTATCCGCTATCTTCTCTCTGACCAGATCCCCGACTTTTGGGACCCAGCCAGGCCTTGCCGTGACTGATTTGACTTCCCCAGTGGTGGTCTTCTTCAGGTGGAAATTACTTTGTTGTGTCCTGTATTCATTTAGATCCTGTAAAACAGCCAAACGATCATGGATGTCAAAAGGCTTTTCATCCGCCACTGCGCCTTCACAATCAAGATCAGGTACCCACTTTCTTGTCCCAAATAGGACCTCATATGGAGTGACCCCCCCTAGAGAACTTTTTGGCATGTTGTTCAAAGCTCGCTGGACTCCATACAGATGTTTTACCCAACTTTCACCCGTGCCTAATACTCTAGCTGTTAAAGATTGCTTTAAGTCCCGGTTTTTTCTCTCCACAACTGAATTTCCCTCGGGATGGTACGGAGATGAGTACCGCAACGC
Organism: Calotriton arnoldi; assembly: GCA_963921515.1. Taxonomy (NCBI): domain Eukaryota; kingdom Metazoa; phylum Chordata; class Amphibia; order Caudata; family Salamandridae; genus Calotriton; species Calotriton arnoldi. Next base: position 1,199,614 of record CAWUFW010002048.1, read on the forward strand.
TACACCCAATCCTCGCATGGCCTCCTTGTAAGCCCGAGAGCTAAACGCAGGGCCCTGGTCAGAGTGTAATGTGCCAATTGCGTATGTCCCTATAAAGACTCGCAAATCTTTTATAACAGTTCGAGCGTCAGCCGAGTTTTGGGGCCACACCCATATGAATCTTGAGCAGGAATCCACTGCGACCATGATATACCTGTAAGCCCCATCTCTTTGTAAGGGGCCGCAGTGGTCCAAGTAAACACACGCTAGTGGTTTGTCAGATATTAATAATGGTGTCTGTGCTGGACGTGTTACGGTGGAACCTTTCATCTGCTGGCAGATGTCGCATTTCAAGACATAGGGGCCGATTCCGATCTCGGCCGGTAGGGCTCCGAATCTGATTCGGCATTACCGGATCCGATTCGGAGCCCTGTTTCCCGACCGAATCGTACGCGGGTCCGGCCGAGCGAGTACGATGCAAGCGCCCACGTAATCGCCGACCAACTCGAACGCGGCTTCAACACGCTCCGACCGACTCGCACGGACACAACTCGCACCGCGCAATGGAGACGTTCCGCGGCCGGGTAAGTACGATGCGCACCGCGAGCAGTCCGACCGACTCGCGCCGTCCGGCTCGAAAGAGCTATCGGAGCCGGACTTTGGGGGTCCACGTCGGACCCCCCTGTACGCGTAGCATCGCGAGTCGCACACAGAGGGGACCCATGGGTCCCCCCTACCTGTGCTTGTACGGTACGATGCGCTTCGACGCGTACCCGCTGTAGGGGGCGCCCTTGTTCGCCTCGCACCCATTGAGTCAATGGGAGCCCGCGTACGCGTTGTACGACCGGCTCCCATTGACTTCAATGGGAGTCTGACCAAATCGAGTCCGATAGCATGCGAATGCATTGTACTCGTCCGGTCGGACTGCTAGGGTCCGATTCGGTCGGAATTCTCTCCGAGTCCTGCTCGGTCAGAGAGATTTCCGGCCGGAATCGGAATCGGCCCCATAGTCTTTAGTCTGCTTTGTTAACCCAGGCCACAAATAGCGTTATTTCAATAAAGAAACAGTCGCCGTAACTCCTGCATCGGCAGAACCTATCCCTTCGTGTGCTGCTAGAATTAAACCTATCCTACGAACCATGTTTGGAATTACTCTGTCCCCCACTCCAGGAATCTGAGCAAATGGAATGTTATTGGCATCTAACTTGTAGGAGTACTTGAGTGGAAACTTTTTTGGTACTGCTCCGCTGTTTTTGCGACAAGCATTGATAGCTACCATAATCTCACCGTCTATTCTCGTTCGAGAACGAGTGATTGCAGCTACGGAAGCCGTGCGTACAGCCCCCTTTGCGGCTTCATCAGCCAATGAATTCCCTTCAACGTGAACGCCATCACGCTGATGACTCAGTGTATGTATCACGTGAGCTCTCGGTAGTTCGTTTTTCAACTCCACTATCTGTTCCCATAGCATTTTATGCTTAATTGTGCCACCTTTCGCATCTTTGAACCCGTTTTGAACCCAGTGCTGCAAATATTCATAGTAAGACTGCACACAGTAAAAGGAATCACACACAATTAGTGTGGGGAATACTCGATCCGTATTTACCAGTGCCAGTATCAGCGCTTTTAACTCTGCCAGTTGTGCCGTGCAGTCTCCTAGAGATTGCGTTTTTGTGCAACTTGAGTGGAACTTTCCATCCCGCATGCGGCCTTTAACGATTGCGCATGCCGCACTATATTGTTGCTTACTTCCTGTGGCCGGTTGAGCAGATCCGTCAGTGTAAATTATATATTCATACTGATCTAGAGGCATTATTTCGTTTGGCAGAGGATATTCATGCTCGTATTGCAGAAATGCTTGTGTCTTTAAATTTTGGTCGTACCTGTATTCTACGTCTGTTGCAGTGAGAGAATTAGCCCATTGTATCCATCTTGGATGTAAGGCTTTAGCGTTGGGAACGCTTGCCTTTGCCGCAGCCTCTAAGGCTGGAACCGGAGTCACTACTATTATTCGTTTCCCCTGAGCCAGTGATCTTTCTCTCACTACAGCGGTCTGTACCTCTGTCAGAATCTTTTCTGTAGATGCGAAGCGCATCTCAGCATTTGTGTACAAATGTGATTTGTATGCAATTGGTACTGTCTCACCTTCATTATATGTTAGATAGGTATACCCAGTTTGAGCCGCAACTATACCGATCACCAGGTTGCGTACGTTTACGCGTGTCTGCAAGTGTTTGGAAGCTATCATGTCAGCTTGTAAAGAACAAAGTGTATCTGTATGTTCCTGTGTCCATTGTTTTACTGAAAAATCTGGTTTTATTAAATCGTAGAAAGGTTTTACTCTTTCTGCGTAATCTAAAATGTATGTTCTACCAAAATTTAGGAATCCCAGAATTGACTGTAAATTTTTCAATGATTTTGGAGGTTGGAGCAGCGCGCATTTTTCTAAAAATTTGGCTGCCAGACTTTTTCCTTCACTTGGAAGCTCATATCCTAAAAACAGGACACTGAGGTGGGCAATTTTTGAATTGTTAAAGTTGAATTTGTAGCCCTCTGATGCAAATCCCAAAAAGATGGTATTCACTCTGTTCAAGTGCTCCTCTAGTTCATCGTCCGTTAGATAAATATCCTCCACATAGGACAATGCCTCTTCATCCAAACTCAGTTACTCTGGCCGAAAACAAACCCGGGCTGTTCTTATACCCTTGGGGGAGTCGACAAAATTGCCGTTGTGACACTAGCGCTGAGAATGCTGTTAGATACCTGCTTTCAGGCACTATATTTTGGCATAAAAATCTATTTGAGATATCAAGTGTTGTTTTATATTTTTACGCACAATGTTATTCATTAATGCGGCACTATGTGCATTTTGGACTGCAAACGTCTTAGTGCAAGTGTTTAAATGTCTATAATCTAAAACTAAACTATATGAATTGTCAGGTTTCATGACCGGGAACAAAGGATTGTTCATCGATGAGGTGCAATTTTCGATCACCCCTTGGTATTCAAGTTGATCTAAGATCTCCTGACCTGTTTCTTAGCTTCTTGCTTTATTGGATACTGCCTCTATGCAGTTGGAGTATTTTTTAAAGGAATTATGTGGTGGGTTGAATCCTCATCCCATCCAACATGGTTTTTGTATAATGCAGGGGCTTGGGCTACCACCCACTCCTGCTCATATGTGTGTTGTAGGTGCCTGGGAATATGGTCTGAGAATGCTGGAAGAATTACCGTTTCTCCTTTAGGGCGATCCATGATGAATTCTGGCGGCCAATCTTGTTCAGCTAATAAAATTTCATAGCCAAACGTCAGGTTCTCCCAAAAGAGACCTCTTACTGTTCTACATTTGTCTCCCTCCATTTGGAGCGTTATTTCATATACTTTATGCGGGGCACTTACCCTAGTATCGGGATATAATCATTCAAGTCCATTGTCACCAGAAATTCCATCAGGTTCTGGCGAGTTATTGTTATTTCTGCCGCACTGTCTAGCATCGTCAGAGCCCATTCCCCGTTCAGTAGTCGAGTCCTCATAATTCTGGGCATGTCTGATCTTTAGACCTGCAACCTTATTCTTTTTGAACTGTGGCTTTTGCTTTGGTTTTTCTTCTTTTTTAGATATGTAATCTTGAGCGTGCTGCTTGTCTCTGGACTTTGTACGCTCTTCTTGCCTTTCTGACCGTCCTTCCCTCTCGGAGTTTTTCGATGAACCCTGAAAGGAACGTGTATCAGTATCCTGATACCTGTCAGGTTTCCTAATGTTATCCCTATTCCTTAGGTTATACCTCTTTTCGGAGAGTTCCTGTGGAGGAGATCTACCTCTGGATTGAGATTTGTTTCCTTTAAAGCTTTGTTGTTTTTTATTGGCCCACTTCTTCTTTGTAGAATTAGGTATCTGCTTGGAAGTGTCCTTTTCAGGACTGCCCATCAGTTGTGGTTTTAAGGCTTTCCCACCCAAACTGTTGCTGCCTAATTCTGCATATACAGTTTCAATTATTTTTGGTAGTTCGTGTTGTTGTTCTAAAGGACTGAACTCCCTGAGGCGTTGGCGGATAGCCACTGAAGCTGCTTTCCCTTTAATATTAGCTAATATTATTGCTGATACCTGGGCATAGTTACCTAGTAACTTCATCCCTAAGTTCAGAGCAGGTTCTGCTCCGTACTCGCTTTGTATTTGTCTCAATACGTCTGGTACTACTGCTAATGACGGGATACCATGAGTTCTGGTATAAATGGCAGCAAAGACTGTACCCCAGGTGGTACAATCCTCTACTTGTGGTGTTATCCCCATGGGCAAGCAGATTGTTAGCATTCTGTGTTTTTCATACGGGGTAGTATTCGGGAATACTGCCTCTAGCTGTGTTATTTTCTGAGCTACCCAGAATGGCATTTGTTCACGTTTTGTGGGCATTTTACCCATTACCGCGCGTAATATTTGTGGTGTAATTTTAGTTGCTGTACCTTGAATTTGAATTCCATTCATTGCAACTATCGCTGGTTGGGCTGTAAGTGTCCTCATGACGAATTGCGTCATGTTCCTATATATTTTAATTAATTCTTTGTGTTGTGTGAGTAAGTCTCCTGGTGGCATTGTTTCAATGTCAGGATGTGGTGTGTAGGCTGCTAATATCGGCCATGTTGCCCCTTCTCTTCCGAGCGGGCCAAGTCTTACTCTTCTTCTTATGTAGGGTAGGGCACCTTTAAACCAGTATAAGTGTTCCTGGTACGTGAGTGGAACCTCAATGTCCTCAAACGGACAATATTCCGCTGGTGCATCTCCTTCTGTGTAGCAGTGAAATGTTTTTGTTCTTGCATTTGCTGCTGGGAATGTAATCCACAAATAAAATACCTCTGTTCTGTTTGATTAGTGTGCCTCAATCACGAAAACTACTATGCCACCCCTAGATGATAGACCATGCTCTAGCAGTTTCAGGGTGACTGTATTTCTAAACTTCTCTGCAATGTGTATTGCGTCTGCATCTTCTTCTCTGGCTGAGAGGTGTAGATCTACTATTATGTTAACTCTGTCCTCAGTAATTGTGTAAAGAAGGGCTTTCCCAGGGAACTAAGATAAGGTGTTTTGCACAATTTTAGGAACACTGTGTCCTTCAAGCTTGATTAACCAACAGCCAATAAATAGGATTTTGTAGCCTACTCAGCTGTGGCGGAGTTTGTGCCCACCCACTCCAGACGTCTCTGGTGTTTTGTGAGTAGGGGTCTCTGAGAATAGCACGACTGAACTACTCAGATTCTACTGTTAAATAAGTACCCAACCAACGTTGGCGGCACCTTGTCGTGTAGTTCCTATATTACCTATACAGGATCTGCGCGTTTGGATGACATATAAACTGTGGTATTGGTGGCAGACTGATTCCGTGCACCCCCACCGGATACGTTAGCCTGTCTGTATTAGTTAGCTCACAGTGCCACTATAATCTCCTCTTACCAAGGAGAGAATAGATTCTGGCAACCTCAGAACATGACAACCCTGATCCCTCAGAATCGGGGAAACAATATACTGCCTTTCGCTCAGTCACTCGTGCTTACTTAGTTTGTCTCAGAGAGATACACAGAATAAACAGGCTGGGCGTTTTTAATAAGTATTTATTGAACAGTTGTTATTCTAGTGTGGAATAGATGAGCTGCAACAACCATTAGACAGTAGCAGAGATATATGATTAGCAGTACTACGAAAGTAAAGGGATGGTATAGCTCTACCATCTTGCAGAAATCATGAATATATACAAGTACATAAAACACATGATAAAAAGTGCATACCCCTACGATGTCTCCCTAACTAGATGTACCTAAATGTACCTAGCATCTGTGTAGGTGTTATGCCAAGAATCCCTCTAGGATCTAGTCAACCCCATTACCTGAGAATGAGAGAATATGGGACCCCGTCCTAGTCTCGAGTTGGACACCCTGCGAGGGATGTTAGACCGCTGCGAGCTGGAGTGTCTGCATGCAGGAACCTCAGCGTCTCTGGTCAGTGTGTCAGCCGGGAAGTCTTGGTCTCCTCTATCTTCCTAAGCAAGATGTGCTGTATATATACCCATAGGTCTCCCAAGGCGTCCTACCTTGCTCTGTTACTGTGACGGCTTAAAGGATGACGTTGGGCCTGAACTTTATACAGAGATATTATACAGGAGATGGTAATCCTACTGTTAGTCCTGCTGTGCTTCCAAGAAGCCTCATGCATAATGTATGAGAATCGAACCAGGGAAAAACCTGTGTTCTGAATGCAGTGTCATATCTAGGTAAAAGGTCAGTACCCAAGAACCGTTGTGTGTAATGTAGGGAAGAATATAGGTGAACGGTTACAAGGTTACCTGCGCCTATGTAGGGTACCTATATGGAATATAACAGTATAGGAGGTACCGTGATATGGCAAATGCTAACCACTTTGTGGGGTCTGATCTAAATATTTGCAGTGCCTCAACTGGTTGCTTAATCGATAAAAGCCAACATACAGGTATTTGCCACTTTTTCCTGTCTGTACATAGTAGGGACAAAAAAAACATAGTGATCTAATGTTTCCGAACTAAGGAAACATGCTGGGCACATCGAGGTTACAGTAGCCTGAGTCCACCTACTTCTAAAGTAATTTAGCAGTAAAGTGCCATACATAAATTGTAAGTAAAGTGCACAGGCGTGTGGTGGTTCATTTGCATCCATAATATCCTCGAATAAAAAGGTACATTTAAAATTTAAGAATCTTCCTGTTAAAGTGCCCTGTGCTGCAGCAGCATAACTGGAGTCCTGGATGTAAGCCCAGAATTTCGCTTTTAAAAGGGGTAGTGCCTCTTTCGTCAGGGATTTAGGGTCTTCCCACATCGCCTTCAACCCTAGTCTCGTTAGCCAGTGCCTCACCTTTCTAAACCACTTTCACCCGACCTGCTGCTCTATCGAGGTTCAGAACTTCCTCTATGGCTTCTTTCACTGGAATTTGAGATTGACTGGTCCATATTTTAACCCAAAACAATAGAGATTTCTATTCTGCTAAGTGTTTAATGCATCTTAGACCAAGGTCTAACCGGGCCGGAAGAAGTGGGGTACTGTTTGGCAGTTTCAATAATGACAGTATAAATTTATTTTCTGCCAATTCTATGCTCTTAGTCTGGTCTAGGCCCCATAGGTCTGCTCCATAGAGAGCCGCCCCCAGGCCTCTGGCTCGATGAATTTCTAAAACTGGAGAGGTAGGATGATAAGCAGATTGATTAAGTTTCCTATCCACTGCTGAATCAACATGCTGTAATGTTAGGGTGCTCTTTTGGATTTGATTGGCCCAAGTCAAATTACTATTCAGTCTGATGCCTAAGTAGTCAAACACCTTGACTTGTTCTAACGTGCCTGTGCCAAACCTTAATTTCCCTTTAAAACAACAATGAGAGTTAAAAGCCACAAATTTAGTCTTAGAGCAATTTATCTCTAAGCCAAAATCAGTGCATACTGTTGCAAACCTGTTCAATAAATGTTGCATACCCAGAGGGGTGTTTGCAATTAATAACGTGTTATCTGCGAACAGGAGTGAAGGTATTTGCCTGCCCGCAAGCTTAGGGGGATCACCCCCACAATTATACAAAGTTTGAATTACCCCATTCATATAAAGGGTAAACAGGGTTGGGGCAAGGACACATCCTTGTCGGACTCCTTTATGCACTCCTATCTTCCCAGTGAGTTCACCCCCCTGGTTCCATCGGACCTGGGCATAATAGTCCTGATGCATATGCACTATAAGTTGCAGTAGCCCATTTGGTATACCGAGATCCCTTAGGGCAGCCCAAAGTTTAGTGCCATTTATGGAGTCAAAAGCTTGCTTGCGATCTACAAACACGAAAAATAGAGATGACCCTTCCTGGTGATAACTTCCTTCCATGTAATCAATAAAAACCGGAATACCTGGTCTAATGTGCTAGTGAATTCCCTGAAGCCAGCTTGTAGATGTGACAATACAGGGTTTTCCTCAATCCATGAGTTTAGATGCATCAAAATCAATTTACAAAAAATGTTCTGGGCCGTATCTATGAGGCTGATTGGTCTATAATTTGAGGGATCCCCTTTTTTAAAAGTCAGAATAATTCTAGAGCCCTTCCAGGGGCTTGGGATGGCCCCTCCTCGCTCTATTTTGGTAAATATTAAATTTAGTATGAGACCCCATATACTGTGTTCTGATCTATAGAGGTCCCCCGGAATCTTGTCTAAACCCGGGGCTTTGCCCTTTCCCAGGCTGCTGATTGTGGTCACAGTATCTTCTAAAGTGAAAGAGACTACTTTTTCTGCCACTCCCCCTGCTAACTGGTTTAAATCATCCTTTATGGCCTAAGTCCCTGGGACTGCCCTCCGCTACATACAACTGTGTAAAATGTTCCTCCCAAGCGTGTGGTTGGATGTAAAAATCCTCTTTTATTACTGTGTGCACTGAACCTTTGGCCAGTAGATGCCAGAATGATTTACCATCTTTCATTCTAGATGCATCAACCAAGATGTGGCAGTTCTTTTCCTCCCAACTTTTCTTTGCCTCTTTCTGGGCCTTGTTAAAGATTCTTCTTCTTTCCACTATAAGAGTACTACTCCCACCCTTAACTGCTAAAATTAAGGAAGTCTTAGCCCGTTTACAATATTCATTGAACTAGGGCTTATCCCTGCTTCTAGGGGTCATGCTTGTTATTTGTCTGGTGAAATGACTCTTAATTGCCGTAATAAGGTGAAAGAAAGTAGACATAATAGTTTGGTCATCACAGCCATGGTTGCTTAAATTAATGAGGGCCGACGAAACCTCGGCATATACGTTAGCTAGAGAATTATCATTTGAGACTATATGGCTCCATTTAATCCTTCTCTCATCATTTGAGGTGACTATAGGGGGGGCCAACCTGGAAGTGGTCGTAGATATAAACTGAATGTCTGTTAAAGCCAGGACCAACGCATTGTGATCACTGTCATACCTTAGTATAATGCCCATGTCTTCAATTTTATGCCAAAGGTTTAAGTCGACCATTGTGTAATCAATCCTGCAACGGGCTTTTGCCTTCTTAAATGTAAATGTTGCTTCTAGATCTGATTGCGTCTGCCCGTTGCAGGCACGTACTCCCTGATTTACGGTAAAAGCAAGAACATGCTGTCCTACCTTAGTGCATCTCTTAAGTGGGGGCGCCTATTGTTTTTTAATGCCCCTTGCTTGTTCTTCCTCTTCCACGAGATCCTGAACAAATGCCACAAGCTCATATGTAATATTAAAGTCTCCGGCTACAGTTAAGAATTTCCCTCTATCCGAGCTATCTAGGAAGGTGTCAAGAGTGCTATTTTGTTGGATTCCTGACTTTTATTCTTATAACGATTATATATATTGATAAGTCTTATAGCAAAGCCCCCTTTTAAAGATGTAAGGTCCAGGCTTAATATGTCTGCTGACTCTATATTAAGTCTGGTGGCTTTGCAGGCCAGGCTTGTCCTGAACCAAATAAGTAATCCTCATGACGGTCTGCCTGCCGGTGAGGGTCTTGCTGGGATGCTAAAATTAAAGTACCCTAATCTATAATTTGGTTCAAGAGACCATGTTTCCTGGAGCAAGCATATATGGCATTCATCAATCAGATTGCCCCAATCGGGGTCCGGCAGTTTCGACCTTAAACCTGCGACGTTCCATGAAGTAATTATTAGCTGGTCTTTACAGACTGGGAACATCTGCTGTTTGGGCCCTCATCTGGCTCTTTTGTTCCTAAATTTGAGTCGTGATCTAGTGGGACATTGGTTTGAGACGGGGAGCTTTGTATATGAGAATGGGTATTAATACTAAGGGGTCTAGACCTCTGAGGATGGTATGTTGGTTCTTTAGCTAAATTCAATTTACATTTGGTATAGCCCCCTGTGAGCTTTGGGCCCTCATCTGGCTCTTTTGTTACTAAATTTGAGCAGTGATCTAGTGAGACACTGGCTTGAGATGGAGAGCTTTGTATATGAGAATCGGTATTAATACTAAGGGATCTCGCCCTCTAAGGATGGTATGTTGGTTCTTTAGCTAAATTCAATTTACATTCGGTATAGCCCCCTATGAGTCAATCTAGACAGTCAAGGTCCGACAGAGGCTGAAACCTATTTGTAGTTGTTAGAGCATAGGTATAATGGCCCTGATGCTGGGCCTGGGTTGGACGGCGGGGGCTTGGTGCTTTGACGCAGGGATACTTAAGATACCTGTAAAAGTATCCCAGAGGTGCAATGCTAATCCGATGGTCTAGCCCCCCCCCATATTCTCTCCCCAGACATATTTAGTTGTTTCGCTAGATTGGGGGACCTACAATTGACTACAATGTAATCCCCCTGGATGCATTTCCTTAAGGGGCCTAGCCATCCCACTCTTCTTACAAATAAAATATCATGAAAGCTGGAATTGGAAAAATCTGTGTTACTTGACAACCAGTGGCAGACTTTGTTTTTCAATTGGCTCGTAGACTCTGGTTTATTAGCAGGTAGGTGAGGGGCATTAGTTAGGATTGCAACATAGGGGCAGCATTGCAAGGGAAGATCCAGGTACTCTTGATTAGGAACACTTTGCATTGGGTGTACTGTCTGTGGGGTTTAATCTGTGATAGATCTTCCTTCACTTCTGTTGCTACTTAGTTCAGTACAAGCCTCACTCCCTCGTAGTCCAGAGATTTCACTGACCGCAGCTCTTGATGTACAGTGAATTTAAAGACCACTTGCCCCAGGCTCCCCGCCCCCCCCCAAACAATCCCTTGCGCATTTGATGGCATGCAAAATAGTGGGGGCGGATTCACACATCTGAGATTGAGATTGTATCTTATTTCTGTTCACCTCTAGGTCACCTATGTCGCTAGTACAGCTCCTTGCTACTGATCTCATTAGGTTATTAGACTTTCTAACATCATCTATAGTGTCTTGTAATTTTGTTACAGCTGCCTCCAGATTACTAAGTCTCTGCAGAACAGGGGTGAGATTGGCAATCAGAGCTGATTCCAGTCTATTGATCGTGTCCAGGTTCTGCCAAGGTGCACAGTCAATTTCGTTATTGGTGTTGGCATGCTCAGACTTATCTATGCAGGTCATTGAGGGTAACTCCCCTGTTGTCTCTCTTCATTGGCCAGTATTTGCAATCAACTGGGATGACTTGGATCTAGAGCCTGTTGTTTGAGTTAAGCCACTATGTTTTATTTTCCTTTTCCTCTTAGTTGGCGGTCCATTTGGAGCAATTAAGGGGGAATTGGGAGAGAACATAGCATTTGGGGCAGTTGACAGAGCCCCAATAGCGACTCCTTCTTGATGGTTCGAATCATTTAGGGGAGCCGCAGAATCTTGAGAGGAATTAATATCTACACGTAGTAAGTGGGTTTCTCCCCTGTCCATTGAGAAGCGGCGTTGTGTAACAGTTGTCCAGGACTCTTGTGGCACGCACCAGAAAAGCATCAAGCATGATGCCTTGTGGTTTCTTGCGGGTGCCCTCTTTATCCCCAGTGGGTTTCTTTTTTACCATCTTAGGAAGGTGTTAAAGCAGTGTCAATAAGTAAAACTGAATAAAACTAAGAGCACCTACTGCTATGATGGCTGGCGGGAGCCAGAGATGCCAATCAGATTCAAGCACAGCCAATCAGGGGCACTCCCTAGATGTAGCCATACGTTTCTTCCTCCTAGACGGTACTCAAGCGGTGGAGTTCGGGCTCACCCAATAGGCTCCTGAGATTAGTTATTCCAGCCCCTCTCCCTGTTTGCCAATTCTTGGGAACCTCGCCCCAAACACCCCTGGAGGGCTGTTTTTCCTACACCAGCATAAAATTAGCACTAAGTAATGGTCTCGCCAGAGGCTAGGAACAAAGAGGGGGGGCCCAGCCCAGCCTACTCCGGTCTCTGACGGGTGTAGGGTGCCCGCGTGCGTCCCGCTCCATGGAGGATGTCACGCACTTTGTTCGAGGTCGCGGGTGTTAGGCCCCTACTCCTGGGTGCAACACAGCTTCCTGGGACTGGGAATCCCTTGTCCAGTGGCAGCGCAAAGCCAGGCGTCCTGGGCCATGGGAGATGTTGCGCACTTTTGTGTGCGGTCGCGGGTGGTAGGTCCCTCCTCCTGGGTGCAACACAGCTTCCTGGGACTGGGAGTCTCATGTCCAGTGGCAGCAGCAAACCAGGCGTCCTGTGCTGTGGGAGATGTTGCCCACTTTTGTGTGCGGTCACGGGTGTTAGGCCCCTCCTCCTGGGTGCAACAGAGCTTCCTGGGACTGGGAGTCCCTTGTCCAGTGGCAGCAGCAAACCAGGCGTCTGAAGTATATATGCCTGTAGTCTCTACTTCTTCCTTACGTTGGGAATTATATTCCTTACACTTATTCTGAGATTATCTGCCTTTTGAGGTACAGCATCTCCCCACTATTGCCACGACTGGATGCAGACTCCTGAAGGGTCCTGCGCACATGCTGGAGATGCCACATGGAACACGCAGTGGTGCATTGCCGTAAACGAGAAGTCAGGGTGTGAGCCGGGACACTCAACATCCTCCATCTAGTTTCTCTAACTGACCACACTTGCTGGGGACTCCCCAACGTCCTCTTGTCATGGGGTGCAGGGACACAGCAATTGAAACTGATACAGAGGCCCGTAGGTGCTTTTACACAGACCTCGTTCCACAGGGACCTTACCAGACAATAAGGCATGTAGATGTGAATATTAGTCTATCATGCCTTCTGAGCATGTGGTCCTAGGGTAAAGCTCAGATTGAAAGCCAAACCAATATTGTTATTATTGTTATGTTATGCTATTTTATGCCATGCCATGTTATGTCATGTTATGTTATTTTATACCATGCCATGTCATGTCACGTTATGTTATGTTATTTTATATCATGCTATGTCATGTTATGCAGATTTGTAGAGCATACTATCACCCAGGAGGGTATCCTGGTGCTGAACAGGAGCAAGTCTAAGCACACCTAGGGCTTAGTGAGACTACTCAAAAAGCTAGGTCTTCAGCTTCTTGTTGAATTCAGGCAGTGAGTAGGAGGCTCTTGTGTAGTAGCATTCTTTAGGAGCGATGTAGGAGAAGGCTTGACTGCTGGATCTGGTTTTCCATATGCATGGGATTTGTTCAAGTAGGAGTCCGGATGAGCGAGTTTGTGAAAGCAGATGTGATTGTTGAGGTATGCTGGATCAGTGTTATGTAGTCCCTTGAAAGTGTGGGTGCGGAGTTTGAATTGTGTCCATTTGTAAATGGGGAGCCAGTGGAGCTCCTTCAGGTGTGGTGGGGTTTGAGTGCGGTTTGGGGGGATAAGAGTGATTCTGACTGCCAAGTTCTAAATGGTCTGCAGCCTTCTGGTGAGTTTTTTATTGATCCCGGCATAGAGGGTGTTCCCGTAGTCTAGCTTGCTTGTGACCAGAGCGTGCATGATGGTTTTCCGGGTGCTTTCAGTCATGCAAGCATTGAACTTGGTCAAGGCACTGGGCGTCTTGACCGTGAGGAAGAGAATGAGTTGTGTGTAGTTGGTGTAGGAGAGGACAATGATATCGTGAGAGCAGATGATGCTGTCTAGATGGATCATGTACGTGTTGAAGAGGGTACAGGGAGGATCCTTGCGGAACTCTGCAGATCAGGTTGAGGGCGTCAGAGGTCTACGGTGCCAGGCTGACTGACTGGGTCATTCCAGTTAGGAAGGAGCAGATCCATCCGAGTGCCTATCCTTGGATTCTGAAGTCATGTAGGCTTTAGATGAGGATTGGATGGGAGACTGTGACAAATGCTGTGGAGATGTCCTGGAGGTTGAGCACCACCATGTCTGCTCTGTCCAGAGTCACGCGGATGTCCTCCATGGCAGCGATGAGAGCAGTTTGCGTGCTATGTTTGGGCCTGAAACCAGACTGAGTGGTGTCGAGGAGTTGGTGGTCGTTGATTTACTCAGTGAGGTGTCTATTTATGATTTCTCTCAGAACTTGGCCGGGAATGGCAGCAGGGAGATAGGTGTGTAGTTGGTGAGTGTTGAGGGGTCCGCAAAAGATTTCTTCAGGAATGGAAGAACAGTTGCAGGTCTCCAAGCATCTAGGAAGGTCATGGAAGAGGTGGGGGCATCCAGAATGGGTGGAGTAGGCATGGTGGGGGCAAGGGTCTGATGGGGCCCCTGAGTGGATGGACTTCAAAGTGACAGCAGCTTCTTCTGGGGTGATGACAGGTCATGTAGTTAGCACTGGTTCTTTGGATAAGATCGGGAGGGGTGTGGCGAGGTCTGTCCGGTCTGGTTTCGGGATGAAGTTGCTGTAAATGGTAGGGATTTTGTTGTTGAACAATTGAGAGAGATTGTTGCAGAGGTCTTGCAAGGGAGTGATAGAATTGGAGGCGACAGATGGTGAGGTGAAATATTTTACAATGGAGAATATTTCTTTGCCTCTGTTGGTACTGGCATCAATGCGGTCTGCCAGAGTGTAGCGTTTGGTGGTCCGAAGCATTTGGTAGTAGTGCCTCAGGGCGATATTGGACTCTCTTTTTGCCTATGATGCTTACTCTGATTACAGCTCTTGAATTTGACACAGTATAAAGGTCACACCCATTCTTGATTGCATCAGCCTGACGTGAAAATAACCTGCTTATACTTTTTAGCTCCCAATGTAAGGTTTAAATTTTATGTCTAAATGCACTATGCTTACCATGGGGAAAACAAAAGAGTGTGTATTTTGTAATCTGGAATGTAGTTGCACGCTTGTATCTCTGTCTTTCTCTCCTCTATCAGAAAGGCACAGCAGTTTCGATCCAGAAAATGACAATAGTCCCCCACACAGTTTTCCGAGACCCAACTTAGCCAATTAATATATGACTTTTGGCAGAAGTTCAGATGTGTATATTTAACCTGGCAGGGCGATTTAAATATTAATTTCTGTTATACATTTGATTAGACACGTTTTAAAACAATGACCCATGTGCCTTTCACAAAACTGTGCCCTTAAACGTTTTTTCGCAAATCGGACTGAAAGTTGTCTGTATTTCATGCTGCTTTGATGTGCTCTTCTAAAAAGCATTGGTTAAAGAGAAATTAAGTTTATATGTTACTGATAAGAAAACAAATGGCTTCATTGATGGCATTACTGGTAACATGACATGCTGTACCATCATAGACAAATAAATCTGGGACTATGGCATACCTGAAATACTTCTGAAGTGTATGTAGAGTAGTTAAGCCATGGCTAAGGCCAAGTCCCACTGCTGCAGGAATTACACAGCATGACATTCAGCCCTGTCTTGCAGATTAAGGACAAATGCTTTGAAAATGAGTCTCTATTTACACTGCCAGAAATCAGATGATAAAGAAGGAATTGTTTTGATTTCTGTTATATCTTCGATCATGTCAAAATGATGTGATATGTATTGTCAACAGTGATGTCATTATTTGTAACTTTTGATGTCATTAGTGCATATAGAAATCAGATTCTGTTAGCACAACATATCCTCACAGACATTAAGTGCTATTGAAAGGCTGTAGTATCACTGTCACCATATAGACATATCTGCAATGGATAGAAGCAAGACTGTATTTTCAGTAGCATTAAATGTTAAGAAGAGAAATGTTAGTGAATTCATTCACGTCAAGGGTGATGTGCTACAAAATTGCAGCAGTGATGTCATCAATATGTAAAATAGAGTCAATTTTAATAAATAAAATGACACCATAATGAAGAAAATCTAATCACTGAAACCAGAAATAATGATTTTTTAAAATTTTCGTTGAAAAGAGTGCCAAGAAGTACAAAGCACCACTCACGGTTATCTGGTCGCACTAGAGTGGAGGAATGTCACCAGTGTAGGCTGGCTACAATGGAGCACCGGTTGGATACAGGGACTAGGTTAGTCCAGATGAGGAATTACCTTCTCAAGTCTGGTGCAAAGAGCGCAGTTCGCATTTGAGGGGGCCACGAGGAGGAGGCTTTTGGCACGAGAAGCAAGTCTAGCGTCATGAACAGTCATTGATATAGCGCAAAGAGCCGGTCATTGCTGGAGCTTGGCATTTGATGATCTTCGCGGACTGTCGCTTTTGGTGGGAAGTGCAGGTGTCACGCTGAGCGGTTGTCACGGATGGTCACTGTTGGCACAAACAGACGGGCTCGCTGGAGCGTTGCATTGGCAGTAATCACAGGTAGTGAATTCTCAGTGCAAAGAGGTCACTTCTTGATTGCGAGGAACCTAAATGTAAGGAGTTTTGCCTTTTCCTGAGGAGGAGTGCACACTAATGCCAGCCAAGGGTCCAGGACCTGGGGATCCGGGCTCACTCCAGGAGAGGCAAGCATCAGGGCTCAGGCAGGTCCAGGCAGGTTCAGTTAGTGCCTGTTAGCTGGGCAGTTGCAGGGAGGCCTCAGAAAGCTTGTTGTTTCCCTGTAGCTCCCACAGGAGGTCAGCCAACTTACCCCTGGAGTCACTCTGGTAGCTTGAGATCAAGGAAAATAGACCCAATCTTCCTTCTTCAGGCAGCAAGGCAGTCCTTCCAGCAGTAGGGCAGTCCTTGTTCTGAGTCCAGAAGTGAGCTGATGGGAGGTTCTGAAGGTCTCATTTTGACATCTGGAGGCAGCCTTTCTGTGGGGGAATCCCCAGGCCTATCCCCAAAACTGGTTTTGATCATGGTTCTTCTCCTTCCCATGGTCCTGGCTCCAAACTGTAAAGGGACACAAGGGCTGGCCTGGTGTCAGGATCCTTTGTGTGTGCTGCTGCCAGAGCCTTTGAAGTGTTATCAGGACAGGGTAGAGCTTGTCCCCAGCCATCCTGTCAGGAACCCCTTCACCACTCACACCTAGGCTTCCTTTGTCTCACTGTCTGGAAGCAAAACAGAACCAACAACAGCAGAGCCATTCATAGTCATGTGACCCAGGACACTGGTAGGAAGGCAGTTTGTTTGGGCAGAGAAATGCCAACTTCATAAAATTTAAAGATAAACAGCTGGTATGCACTCAATTTAAGCAAATATTACAGCAAATTCAAACAATAGAATCAACACTATTCAATTCGGTGTGCACCTGAAGAGGAGGTACAGCCCACCTCCTACTTAAAAGTGAAAAAAACTAAGACAATGGTCATAGCCTTCAAGTGCACTACACTAAAGCACTTCAATGGAGTATATCACAAATTGCTCTATGGGTAAACAGATATCACAGGTGAGTAAATATACAAAGACACTAATGAGAAACCAAAATAGCAAAAGTAAACAACAAAATAA
Source organism: Calotriton arnoldi (assembly GCA_963921515.1). Taxonomy (NCBI): domain Eukaryota; kingdom Metazoa; phylum Chordata; class Amphibia; order Caudata; family Salamandridae; genus Calotriton; species Calotriton arnoldi. The sequence goes on from CAWUFW010002048.1 coordinate 1,216,777, forward strand.
TTTTTAAAAAGTGCTGATGGTAGCTCAAAAAAGTCTTCTTTTATCGAGCAAACTTCATATGTCTCCCGAATCAATTATGAAGAGTGATGGTTGCATATATATCTCACAGATTGTAAATAAGTCCCAATGCATTTCAGGCATAAACAACTGCCCTTCTTCAGGGGAAACTACAAATGAATAAACATAATATCTTGGTATTACATTACTATAAATGTAAAGACAATACGGACATAGGGAAGGCACAAGTTCAAAAGCAGAAAAGGTATTAGCAATTGTAACCAGATGAAGAGGAAAAACTCCAAGGTCTTGAGGTAACATAGAGTAAGGTAAGTACAGTTCATCGTAATGATGAAGAAAAAAAGAACCAGAGTCCAACACCAGGTGCATCGCGCCAAACCGAGGTGAATAATAATATATAGGATTGGTATGAGCTACAAAGGCCCTACAGTGTGGGAAAGTTTCTGTGCTTAAAGAAACTGAGGCTGGTAAACAAAATTGAATTGAGAAGTGCTCAAACATACTGTGTGCTTCACCACGTGGGCCTACTCTCAAATGTCATGTGTTGGACTTGGCCCTTTTGGCAGGTTCACCCCTAAACTTTTTGCTCGTCTCCTAGCCTTTTCCCTGTGTAGTGTTGGTGGTTTTAGGCCTCTGCGCACTTTAGCCCTGTGTCCCAGTGTAAAGTGCGTGCGCACTCTGAGTGCGTGTGGTGAGATTGGCCTGCCCTCCCATAGGAATGCATGGGGGATATGTGTGTCCATGGTAATTCCTGGTGTGAGAGTAGGGCAGGGGCGAGTTTAGTATGTGCGAACTCGTGAGAATAAATGCTGCGCAGTGGTGTGCGCAGATTTATTGTGACTAGTGGAGAAGTGCCACTTTTAGAAGTTGGCATTTATGTGTGCTCTGTGTCTGCCTGCCTGATGTGAATTGCATGTCTGGCTTTGTGAGTGACAGGGGCTGGGAGGTGTGTGTGGCTCCAGGAGGGGCAGGGTGAGTCAGCGCAGGGCTGAATAGGGAGATCTGCATCTAGATGGGAGGGAGGAGTTGCACCTGGGACCTGAATAGGGCTGTGCCTTCCCTCCACAATGCTGGCTCCACCCCCTGTGGTGCGTCTGATGTCCCTAGCCTGTCCTGTGAAAGGAGAGAGGAGCTGAGCAAAACAAAGTGCTCCAAAGCTCCCCCAAAACCAGTTGCACCTGGTTTTTCCCCAGCCCTGTGCTATGTGACAAAGGAAAGGGTGTATAAAAGAAGGGGCTGTGACCCCATGAAAATGTTCTTTTTCTGCTCTGTTGTGCTGACTTGCAGGGGACACTCTGCCAGGAGGAACCGCCGCGGGACCCAGCTGCTGTTTCCTGGGGGTCCCTGCGTGCTGGCCTGCCTGGCTGTGCTGCTGAGGTGTACCCAGCACCAAGGACCCTTTATTTTTGGCCTAATTGAAACACTGCTGGAGCTGTGGCTCCTAGCGCCTCGTGAGCGCTTTTATTTTGCTCCCAGGAGAGAGGAGCCTGTTTGCCCTGCAGCGCTGAGCGGTGTTTGAGTCTGAGGGAATCCCGACGTAGGGATTCCCCCGCATTGCGGCGTGCTTAGGCGGGAGCCTACCCCGCAGTTGTGTGTTTATCAGCGGGAGCCTACCCCGCTTTTGGTTTTATTTACAGGCGGGTGCCCACCCCGCACCGAGAAGCCGCCGAGAACAGGTGCCGCCGGGCCGCGGCCAGCGCGACCCGGAAGTCAGGCAAAACTGCCTGGTTGTGGGCAGGGCTAAGTGGCCGGCCAATTGCAGCGCGGCCAAAGAGGAAGCTGAGCTGAGGAAGGAGGACGGGAGCCTACCCCGCCTCCACGAGACGCCGCCAAGCCGTCCCCGCGTCCAGCCTAAGGCGGGAGAAAGTCCCGGTCCCAGGAAGGGGGACCGGGTGAATAGAAGCCAGGCGGGAGCCTACCCCGCGCTGGCAAACGCCCAAAAACCGCCGGAAAGAAGACAGGAGGAGTCTGCACAAAGCCCCGGTGAGTGGGGCTGAAGTCTCTTGAGCACGGTTAAGGTGCCGATCGAGTGCACCAGGAGGAGTCCCAGAGGGAGCTCCCCAGCGGCACGGTGGTGCCAGTGCCATTTTCCTGTGGGGCCCTGAGGTGCCCATGCTGATTTCCTTTTTGGGGGCATTGTTGTAGAAGTCCCG